>RCWM02000556.1:0-700288 GCA_003667255.2 Euschistus heros
CTGTAATTATATATATTTTTATTATTGTAACACTTGTTTTTATATACTTGTACTGTAGCTAACTTTATGTTTTAAAATACCTTGTATAACTTATATATAATTCTATTGTAACCTGATTTTTTTTTTTCACTTTAGGGCATGATTATGAGAACAATATAGTCTCGAAACTTCGCCAAAATAGTTGTTTTTATTTATTGATTGAACCTCAAGAACCTTACTTAACATATAATGTCAAGAAATTCATCCATATACCTATATATATATATATATAATATATATATATATATATATATATATATATATATATATATATATATATTATAATTGGATTAAAGAAACTCTTCCAATTTACCTTTTTAGTGGATAAAATAGTTGACGTTTTTTATGTTTTTATATAATCTTAGACAATCCTGAATGAGGCATTATCTACTACAAGTTTCTCTGCTCCCACAAGAAATAATTATCTGCAAGAAGGCATTTAAACGTCAACAAAATCTACAAGGTCAATAAGAGTATCAAAAACATTAAAATAACTCATGAAATAATGTAATAAATGTATAGAATATTAGGAAAATACATCTTGGTTCTTATATTTCACAGTAAGGCTAAATTTTGAAGAAAATCCAACGAGGTGAGGCTGGAGTCCAGCAGTGCCTTAACTGCTTCCTGTCATTATGTCACCGAGTTTAAGAATTCGAGAAGACTTCTCGTTAGGAGCTGCTACATTGAGAAATATAATATAATTTTACTAAAAGGAATCGGTAAATTACTGACAAAGGATCAAAACTTTATAATTCCTTCCAGGACAAAACTCCTTTCACAGCAGTTTATGAATTTTATACAATTTAAACAGCTCTCTTAAAAAAAATATTTAAACTATAATAGTCAAAACAATTGAGTATTATTTTAATATATTTTATGTTTGGTGAAATTTAAATTAATAGAACTGATTATAAAATATGAGGAAGGGAAAAGAGAAAAAAACCAAATAGTGATCTAAGAGTATAAACACGATTAAATTATATTTATTAAAATTTCATTTTTTATTTGATGTTACATATTAGTATTTTTTATAACCTCTCTCAACAGCATTTAAACGGTGCCTGAGATCTAGGATGTCAAATATCCGTATATTGCAAATACAAATAAATATTTTTACATCAAATATGGTTTAAAAAAAAAAAATCAGTACGTATCAGGTACGCATGATAGTGAATAACAGTTCCCAGCAAGTTGTCCCGCGGTTCCTCAGAGGATCTGCGAACTTTCGTCGAAAAATATATTCTCAGGAAATCGACTTACAGTTACAGTTTGCTATCAAGAGTAATTCAGTGTTTTCAGGATTTACCTGTGAGAAACGTAAACAGGCGGGGGAGGTGACGGAAATTTTATGTTGGTAAAAACTGGAATAGAAGAACCAATATAATTAGATATATGTATTCACTAAATAACATAATAGTTGACTAGTTCAGAATGTCAGAAACCCAAATAAAGTTCTAAAAACACATTTCACTGGTCCCTGTTGATTAGATCTGCCGTCTAAGACTCTGAATAAACTTTTAAGGCTTGTTTTATATTATCCGGCACGACACGTAGCGGACCGTAACGTTTCAGACAAGACGTTAAGAAATTTCTCGAAAAGAATATTTGGTCGGAGCCGGTCTGTGCCGGACCGTGTCTTTTTCGTAGTATAATTTACTTTCCGACTCCGACAGTGCAGTACTGTACTAACTTTGCCCCGTTCCAGTTCTTTTTCTGTGTTTAAATTTGATTCCATTTTTGTTTTTGTTTTTAGCAAAACTGGATGTTGAAAAATTGAGTGCGTAAGGAGTAACACATTGAACATTTTATATTAATATAAGAATATAAAAACAGAAATTTAACATATGCAATTTAAAAAAAAAAATCTAATCAAAACAATTTGTATAAATGTCTACTCGATGTTCAGGACATGTTGGTTTTCTACATTTAGTGCATGCTTTCTTGACTTTTTTATCTTTTTTGCCTTGGACAAATGACACACCTGGACCAAACCTAATGACTAAACACTAGTACGAAGTAATATACTATAAAAAAAAAAGTCATTAAAAAAATAATCTCTGCTTCGCCTGTGCTCCCGGTCCGTACTGGAACCCGCTGTGCCTGATAATATAAATACACCATGTATTTGTCTGACCGTGCCGTGTCTGATACGCTACGTGTCGTGCCGGATAATATAAAAACAAGCCTAACTTGGAATCCACATACAAGACTAAAATGACAGGAAACTTCTCGTCGTAACAGACTACTTGAACTTTAACTAGACAAACGATCAAAGCTCCCAATTCATTACAAAAGACTTATTTACATGACAGTGATTAGACCTATTTGGACACATGGAGTTGAGCTTTGGGGCTCTACTAAACCATCTAATCCATCCCGTATAGGGTTGCCATCTCCTAAAATACGAAAGCCGGACTTGGCGTTGTATTAAGCCGGATATTTGTTATAATAGCCGGACATTATCTTTAAAAGCCAAACATAATAAAGCCGGATGTACGTTTTTAAAGTTGAAATTAACTTCAATAATAAAAAAGTCTATCAAGATAAGTTATATATAATTTTTAATTAATCAAAGCTATGATACATAATTTATAATACAGGTTTATGTTTTTAGTTATAACATTAACGACTTATTTATAGTCCTATCCTTAATCTTTTGATCTCAGTCTTCTATAGACTTCACTTGTATAAAACAAAAACAAAAATAAATAAATTACAGCTCCGCTTTGGCAGTAAACTAATAGTTTTAATTATACACATATAAAAATATATGCACTATCCTAAGGAGAAAACGAAAAGATTATAATTAAAAAGCCAATTATATAGAAATATCAAATGTTTCAAAAAATAATATAAATCCATAAATTCTTAGCTGTATTTTTCTTTTTCACCTACTTTATCCAAAACGTCGTTTTCCTTTTAAATTGCATAATATGAACACCATCAATTCAATTGTTTCTGTTTGCAATTTATTGCTTTCCTATGTCCACTGGGCATTATAGCCCAGTCAATAAAGGTTTCGTGTTGCAACTAATTAGGGGAAAGCTGAATTTTTGCAGGGTGTTAGTACATAAAGTATACACTAAGAAAATACAAAGTCCCGACACCCACCCCTTCAGCAACATTCCAAGTTCAGAACTCTGGTTATATGCCGACAGCTCAAAACCTAATTATGCTATCGGAGTGTTCTTTTTTTTTTTAGTTTACTCCTAATAATATTACAAACAAATTATGTTATATGCACTTTTTATGTAGATAGCTTAGTTTCACCGTAATACTTAATCATATACAGAAAACTGCCACTACAAAAAACAAAAAGTAACTTCAACAAATTGTAGATTTTTATCATTACGTTTTGGGAAGAAAATTGTAAACAAAACTGATAGATAATATAATGACCTTTAAAATTATGTGTTTCATGACGCATAACTTTAAAACGATGGCTTCATAGAGGGCGTTGAAAGAGCAGTGGACACCGGTGCGCAGATCCTAGCAGGGCCGTGCTGAGGTGCACACACGCGTATACTTCTGTTCATGATCATGAATAGTCATTTAGATGAAATGCAGCAACAATTTCATAACGTTTATTTTTAGGATATTATTTCCAAAATGCATTTTGTTTACTAAAACAGTTTATAGTTTACTTGTATCACTTATACAGTACAAATTTTTTTTTTTTTTTTTCACTTTTATTTTTGAATCCACACCTGTCAAAAAAAAAAGAATATTGACAATCAGCGGATGTGCTGAAATGATGATATTAACATAATTGGCATGTTAGGCATGAGGAGAGATAGTACCCAGTGGCACACCTTCCTGTACAAATTTAGCATCGAAGATTCAACTCCAAAAATCAAAAAAAATCTGACTGCTGGATATTGTTCACCACCCTTAGCTGTAAGTGTGATAAAAAGTCTTCCTCAAAATATCTTCGGGTTTAGGGGAGAGAGGGTGTGAAAGTCATATGTTGTTGGCTGTCTGATCTCGGAATTCGGAAAACGTTACTTTTAGCACATATAAACATAAAAAAGCAAAGCAAATTTGCAAAAAATGTCATTTTATTCCTCTCTTTCCCATATCATAATTTTAGAGCTATGGAAGATGGAAAATAGAAGTTTTTTAGTTGAGATAAGTCGCAGTTCTCCGGAATAACAAGTTTGTTGGTACTCATTTGGCTTTAAGTTCGAAACTATTTGTTCGATTCATATTTCTCTTTTTTCATATGAAAGCTGGTTAAACTCAAATATTAAATTTTGATCAAGTGCCGTAAAACACCCACGGCAGAATATTGAGAAACCCGTACTGTTGTGAAAAACTCTTATTTTTCGGCACATTTATCAATAAATCCAGAGCTATTTCTCCGATTCAAAATCTATTTTTTTCATCTGAAAGGTGGTTAAATTTACTATAAGACCGTTTATATTATTATAAATCACGTAAAATACCCATGAATTAAAGTTAATTATATTATCTACAAGTTTTGTTTAACACTTTCCTCCCAAAACGTAATAATAAAAATCTATAATTTATTAAAGTTACTTTTTGTTTTTTGTAGTGGCAGTCTTCTGTATATGATGAAGTATTACGGCGAAACTAAGCTATCTACATAAAAAGTGTATATAACATAATTTGTTTGTGATATTATTGGAAGTGAAATAAAAAAAAGAATACTCCGATAGCATAATTAGGTTTCGTGTTGTCGGTATAAAACCAGAGTTCTGTACTTGTAATGTTGCTGAAGGGGTGGGGGTCGGGACTTTGTGTTTTTTTAGTGTATACTTTATGTACTAACACCCTGCAAAAATTCAGCTTTCCCCTTTCAAAGAGAAAACTCTTTCAACGTTTACGTTATGGCATAGAATCGGAAAATAGTATTCTTCCAATTTTAGTAGTTCTGAATTAAATTCTTCATTATGAAATAAGCAGTCCACTTTTTATGTGCCGAAAGTTTTTTAAAATATTTTATGAAATTCCGCCGTTGGTCTAAAAATTTACTAAATTAGTCAAAAAGGTAAGAGGAGTGGGAGTTTCCAAGATCTGAACGCAGTCGCATTTCCGCCAGGGCCATAAGATTGCAACTTTCAACGAGAAGACGAAAAAGCCTAACAAATGCCGGACAGGCCGGATACGGCCGTAAAAAGCCAGACAAACGGCAACCCTAATCCCGTATGCAATCTTACGAAAAATCCTTAATGCTCCTTATTTTGTAACAAACTTATCCATAAAGACCCTAATATTCCATATGTTGCAGATTTAGCCCAAACCATATACCTATCCTTTCAAAGTATGTTTCCATCATAGAATGAATTACTTGAATACCCTCCTTTGGAAATAAACAATACAATCTACAGATAAGCGGAAGAAAATAAAGAACATAGGGGGGTATAGACAGCCAGGAGGATTAAGCTATTAAATTAAAAAAAAAATATATTCTACAGAAAACTAATTCTCAGACAAGCGAAAAAAAATTATATCAAACATATGAGCATCGACATTCAAGATGGCAACCCCCAAAACATGTTCCTTGTTGTTCTTTATTTAGCCGGCAGGCTTAAGGAGACCAGATATTTTTTTTTATCATCATGTTTTTCTTAAATACTCTTCTATGAAATGTCAAAAATGTATTGAATCAACTTTAAATCCCACCCGATAAATATCACTTGCTGGGTTAATAGATTATTCAGGTACACTTTCGATATTTCAAAACAGACTGAAAATTGTACATTTTTTAAATTTAGGTTTTTGAGTCGTGTTACTTTAAAAATGCATGAGCGATATGTAACAGATTTAATACTTATTTCATGCTTAGTATCATCACTGCATTGTTTTTAATCACTAAATAGAAAAAAAATCTCTAAAAAAAGTGGAATTAAATTAAAAATTCAGACAACCGCTGGAATGAGAGAGCTCTTTTTTTTTTTTTTCTTTTTAAGGGAAGGCTTTTTTTTCCCGGTTGTGGTAAAAGCTTATTACAGGAGATGGGGCGAAAATTGGCCTAGCCTATGTTTGAACTGGCCGCTCCTTCGCCTGGATTAAACTTAATGAATTTCCAACCGATCTTGGAATTGGGGCGACAAACAAATTTGTTAAAAATGGCTGATTAATTATGATAGGAGCTGAACAGGCCAGCTATAAACATCAATATAGAGGAAAATAATATTAAAATTCGTTTTCACAATTTTTTTTTTTTCTCACAGACTCAGATATCCACATAAATCTATTTACTAGTGTTATGTTATACAAGAATATACTCTAAACATATGTCCTCTGAGAATAACATAAAAATAAAATACAATGAGTCTGGTTATCAAGTGATAAATAATAAAAGGCTAACAATCTGTGCCACTATCTAAAATTTTTACAAATAAAAAAAAAAAAAAAACGTATATACTGCTTGCACAAATAAATTAAATAAATGGATTTCATTTGATAAAGTTTTGCTAAGAAGTGTTAGTCGGGATAGAAAGGAGACATTAAAACAGTAGGTATTTATAGTCCGAGCACTGGCTAATGGCACTCAGGGAAAAGTGGGAGGAGAGAGGTTGGGTGGTGAGGGCCAATGAGAGTGGTGCAGGGTTGCCGGTCCTTACAGTTCTGCCACTCATAGAGGTCACTATAAGTTTTTGCTTTTTAATAGGATTTTACTAACTTCCCCTGCATGTAACGGAATCTGATTATCTTGAAAATTTGCATACACTGCAAGGACCAATGACAATACAATAATTGCACAACTTTGTTTTAATGTTCTCACTTAGTCCAGTTAAAATTTCCCCTAAAAAGGGAGTCTGTCTTGCAAAAGTTGGAGTAGTAGGTTATATGAGTCTGTATGGTCCAGGTGGGTTCTGAAAATAAAATATCAAAAATGTGACTAGATTTGATAAGAGGAAAATTATTAGTGGGCAAAAAAAAAACCAACATTTTTCATATTTTTGCAAAAAACATATACAAAAATGCTTTAAATCAATTATTATGTTACTAAAAAACTTTATGTTTATTAAATTGTGCGTCTAAAGACATCTCTCAAACTAAATTTGATTTAGGCGTTAAGCCACAATATATTTTCGAAAATGGACTAATTTCACCAACTTTCTCAAAAAGTTAGTTTTGGTGATGTTTTAAAAGTCTTTAACACAAAAATGACCAATCCAATCAAAAATGTTATATAGTAATAGGTATAGATCATTAGATTTTGTCTAAGATAGGTTTAGTTCCTTTCGCTATTAAAGTGTGTATTTTTTTTTGTTCTTTTTAAACTCTCTCTCTTTGGCTATGAGACCTTTTGAGTACATATTATATTGCTAACAAACAAAGTAAAAATTACATTAAACCAAATTAAGCGAAAAAAAAAAACATTGGTTTAAGATTGGACAAAAATATTTAAAATTTAGTTATTAGATGAACAAAAGATAATATAATGTTAATTACGATCCTTAATTAATATAAGCTGTAGTTAAAATTATAAAAAAAATATTTTAAAAAAAATAAAAATTTAACAGGAAGATCCCAGTAAAGGCAGGGCACAGAGGGTTTGAGGGATGAGTAGCTTTAGGAACGTTGCTCCCCCTCCTCTCCTCCGTCATGTGCCATCAACCACTGTTTAGGGTATAAATTATGAAGATCGAGCATTACGGATGTTGAGTTAGTAAATTCCATAAGGATGTTAAACGGGAAATTAAGGAATGGTCAAATGATGCACGCTGTTGGGAAGGAGTATAGAGGTCTGAGGAGCATTACCAGGTATGCAAGTTTAAAAGGTCGTTTTAATTCCAATAGAATGCGCTCTTAGCCTATTGAAGGATTTGCTTATCTCTAAACGCTATTTTGTTTGTTAGTCATTTGTTTACAAAAGTCAGTTGTTTTTAAGTCGTTTACGTGGACGTATCATACCTTTCTTTGGTGTAAAAAAAATGTCTAATTTTTAGCCAAATAAAGAGCATTTGCGGCATGTCGTGATTTTCTTATTTAATCAAAAGAAAAAGGCATCTGAATGTCATCGAATTCTTGTTGAGACTTATGGCGATGTTGCTCCAACCGTCAGGACATGTGAACGTTGGTTTCAAAGTTTCAAACGTGGTGATTTTGATGTTACTGATCAAAAACGAGAAAATCGACTAAAAAAGTTTGAGGACTTCGAATTGCAATCTTTATTAGACGAAGACAATACCCAAACCCAACAAATGATGGCAGAACAGTTGAATGTCACTAGGCAAGCCATTTCCGATCGCCTGAGAGCTATGGGAAAGATTCAAAAGGTTGGAAAATGGGTTCCACATGAATTGGACGAACGACAGATGGAAAAACGAAAAACTGTGTGCGAAATGCTGCTTTTACGCCACGAAAGAAAGGGTTTTTTGCATCGAGTTGTAACTGGCGATGAAAAATGGATTTATTTTCAGAATCCCAAACGAAAAAAATCATGGGTAACGCCAGGACAACCATCCACATCGAGTGCAAGACCGGATCGTTTTGGGAAGAAGACAATGCTGTGTGTGTGGTGGGATCAGAAGGGAGTAGTCTACTACGAGCTTCTCAAACCCGGCGAAACAGTGAATACCGAGCGCTACCGACAACAAATGATCAATTTGAGTCACGCATTGATCGAAAAAACGCCCAGAATGGGCTCACAGGCACGCCAAAGTCATTCTTCAGCATGATAACGCTCCTGCACATTCAGCCAGATTGACTAAGGAAACGATTTCTTCGCTTGGTTGGGAACTCCTACCCCACCCGCCGTATTCACCTGACCTGGCGCCTTCTGATTATCACCTCTTCTCATCGATGGGACACTCATTGGCGGAGCAACACTTCAACAATTTCGAAAACGTACGAAAATGGCTCGATGAATGGATTTCAAATAAAGATGAAGCATTCTTTTGGAATGGTATCCATATATTGCCCGAGAGATGGACAAAATGTGTAGAAAGCGAGGGTCAGTACTTTGAATAAAATATATTATACTTTTTTTTAAATTACTGTGTATATATTTTAAGGAATAAACGACATTTTAAACTTGCACACCTGGTATTAACTCAATTGTTTATAAACTGATTGTAAGTATAATATATATATTTTTTTTTCTTTTTTTTTTTTTTTTTTGACGCGAAACAGCCCTTAAGGACTAGGTTGGTTCTTTATTTATATTTTAGTTCTTTTCTTTTTGCCCACTTTTGCTTGAGGATTTCACTAAACTTTTTTCTCCTTTCTTCTGTCCATCTCTTAGACGGAAATTTCTTCTTGTCCACCACAAGTACCGAAAAACCACAAGTTTTTCAGGAACTTTTTTAATTCGGCTCTATCCTCGCACATCTCTCGTGTAATCCCGAGTCTTTGTGTTTCATATATATAAATGAAGCTTGGATGATAAGGGCAGATAAATATGGAATCTTCAGAGCAGATTAATTGATGAAGGACCTCTTGAGAAGATCGCCCGTTGAAAGCAACATATTAGTACATGCCCCCTTCCAACCACCATGGCCTCAATGTCCTCCCTCTCTCAGCCTAAGCTTTTAATTTCAGATCCTTTGGTCCTCCCAGCAATCTCTTGCAGAGTTTTTATGATTCCTCAACTGATTGAGGTTTTGAGGCTTACAGATTAACTTGCAGACAATTTTCTAAGTGTCCCATTCAAAATATTACAGCAAAAACGGACAAAAAAAAAAAAAAAAGCTTTTGATATTTAAATACCAAATTTGACTAACAGCTATTTTTATATCTAACATATTTTTCTAATCGTGCAATGGAATAATTCGCGTCGATTAAAAATGTCAATTCTCTATTTCTGAGAAAGGATGCCTTGACTAATGGGGAATACATTGCAGGATGCAGGACTAACATCTGGTGGTCACCCAGAGGTCAGTACTTGGATACTGTCTTAGCTTAAATTATCTATCGCTTGGATAGGATTGAACGTCCATGATAACTTGGTCATCCCTTTTCTAACTCCACAATACTTATATCTCTACTTTTAGTTTTTAATTGAAAATATATACCAGCATTTTTCCCATATTGTATAGTTATTTTTTTAATTTATTTTATTTTATATTCATTTATGGAAATTTACAGCAGTACAAAATATATACATCAAGTAAATGTATTGACAACAATTATAATAACATGTTAAAACTTGAAAAGAACTACTTTCATCTGTAGCAGTTTATTTATCTATATTTTTTTAAAATCCATTTATTGAAATTTACAACTAGAAAAATGAGTTTATTATGATGACAATAACATGCGAAACTTAAAAAGAACTACTCATCAGTAGTACTAAAAAAAAAAAATTACACTAGAAGCTCTCGAGCCTATCTTCTTTTCAGACGCCTCGGGGGATTATCGGGAATAGAATGGGAAGCAAGTTGAGAAACTAGTGGATTTGTGTGGTTATGGAGCTTACTATGAAAGGATAGGTATCTGGTTTGGGCTAACTCAGCAATACATGGAACAATTAGGTCTTTATGGATAAGTTAAGGAGCATTGAAGGAGCATTGAAGATTTTTCAAAGGATTTTGGATTGTAAAGATTGAATACGAGATGAATTGGATGGTTTAGTGGAGCCACAAAGCTCAACTCCGTACGTCCAAATAGGTCTTGTATATAGGTCTACAGTCATGAAAATGAGTAATTTATAATTAATTAGGAGCTTTGTACGTTTGTCTAGTAAATGTTGAAGTAGTCTGTAACGACGGGCAGTTTCTAGTTGTTTTCTGTTTATTTATTAAATTCCTTATTGTTACCTTTACGTTAGTATATCTATTATTTATTTTTATTTTCTTTAGAGTGGAAACATTTTCCACAATCAAATAAATAAAAGTACAATTTATATTCTGATTGACATAAAAGTGTTTTATTTATTTATTTTCTTATTAAAACAACCTAGGATTGAATCATCCCTTGTATAAAGAAAAATGAAACCAAAGATTTTAAAAACCACCCATCTCACTAATTTTAAAATCTTAATAAACCTTTTAATCTCTTTCTGTATAACGAAAAAAATCTTATGACCTATATAATCTTAATTAAAGTTTGCACTATAACAGTTATGTTATTAAAGAAGACACATTTAAATAGCCTTTATAAACTAAACGGCACTCTCTGTTATTATACAATTGGACGATTGTGATCTTAACTGTCTTTGCCAACAACTCAGCAGCCGTTGGCAGAAACTACTTATAAAATAAATGGGATAAGTGTTTTAGTTAATTCAGAATTAAATATTCTTTTAGATAACAGAATAATGAGTTTTACTGCTTGCGCATGTAAGAACATAAACCTCTACGTCGCCTACTTGGCTAAATTTAAACTAGACCGAAGGCTAGGTCAACAGAAGGTACTTACATAAAATAAACTTTTTAATATATATTACCTGAAAATATAATATTTCTGAAAATATTATATTCAATGATGAATTATAAATATACCACCGATTAGCAGGCATTGCCACCAACCAAATTCAAGATCTCAGTCTAATAACTTTTTAAAAAAAAGGTACATTAAAAAAATATTTGAGCTTTCTTTGAAATTTGGGAAATAGAATATTATAGAGCGAGGCATTTTTTTTTTCTTCACCTCTTCTATGCCGTTTTGGCATCATGTCCTTCGGTTTTAAGAATTGGTTTCATGTCCTTCGTGAGTTTAAGAATATAAAAAAAAACTTAATTCTTGGATAATGAATGAAATTATATAATACAACGAAAAATCATAACTGTCCCAGAGATTTTTAAAATAAAACAACATAAATAAAAGTGAACACAAATTTACATGAGAACAAACACAATTCAAAAGAAACCATTTTCCTATTTGTGAGTTTAGATTAAATAATAAAAACGTTAATCCTTTTTTTAAAATTGTAATCCGTATTATTAGAAGCAAAGATTAAGAAGAGGTAGCCATCAGGTAATGAAGTTCCCGAACTCATCAGTGTCTCATTCCGGCCTAAATCAGAACCACAACTCGGGTTGGGATCCCTCCGATCTCCGAATTTTCGGTTTACTCAGACCTCCAGAATCCGTTCGTAAACAAATTTAACTAAGCAAATCTTCCTTAATCAAACAGCATGATTAATTTAAAACAAAATTAATTAAATTTCGGAGCTGAAAAGAGTATAATAACAATTATTCCAAAATAATAAAAAACTTATTTATAACTTCTTAACAGTTATCACAAGAAATAGTAGAGCCTAGATGTTTAAAAGCAATGAATTGTTGCAACAAACTCTCTCTCTCTCTCTCTCTCTCTCTCTCTCTCTCTCTCTCTCTCTATATATATATATATATATATATATATATATATATATATATATATATGTATATATATATACATTAAAGACATTAAAAAGGGAGATTAAAAAAACCTGGAAACCGAAATAAGAATCAGAAGACTAAAATACTACGGGCATCTGGTAAGAATAGACCAAGGGAGACTACACAAAAAATGAATACAAGAGCATAGGAGGTTATGTAAAAATAATGAGAGAGGAAACTTAATTAAATAATTAGAAATAGACAAAATTTGCCTAGATAGATAACAATACGGAAAGGAATTGAAAGAAATCAATTTTTTTGTGGAAAATAAAGAAAAATGGAAGTGGTCTACATGGTCGAAGGAAAGGAAACAAAGACAAGCAGAAATGATGAGAAAACAAGGGGAGAAAAGAAGGGCGAAAATAATAAAATAATTAAGAATTGCTTTAAATAATAAATAAAAGAAAGGATAAGTAATGATAATTCGCGTGGTCTTAAAAGGCCGTTCCGTGCAAAAAATAACAAAAAAAAAAAAAGTATTTTGTGTAATGTTTTACATTTTATAAGATTTACACATCATAGCCATAATTAATACCACATCCCATTGGGAATTCCGAAGTTAGGGTCGCTGGAGAAGAACTGGAGAAGATTGGAGAGCAGACTATAACCTGAAAAGAAACTATTTGACACAGTTAAGACCCTGAGAGTTTTTGTTTCAAAAATTCAAAAACTGTAGAAAAAAACAGGGTGACCATCGAATATTGAACAACCTGTATATTTATATACATACATACACTAGTGTATTTAAAATAACTATAAATAAAATAGATTGGTATACCAAACTTTCTAACCGAATACTGAACCCTTTACCCATATTTATGTGTAGTGTAACAATTTACACTTATAAATTTGTAATAACTTACTACTTAATTTTTAATTGTTTTTTTTATTTTTTCACATCTTATCTTGTAATTTACAGCAATATAAAAGGCTAGAAAAACAATTGGAAACGTCGACACACTATTTCATGGTACTATTTAATAAAGTAAAAGAAATATAATAGATTATAATTACTAGAACATATCGAAAATATTCCGCAACGTACGGAAAAAGAAAAATTGATGTAAATACATATGGATAGCTATAACTTAGATGAAAGCTTGATGTAGAGGAGGAAGGGGAGACCTCCCTGAACCTGGTAACATCACGTAGGCCGGGAACAGGGGGCGATGAACGTGAGGCTACCGATATCGGGGGAATATTTATAGGGTTAGGGGATCAGAATTGGATTTGTAGAATATGCTACGTGCTTATGCCTCCAGGGGCTTAGTTTAAGTAGAATCAAAATATAACAAATAGGTCTTAATCATCGGTGGTTATCGTGAAAAAGTAAGTCAGGGTGGCCAGTATAGTCCCCGCACCTGGGGATGAGCTAAGGGTGCAGGAAGGGGAGAACGTCCCAATTTCGTGTTATTCGATTATATTTCGAAAACGCTGGACTCTAGAAAAATATGATACAAATCAAAATTTAAGCTCATCTAATTTCCTATAATATTAACTGTATACATGTTCGTCGAATTTCCAACGGTTTTCGATATATACGTTATTAAAAATCGATAATTTTATAAATAAAAAAATGTTTACCTTAGTTTTTGTTAAACATTTGCTTCAAAT
The DNA here is from genome assembly GCA_003667255.2 of Euschistus heros. Lineage (NCBI taxonomy): Eukaryota > Metazoa > Arthropoda > Insecta > Hemiptera > Pentatomidae > Euschistus > Euschistus heros. The sequence goes on from RCWM02000556.1 coordinate 13,956, forward strand.
ACCAGAAACGTATATATGAAATTAAAGTAAATTTAATGATCTACAATTAAATCGTTATTTTCAATAACGAATATCTCGTTAACGGTTAGAATTACGACAAATTTATGCATTGATATTATATGAAATTTAATTAGCTTTTGTGTTTATTTGAAACACATTTTTCTAGAGTCAATCGTTTTCGAGATATCGAAAAAACAATAAAATTGTACTTCTCCACTCCCCACACCGTTAGCTCACCCCCCAGGAGCGGGGACTTTTAGTACTTTTACCTTTTAACCATTATTTTTTTATTTTTTTATGTTATTTCCAGATTGGCCTGGTAAGCCTTAAATGGATAGTTTAACAATATTAATAATGAGTTAATAATAGTAGAAGGGAGGGTATAGTCTCCTGCAAGATACACCCATAACAGATAAGTACCTTTTAACGATTCCTAACGAATCTATGAAGTCAAAAATTATCGGATGTTCCATGCACTCTACAATGTGTTTATTGATTGGGCTAAGTAATGTTTTCCAGGTTAATTTTCATAAAATTCCAGGTGAAATGTAATGAGATACAAGGTGCTATATTTATTCTAATATCATTTAATTTTTTTTTTTTTTTTTTTTTTTTTTTTTTTTTTCATTTAAAAGGCATAACTCCTATTTATCTTTTATTTTCTTCAACATGTTTCGGAGCACATTCGCTCCATCTTCAGTATAACTGTGATAGTCTCACATATTCACATGTACATGTACATACTGTTATGTATATGTCACATAGTCACATGTACATCTCCATAACAGTATGGACATGTACATGTGACTATGTTGAAGAAAATAAGAGATAAATAGGAGTTATAACTTTAAAATGAAATATGTAAAATTAAATCTCCTTCAATAAAATATATTGATTGATTATTATTTTCATTTATTTTATTTTGTGTGATAGAAGTATTGTTTATTTCGTTTAACGTCACTTTATGCTGCTATGGCTAATCGGACGATGCTACGGTGGGAGTCCTAAATTTTGCCTATCCTGGTATAATTAGGATAGGGATCTTTAAGGAGTACCTGACATCGCACAGGCTCGGGACCCCCATTTTACGTCCCTTCCGCAGGACGGCTAAGACTATAGATAGAAGTAATAGTAAAGTATTTTCTATAAAACAAAATTTTAAAAACCTTAATTGTTTTAATTATTTGATTTTTTTTTTGGGAGGGATAATTTTTTATTTATCTATGATTTTATTTTGAATAATTACAAATTTGACAAATTGAGATAAAATTTGAAATAAATAAAGCTAAGATCATGATGGGTTTTTTTTTTTTTTAAGTATGATAAATTTGTTGTTTAATTAGGTTTAACGTCGTTATGTACCCCAACTAGACTATTAACAAGGACGGGTTATCCTACAGGACACCAACCTATTCTAGCCATTTTTGGAAGGTCAAAGATTCATTTCGTGGGTCCGGCACGAAATATATTTTAATCAGTCCGGGATTCGAACCCACGACCTTCAGTCCCGAGAGCGCCAAGAACCTCGCCCCAACTCGCTCGGCTATCGAGTCCCATGTGTCCCATGTTATTTTATTAAATTAATCCTAGCCTATCATCATATATCTTTGTTTTTGTTGATTTTTGATCGCTTTGATTTTCTTATTATTTTATTTTTTGTTAAGGAGCTGCTTGATTTTAACACTATAATATGTAACTGATATCCCGCGATGGGATGCCATTTGTTTTTAGATATTGTAAATTTTAAATTAAATTGAATTCAGTAAACGTCTGGTGCTAAAAATGTTTCAATTATTATCATTGTCATTTAAATTGAAGCTAAGTAAATAAATTAAATTTTTTTTTTTTATTATGTTACGATCTCACAAAATTTCATGTGAATACGTAAAATGGAAGCATAATCCCCTATTTTTTCCTATAATACGAAAACGAGCTAACTGCGCCATCAAAACTGGATATATCTGTTGTGAAAAATTGGTTAACTTGTGATTCTTAACTGTGGCACAAATCTTAGAGTGATTGCAGGATTTTGGCCAAAATTAAAATTAGTAAGGTGTGTTATTTACGTTAGTAACAGTGATATTGTACTTTAACAGATCAAAATCAAGATGATTTAAAAAAACATTAAATGAATATTATTGTTTCTTCTGTTTGTCTAGTTGATCGATAAGTCAAACTTAGTGAATTTTAAATAGAGAATTAGGAGTTAATGGATTTTAATACAAAAATTAATTTTTTATATATATTTCGTGTTATTATATTTATATATAAAATAACAGATATAGCACTTTGATTACTTGCAGCACTTATAGTTGCTGCTTGTAAAATAAAAAAGTTCAATGCTTAAAACTTTCTTTATTCATTTAAAATCCGAACGGTAGTCACGGTGATCATAAATCATATGTTTTAATAACAAAATAGCATCAAAATTTATGGGCCTTTAAAATTAATAAAGTTTAGGTGAATTATAAATATAAATGCATCAAACTTTAGAGGAAAGATTTATCGAGTTTCTTAATTAACTCTCTCTCTCTCTCTTACTATCTCTCTCTCTCTCTCTCTCTCCCTCATTCTCTCTCACTCTCTAAAAAAAAAATTACTACTAGAGGTAACCGACTGTCGATTGTCATGTCCAATCAATTGTTGAATGTATCAACTTCATAAAATCAATGAATCGGTTAACCATAGAACAATAGAACATTTTTAAAATGAATTTAGACAACCAAAACAGATGTTAACCTCAAAAAGTGATTCATTCACTTTTACATACACACACACACACACACACACACACACACACACACACAATAAAACCGAGGCAGTTCTCGTTACAAGCAGGAAAGTAAGAGAAACAATCACCCTGACCGTTGGAGATTATAATATTTCCTCTCAACCATCTATTAGATATCTTGGGGTGCAGATCGACGCCAGACTAAGATTTGACGAACATCTGCAAATAATTAGCAAAAAAGCAGCCCAAGTAACGAATGTACTTGCTAGAATCATGCCGAATATGGGTGGCCCCAGACAAAGCAGAAGAAAACTTCTAGCTAGTGTGGCTAGCTCTGCTCTTTTATACGCTCCACCGATCTGGACAACCGCATTCCTAGTGCAGTCATACGCCCGAAAGGTCAATAGCGTATACCGAAGAAGTGCCATTCGTGTCACTAGAGCATTTCGCACTGTTTCATATGATGCAGTGTGTGTTATAGCTGACATGCCGCCCATTGACCTTCTGGCGGATGAACGCAATCGGATCTATCGCCGAAAACGAGAGGAACCGGGTGCTTATTGGCCCTCAATCACCAAGGAAGAGAGAAATAACACTCTACAAAGATGGCAAAGACGCTGGGATTCATCATCTTCTGGAAGATGGACCCACCGTTTGATACCAGATATTGTGACATGGATAGCCCGGAAACATGGGGAGGTTGATCATTACCTCACCCAATTGCTTACTGGACATGGGGGTTTTAGGGCCTATCTGTTTCGGTTCAAACTTGACAATGAATCGTCTTGCCCCAATTGCACAAACCTTGAGGAAACTGTAGAGCATGTATTCTTCCATTGCCCCAAATTTGCAAATGAGAGAGAAGATCTAGCCAGGACTCTGGGCCATCAGTTGGTGCCAGAAAACCTGGTTAGCCGGATGACTTCTGCCGAAGAAAACTGGAATGCTGTTGCAAATTACGCAGCTTACATCTGCAGAAAGCTACGTAAACAGGAGCGGGAAAGACGAGGCCTCCTAGTGCCTCAATAATTAGCAGTAGAAAATATAAAGTAGGCAAATAGCCAGTCCGCCCCCCGTGAAGTAATGCTTGACAGCAGTTCCGCGGGGTGGTGAAGAAGAATAGGGAGGTGGTTTTTAGTGAGTAAGAATCTCACACTGTTGTGGTCTCTCACACGGCCCACTTCGTCTTATGCAAGATTTTCCTCCTCCCATTACAAAAAAAAAAAAAAAAAAAAAAAAAACACACACACACACACACACACACACACACACACACACACACACACACACACACACACACACACACACACACACAACACACAAAACACACACGACAAACATATGTGTTTGTAAATAACATCAAAACAATTTACTTAATTTACCAGACAGGTTTTGACACCCCATCTTAAAAATCAGAAGAAAAAATAAAATAGTTAGCCAAAAAACAAAATCATATAAATCCATTTAAATCCATTTAAATCCTACAACTCAACTGTGCAAATGTACTTTCAATTTTGACCGTATTTTAAAAGATATCCATACGGTGTCAATAAAGTCAATAAATAATGTAAAAATTGTCACTATCTTATAAAATACATTTTAGGAATAATGTTTGATGTGAATTTTCTTTCTAAGCTTGATATGTACTAAGTAAAAATTAAAAATGTAGATTGTTGGGGTATGCAGTAATAGATACACAGTAATTAAAAACAATATTTTAATTTATAATTCTGATGTTTCCACTTACATTGTAAGCCTTCATCAGGGCTAGAATAGAAGAGAACAAGCAAAAAGGTATGACTAAATTGTAGAAAATATATAAAAAAACACACACAAAAAAACAAAAGTAAGAAAAGAATAAATGTATGAGAGTAAATACAGTAACATAAAGGCAATACCTAAAGGTCATGAAGGCAATACATAAAGGCTCTGGAGACAATACATGAATATTGTCAAGGCAATACCAGATATTGCCTTTATGTTACTGTCTTTACTCTTGTACACTTATTCTTTCCATACTTTTGTTTTTTTGTTTGTGTTTTTTATATATTTTCTACAATTTAGTCATACCTTTTTTCCTTGTTTTCTTTTCTTCTAGCCCTTATGAAGGCTTTCAATGCGAGTCGAAACGTCGGCATTATAAATTAAAATTTTATTTTGATTTGCTGTGTATCTATGAATGCCTATCCCAATCTAAATTTCTAAATACTTCTAAGATCGTTAAAACGTGATTTATTCAATGAAAGTAAAGAATTAAATTACAGGTAAATACAAGAGTAAGTTACAGCAAACAACAATTAAAATAGGTTAATGAAGGTTAAGATAAAGTAATAAACACAGATGATAAATAATTAACAGATGATTGAAGGTTGCTCAACCTTACACCTCCCCCCTCGAGGTCGCTTCCTGAGGCGGTGAAAGGTAAGGAAGGAGCTTGCTGGAGTGGAAAAAGTTGGAGATCTTCTTCCTCTTACCGCTGGCTACTTCGTAGAAAGACGAGGAAATCTGTCTGACGGCTGGGAATGGTCCGATTCAAACTGGATCAAGCTTGTTTCGATTCAACTTATTTCCATTTTCGACGTAAACCAAGTCACCAACGTTGAAATTATGCTCTTGTCTATTCTTATCAACCCGTTTCTTATTGATCTTGAAGCTCTTTGTTGAATTTTGGAAGGCTATCTTGCGGTCTTCTTCTAAAGAAGATGAAGTATTCCCATCAAGTGGAGATATGGAAGATTTTCGGCCGAGCAATAGATAAGATGGTGCAAAATGGATAGAACTGTGGATAGTATTATTATATTTCTTTACACATTCTTCTGCCAAGTTTGACCATGCTCTTCTAGTATTATCGTTTATTTTACATCGCAGTCGATTAACTAATGTTTGATTTAATCGTTCGTTTAATCCGTTGGATGCGGGATTATCAATGCACGTGAAAACGATCTGAGTTCCAACTCTTTTCAAATACTTGAGAAATTGGGTTGAGTTTATACCTGTATATTGGTCTGTCAGTAGAATTGAGATATTATTTTGTTTAAATATGGGATTAAGTAAGTTTATGAAATCTTTAGCAGTTTGACCCTTTGTTGTTGAGATCTTGTAATTTAATTTCTAAGATCGTTAAAACGTGATTTATTCAATGAAAGTAATGAATTAAATTACACGTAAATATAACAGTAAGTTACTGCAAACAACAATTAAAATAGGTTAATGAAGGTTAAGATAAAGTAATAAACACAGATGATAAATAATAAACAGATGATAAATAATTAACAGATGATTGAAGGTTGCTCAACCTTACATACTTCACAGTCAACTAATACCTTATGAATAAGTAATTTACTGCATATTTTAACTTTATTTTATTATTCTTTCTATAATTTTAATATGAATATTTTCTGAAGGGTATCAATCCCTGTCTGGTTTACACTAATTATATTTAATTAAAAAATATTCATACAAAAAAAACACTGTCATATTGATCTCAAACTTTGATGCCTCCTCCACACTCCCTCGCATGTAACTTACACCAGCAGATAAAACACAAGATGGCACCTTCAGAAGAAGATATACCCTACTCATATTGAAACAGGATCTTCATCGGCTATGAGTATATGCGAGACCCTAACTCCGTTTCCTTCCACCTCACACCCGCCGGATTATTACATCCCTAGATACATTATGTATTGTCGAGGCATTATGTATTCCGTCCGGCTCAACTCCCAAATGGATTTTCCTCCTAAGGTTTCTCTTTTATCAGTTTTCTTCTCTATTAAAAGTATCTCCGTTCCTTTTTAACTTTAAGTTAAATTTTGTTATAGAACATGTTGTTTTAAATTTTAATTACGAATTATGTGAAATAATACTAAAAAAAAACGAAAAAAAATAAATAACTCAATATACAATAGAAGACGATATTTTGAGCAGATAAAACACGAAAGAATTCTTATATTGGCGAAAATATTTCTACACTAGATTATCATGTTCTTTATTATAAATTCACACACACATTAATTTTCATTCTTGCTTTACATTTAGGAGCAAGAACATGGATAGCATTATTTAAATGGGGTGTATATATATATATATATATATATATATATATATATATATATATATATATATATATCTTGCCACTTCTATTGGGATTATTTTATAAGAAAACTAGTTTGGAATGCTAAAGCCATGTATACACGGGAAAAAACTGGACAATCGGTAAATCAAAGAGTAAAAGAACATATAAAAGTATACAATAATAAGACCCGAAATTCCAACTTAGCTATCCATATAAATGAAAATAACCATAATACATCAAGTAGGAAGTAGCCTAAAATTAAATATTTATGAACCATTAGAAATAATACAATCGTTCAAAACCAATCCAAATTTTTGTGACCAGATAAACATTTTCAACAGCCACATTTTAAATTTGTTTCCAATAGGAACCGGGAAATCCAATTAGTCATAGGGGAAATCCCAAGGAAAACAAAAAAAAACAAAAAAACCTGGCCCTTTATCTTCCACTGTAGCTATATTTCAGATGTCTGTTAAATCTCAGGTGAGTACCAATGTATTGATTTCTCGTATTACATTTATTGAAACTTAAGTATATTTAATTTATAAAACAAAGTGCTAGTGTTTAAAAAATCTTTTATTTTTTAGTAAAAATAATTTTACTAAGTTGGTAAAAAAACAATAAGTTGGTAAATTAATTTCTTTTTAAACTCTAAAAACAGAGGAAAAAGACTAATTGGTCGGTATGAAGAAGGTGAACCGATGTTTTTGTTTGGATTATGTAACATGGTAATTTGAGTATATTTCCATTGAACTGGTAATTTTATACTAAGGAGATGAATTTGTCAGGGGTGCAGTCAAGGTTGAATAAACACAGCCAGTTTTTAAATGAAAAACTTATATTTTGGCGTGCCAACGTTTCGACCTGCCTTGCAGGTCTTCATCAGGGCTAAAATAACAAAAAATTGGATGTGACCAAGATGATACTAACATTAAAAAAATTTAAAAAATAATAAACATAATTTAAAAATGAAAATGAAACAAGAAAAAAAAAATTGCACTTAACTATATAATTGAATACAAAATAGTAGTGAAGTTTAGTCGAAGATACAGTTGTAATAGAGTAATTAAATAATTTAAATTGAATATTATAAATTTATAATATTCAATTTAAATTATTTATTGATAATTAATATTGTAAATTTATAATATTCAATTTAAATTATTTAATTACTCTATTACAACTGTATCTTCGACTAAACTTCACTACTATTTTGTATTCAATTATCTAGTTAAGTGCAATTTTTTTTTTTTCTTGTTTCATTTTCATTTTTAAATTATGTTTATTATTTATTTTTTTTAAAAAATTTTTTAATGTTAGTATCATCTTGGTCACATCTAATTTTTGTTATTTTAGCCCTGATGAAGACCTGCAAAGCAGGTCGAAACGTTGGAACGCCACAGTAAAGGTTTTGTTTATTTAAAAACTGGCTGTGTTTATTCAACCTTGACTGCACCCCTGACAAATTCATCTCCTTAGTAAAAACTCACAGTCAACAATACAACCATCATCATGGTAATTTTATAGTTCTGAGTATTGCATATATATTAAAATTTCAATTTCAATTGTCCTCAACTATTCATTTTTTTTTAATCCTCTTTACAATGGTGAATAGGTATATTAGGTTCATGATAAGTCATAGTAATATAACAACAAAAGTATTAAAACATAAAAAAAAATTTTTACATAATCAGGAAGGGTTGCTAAAACTGACCCGGAGCTCAGATATGCCAACAATCATTATGTATATGTTTAAAATACAACTAGCCTGAATGGAGCCACTGTATTGAGTGACAGGCGAACGTTGGAGAGGATTTAAGAAGTCTAGTGAGAACATTCCTGAGGGCGCAGGCGCACAGAATTATGACACGTATCTTGGATTTATTTGACTCTAGTTTTATCATTTGAGGCTTAAAAAATATATAAAACTTAATTTTTTTAGAATAAAATTTTTTTGTTCTTGTCCAAAAGTATTGGAAATGTGTTGGCTCGAAATTTAAAACTACATTCAATTTTTTTAAATACCTTTATTTTTCACGAACATATTAAACTGTTAAGTTTACTTACTAATGATATAGATTGTGAAATACCATCTGAGCAGTAGTTAATAATTCTCAGAAAAATCCTAATGAGTTATACGAAGTGATGGGAAAAGGAAAAAGTTTCCGAGTTGTCGGTAACCGCACCAATGGGCAGTCAGATAAGAACTCCATTGTGTTAGAATACGGGAGTAGATAATATAGCGCTCTGATTTTTGCAACTCAGTCCTAGGAGCGGTTAGCAAGGGAATTAAATTGTAACTTTTTTTTTTGTTTTTAGTCCTTACAATGTGTCAATAAAAAATTCAAAATCAGTTTAAAAAAGAATAAGATTAAATTAAACATTTTTCATTTCTGAAAATCTATAAATCGGACATATGTATTATTATTATTATGAACAGTTGGATCAAGCTGTATATCATCATGCTAAATCAAAATCCAGCTCCACTCATCCTAATAACTAAAGCCCGGATTTTCGTGCAACAAAAATTCTGAAATGTGCAATAAAAACTTGAAATTGTGCAATAAATCTTTAAACTATGCAAAATAAAATGCAAATGAGAAAAAAATTCGCTAGATACAATTCTTTCCAAAAAAGTTGTTTTATCTTAAAATTTATTGATCCAGTCCTTAGTGAGGGAGTAGTTAAATAATCATTGTCTAAAATACAATAAGAACAAATCTCATATCTTTATTGTGCGTGGTATACATAAGCTATATGTACATATTACTTAGAGTATAAATATGTATGTTAGGAATGATTAAACTTTATTTAATTTCCCGTTAAGAAGGCAGAAGAATAAATTTGCTTTGTTTAAAGTGAAAATGTTTACTAACAGTACTTAATTCAATAACTATGTTGTACTTTTTAAAAATATCCGTAAGTTAGGAGGGAGAGGCAAAATTTCTTGAAAGTTGGGAACCCGAGTTCCCTAGCTAAAGTCAATCTAATGTTCCAAAAACACGAAAATGTTGTGCATTCAGGAATTGAATGCAGGAATTATGTGTATTCAAACTGCAGAATGGCAATTTTATGCATTCAAACTGCAGAATGTGCAATTTTATGCAGTAACCCCCTAAACGTGCAATATTAAACTAAGGTAAATTAGGCCTAAACGTCCTAATTCGTGTAAATAATTTGTCTCTGGCTGATTACGAACTTGCAAGAAAAAGATGCAATTGCACGAGAATCCGGGCTCTACTAATAACTAACCTTGTGATTTTTTTCACTGTTCAGGGTTTACATATGTGTATATTAAAAATATATATAATTCAATTTTTCATTTCAAAGAGAGACCATTTAGTTATTAGATATCATTTTATCTAAAAAATATGACTGGTAAAATTTTAAATTGCCCTATTTTATTTATTTATTTTTTTTATAAGCCTAAGTAAAATTGAGGAGTTTATTTGCATTCTTAATATTTTTAATAAATTTCAAAATGTATCGGAATCGATTAAAATAAAAATATCCATTTTGACCATTTTAGACGATACGGCGTTCTTTTTTATCAGAGCAGTATATCTAGTGACGCAGCTGAATTCAGCTCTGGGATCGCATCGTCAGGCTTTTCCTCTTAACAATACAAGCGTGGTTAGGGGTTCATAGAAAAAGGATACCGTGGACCGAGGAAATAAGAAAGAGGCAATCGAAAAGAATGAGGAAAAGGTGGGAAGAGAGAAGGAAGAAGAGAAGGAGTGTGAAGTGAAAATAATATTTGCCTGGTCTATGGCCGTTTCGTGAAAAGAAAAAAAAAGTATCATATTCTATTTTATATCTTTTAAAATTAGATGTTTTGTTCTTATATTCATTGCACATACTTTATAAGTGGATTGATTTTCCCAAAATAATTAATGATTTCCACCAAAAGTATGGGCATCGAAGTATGTGGCCGCCAGTTGGAAACTAATATCAGATTCCAACGTAAGCCTATAGTAGATTTACGTATCTGAGAAAAAACTCTTGATAGTTTGCTGTTTCACCACCAGTAGTCATAAAATATTACCCATATTGAAATACTTAAGAGGTTTAAAGGCCGGTTTACTAGCACAAGCCATTTACGCAAATTGGTTTGTGCAAGGCAGTTTATGCAAAGCTACTCAATAATGTTTACACGTTCGTTTCTGCTTACACAGTTCTGAAGTGAAAACCTCTCTGTTTTGTTGAAAATTGAAAATTGACGAAGAATTATTAATTATTGAAACGACTGCGATTTGCATTGTTAAAAAAAGAACAAATCTAAGATAGCTAAAAGGATGCATTTAAATTTATTTATGTTATACCAGGTATGCAAGTTTAAAATGTCGTTTTAATTCCAATAGAATGCGCTCTTAGCCTATTGAAGGATTTGCTTATCTCTAAACGCTATTTTGTTTGTTAGTCATTTGTTTACAAAAGTCAGTTGTTTTTAAGTCGTTTACGTGGACGTATCATACCTTTCTTTGGTGTTAAAAATGTCTAATTTTAAGCCAAATAAAGAGCATTTGCGGCATGTCATGATTTTCTTATTTAATCAAAAGAAAAAGGCATCTGAATGTCATCGAATTCTTGTTGAGACTTATGGCGATGTTGCTCCAACCGTCAGGACATGTGAACGTTGGTTTCAAAGTTTCAAACGTGGTAATTTTGATGTTACTGATCAAAAACGAGAAAATCGACCAAAAAAGTTTGAGGACTTCGAATTGCAATCTTTATTAGACGAAGACAATACCCAAACCCAACAAATGATGGCAGAACAGTTGAATGTCACTAGGCAAGCCATTTCCGATCGCCTGAGAGCTATGGGAAAGATTCAAAAGGTTGGAAAATGGGTTCCACATGAATTGGACGAACGACAGATGGAAAAACGAAAAACTGTGTGCGAAATGCTGCTTTTACACCACGAAAGAAAGGGTTTTTTTGCATCGAGTTGTAACTGGCGATGAAAAATGGATTTATTTTCAGAATCCCAAACGAAAAAAATCATGGGTAAAGCCAGGACAACCATCCACATCGAGTGCAAGACCGGATCGTTTTGGGAAGAAGACAATGCTGTGTGTGTGGTGGGATCAGAAGGGAGTAGTCTACTACGAGCTTCTCAAACCCGGCGAAACAGTCAATACCGAGCGCTACCGACAACAAATGATCAATTTGAGTCACGCATTGATCGAAAAAAAAACGCCCAGAATGGGCTCACAGGCACGCCAAAGTCATTCTTCAGCATGATAACGCTCCTGCACATTCAGCCAGATTGACTAAGGAAACGATTTCTTCGCTTGGTTGGGAACTCCTACCACACCCGCCGTATTCACCTGACCTGGCGCCTTCTGATTATCACCTCTTCTCATCGATGGGACACTCATTGGCGGAGCAACACTTCAACAATTTCGAAAACGTACGAAAATGGCTCGATGAATGGATTTCAAATAAAGATGAAGCATTCCGAGAGATGGACAAAATGTGTAGAAAGCGAGGGTCAGTACTTTGAATAAAATATATTATACTTTTTTTTAAATTACTGTGTATATATTTTAAGAAATAAACGACATTTTAAACTTGCATACCTGGTATTATATTATTTATTTATTTAAATTTATGTATTACATAAATGAAATGAAATGACTTATACTCAATAATAAAGTCGATGTAGACATGTTCGAAGCATCTCGTAAGATTCAGGACGATATTGAAAGCAACAGCAGATGGGCAGTGAAAAATAAGCTACGCCTGAATCCAGAGAAAAGCAAGGCTATCCTTATCGGTTCAAAAACTACCCTTAATTCCCTCCCTTACTATCCATTACTTTACCTCAGTAACCGCACAATTCAATTTCAAATTTCCATCAAGAACCTCGGAATCTCGTTTGATCAACATGATCCTCAAATAGCTCCAAAGATATCGTGACTCCTTTTCCCGAAGTACCCGCCAACTTCTGGTATCCTCTCTTATATTTCCCCACTTTGATGACGGGTGCTTGGTGTATAGGGGCCTGTCTGTTGAGCTAGAGATGAGACTAAGGAGACTAATGAATTGTTTCATAACATTTATCTTTAGGGTCGACAGACGGTTTCACGTATCTTGCCAATACAATGAGCTAGGGTGGCTTTTCCCCGATTTTCGACGGCAATACTTCCTCGGCACTTTCCAATTCCAGTCATTAAAAAACCTATAAACCTTCGTATATTCTAGACCTACTTAATCTGTATCCATTCACTACCTGAATACAAGATGCCAACCTTCCAACCTATATACCCCCTCTCATAGAACTGCCTCCTTTAAAAACTCCTTCGTCATCCGTGCTACCTTTTTTTGGGAATTCCTTACCTATCCATATTGAAAAAACCTCATCCTTAACTTCTTTTAAACATCTTTTATTTATCCATCTCCTCGATCTTCAATCTTCCACAAAAATGTAAATAATATGTAAATGTACATAAGTGTGTTGAAATTTTTACTGTTGATTGTTGTTTTTTTTTTACTAAACTTAGGGGACATTCTGTCCCAGTTTATTTTTCATTTCATTTCATTAGAAATTCTTTTGTCAATTTGCATCCGCAATATTATTAACTACACAACCTGTATAAAATAAAGTATGGAACAGGTAGTCGAACGTAAAATCCTCATGCGCTAGGCTTGAACTGAGGCTTGAGCATCGTTTACACATCTCATGCCAACACACCAACCTCAAGTTGAATTGTTGTCCCCACAAATTTTATTCAAGCCAAAATGCAAACATCAAATCTGCGTTCACACGCTAATATTAGCTGCACAAACTGGCTTGTGTAAGTCAATTTGGGCAAATTGTTTGAGCGTGTAAACCGGCCTTAACGCTATTCACATGTTAGTAATCGATGTCCGATAACTAACATGTAAATAGCGTAAACGATTTTTTTTTTTTTTTTTCCAGAAACGATTCATAATCTGACACCGCAGGAGGTAAAAGAGGCGGCTAAATTAGACAGGACATTTAGTATGCGGAGTAAGGACAGAAGACGAGCTATTGGATTCCTGGAAGGTATATTTCAATATTGAACTCCCTCTTCCAATTCCTTGGGAGCTGGTTCACCTGCGGCTCCTTCAATCTTTTACATTTCTTAATCCAGTTTCAGAATCATTATAATCCAAAATGAAGATGGAAAAGAAATAAGTTACAATAGAAAAAAAATTGCAAGTTTACTTCATGATTTGGGATTGCTAAGCTATTTACCATTTGTATTAAACATTCATTGTCAGATATATAAATATTCAAATTATATAAAAAATACAAATACTTATTGTATTTATGTAAAAATATAGGACAAGTACGTTAGTATTCCACAGTCCTAAAAATAAACTTTTTGATGGGTAAATAAGTATCCAATTATTGCACCACAATCACTCCAATCGCAGGAAATTGGATGAATGGTACCAAAATTTGAAGGATCAAAATACATCCAAACAAAGCTTATAAAATACCCGTATCGTATAATCGCTGTTGAACCGATCCGCTTCCTAGGACTCAATCTGTTGAAACGTCTTAGGCTACACATACATTGGAAAAAAGCTTTTCTCCTGATCCAATGCAGACCAAATTTTCTATCCGACCTCACGTGAGTACCTTCATTGGTTCCATTAATGCTCGAAAACCGACAATTATTTTCGATGAAGATTTTTTTTTTTTTGACAATTAGAGAACAAGGTTAATAAAAGACGTAGAAGAAAAACTTTTTTTTTATTTTTTTATAACAATTTATTGGAATTTACAACTGTACAAAATTTATACATCAAGTAAATGTGCTGTTAACTATTACAATAACGTGACAAATCTTAAAAAGAACTACTCATCAGTAGCACTTTAATAAAAAATCTATACTAGAGAGTCTCTGGGCCATTTCTTTTCAGAGGCCTCGGAGGATTATCGGGAATGGAGTGGGCAGCATGTAGGGAGACTAGTGGATTGGAGTGGTTATGGAAATTACTATGGAAGGATAAGTGTCTGGTTTGGACTAAATCAGTAACATAAGGAACATTAAGATCTTTAAGGTTAAGTTTATTAGTTACAAAATAAGGAGAATTGAGGATTTTTCAAAGAATTTTGGATTGTAAGGATTGGATACGAGATGAATTGGATGGTTTAGTGGAGCCCCAAAGCTCAACTCCGAACGTCCAGGTAGGTCATATACAGTCATGTATATTAGTCTTTTCTAATTAATTGGTAGCTTAGCTTTGAACGTTTGTCTAATAAATGTTGAAGCAATCTGTAACGACGGGCAGTTTCTTGTATTTTTAGTCTTGTATGTGGATTCCAAGTAAGACGTTTGTCCTAAAAAAATTGTTATGAGAACCTAAATTTAACATACATATTTCAGGAAAATAAAATACAACTTTCCAAACACAAACAAGAATATGAACGTAGTTTATATGATTGTAAATAGAGTAATAATGTAAACAAGATTAAAAATATTAAATTTTTTTGCCGACAGTCGCCGGATCGAGAGAAAGAAATACGGTTCCAATGTACAGCACAGTTTAAAAAATTAAGTAGTCTTACTTGAAATCTAAATACAGGAGAAACTCGATTATCCGAACCTCCATCATCCGAGCCCTCTATCATCCGAATTCGCAGAGGTACCCACGATGATGCAATAAAAGCCATTAATGTAACATTTCAATGGCTTGAAAGGCAAGAAGAAGCAACTGTAGTTCAGCTGCTTCAACTCAAAAATATAAATATAAACATTGTAATAAATGATGAAGAATTTAGTATATGTATGTATTGAATTTTTCCTTATTTTCCGGATTTCATTTAACAGGCGGATGTATTGGATTTTTTTTTTTTTTTTTCTTCTGTTTGTATGTATAATTTTCAACCTCGATTATCCAAACTTTTCACTTATCCGAACCACCCCTGACACCAATCAGTTCGGATATTCGAGGTTCTACTGTAGAAGGCTAAACGACTACAGAAACTGCTCCTCGTTTCCGATTCCTTTATAATTTACAAGACAATCGTTAAGGCTTCCAATAAATTAAAAAAAAAAAAAAGACTCATTTACATGACTATAATTAGATCTGTTGGGACATATACAGGGTTCAACTAAGCCTTTCAATTCTTCTCAAATCCACTCTGTTCAATCAAAATTTCTTTGTAAAATCCTCATTGATCCTTATTTTTTCACAAAAAAAAAAACTTATCCATAATGGTCCTTTATATAGCTGAATTAGCTTGAACCAGATATCTATCCTTCTATAATAAGCAGTATATCCACTGAAATCCACAAGTCTCTCAACTTGTTTCACACTTGATTTGCGATAACCCTTATAAAAACTAATACAACATTTATTGAAGTGTTACTATTGAGTATTATCTTTAACAGATAATGGAATTATTTTTCCTCACGTTTACTTAATTTATATATAATTTGAATTGAAAGGAAAAGAAAATGAAAAAATTAACTTTACTACAGGACATACTGTCCCATAGGAATAATAATAACGCACAGTTAAAGGTACAATTGTCTCGTCGTATTGTTTACACATTAAAAGAAAGTAATACTAGGGTATTATTTAATTATTTACATATTTGCAGAAGATTGATTGTCTAAAAGGTACAGAAATAAATAATTTTTTAAGGAAGTTAGGGAAGCTGCTTTGCGAATAGAAGTGGGAAGGGAATTCCAGAAGGAGGCAGCACGAATTAGGACGGATTTTTCAAAGGGGAAAGTTTTTTATGAGGGAGTTTTCTGGTTAAATGGTCGAGGGCTAGCGTTTAGGAGGTGGAAAGAAGAGCGCAGAGTTAATATGTCATGAATATAGGAAGGTTTTTTGGTTTTTAGAGATTGGAATAGGAAAGTAACCAGCAAGTATCGGAAACCAGGAAAAACCTACCCCAAGCTCAGAAAATCGGCAAGTAACATGTTCCAGCCTGGGTATCCCGAAGATAAATCTAATGAAAGAGTTCATCAGTCTCCCCAGCTTCATCTCGAGAACACTAGAAAGTCTCCCATGAACCAAGCAACCGTAATCAAAACAAGGGAAAATAAGAAAGGACCCGAAAAGTTGACGAGTATTTTTGGGAAAGGAATCTCGAAAACTATAGAGTGGTTAAAGAATTATTATTTTTTTTTTTTTTTTTTTTTTTTAATTGTGGGCGATATGGTTGATCGAGGATAGGTGTTGATCGAAGGTAACTCCTAAATTTTTAATAGAGTTTTGGAACTGATTGGAAAGGTTGTACAGTAAGAATACCAATAAATAAATAGAGCTTTAAGTAACATTTTAGTTAACACTAGCATCAAAACGTAATATTATTGATTCTTAAGCCTAAATTATTGTGCTAACATTTAATTATCTTACATTAAGAATAGAATTAGGGTTGTTAAAAAGAAAATTAAGAACGATCTCTGTAATATTTTTGATATTTAAAGCATAAAATTCCAATATAAGAATGGTTTAAGGTACAAGGCTTTCTATAAATAACTATTAGGATTAGCTGGATATTTCTCTAGACAAAGTTTGGCAATATAGGGAGGTATAATCCACCCGATCCGCGCAAATCCACCTTGGGAGCACTTTCAATATGGATAAGGGAGAATAGTGTCCTTTATATAACTTATGTAAGGATATATTTTATAATAATATAAATTTTATAATTTTATATAATATAATTTTTCCGTGGATAAAAATCTTATAAATAATATCGATACAAGAATGAAAAATAAATCTCAATAGATTCATTGGTAGTAATAAATTTGTAGATCAGCAAAAAAAAAAAAAAAAAAAAAAAAAAAAAAATGCCTGATTAATGGCAATATAAATAAGAGATGACAAAGAACATATCCATACAATATAAAAACGAAATAAATAAAAATTTAGATCGACTGATCGTTTTCGACTTCTTAAAAATTTACTAGACAAACGCGCTATGTTGCTGATTTATTACAAAATACGCATTTACATGACAGTAATTAGGCATTGTACATTATTGTCTTATCGTATAATAGTTATACTGTTATACTATACATATTTTGTCATACCAAAAAAATTTCAAAAACATTATCTATAAAAGTATGAAACAGTAATATCAGTATAATATCAAAATATTATTTTTATTTTCCGCTAAGTACGAATCCATAAGTCTTGTAAAATTCACTATGGCTAATATCGACTGTGGTGCAGATTCAGGGAGATCTATCTGGGGGATTCAGATCTCATACTGGCGTTCGGCAGGGAGATTCTCAAGCCTGTCTTCTCTTCAATATCGGTTTGGAAAAAGCTGTAAGAGAATCAAAGGTTCGGACCAGTGGAACCATCTTTAATAATTCGGTACAAATCCTGGGATATGCTAATGATATCGAAATTATTGGAAGATCAAAGGCTGCAGTGGAAGAAGCCTTTCTTGCCCTTGATGATGCTGCCAGGAAGCTAGGACTTGTTATTAATACCAACAAAACCAAATATATGATTGCTGGCAAACAAGGAGAACTGTAAGTTCAGTCGAAATTGGAAATTACTCTTTCGAACGAGTTGAGGAATTTGTGTACCTTGGGTCTCAAGTCAATGCCATTAATGATGTTTCGGCAGAGATAAAGAGGCGAATAACATCGGCCAACAGGTGTTACTTTGGACTGCGTCGGCACTTGGGAAGTAGTTCTCTATCAAGATCTACAAAAACAAGATTATATAAGACCCTGATTCGACCAGTGCTAACATATGCCTCAGAAACTTGGGCCTTTTCGAAGTCAGATAAAAAGGGCCTCCAAACATTTGAGAGAAAGATACTAAGACGCATTTACGGTCCAGTAAAGGATGGTTCAGCTTGTAGAAGACGCACGAACAGGGAAGTGTACTCGCTGATTGGTGAGCCTCATGTTGGCAAAATTGTGAGGATTGGTAGGCTCCGCTGGGAAGGCCATGTAGCAAGGATGGGGAGAGATAAGATCCCAAATAAACTTTTGAATGAGCGCCTACATGGAACACGGCCAAGAGGTCGCCCTAAGCTTCGATGGACGGATGGTGTGGAAGAGGATACTAGAACCCTGCTCGGAGTACGGAATTGGAGAGCAGCTGCACTTGACCGAATAAACTGACGGTAGCTGCTTGAGGAGGCCAGGACTCAGTAATGGGTTGTTGCGCCGATGGAAAAAAAAAAAAAAAAAAAAAAAAAAAAATTAGGACAACGGAGTGGAGCTCTACGGCTCCACTAAACCATCAAATCCATCTCCCAAACGATCCTTACAATCGAAAATCCAATGAAAAATTCTGAATGCTTCTTACTTTGCTACACATAAACTTATTCATAAAGATGATATTTTCCTAGTTTAGCCATAACCAGATATCTCTCCTTTCATGAATCACAATTATTCTTGCCTGTGGGACGCTGCGTCTGCAGACTACATTAACAGAAATGCCTAAGTCTCAGCTTATAATGAGTTAATGCACAGACTTGGAATCGCCTGGCGGAATTTAGTGGGTTTTTTTTCTGAATAAGCGGTGTCACTAACTCCAATAGTTCTTTAAATTTAGGAACTGACATCCTTAAAATGTTCGCATAAGATGATGGATCTTACAATTGTAGTTCCTTAAGAAGTGTTGCTGATGCCCCTAGATCGTACCTTCTTAATATCCAGGATCTAACCCACTATCGCCTTTTTTTCCGTTTTAACAACGCTCTAACTCTAACATTTAGCGTCTCAAAAAGTCACTCACGACTGACACCAATAGATGAAATGTGCACGCACACACACAATGTTTTCAAGTCATCAACAGCAACTGTACTAGCGACTACTTACTTATAATGTGCCCCCTTTAGATGCGCTTGCTGATGGCAATATTTACCAGTGGCTGGTTAGTAGCGGCTGCTAAACAGCCTAGTGTGACCGCGGCTTAAGAGATCACAATACTTGACACAAGACTAGTGCGCCATTAAGAACATATTTTTTTTTTTAGAGGAGAAAATAGTTCGAGGTGCCCTAACCACCAACTTCATCTTTTATGAAAATAAACAAATAAACATATATTGCTTGAGGTACACCATGATGGTATAGAAGGATCGATACAATTAAGATTGATGAATTAATTGCCACTTCTATCGGAACTATTTCATTATAAAACTAGTTCCGACTGCTATATATATCTTCAATTCTAAAACATACAAACTTTTCAAGACATCGGCATTTCAAAGCATTTCAATTTAAGATTATAAATCAAATATTTGTACTAAAAAAATCCCAAAACTTAACCAACCTGGCCTCTTTCCCCCCTCCACAATGGATATATTTCAGATATAACTTCAGGTGAGTTCCAATATTTGATTTATTATCTTACATTTTTGAATACTTTAGAGTATACAATCCATGTAACATGGTGTTGATGTGTTGCAAATTTTGTATGTTTAAGAACATAATGACATGGGGTCCACATATAAAGAAAAAAAAGTAAAACGCTTAACCAAAGACTAAGACTTTTATATTCACTCCTCTCCAAACGTTCAACTCTACAACTTAAACAAAAAATTAACACTTATACTTACTTACTGAAACCTATTTGGACATACGCTTCTCAGATATACGGGACAGCTAAAAAGACACATATTAACAGACTCCAAATCTTCCAGGCAAAAACATTCAGGACAATTACAAAAGCCCCATGGTACGTAAGCAACATAACTATACATACTGACCTACGCATAGCAACTGTTAAAGAACAAATACAAACCTACTACAAACGATTCCACGAAAAAAACTACATGGACATCCAGAGAAAACTAAAAAGGAGCTGGATGAGAGACCTCCTTGACTAAAATAATAAAATAAAATAAAGACTGGAGGTGCCGCTGGGTTCTGCTCCCTCTCATGCCTTTCAAGCCATTTAAATTCGTACAGCAAATTCACTGGTTGTCAAATTTAAAAAAAAAAGAACTAACGATGAATGTTTAGCATTCAAAACTAGTTTTCCAACAAAATAATTTCAATAGAAGTGGGAACTCATTTATCAATCCTAAACATATATCGATTTTACTAAAGATAACAAACAGACAAATTAATCAAAATTAAATCTTGCTTTCGATTAATTTAACATAACACAAATAATAAGGTATTATTTCAAATCAAAGTAAACGGGAAGGTATAAATTCTAACCAGGCAATAAACTGAGAAGCTAAGGCTTTACGAGTTGCTGCTAATATAAAAGACGAATCGACTTCAAAGAGGAGATCCTCCTGATATTAACTTGAAAATGGTTAGTACAAGAAATTTGAGCAGAAGAAGGACAAAGAGCAATCAGCTAGAGAGAAGGAGGGGGGGGGGGGGTGGCTGCTTATTAATGCAGAAATGAGAGTTCAAACAATAATGAATATTATTTCATTTATTCCCTTGCTTTAATTTTATTGTAAACTAGTAAAGGAGTTGTAATTTTACTCAGGCTTGATAAAAAGTAGAAATGATTTATAAGTTTTCAGATCAGAATAATATTTTATAACAATCATGCCAAACAATTCTACAAGTTAATAGCAGCAAATCATAAAGGCTGAGTGAGCCCCAGGAGGTTGCCATTTAATATAAAATAATAAATAATTATTAGTCCAGTCAATAAACACATTGTAGAGTGCATGGAATATGCGATAATTTTTGACTTCATAGCTTCGTTAGGAATAGTTGGAAGGTAAACATACTAAAAGTCCCCACCGCTGGGGGGTGATCTAAACATACAAATATAACAATCTGGAACAACTTCTCAAGAGAGCGAAGTTCTTTTTTCTTTCAGAATTGTGTTAGTGGTGAATTCGTGATCAGGAAAACCTGTTTTTAAGCGTTCTCAGTCTGAAGGACTGACTGTAGGTCCTTTGTTCGTTATAGTGAAATGTCTAATCATTAATTTATTTTTATTTTATATAATGAATAGAAGTTATGCTGACAGAGACCACAAAAGGTAACCGGAACAAGTTAAACTGAAAAGTTTCCTTCTAAAAGCTCTCGAAAGCACTCTATGAAAGGCAAAGTGTACTAAAGTTACAAGAAGCTCGATATATTATTCCAAGACAAATCAAGGAACAAGGAACAGATGAATTATTCCCCTGCTCATTTCAACAGCTCGTCACTTCGAGACACGCCAGGTGTGAAGAATTTTTAAAAATGGGTTCCCACAACTAATGAAGTTTCCCAAGAGGCTTTGTATTCAACTTTCGCTCGCTTCTATATGTCAACGCGGCTGAGGAGGAAACCCCGAACACGATATATTCTCGCCGCTCCCTGAGCTCCTCAGCTGTCAGACTGGGTTCGATCACCGAACGACAAAGAGGAATTCATTTTCCGTGAAAATGAGAAGACTGATCACTGGAGTCGCCCGGCCGTTCTATACCAACACTTTGACCTGGAGTACGTAGAAACATGGTAACACATTGCGCAATACAGAACATGAAATTCCAAACATTTTTTTTTTCGGCTTTTATTTTTATATGAAAACCTGATATGAATGAAACAGTAAGTGAACATTTATTTATCTATACTATTATATAAAAGGACAAGCCATTTTTAGTTTGTGATCACTCACCGCGAAAACCAACAAACCAATCTGTACCAAATTTTAACCACATCATAGCTGCAAGAAGGTTTAGCAATGATAAAATCTACTGATTTCTTAATTAAGTTGTTATTAACAACAGTGAAATTTTAAATTTGACCAATAGGTGGTGAGTGGTATTTTACATGAGAGGTTACAAAGGTACAGAGTTATTTTTACCCTAACTTAAACTTTTTTTTTTTTATTCTTTTATTAATAGAAATTTACAAAGGTATTAGAAAACACATCTAGTAAATATGCGGTATATATTAGATATAATGACATGAATAAAACTTGTAGCGGACCTACCCATTGGTAGTACTCTAATGAATATTTACAAAAGAAGATCACGAGGCCATCTTCTTTTCAGACGCCTCGGAGGATTGCCAGGAATGGAATGGGAAGCAAGCTTTGTAACAAGTGTATTTGGATGGTTTGTGCCAAATCGGCGAAATATGGGATATTAAGGTCATTATGGATTAATTCATTTGGGACAAAGTAAGGAGCGTTAAGGATTTTTCGAAGGATTTTGGATTGGAGTGATTGGATGCGGGAAGAATTAGATTGTTTCGTGGATCCCCACAATTCTATACCGCAAGTCCAAATAGGTCTGATAATCGTCTTTTAGGCAAGTTTCTTTTAGTGAATCGGGAAATTTGAACGTTTGTCAAGTAAGTGTTGTAGCAGTCGAAATCGACGTGCAGCTTCTTGTCTTTTCAATCTTGTATTAGGGTTCCAGGTAAGACTCTTGTCCAGATGAAATCCAAGGTATCTTATCTGTTCTACATTATTTAGCGGTACTCCATTAAAGGATACAGGTGGACAGGATGAGGCAGGGTAAAGGTTATTTGTTGGGATTTATCTTGACTCTCCAGTTATGACACCATTCTTCAAGGTAAGTGATATGTGACTGGAGTGTCTGGGATAACTTAAACTCGATAATAAAAGTTACTTATATTCAATGAAATTATTAATTATTAAAAAAAAAACGCGATGGGACATTTGGATCCCAGAGAAGTTTGAAAATCGATCGAGAAGTAGTTAGCACCATTCCTCAATAGAGTTTACAATGGTAAAACTACTAAACTCATCTGCACCAAATTTTTACTATTTTTTTTTATTACCAGAAAGGTTTAGCAATAATAAAATTTACAATACTAAAAATTCAAATGTACAACGTTGAGTGACAAAAACGAGATTTGCCACACTCTCATATTCTCTTATGGTTACAAATTTAAATCCAACGACATGAAATTTTTTTTTTTTTTTTTTTTTTTTTTTTTTTTTTTTTCTAACCTCCGACTAAATTATAAATACATGCAAAGGAAATTAGGCTATTGGATCTTTTATTGCCTTTCGGCATTTTAAGACTTCTTTGTAGCTCTGCCATCTCTGGAGGGTCTTAGTCTGCTGGAGGCAATCTGTCTACATGTCGAGTGCGGAGGATACACTTTGCCGGCGATGGTGGGTCATATTGGGTCAGTCCGTATGGTCTGAACCCCTTCCCTCGGCGAGTACGTACGCTAAGGGGATCGTGCCTTGCCACCTCCCAGGCCTGGGAGGCGGGGCTATGTCCCTGAAGAGAGGGTTGGCACAGTAGCTCAGCCCGTCAAAGAATTTGACGTGCCGGCGACTGATAAAGGCCGGGATCGTGAGCATCCTCAGCTCCTCGAGGATCCGGGTGTTTTTGGCCCTCTGAAGGCTGGTGCCGCGGACGATTCGCCGAAGGACGGTGTTCTGGAACGTCTGGAGGGCGCGTAGTGTAGTTTCGTACATATGATGCAGCAGTGGAGCACCGTGGAGGAGGGCGGGTCTGATGATAGACTTATAAATCTGGAGTTTCAGCCAAAGGGATATCGCGGGTGAGGTAAGGAGGTGATGGAGGCGGTATGTCCGCGCCCGGGCCAGCTCGATTCTGCTTCTAACATGCGTCGAAAAGGTGAGGTGCCTGTCGATACTGACGCCAAGGTATACGATGGAGTTAGAGATGGTCTGCTCGATGCCATCTACTGTAAAGCTCTTCGGCAGTTTTTGATATTTGCCGCGCTTACTGAAGGACATCACTATGGCGTCAGTCTTTCTAGAATTCACACAATAGTTTGGTAGAGGAGCAAATTTCGGGATGTTGGCGTCGGCTGCATCAAGGATGGTGGTTGTGATGGTCTCCACTGCTGCATCAATCTCACCAGGGGTCAGGCAAGGTGTCACCTTAGGGAGACACTCCCCGATCGAGGTCCTGTACCCTTTCCAGTCCGCTTTCTGTAGCCTGTACTTTGTAGCCGGTGGTGTGGCTGGAGTGCCCTCGAAGATGTAGAGTACAGGGCGATGATCAGAGGTGCTAAACGGTAGTGCTCGGCAGTCGGTGACGCTGTGCATGTCCCTGGTGATCAGGAGGTCCAAAGTCGATGTCTTATTAGGGTCGAAGTCCGAGCGGAATGTGTGAACGCCAGGGTGGTAGACCTGGAGTCGCATCCTTGTGATGATATTTCCCACTGGATTGCTGCTGCGACACAGCCACGCCGGATGCTTGGCATTGAGGTCGCCCAGGACGACAAACCTGCTACGCGACTGTGCGTGAAGCAATAGGTCACGAACAGGTGTATTTGCCGCCCGGGGTCTCCTGTAGACACAGGCAAACGTATACCTGTGCTTGAGCCGCACATCCACCGTGATCATGTGAACACCATCACAGCACTCCACTGGGTTCGGAACGAGTCTCGATGACAGGTCTTTTCTCACCAGGATGGCGACTCCCTGCCTTTAACCATCGCTGACAGCCTCCCTATAGACGTTGTAATCCGTGATGTATAGTCTGGTCGTTGGGGAGAGCATGGTGTCGGTCAGGGCCACCACCGCCGGTCTGTATTGTAGCAGGAGTACCTCCAGTTCGGGTTGCGCAGTGCCGAAACCTCGGATGTTATAGTTAATCACTAAGGCTTCAACCATCATGTTTTTGAAGGAGTCTGGATACGAGCCCCATAGCAGGGTCATAGTTGGTCATAGCATCCATCATCAGGTCCATACGTCCGATGACCCTATAAAGTAAGTTGTTGTCAACTATAGGAGCGGCGTATGGTACCACCTCAGATAGTTCCTCGACGTTGACCCGGGCTGGCTGGTTGACTTCTTCGAAGTAGTCGACGGCTGCTGCTGGTCCCATCCGGATACCTCGGCGAAGGAGCGGCTGCCTCGTGCAGGCTTGGGCTGAGGAAAGTTCTTTTCGTCCATTATCGGAGCCGGAGCCGGAGCCGGAGCTGGAACAGAGACCGGGGCGTTGTTGGTCTTAGCCCTCCTTTGTTTTATTAGCCCTTGGCGGTAGCTGCATTCCTTGGAGAAGGCGGCGTGTGGTCCTTTGCAGTTAGCGCATACTGGAGCGGCTGTGGTCTTCTTCGGGCATTGTTCAATGAGGTGTGGTCCTTCACACCATGGGCAGGCGCAGGTACGACCACAGTATTTCATGCTGTGGCCGTATTGCTGGCACTGACGACACTGAACCGGGCCCCCGTCGTCCTTAAAGTTAGACACCCGGAAACGGACCATATTGATCTCTTTTAGCTTCTGGATCGCCTCGATTTTCACTGTGTGCTCTGTAATGAGGAGGACACCTTCAGTTGCGTACGACCCGCCGGCGCCTTCTCTTCAGGTTAGTCGTCGTACAAGTTTAAAGCCTGGTAGTCTGGCTGCGAGGTCTTCAGTCATTTCCTCGAGGAAATGATCCAGGTCGAATCCGTGGAGGACAAATTTCTTTGACCTCCGGGTCCCCCTGGGAGCGTACGAGTGGAATTGACACTCTTGGTCGCTGCGAAGCAGCAAGGTAGCAGTATTATGCTCCCGGGCGTTGTTAAGGTAGACCCTGGACTCCCGCCGGGAGTTGTTAAAGCCAAATTTAATGATCCCAACTTCTGCCAGTTTCCTCCTCATATGAGTGAATGATATCGGCGGTGAGATGATAATAGGAGGAGGTGGTCTCTAATTGGCTGGCTCGGTGCTGACTTCCGCCGGCAGGGCATCATAACGGTTGAGCGTTGGAACTGAGCTAGGCTCAGCCATTGGCCGAGGCTTGAAGACTCTCTTCGGGTCTGGGGTAATGAAGCCCTCGGCATCGGTCCTAGAGCGGGCACCTCTTCGTGCACTGACAGTGGGGTCGCCACCTGCATGGTGCTTCGATGAGTCTCCCATCTCCACATCACTCATCTCCAAATCTTCTTTCTTCCTCTCTCCCTGGCTTGACACTCCACGTCCTGTGCAGGAGGGGGGGGACCTGAAAAGTGTGTGAGAGAGTGTGGGGGTCCAGGCCACAACCAAAAATAAAGAGAGTACTAGTCGAGTGCTAGGCTAGTACTCATTCAAATGGACCAACCAAAAAAACAAAAACAAAAACAAGCGGGGTTTCACTGTCACACTTTCAAATTGAATTAATCGAGAGTGAGAAATCCAAAACCTTGATAATGAAGTGTTATAAAAAATAGTATTATGACATGAAATCAATTTTTTTTTTTTTTTTTTTTTTTTTTTTTTTTTTTTTTTTTTTTTTTTTTTTTTTTTTTTTTTTTTTTTTTTTTTTTTTTTTTTTCCCTAGCCCCTGTTGGATGATTTCTTGAGTTGGATGGAATTTAGGAATTTCTAGGGATGTTTGGCCTTTTTCTGTACTGGGTACACTGTAAGGCCAACAGGAAGTTTGTGATGATATCTTGATCTGTGGGTTTCAGAAAGAGTATGTTTAGGTGATGGGGCTCACCTAAATCATGTAGTAAAGAAAACTTAAAACTATTTACACTTACGACTTAAAAGAGAAGTGTCTTTATTGTCACATTTTTGACCAGTGGCCAGTGGGTTCTGATTTGCCCGTTGGTATGTCTTGGTTACGGTCCGGTTGTTAGTTGCCAGCGGACCGGTGGTGGCGCTGGTGTCAAGGTTCTGAACAGGGGGTTTGTCAGAAACTGAAGAGAGTCCAGAAACTTGACATGCCGGCGCTGGATGAATTCCGGGACCGTCGGGAGGTTGAAGTTCTCGTGTAAGTCTTCTGGCTTCTTTTCCTTCAAGGAAGTCGTTTTTTTACAATCTTCTTAAGCATTGAGTCCTGGAATCGCTGCAGATGCCGTCTAGTTCCGTCAGAAAGGCGGGTGAGAAGAGGGGCACCATACAGGAGTGAAGGCCTCAACATGCTTTTGTAGATGCACAACTTCAGTCGCAGGGAAAGTGCTGGAGAGGAGAGGAGGTGGTGGAGACGGTAAGATCTTTTCCTCACCTTGCGGTGCGCCCTGTAACAGTGAGCTGAGAATTTCAGCCCTCTATCCAAAGTGACACCCAAGTATAATAAAATTATTTCTGCCTAATAAAACTTATAACCAAAAAAAAATTACGATATTTTGCTCATCAACAATAAAATTTATTAATGTTTATTTGTCGTTTTAGTCTTGTATGAGGATTCCAAGTAAGACGTTTGTCCAAGTGGAGTCCTAGGTAGCGGATCTGTTCAACAGGGATTAGTGGAATATCATTAAAGGATAATGTAGGGCAGGAAGTCGTAGGTTTACGACGAAGGGTAAAGGTTATTTGGTGAGATTTTTTTGAATTTATTTTGATTCTCCATTTCTGACACCATTCTTGAAGGTTTAGGATATGGGATTGGAGTGTAACAGGGCTGTTGCATTAAAATTAAAAGTTCAATTCATTAAAAGCAATTAAATTAATGGGTAAAAAACACCAAGACCATATTCTTGACTCCACGAAGTATTATTAGGAATGGAAAAGGAATCAAGTTGAGAGACGAATGGATTTGGGTGGGCTTGTGTAATATAGAACGAAAGGTATTTGGTTTAAAACATTAAACAACACACACACACACACACACACACACACACACACACACACACACACACATATAAATATATGTTTTTTACGAATCAGCAAGAGACTGGACTGGGGAAACTGGAGTAGTTCTTAATTTAATATTTTTCTCTTCAATTACAAGAAGAAGAATGTTAATTAAAACAAAATATCGAAATAATTTAACAAACTCTAATTTTATTAAAAATGCAATAATGAAAGTATTTTTTGCTGTTTACATGCTTTCTTTTGTAAAATAAGACCAAAAGAAAACACGGCTGATAATTTACATCTGAATACAAACCTGAGCCAGAGATGGAGAAGAAGAACTCTCTGACAAAGTTAGTACAAGAAGGAAGCTGGTGTAAACAGGAGAGAGGGGTGGGGGTATGGTTCAATCAAACAGATTTTCTTATTTATTCTTCTTTACCGAGAAAACAGCCTCAGAGCTTGGTAAATAATTTATTGAAATTGAAGCGAGAAAGTGTTTTTTTTTTTTTTTTTTTTTTTTTTTTTTTTTTTTTTTTTTTTTTTTTTTTTTTTTTTTTTTTTTTTTTTTTTTTTTTTTTTTTTTTTTTTTTTTTTTTTACTTGCTTATATAAAATATTTATTCTAGACCTTCAAAGAAACTCTTTTTTTATTCTCGACTTAACTGGGAGAAACGAAGTCGCTGATAAACTGAGGTTAAAAAAGTAACCTCCTAACTTAGAAGTGGATAGATACATCAATTTATACCCAAATAACAATATTTGAAAAACTCTTGTGTATATTGCAACTAAACTTCAAAACATAACGGTGTATAGAGATTAAGAAAAAATAAATACTATTTTGTAGTTTATAGAATCCGGACGTCTGAGATGGGCAGAGCATGTTGCAAGAATGATTGATAAAGAAATATCCAAAAGACTTTTGGATGAAAAGATATTTGGACGCATAAAAGTAGGGAGACCTCGTCTGTGGTGGTTGGATTGTGTGGCTGCAGATGCGGAGAAATGCTAAGAATCAGAAATCGGAAAGAAACAGCTCAAAATAGGGAGTTTTGGTGGAACAGACTACGGGAGGCCTTGACTCTTCAGGAGTTGTAGTGTCAACAAACAAACAAAGATAATTCTGAAATCAACCCACATGATATTCTGACCCAATTCTAAAACATTTTTTTTTGTTTTAACTATTTATTGATATTTACAACTGCATACATTATATGGGTGATTCTCAGATTACGGGCAATTTCAAGTATCAAATTTGTACAAATTTAGAATTCATTAAATTAAAAATTGATAACTACCGACGGCTTCTATTGCCTCTCAGCTTTTGAAAAATACAATTGTTCAAAATCAAAAAAGATTTTTCCTCTGAAATTTAGAATTTTAAAATTTATAAAGTGGGGTAATGGCAATCCGAAGCATATTTTGTTGTATTTTTTCGGTAGCAGTCAATTTCGACTTGGGACGAGTCATTTTATCGTTGGATGCCTAGGTTATATTAAAAATAACTAAAACAACTAAAAATTAATAAAAATGTTCATTGCAGTAAAGTTTATGTTTAGTAAAAAACTATGAGTAGGACACTCCGTGGTAATGACATTTTCGTTGTTTATAAGCAATTTCCAAATCAAATTACTCGTTTTTATTTCATGTTTAATATTTTATTATGGAAAAATGTTTCACCACTCTAATATAATTGGGCAAAAATTAAAGTAGGATTTAGTTAATTGATCAATAATCTAATAAAAATTGCCCGTAATCTGAGAATCACCCATATATGTAATGTTGATTACCACCTAACATGTAGCCCATATGTTAGGTGGTAGCCATGTGATTTTGAGAGTGCAACTATAACCTTTTCTTTGACATTTATGTGTTAATTGTTAATAAATGTTTCACTTACTTTGAAAGATTAACCTGTAATTTAATGTTTAATGTGGTTTTATAAACACGATTTTATTCTCTGTATAAGAGCACAAACATAATTAGAATCAAATATTGAAAAAAAAGAAAATACATTATAAACAAATAATGTAATATACCTGTATAAAAGAATTAAATTATACGTTAGTCTTTTAAAGTAAGTGAAACAGTTATTAGAATTAACACATAAATGTCAGAGAGAAGGTTATATTTGCACTCTTAAAATCACATAGTAGTCCATTTGTTAGGTGGTAGCCAAAATTACATGTACAATTAAATTTAATGAAAAGGATTAAAATGGCATGTCAATAACGTGTAATGAATAACTATCTTGTAACACTTAAGTAAAAGTTTTACATTAGAAAGTCTCTTAGACATATTCTTTTCAGACATATCGGAGGACTATCGGCAATCGATTATGAAGCAAGTTGGGAGACTAGTGGATTTGAGTGATTATGGAGCTTACTATGAAAGGATACGTATCTGGTTTGGGCTAAATCAGCAACATATGGAACATTAAGATCTTTATGGATAAGTTTATTTGTGACATAATAAAGTGCATTAAGGACTTTACAAAGAATTTTGCATTGTGAGGATTGGATACAAGAAGAATTAGAAGGTTTAGTGGAGCTCTAAAACCCAAATCCGGACGTCCATTTTGGTCTCGTTACTGCCATGTAAATAGGTCTTTTGTAATTTTTTGAGAGGTTTGAACGCTTTTTCAGCAAGTAACGCTTGTCTTTTAAGTCTGGTGTGTTGATTCCGAAACTTGAATACTTATCTGGACTGTAAATACTTATTAGCCAAACCATTCTAACAATACATAAACATATAACTCTTAATTACATCACATATATGTAAATATGTGGGGGTGGTTGCTCAGTCGAGAAGGACTTCCAGGCTTCTAGTTCAAGCAGTTAATTTATTTCATTTTATGAACGACTTCAACATTACACCCTCACTAATGTAATGAATCCAAGACCTTTCCTTCCTGGGTTCTTGTGGCAAAAGTTTTATTTATTTTTTTTTTTCACATTTATTAGGTAGCCTCATAATCTTTCAATGTTGAACTTTCTCTAAAGTGTTAACCATACATTTTTTTTAAACTATTTTAATTTTTAGTACATAATATGACTTCGAAAACGAATAATAGTTATGAAATAGAATATAGAAAAATTAAAGATTTAAATGGCTCCTCAAAAATGATTAATAATAAAAGTAAAATTACCTAATCTCTAGCAATATGACATGTTTATCATTTATTTAAAAAAAAATTAATAATTAATTTATTAAGTAATTCTATTCGAAGCTGTTAGAACGAAATGATTTGAAAGATGTCCCCCCACACATATTGCTTCAGCCAGGCAGTTAACTAGCCAAATAGTTCGTTGAGCCGATTACTAGTCAATGCCAGTTCATACAAATCGAATAAATCACTTTGCTATTGATGTCAAATGGCATCTCATTTATTGTCAAATGAATGGGCTATTTCTTTGTCAATGACATCTCCATCATTTAATAACAGCTTGCTCTGCTCACTGAGCAATAGTCCGCTGCGGATCCTGCTTTAGTAATATTGAAAAAGAAAAGAAGTAAATTTATTTATATTTACGTGTGTGTATACATAAATATTATGGATATATTTGCTGGAATGATAAGGTTCTTGAGGTTTGAAATATATAATGTATTTGCAATTCAGTGCAATTCAATCAGAAACGTATGCACAATTAAATATTTACACTAGAATTGTGTAATCGTCTAACAGCGCCCTTACTATTTTCTTCTATGTATCTGTCATTTCTATTTATTCTTATAAGTAGTTATAATCTGTTATTACTGTTTTATAATGTCTAAATTGGTTTAATAGCTCTGAAGATGACAAGCAATGCTGGAAGAAACTACTAATGTCTTACCTGCGCAGGCCCAGTGGGTAAGGGCTCAGGTTCGAGTTCTTAAGGCAGAATGTTCTGTTATTTCCGCCAAGAATCGACTTCGAGTCAAGGACACCCTCCTGGAGCATACCCAGTCTCTATAAAGTGGGCATCCTTAAGTAAGGGAAATACTCGGCGTTTGGGCTTGATTTCTGCTATATCTTCTCCTTTCATAACCGTTGGCCTAGTAACAGTAGAGCCTTAGCAAACTACAATGTGGGGTAGTGGTAAAGGGTTTCGAAAATGAATCGCCTTGATTACTAAGCTCCATAGATGTCAGTAGCAATCATTTAAACGGCATTCATTGAAATATTTTTTCAGTAAAATAAAAACCTTTAGAAAAAGTAATTCTTTAAAAGGAAAATCCTTATTTCGCAAATAAAATTGGAAAATCTGAGAGTAGAATCAAGTTTAAGATTCCTTTAGAAGGGAAAGGTGGAGAGAGAAATATGCTCCAATTTGTAGAGTGCTGAGATTAAAGATGGGCCGCCATGCTCTGCCTTGTCTTGTCTTGTCTTGGCTTTATTATTAAAGGTGACTTATGCTCTTCATTGTCTTGTCTCACTCTTCAAGCTTCAACTCAACTTCTTTAATTCCACCCTTCGCACAAATGGCTCTCTCCACCCACTTCCCGTTCACGCCATTTGGATTAAAAAACAAAACCAAAAGAAGAACACAATAAAAATATTACGGTTGACTAAAAAATATAATATATAAAGGAGATGATATTTGATACAGTCACGAGTACTGACGCACATAAGGACATTTTACAAATCTAGGCGGCCAAAATTATATCATCCCAGTTTACTGCCGCAAATATATATACTAATCATATTAAGCTAAAAAAAAAAAAAGTTATTTTCAGGCTTATTATGAAAAAAAAATTAATAAAAAAAGTTTATTCAATATACTTAAAAATTCCTAGAAACGCACAGTGGGACGAATGGCCAATCTAGCAGGAAAAAAGTCTGAATCCCTTAAACTGACCTGGCAACCTGATTTACATAAACAATAGAGTTTGAATAAGGTAAAATAAAACCCCTCAAGTCACAACCATAAGGAAAATACTATACAGTAGGCCCCCATTATCCGTGGTTCCGATTTTTTTATAAGGTTTAATTTTTCACCATTCATTTTATTTGTATCATTTTAATTTAATAAAAATTAGTTAGATCTTTTCTAACGATTACATAATAGGTAATTATTTATACTTATTATTATACAGTAATTATTTTTAATTATCTTAAAAAAGTAATGAATGAAAAATCAAGTTAAGCTGGAATCGTATAAATGATATGTTTCCGGTGTTCTAATCCAATTAATATTATGAAGCTATACTGTTTTAAATCTTTCTGTGATATTATTAATGACTTGTTTGCCTACTAAGAAAAACTATTTCTCAGTTGTACTTTAGTTTCCATTTAAATAGGAACTATCGAACTGTCACAAAAAAAATAATATAAAAAATAAATAAATACAAAATGTTTTCATGCTTAAACAAAACTTAACCCATAAAATTTGAACAGAAAAAGGTGAAAGTGTTTAAGTGTCATCCGCTGAATTAAGAATTGATGATCAAAGTGTTCATGGTATTTTATAAAAGATGGAAGATATTTCCGATTTGTATCGTTGCACATTGCGACGAATGGCCAATCTAGGAGAAAAAGAGGCTGACTTACTTAAATAGACACAGCAACCTGATTTACATAAACAATGGAATTAAAATAAGGTGAAATCAAAGCGCATAAGTAACAACAATAAAGAATATAATATATTAGACGAAACTTGAAACAATATAACTGTTTTTTGTAAACCTTAAATCTGAAAACATTTGACATTGCAGTTGACATATTCGTGCTACATTCACTATCACTCCATGTTGTCATCATCTGAAGAGTGTACATCTTCCCCACAGGAATCATCGGTGTATGAGGTGCAGAAATAATTACTATCTGGACTTTTAAAAAGGTCTGCTGCGATAATGTCTGTAATGGGTAATGTTTTCTTATTTTTTTCTTGGTTTTTGCTATAAACTAACGATGAAAAAATATCAACAAGATTATACAGAGTGTTCAACTGAAAGATTCAATAATTTTAACTAAATGTGACCTGTCGAGTCAGATACTACTTACATCCTTGTTTTTACTTGACAATCCCACAGCTAAATCCAAAAAAAACCCTAATACTGCTCTATAAACATCTTCCGTTTATACCTATTAAACAGTTTCATTAATTTCGATTACACATTTTTGCTCCTAAGTAAAAAACAAACTAACATAACTGATTTTTTATCTAAATCATACAGTAAACACATGCATATATTATACATCTATTCTTATGTATTTGTGTGTATTGTAACTTTATAAACGTACGTAAAATGATTTTTTCTTATAAAAGCGATTTTCTCAATCTCCTAATAACTTTCCGTGGTTTTCCAGCCTCTTATTATTTCATTTTAATTTTCGTTACTACCAATTTTAAATATCTCTTCAGTGCAGCTGAAGATACTGGAATAATATCCTCTAATTTAAGTGTTTTAAATATAGTAATACATATTAAATCCATGCCCTTACAGTTTGGCCAAATACGAAATATCTCTCTTCGTGAATATTCAAAATTCATTTTCAGACAAGAAAGTAGATAAAAGCAGCTGAATGTTTCATGATTATTTCATATACCTTCTAAGGCACCTCTACCATGAATTTCAGAGAGGTACTTTGGGGTACTTTTTAGTAATAGATCTTTTTAGTTTAAAAAATGCTTTAGTTTACGGCACTTTTAAAAAAATTATATAATAGGTCAAATTATAAAAAACTTATTTTGAGCATGGCTTCCTGGTATAAAGATCGTCTATATTCACTAATTTAAAAGAATAATGAAAAAATATCAATAGGATGATAAACAAATTTAGATTGAAAGATTCAATAGTTTTAACAAAATTTGACCTGTAGAGTTAGGTACTACTTTGATCGTTCTTTTTACCTTGAAATCCACCTCCAAAAAACGAAACAACCTTTGATAACGTTCCATAAACTACTTAACTATACACCTATCACAATAGTTTCATTAATTTCCATAATGACTTTCTTCCTGCTAGATAGGCCATTCGTCCCACTGTGAAACGTTTCGTTTAAAATTCTGACTGTAACGGCTTCTTCGGAGAGCAACCGTACTTTTTCTATCAAAGCTGCATTGTGAATAAGAATTTTATGCATCGTAAGTGGATAAATACTTACCTATAATTTTGATATTTAACGCCAGTCTTCAAACGTTTGTAAATGGACCTTGTGGCCCCTTGATTTAACTTCAATGATATTTTTAAATTGGTATAACAAATAGAAATCAACACCACAGATACATCTAATATCAATTGCTTTGTCAGTATCTGTTCATAGCTAACACATTTTTTCAGGAAGCTAGTATGAGAGATGCAATATGCTTTTGAACATACAAATCCTGGCGTGCAATATAGATGAACTAAAAGAAAGAGCTTCGGCATCAACATAATTTTTTTTTTTTTATTTATTGATATTTACAACTGTACAGAATAATATACAACAAGTAAATGTGTTGACAGTGAATACAATGCCATGTGAATAACTACTTACTAGTAGCACTTCAATAAAATCTAGACTAAAATGTCTCTAGACCATCTTCTTTTCAGACGCCTCGGAGGATTATCAGGGATGAAGGAGGAAGCAAGTTGGGAGACTAGTGGATTGGAGTGGTTATGGAGCTTACTATGGAAGGATAGGTATCTGGTTTGGCCTAAATCAGCAACATACGGGACATTAAGGTCTTTATGGATAAGCTTATTGAAGACAAAGTAAGGGGCATTTAGGATTTTTCTAAGGATTTTGGATTGTAAGGATTGGATACGAGATGAATTGGATGGTTTAGTAGAGCCCCAAAGCTCAACTCCGCACGTCCAAATAGGTCTAATCACAGTCATGTAAATGAGTCTTTTGTAATGAATTGGGAGGTTTGATCGTTTGTCTTGTAAATGTTGAAGTAGTCTGTAACGACGGGCAGTTTCTTATCGGTTTAGTCTTGTATGTGGATTCCAAGTAAGACGTTTGTCCATGTGGAGTCCAAGGTAGCGGGTCTGTTCAACAGGGAATAGTAGAATATCATTGAAGGATACTGTTGGACAGGAAGTCGTAGGTTTACGACGAAGGGTAAAGGTTATTTGGTGAGAATTGGTTGGGTTTATTTTGATTCTCCATTTTTGACACCATTCTTGAATGTTTAGGATATGGGATTGGAGTGTTTGGGAGGCAATGAAGGGATCATTATTTACTGATAACACACATGAGTCATCAGCATAAGTGGTGAGGACAGTGGTAGGATGAGTTGGGATGTCAGTTTCAATACTTAAAAGTTGTTTTAATTTTATCTAATTTTAGTTCAAAATTGGGAGGTTTAGCTCCTGTATTTTATCGTTTAGTGATTTCCGGGACACTATTTCAATAATTATTGTCATTATTTCTCGTTTATTTTTAACAGTAGCCCAATTGTCTGGCATAATGATAAAATCCATCAATATTATGTATTGTGATTCAACAACATAGAGATTAATGTATATATTTTTAAATAAATGGGGAAAATGTGATATGAAAGGATTGACATGGCTGAAGTTATAGAAGGGAAGAGATAAGGGCCGGGATGGGGTAAAAGAGGTGATTTTTAATGCATCAATATATAAGGGTGTCAGAGCCTGGCGGGACTGTCAGCGAGTGGAGTCCTTGCGCTGATATAAAAGTTGGCAACCGTGAATGGGGTTCCTTCAATGGGATAAAAAAATATTTTAAAAAAATAAGGCTTCTACACTCCCGGCCCCGCCCGCCTCGTATATCATATTTACTGTTTCCTAAGTCCTGTCGCCATTTAGGAAATAGTTTAAGGATAAATATAACAACGTACTTTTAAATAGAGAAAGATTTTTATAGAAAAAAACAGCCACCATCGGTGATGATGGAGCTTACTATGGAAGGATAGGTATCTGGTTTGGGCTAACCTAGCACCATATGGAAGATTAAGGTCTTTATGAATAAGTTTATTGCTGACGAAATAAGGAGCATTGAGGATTTTTCTAAGGATTTTGGATTGTAAGGATTGGATACGAGATGAATTGGATGGTTTAGTAGATCCCCAAAGCACAACTCCGCACGTCCAAATAGGTCTAATCACAGTCATGTAAATAAGTCTTTTGTAATGAATTGGGAGGTTTGATCGTTTGTCTAGTAAATGTTGAAGTAGTCTGTGACGACTAGCAGTTTCTTGTTGCGTTAGTCTTTTCATAATATTTAAAAAATAAATTATATGTTCCTAGAATTTTTGTTTTTATTTTTTTTTTATTAACCCTTTCAGTATCTGCATTGTGATCAATCCTAGCTAAATATTAACTACTCTACTTTATTCTGTGTCGAAAATCCTAAAAAAAACATATTTTTAAGAATATTCTGTGATGCAAATACGAGTGGCAATGATTTTGGTGAACTAGATTAGATGACTTTTCGGGCTACTCTAGAGAATTCTTCATAGTCATTTAACAAAATATGACTTATATTAAAATGGGCATAGCAGAAAAAAGATATACTGGAGATATCAATTATTGTTTTATAAATTTATATTTTGAAATTTACTAATGTGTAAAGTAAAGGCATCCAGTAGATGTGAGAGTGCACAAACTGATATCACTTGATCAATCACTTGGAAGCACCTATTTGTGTTACTCTATTTAAGATTTATTTTAAATGGTTTCGAAGCCATCTTTTTTTTAAGACGCCTCAGAAAGCCATGCAAAATTTAGGGAATCGAATAGGAAGAAATTTGAGAACTAGCGGGTTTGAGTAGTTATAGATTTTTTTTTTATGAATGGATAAATATCTGGTTTGGGACGAATGAGCAACATTTGGAACATTAAGGTCATAGTAGATAAGGTTATTTGAGAAATAGTAAGAACCATTGGAGATTTTTTGAAGAATTTCGGATTGTAAGGAATGAATGCTGGATACGGGATAAATAGGATGGTTTAGTGGAGCTTCTAAGACCAATTACATATTTGGATTGATCCTTCTATTCAATCATGCGTACTTTAAGTCAATTAATCATCTATATAGTCATTTAAATATAAGCAAGTTGAGTTGTTGTGTTTTTGGTGTGGTATCAACTGTTTATCAACAAGGTTAGTTTAATCTTTAGTTTCGTAAAATACTAGGGACCATTTTGGCAAGGTGTAACCCCGGCTATATTGACCTGTAGGCGACTTTGGCCTATGTCTCACCCAAGATATTTTGATCTAGTTGTAATCAAATAATGATATACATCACTTGAGATAAGCATGACGGTATACAACTGTCTCAATACAATTAGGATTGATGAATTGATTCCAACTTCTATAGGAATTATTTTATTTGAAAACTAGTTTCGAATGCTAAACATTTATTATCAGTTCTAAAACATAAAAAAAAAATCAAAAAATTAGCACTCTGTACGTAGATTATATATACAAAGGGCCAGTAGGTTAATTTTTGGGTTTTTTTCAGGGATTAACTAGTTATTTCGCTGCTGTTGAAAACAGATTTAAAAACCTATCAGGCCCATCTACTTATCCTTTGATATCTTTCAGGTAGGGTTTTTAATTTGTTTCCAACAGGAACAGAGAAAAACAGCCATATTGGAAAAAAAAAAAAAAAAAAACCTACCTGTCCCTTTCTATCACCTCCCTTCCACACTTGATATCTCTTTCAGAAATCCGGTTTTCCTCCGGTTATGTTAAATTTCATTTCTTACATTGCATTTTTGAAAATTTTGTATGTTTTAGAACTGATGATTAACATTTGAAACTAGTGTTCGAATAAAATAATGAAATAAAGGGTTTAGTGGATGAAGGGTTTGTATGACAAAACACTATTGTGAGCTATTTATGATTATGTTGTTTTTTTTTTACCCTGTCATCTTATTCGTATATCTTTTTATAGTCGTTTTGAAATATTCCAAGAAAAATAAGAATTTTTTAATTAGATTTTTTATCATTTAGGAAAAGTTAAAAATATTATGTTGAAGTACGTTCTTAATAAAACATCTTAAAATACTGGTGAAAATATTCTTTTGCACCCTTTAAATTTAGGTATAGGTACATTTAAAAACTGAAAATGTCATATTCATAGTCACAACTGAATTTGCATGAATTAGGTTCAGGTTTTAAGTTGAATTTTCGTCGTAAGCCTACAACTTCCTGTCCTACAGTATCCTTTAATGGTGTCCCACTAATCCCCGTTGAACAGATCCGCTACCTAGGACTCCACTTAGACAAACGCCTTTTTTGGAATCCACATACAAGACTAAAACGACAAGAAACTGCTCGTTGCAGACTACTTCAACATTTACTAGACAAACGATCAAACCTCCCAATTCATTACAAAAGACTTATTTACATGACTGTGATTAGACCTATTGGGACGTGCGGAGTCGAGCTTTGGGGCTCTACTAAACCATCCAATTCATTTCGTATCCATTCCTTACAATCCAAAATCCTTCAGAAAAATCCTCAATGCTTCTTAGTTTGTCACAAACAAACTTATCCACAAAGATCTTAATATATCTCACGTTTCTGACTTAGTTCAAACCAGATATTTATCCTTTTATAGCGAACTCCATAACCATTCAGATCTATTAGTGTCACAACCTGCTTCTCATTTCATTCCAGATAACTCTCCGAGGCGTCTGAAAAGAAGATGGCCTCCGAGACCTTCTAATATAGTACCTCATTATATAGAACCTGTAAAAATGCTACCAATAGGTAGTTGCTTTATAATCATCATATTTACTTGATGTATTGTATGTTTACATTGTAAATACAGTTGTAAATTTTAATAATTTTTTTTTTTTTTAAATTGAATTAATAACAAATAAATAAAATAAAATAGAAAAGATTTATAATTAAAAGATCTCTTCCAACCACTGCTTGTTGTATTTGTAACCTTTTACAAAAGATTAGCAACTAATAGGTTTCATTTTCCAGGGCAATGATGCATGACGGGAGAGTGAGCACAAAGTTGACATTGGAATACATTAGCGGCTAAAGTGGTTCGATCAACTCTAAGTCTCTGAATATTTAACGCAGTCAAATACTGATAATGACTCTATCCTAAGTTAGTTCATGTTCACGGCAGATTACACTCTATCAAAGGGTAACACTATATCGCTCGGTGGAACATCGACGAACAGTGAGGCAGATTCTGAAAATAAAAAAATCCAAAATCCAACACGGGAGCTAATTGTATTCTGTTTTAATGTTGATTAGCCGAGAGAATTAAAATACTTTTTTTGTAATATAATTGTACACTTGTATATTTAAGTGGTTATTCAAATATCTAGGATCTATTAAATCGAGGAAGAATGAAATTCAAGAAGTCAAAGCTAGGTTAAAACCAGTAATGCTTGTTATTTCAGAGTCGCAAAATTACTTAGTTCGCGCTTACTCTCCAAAAATTTAAAAATTAGGATATACAAAACTATTATACTGCCAACAAACAGTTCTCTACGGATGCGAAACATGGCCGCTGACGTTAAGGGAGGAACAACGGCTTAAAGTTTTCTAAAATAAAGTACTCAGTAGAATATTTGGCCCAAAACAGGATGAAGAAACAGGGGTATTTAGAAGGCTTCATAATGCGGAATTTCACGAATTATATCCT
This sequence comes from Euschistus heros, assembly GCA_003667255.2. NCBI lineage: Eukaryota > Metazoa > Arthropoda > Insecta > Hemiptera > Pentatomidae > Euschistus > Euschistus heros. Next base: position 54,686 of record RCWM02000556.1, read on the forward strand.
GTAAATATAGTTCAAGTAATAGCTTGTGCGACGCTTAAAATGGGCATTTAAGTCGTTAGCTTTAATAATGATCGAATTCCGAAAAAAGTAATAAGTTTTGAGCCGTCGGGTAAACTAGTGAGGGGTCGACCGAGACGAAGATGGGAGGATTGCGTCAGGGCCGACCTTCTAGGGGTTTGGGTTTTGGAGGAGTGGATTTGAGGGAAGTTTGCGGTCGACGGTTGGTGATGTTGGCATCGAACCTTCGGGTTCGCTAAGCCTTTATTTATATTTAAGTGCTTAGTATTTTATAACCTGTATGTATATATTATATTAACCGCTGAATAAAAAACTGAAAACCTGTGGATCGTCTTATCGTTTATTGTATTAATATTAGGATGTATCAGAGAAAATATCCCTATAAATTCATCTGCGTATTCTAGTATATTTGGTAGTTCTTGTAATTTGTGTGAAAGTTTTGATCCAAAAGTTCTTACATTGATTACGAAAATAACGTAATTAGCAATGGAACTTTTTATTATGTAAAAGTTTTTGATACCATAAAAATTTAATTTTAAAATTACATAAAATATAAGTTTATTATGTAGTTCTATTATTTGTATTTATTCTCAAATAAATGCTCGATTTGTTCTTAGCTAAATAAAGTTTTTAATATTGGGTTAAAAGATAACTATCATTAATACGCCAGAAGTGCTCCCAAAAGCTTAGTACATCGACTGAATTGCAGCCTGACAAATCCACAAAGTTATGTCAACAATATTTATACCTATAATGGTGTTAGAGAGATTTTTTTTTTTTTTTTTTTTTTTCAGTTTTTCGCTTCTCGTGTAAATTTTCATTTTTTACAGTTGCGTTTTTGATCCACCGGATGAACAATACAGTCAAAACTCGATTAATTTATATGTTTCACTTATTCAAAAAAAAAAAAAAAAAAAAAAAAAAAAAAAAAAAAAAAAAAAAAAAAAAAAAAAAAAAAAAAAAAAAAAAAAAAAGAGGGAGAACAGAAAAAAATTATGCTAACATATTTTAGGAATAACAATATAATTATGATTTTCCAATGGATTTTTTTTTTATTAATTATTTTTTTCTGTGGTTTCCCAATTTTTCTTGGTCTAAAGCATTTTTTTTTTTGTTTATTTCAATAAAATTTTTCATTAGGAATTGAATAAGAGTTACTTGATTCGATAGGATCATTTGTTTAAAAGATATTAATTTTTCAAAGTTTTTAATATGGGGTTAAAAGATTACTAACATTAATAAGCCAGAAGTCAAAACTCGATTAATTTATATGTTTCACTTATATTTTTATTGCATATTTTATATTATTTTTGTATAGCATAATTCTTTTCTGTTCTCCCTTTTATTTTTTTATTTTTTGGTCATAAGTGAATGTTATCACTAAGCCATCTATATAACTGTTTGCCCAAATTTGTGGCAGATTTTAATAATTACTCAATAAAATAAATAATGTTATTTTGATTTTATTTTTAAGCTATTTGATAAATAAATCCCTCTGTAAAACATTAATTTCGCAAAGTAGAAAAATAGTGTCGATGTGTAATTAAAAAGTTGGTGTTCCAGTTCGAGGAGGAGAAATAAAATTATACAAGTAATAGGGGTGCTAAATTATAAGAGTAATAGGGTGCTAAGTTTATTGCCATTTTTATGCGGCAGAGCAAACTTTAATCTAGTTGAAATATTAACTGTATCTTCTAATTAATTAAAAATAAACAACTACGATCATTATATTTATTACTGCAAGATAGTTAAAAAAACAACATAAAAAATAAATTAATCGGATAATATAACAGAAAAGATAATTATATTTGAGGTACACCATGATGGTATAGAAGGATCAATACAATTTGAATTGATGAATCAATTGCCACTTCCATTGAAACTAGTGTCTAGAACACGCGGAGCTTTTCAGTGGCCTGTGCGCAAACTTTTACATGTTGCCCCTGTGCTGTATATAAATTAAGTTACGATTGATACGAGGATGTACGTCAAACAATTATTTCAAAGCCTTAATTGCCTTTTTTCACCCTCAAAATGTGTAATGTTGGGTATCCAAAAATTGTTGGGCTTTCTTTTTTTCAAAAATTGGTCGAAAGTTTCCTCACCAGAAGCAGTAGATACATAAACGGTAGATGAAAAAAAAAATTAAAATTAAAAAATAAATTTTATTCTGGGACTAACTGGCCCCTAAGAATGATAATAACGCACAGTTCCAAGTGCAATTGTCGGGCTGTGTCATTAACAAATTAAATGCTTCAATAATTACGGGGTTTTTTTTTTCGATAAGAAAAAAAAAATAAATTGAAAAAAATAAATAATAACATAAAATACAATTTTTTTTTTTAGTTAATTTATTTATTCTTCTTTTAAACTGTACAAAATGCAATATATACACAAAGTTATTGTATAGGAAATGTATATAAATTGACTCCTAACTCCTTGAGCTGTTTTCAAGTCCAGCTGAAATGGATTTAAGGGTGGATATTGGTAACATACTTGATAAAAAAAAAAAAACTCAATTTCTCCCTGACTGGGAAAACAATAGATCGTGGATATCAATAATCTACATAACATCTGTTAACCTCCTAAACATTAGATCCCTACCTTTTAATCTGTATACTCCCTCACATAAAACTGCCTCCTTTGAGTTGCAGGAGGTAGCACAAATGAAAATCCTTCATCAATCGTCTGGAATACCCTACACACTTCGTAAAGCAGCTTCCCTAACTTCCTTTAAACATAATTTATTCCTGTACCTTTTAGACAATAAATCTTCCGCAAATTAAGTAAATATTTATAATTATTTTTTACTTGAGGTACACCATGATGGTATGTTAGTACTCTGTCAGTACTATGTTACTTATGTTAGATTATATTTACTAAAGTTTTTAAAAAGGTAAGACACTTTAGTATATATAATCCATGTATCATAGTACTGATGTGTTGAAAAAATTGTGTATGTTTTAGAACTGAAGATGAATGTTTAGCATTCGAAACTAGATTTCTAATAAAACAATTCCAATAAAAGTGGCAATTAATTCATCAATCCTAATTGATCCTTCTATACCATCATGGTGTACCTCAAGTGAAAAATAATTATAAATATTTACTTAATTTGCGGAAGATTTATTGTCTAAAAGGTACAGGAATAAATTATGTTTAAAGGAAGTTAGGGAAGCTGCTTTACAAATAGAAGTGTGTAGGGTATTCCAGGAGGTAGCACGATTGATGAAGGATTTTCATTTGTGCTACCTCCTGCAACTCAAAGGAGGCAGTTTTATGTGAGGGAGTATACAGATTAAAAGGGGGATCTAATGTTTAGGAGGTTGACAGATGTTATGTAGATTATTGATATCCACGATCTATTGTTTTCCCAGTCAAAGATAAATTGAGTTTTTTTTTTTTTAACAAGTATGTTACCAATATCCACCCTTAAATCCATTTCAGCTGGACTTGAAAACAGCTCAAGGAGTTAGGAGTTTAGTATCAATTTATATACATTTCCTATACATTAACTTTGAGTATACAGGGTGAGTATCTCTTAGTGTGTAAAGAAAAAAAAAATGGGTGAAACCACATCAAACATGTAGCAAAATGCCGCAGATCTTACCTTTCTATTCCAATCCATTGCAGATTATATGATAAAACAAAGACTTTTTTGAGAAAACCAGGATTTTTTCTATAAAAGCTCTAATATCTCCATCTTGCTTAAATATTTTTCAAATTTTGACCACATTTTCGGATTTGGCATTAAATTTTCTATGAAATTCGATTACTTGTAACTTTTGAAACCGAAAAAAAGGTGTTCTCATCTGGCATACAAATCAGTTACTTGTGTAAATGAAACATTATGACTATCCCTTAATGAAAAGATGAACTTGAAACATAATAAACTCTTCATTGGATTAAAATGCAAAGAAAAAAAAGGAAAACTTTCAATAAAGTTATGTTATGTTATTACATTTATTTATTTATTATTATTATTTAGGATTTTATTTTATTAAATTTTCAATGTAAGGTTTAAAAGTTTTTGTGAGGTTTGACGTTTTGAAGATATTTTTTTTTTAAAAAAAGGGTGAGCGTTGAAGTAATATTAGACACTGTGGCTTTCCCAAATAAGGTGAAGATCAAGCTTTTCTTTGGATACCAAGTTTCTGAAATTCAAGGTTTCCAATACTCGGCTATTATAGAAAATTTAATGCTAAATCCGAAAATGTGGTCAAACTTTTAAAAATATTTAAGCAAAATGGAGATATTACAGCTTTTATAGAAAAAAAACCTGGTTTCCTGAAAAAAGTCTTTGTTTTATCATATATCTGCAATGGATCGGAATAGAAAGGTAAGATCTGCGGCATTTTGCTTCATGTTTAATGTAGTTTCACCCAATTTTTTTTTTATACACTAAGAGATACTCACCCTGTATATTGCATTTTGTACAGTTTAAAATGCGAATAAATAAATTAACTAAAAAAAAATCCAAACCCTTCTACATTTTTGGGAATATCGTGCACTATATTCTGTTTTATTCAAAGATGGGTCTAAGTTTGAAAAAATTATACAATGAAGTTAAAATAATATTTTATTACGATTCCATATTTTAAAAATTCATTTTATTAGCAACAGTCCCTACCTCCTTTATATTGATATGCGCATAAATATACATCTAATATAATATAATATAGACAAAAACTATACAAAGTTGTCCAAACTCCGAAAAAAGTGGTAGTCGGTAGGGGATTGATCAGGGAAATATGAGGGGGGGGTGTGGGTAGACTTCATAGCCCAACCCCTTTAGTTTATTTACTGTCTGTATTGAAACATGAGGTCAGGCGTTATTATGAAAAAGGATAGGTCCTTTCCTGTTTACCAGAACCGGCTGTTGCTTGATCAAATTTTTTATGTACTTGGTCAATTTCTTGGCAGTATGATGTGGAATCAATTGTTTTTCCCGTCCACGGGACAGATTTTATAATGCCGTATCTCCTGAGGAAAATATTGTAAGCCAACGATGGATGGTTCTTTCATTAGCACTTCCTTCACCAAACGCATGAGTAATATTTCTTTATGTGAAAACTTTAACTAGACAAACATAAAAGCCTCAAGTTAATTATAAAAGAGTTTATAGATAGTTGAGTCTTGCGCCTCTACTAAACCTTCCAATACAAAGTCTTCCAAATCCTCGATGCTCCTAAATTTGTCACAAATAAACTTATCCATAATGATCTAAAAGTCCCATATATTGCAAAATTGGCCCAAACCTTCCATGATTAGCTAAATACTCATTTCAATCCACTAGCCTTCCAACCATTCGATAGAATTTTGAGACACCTGAAAATGGCCTAAAGACCTCCTAATGTTGAACATTTATTGAAGTGCAACAAAGGGATAGTTTATTTAAAAATAGTAGAAATGTCATCGCTATCATTTGCGGTGTTTTTAAAAAATAATTTTAACTTAATATACGCCTTTCTATACTTATAATAATTTAGAAATACGTTTATGGATAGAGCAGAAAAAAATAAATGTCATAAAAGTTAAAAATAAAAACCAGAAGCGGTATTAATCAGATGTTATTATTAAGTGAAAGTAATACGCCAAGAAACGTGGTTAAATTGCAATTTATTCACTTGATTTATTTATAAAAATTAATTTAATATCTCCAGTAATAAAGAAGTACAGAAAATCAATTTTTTGAGTGGCAAATAACAATATTTTAAACTAAAAATAATAATCATAACACAATACAAAAATATTAAGTAAGACACAAACCTGTTAAATGTAAACTGAACTAAACGATGTAGGATAAAAAACAAAACTTGTTATTCACTCAGATAGACAATCCCTCATCGCTTAGACTGACCATTAGTTTTACAAACTGAACTTGGGCCAAAATGCCCGTCAACAGAGACAAGAGATGTTGCCAAACATTGTTTATACATAGGAACACCTGACGTGTTGTAGCCAACACCTTTCCTCAACCGAGATTTATAACTTTGTTGTAATGACGATGGAACAATGTGAACAAGATCTCATGGAAAATATTTTTGATATACGACTGAGTCAGTTGTCAAAAACGAAAATAAATATTTCAATATTTATTAATTTAATTAAATATTCATAAATTATCTACATAAATTTCAATTTGGGCCTCACGTGAAAATTAAACGCCTCTACCTAATAGACTAATTCACGTACGATTGACTCTAAAAATCAGACAACGATTAAATACTTATATCTACTTACTAAAAATCTTATGGAATTATACATTATATATTTTTGGAACATTAAAAAAAAAAATTACATTTAAAAATTACATACTTTTTACTCAAAAGTATTAAGAATTATAACATGTCACTAATAGAACATTGCATACAGACTTGAACATACTCCACAGGACTATATTTCCTCTTAAAATAAAAAAATTATTCGACAAACTACACGGACACTACAACTAACTTAAACAAAACATGGCGACTTAGGATATGCCTGAGTCAACCCAATGAAGGCCGAAGAGGTCTCCAAAGAGAAACCTGTTAATGCCGGTCTAACATGCCAATTATATTCAGTATTAAATCACATCCGCTTATTGTCACCGTCTGAGCGACATGTAAGGATAGAAGAAACACTGAGAAACAAAACATTCTACGTAGCTGATTACGTACGATTTCAGAACAAACCCCATAACCACTAAAATCCACTAATCTCTCAACTTGTATAAAGTTCCGAGGAATGAAAAAAATCTATAATTGTTCTAAAAATCATGGTCATTATATTAATCATTCCTCACGTTTACTGAATGCATTTCGTCACCTAACCATTAATATGCATTAAGTCATTTTTCCAAACTTTACAGGAGACAAATTAATTCATTTTGTCATTATCAACTAAATTAAACAAAATAGGTAGGTGATTTACTGATTTAATTTAAAGGATAGCAAACTCTACAGCCATTCAAATCGATTAGTATCACAGCATGCTTCTCATTCTATTCCAGATAACCCTCCGAGGCGCCTGAAAAGAAGTTGGCCTCGGGACCATCTTATTAGATTATCTTCAGTATTTCATCATATAGAACCTTTATAGGTGCTAACAATGGGTAGTTGCTTTAAAAAACAAGTGATGTCATTTTTATCTATGTCATCACATTTACTTGATGAATTATAATTTATATTGTATGTACGGTAGTAAATTTCAATGAATATTAAAACAAAAAGAAATTTAAAGGATGAGCTTTGGGGCTTCACTAAACCATCCAATTCATCTCGTATACAATCCTTGCAATCTATAATCTTTCGAAAAATCTCAATGCTCCTTAATTTGTCACAAATGTTCCATATGTTTTCGATTTAGCCCAAAACTATCCTTTCATACTAAGCTCCATAACCACTCAAGTCCACTAGTTTCTCAACTTGCTTCAAACACCATCCCCGATAATCCTCCGAGTCTAAAAAGAAATTGGCCTAGAGATCTTCTAGTGTAGAATTTTTATTGAAGTGCTACTGATGAGTAGTTCTTTTCAAGCTTTGACATGTTATTGTTATCGTTATTAACAAATTTACTTGATGTAAGTATTCTAACAGTTGTAAATTTAAATAGAATAATGCAAAATAAAAAAAACTAGAGGAGAAAAAATGAGAAATCAATTTTGCCGCTGTATTTCATAAAAAAACAGCCTCAGATATTTATGATTCAGCACGAATTTTAGGTAAAGCAGTTACTTAAATGTTGATATGTTTATGCCATTAGAAATTTCAATACATTAATGTACAAAAAAAAAAATGTTCTTCAAATAATTGTCTACTTTATTATTTTATTTTAGGGGGGGGATAACATAAAATGAAAGAATAAAGCGAAAGAGGAAAAGAAGCGAAAAAGGAAAAAAAAAAGAAAAAGGGGGAAAAAGAAAAGAAAAAAAAAATAATAATGTTATTAGTTTGTCTAGTATTAGGTAATATTAAGTAGTATATTATATAATTATAACTAAATTATAAATTACAGTGTTGTCTTTAATTGGATAGATGAGTATGCTGTGTTTATAGCAACCCAATAAAGTTGGGCAGCACTATGTTTATTGTTAATTGTTTCAATAAAGCATATATCTCTCTATTATAAGATTGATACTTTGATGTAACTGAGGAGGGTAACCTATACAGACATTTTGCCTTAACCTGCGCAGAGTGCAGATCATACTATGGTTTGTTAAGAAGAATGGCTCATTTTTTAAATAAACAATGACGGAATAATTGGATATGAAGAAGTCTTGGCCGCAAGACCAAAGGAGTCTTACCGCCATCATAGTGACATTAAGATGGGAGAAAGCAGTTGAGAACAGTTGTCTTTACTTTGAAGAAAAGTATTTAATACGGTTTAAAATACTTAATCTAAAGTATATAAACTACACTTTCTTCTGACTTAGTTACTTACTCACTTAGTTCATTAATTCTTTTTTTTTTAAATATTGAATTATAAATTGTATTAAAGAATACTATTTCCGTAATTATCTTTTTATAAAAAAATACTTGAAATGATAAGATATCCTTTCGACATATTTGGATCTAGTATAATTATTAAAAAAATCCTAACAAAATATTTAAAATTAATTATCCAACTTTTGAGAAGACTAACTTTTTAGAAGGGGACATGTGACACACTAGATTTCCCGAAACTTAATTAAGCTGAGCCAGAAAACTATCCAACTTAGTTTGCTAGGCCCAACTTTTTCCAAAACAAGTTCTGTATTAAGTTTGCTTTTTACTTCCAAAACTTTCACGTTAACAATAGTCCAGGTTCAGTATCTTTTCGTTAAAAAAAAAAGAAAAAAAAAAAGAAAATTGAAACTTTTTTGTAGAATTTTTTATTTTCTTATAAATTTTTATTAAAAATGTTTTTACTAATGTTGCCAAAAGGTTATTGTATACCTATATTTACGTGGGTTTTGTATGTTACAGAGGATTTACACAATTCCTTTGACTGTGTGTGTTTATTTTTTGGATTTTTTACCAATTTTAAGTTAGGAAAAAAAAATACACAATAAATGGCGAAAAAAAAGGGGAAATAAAAAATGTACTTACAAATAAAAAAAAAATTAAAATATAATCATAATAATTTTTATTTAAAAGCAATTTATATTTCACGTTATGTCTATTAATATATGTCCAGTACGTTTGTACTTTTTTCTTTTTAGTTATGTCTTGTCGAAGTCTCTTATTTTCTGTAACCGGGGTTCACGGATATTGTTGCAACGGAAAAGAATTTGTGTATCTGTAAGTGAGTTAACTGTTTTATTGACAGCAGGTTTATTATTCTCATTCATGAGTTTTGGATAGCATCTGATTTGCTATAGTTAGAGTTGCACGTATAATTCCAGACAGTAGAGGATTATTGGACGTATGACAGTATATGAAACTGTCAAGATCGATTTGTTTTTTGGAGATAGTTGAGAATGTCTATTAAAATGTGGATTCATTTTTCTAATGATGCTCTTAGCTCAATTGCATTTGTTATTAATGTGATTAAAGTTTTTTTGTTTTTTTTAATTTTTATTGAGTAGTTATTACAATATGCCACAAATGTGGGAAATAAGTAATATAGATGGCTTAATGATTACATTCACACATCATTTACAGCAAAAAAAAACAACTAAAAAAAAAAAGTAAAAAATGGAGGGACAAAAATGGATAAAGGATAAAGGAAAAAATGGATGGAAAAAATAAAAAATAATGAGGGACGGGTCTGATCGGGGGATCTCTAGAATGGATGTAAATTGTAAATAAAGTATAATTGAATAAAGTTAGTGATTTGTCTAATTCTACGCCTAAATAGTTGATAGACTGTGCCCAAGGGATCATGGTTCCATATATAAATATGTTCTGAGCTGTAGAAAAACTATTCTCAATTATAACAAATACAATAAAGAATTGTATTTCATTGAAGATTTATTGAAATCATAATAAATTAAAATTAGTATAAAATTTGACGCAGGAATGTCACAGTTCCAAAACTAATTTCTTGAAAAAATGTATTAGTATCAAGAATCGATAATCCAAAGTCGATTGCAAAACTGAAGTTGAGAGAATAGTGGGTTAGGTGGATACGATAAAGATAATGCTCGAAATTAGTTGTCTAGTACACTGAATATCAATGAACTGGCAAAGCATTTAATAATTTCTAATTTTAAGTAATTCACAGGAAGATGCTCTATACATTACAAAAAAATAGTAAGAAACTAAAAAATCAATATTATAAATATGATTAACCTCAATATGGTATACAAAAATATCAACAATGCTCCACGATATCATTCTTATCCCTATCAAACTTCACGTCTATGATAAAATCAAAACATACTTTGGAAAAACAACAATTTCATAAAATTCGCTTATCCGAAAAATCTGTAATTACAACTAAACATCACTTAAAAGATAGACACATAAAATAACAAAAATGTCCTCCCTACTTAATACCTAAAACTATACGTTGTATTTGTAATTTAAACGTACATTTTTGTAATTTTCATTCTGTTTATATTTTTTTATATATAGATGTAAGCTATTGTGATTGATTTATTTTTCTTTTATTTATTTTTTATTCATTTATTTTTTTTTATTATTAAATTATTTATTTTTGATTATTATTCTTTTTTATATTTTTTCCTAATTTTTAGAGATAAACTTTAAATTTTAAAGCCTATTTATTATTAAATAAAATTATATTTATCATGTAGAGGATCTATACCGGAACATGAATACTTAATATAAATTGTAAAAAAATAATATAATTATATTATTAAAAAAAAATTATATAAATTATAAATTTTAGTAAACTCTAAAACAAAATAAATGATCAATAACCTTCATATTTCCTCCTATTCCACTACTCAGTCGCTTCAATTCATGAAGGAAGAGACGGCTGACATTTGGACTCTCAAGCAAGAAGGGACTATTCGAACTTTGGAGTTTGGAAGAGAGTTAAATAGAGATCACAAGGAAGAGATTTAGTTTTACTGAAACTCACTGATGGCTTTGGAATTCAAGCTTTAAGTAGAGGAAACGCTGAATGAAATAACCGAGCAAGTATTGATGTAGGAATCGTATTGTGTAGTTTGTTTTTCATTTTTTCCTTTTCTGGAAGTTGCTAGAGCAATGTTATTTTTAAAATATATTTATCAATAAAATAGTAATATACTTTTCAAAATAAATATTTGATTTTAATTTAAATTATAAAAAAACAAAGAATTTAATTAACGAAGTAATGAATGCCAGTGTCGTTCATAGTATGTTTAATATTTTTTGTACAAGACTAAACGCGACAAGAAACTGCCCGTCGTTACAGACTACTTCAACATTTATTAGACAAACAAAGCTGCCAATTCATTACAAAAGACTTATTTACATTACTGTTATTAGACCTATTTGGACGTAGGAGTTGAGCTTTGGGGCTCTACTAAACCATCCAATTCATCTCGTATCCAATCCTTACAATCCAAAATCCTTCGAAAAATCCTAAATGCCCCTTACTATATGTGACCAGTAAACTTATCCTTAAAGATCTTAATGTTCCATATGTTTCTGATTTAGCCCAAACCAGATACCTATCCTTCCATAGTAAGCTCCATGTACACTCCAATCCACTAGTCTCCCAACTTTCCTGCTTCCTCCTCCATTCCCGATAATCCTCCGAGGCGTCTGAAAAGAAGATGGCCTAGAGACTTTTTAGTGTAGATTTTATTGAAGTGCTACTAGAGAGTAGTTCTTCACAAGTTATTTACATGCCATTGTACTCACTGTCAACACATTTACTTGTTGTATATTATTCTGTACAGTTGTAAATATCAATAAATGAAAAAAATATATATATATTTTGTTAATCATAAGCCTCATTTACCTGTCCTAGCCTGTAATATATAGAGCACATATAGATAATAGATCCAGTCCATTAAAAATTAAAACTATTAACAAAATTACTATTCAATAGCTTATAAAAAAAAAAATATATATATATATAGCATATATGAGTATAGACATAACAAAAATAAAGCATTAAAGAATCAATAATAATGGATAAATAAATTTATAAATTTATTCTGAGTTTCGAGCCATTCCGGCATACCCGGAAACGAAGAAGTACTTAAGGCCGCGATAGAATACCAGTAATTAGAAACGATAACGCCCACTTTCTTGTCCGTGCCAGACATATTTAGACCTCTCAATATGATTATTTTATATGTTTATATAGTGTGATTATGATAATCTATTTATTTTTTTTATTATTTATTTTTTTTTATGTTTATTTTTTTCTGCTCCTTTATTATTACTATTGTTTATATTTTTATTTTATGATTTATTTTATATTAATACCCTGCATAGTTAGAGGATTTTTTTTCCTTTGAGATGCGGCTTGTAATATTTATTAAAAAATTTCAACAATAAAACAATTTAAACAAAAATATATGGTATACAGTGGAAACTCGTTATTTCGTCACTCGATAGTTGGTCTTATTCTGTAATTAGTCAGTTTTTTTTTTTTTTTTTTTTCCTTTTTAATTGGCAACTATAAATAACAAAATTAAATACCTATGTAATTAATTTTTCCCCCTTGCTACTTATTTAATCTTTAAATCGGCTCATTTGGTTCGCCACTAAAAAATATGCTTATATTTATACATTTTTTTAAATCATTTAATAAAAAAAAACAAACAGAACAAACACCGAGTCGATCCCTTCATCGATTGTAATAAGTAGAGACCGGATTTTTGTGCAGTAAAAAATCAAAAAACGTGCAGTAAAAAACTCAAAACATGCAAAATCGTGCAGTAAAAAACTCAAAATATGCAAAATCGTGCAGTAAGAAATTCAAAACGTAAATCTAAAAACTTAATACATGCAACAATCCATTTATTTACACAAATATGCAAAACTTAACCAGCCTTGAATAAACTTAAGGACATTTCGACAAACGTTTCGTTTTAGAGTTAATTCAATCTGAAATACTTTAAAATTTGGGGAAAAAATGAGATGAAAAAAATTGTAAATTAAAAGAAATATAAAATATCTTTATTAAAATTCCTTTTATGTAGAAACAAAATATAATTAAATTTTTATGAAAAATAAATTAGTTTTTAAAAGTTTCGTGAAAATGTACGACATTATAAATTTCAAAATATTTCTCAGTAAAATTATGCCGCCTGTCACTTAATAAAATTTTCTTTAGCAAAGAAAAGGAACGTTCTACATCTATGGACGTAACAGGACAATTTTTGTAGCGTGCGATTGTGGATGGATCCAGATTATCAGCTTCTATTTCCTTTCCGTTGATACAATAATTTAATTTTTTAAAACAAATTTAGCCTTAGTTTTTCTCAAGGATTTACTCATATTTTGAAAATAAACATCTTCCCTTTTCATTTTCAATTCGTTTTAAGCTTTCTTCGTGAGTTTCAAACAAATATCAGCTCTGGATATTCATTGGTCCATTGTTTCAATTTTGACAATGAATGAAAAAAAACACTCCCGGACGTTTTTGGCATTTTCAAAGTTGATAGTTTAAAATCTTGTTAACAACTAGCCCTTTGCGCGAAATCAGAAGTGGTGAATGAAATGGGAACCGGGGAGTAAAATTTTCTCAGGAAACGTCTTAGTTCTAGGAAGTACGTCGATCCTCAAGGTTTGCCTAAATCCTCAAAAGTCCCAATTCAATACTTTCATTTAATAGTAGTGCGTCACAAATACATTTTATTTATATTAAGCGACTTTTTACTTTCAATTTAAAGCTAATTTACCTATTTAATATAAATAATTGTTATAAATGTTGCCTAATAATCCTAAGTAAAATTTTCAAAAAAATAAATTGTTAAGTGAATAAAATTAGATGAATTTGGTTCAATTGTGCAATTTCGTGCAGTAAAACCCGAATTCGTGCAGTTAAGCTCAAAAAGTCAAATTTGTGCAATTTCGTGCAAAATAAAATTTGAGAATAAGAATCCTTAGGTTATGAATGAGATAACTGCTTGGGTCAGAGAGCGCTAAATCAAAGCGAACTAAATGTGCAATAACACAGAAATCCGGTCTCTAGTTATAAGAGATGAAAGGAAGTATGAGTGCAGTTGAAGAATTCCCGGAATCAGATAATACTGGAAAGCTCTTCCTACAAAAACATTACCATCTGGCTCAGCAACTTCTGCTCCAGGTCATAAAATGGGAAAAGTTAAGCAAGAGGTAAGCAGTTGGTTAAACATGGATAGTACGGATGTAGGATATGAAATTTTAAATGACAATGAGATTATAGAACAAGTGCTGAGTGCTCAAAATGAAGCTGGTGATGATAAATATGATAATGATGACGTTTCTAATTCTTCCACTATTCCATACAAAGAGGTAGAGGAAATGTTGACTAATTGTAAGCGCATTCAGTGGTTTCGAGCAGCAATGTGAATCAGATATTTCACACCTGATGGGATGTGGCAAGTGTTAAGCTTTTTTCTTGTTTTTGTCATTTTCACTCGAGTACAGTTTGTTTAATGTTCATCTGTTCGTTTTTCCATTGAATGAATTGCAAACAATTCCAATTCTACAGTTTAAAATGCTTTTATGTTACTTTGACAGTGAAATTTTGTAATTCGTCATTTCCGTTATTCCGTCACCCCCTCTCCTTCACTCATGACAAATTATCGAGTTTCTAATGTATATATATATTAATACGAGGGTGAATCAAATATAAACGGTAATTTTCAAAATTATATTTATTGAATAATATTATACAGAAACTATACCTTCAACATTTTTCAATGTAGTATCCTGCATTATCTACACACTTCTGCCACCGATTTGGAAGCTTGAATATTCCCTGTTCTTAAAAAGACTGAGGGCGAGTTTTTAACCATTCGCGCACGTGCTTTTCGACGTCTTCATTGTTTTCAAATCGATTATGTAAGAAGAAGTGAAGTCATGTTGGAATACCTGGAAATGAATTGGCTGATGCAGCTGCTAAAGAGGCGAGAAATATGTTTCCGGTACCCAACTTACCAATTGTCCTCAGCGACTATCAAATATATATTCAACAGAAGTGCAAGGCTGCGTGGATTTATTATTGGAACAGGATTCCGGATAGTAACAAACTTAAAATGATTTGCCCTAATGGTCAACCATGGCCACTGCTAAACGGCTCTAAGAGGGAACAAGTGGTGATGACTAGGCTGCGCATCGGACACACAAGACTCACACACCAACACCTACTTCAAGGTACTTCACAGCCCATGTGCTCAAGGTGCCAAGTTCCTCTATCAGTAGAGCACATATTTAGTAATTGCAGTCTACACCCTACAGCTGGAACACCCATCTTCAACAAAGACCTGGGTACAATGTTCAAAAACTATCAACCAGATATTCTGAAGTTCCTCAAGAATTGCAGAATCTTTAATACCATTTAGATAAACAAGAAATCAGAATTTGGTGCCTCTGGCCATGTTGCAGTACACAGCACCTTAAAATAAAATAAAATAAAAAATAAAATAAATTCTGAGATGTTCGATCAATGTGACTTGCAACGACCTCTACAGCGATACTTGCTAATAATATGAAGTATTATTAAAGTTAGAGTTCCCACTAAAAAGGTTTCTTTAATAAAATATTTAAATGGATTAATACATTTTTGGACAATGACTATAAAAAAAAGAAAAAAAACATATGAGATTTTATTTTTTGGAATTAAATAAAAGAAATCACATAAAACTTCTCTATGAGAATGTTGCAAAATTAAACAACGGATTGATACATATTGCAGTACATTGCAATTTCTTTTGTCAAGTAATATATATATATATATATATATATATATATATATATATATATATATATATATATATATATATATATATATTAATTAACTTGCGAGCACAGCACGTGGTAGTTTTTAACTATTGATTGCTATTTACCTATAGCCTTATTAGGTACATTTAATACAATGCAATATATATTTTCTTAGCTGGCGCACGCTGTCACGAGGCGTGTTCAAAAAAAAGAAATATGAGGTTCAAAAAAATTTTTTTTGAGGTGTAATACAGAAATTAGGTTTTATTTATTTTTATTTATTTTATTTTATTTTAAGGTGCCGTGTACTGCAACATGGCCAGAGGCACCAAATTCTGATTTCTTGTTTATCTAAATGGTATTAAAGATTCTGCAATTCTTGAGGAACTTCAGAACATCTGGTTGATAGTTTTTGAACATTGTACCCAGGTCTTTGTTGAAGATGGGTGGTCCAGCTGTAGGGTGTAGACTGCAATTACTAAATATGTGCTCTACTGATAGAGGAACTTGGCACCTTGAGCACATGGGCTGTGAAGTACCTTGAAGTAGGTGTTGGTGTGTGAGTCTTGTGTGTCCGATGCGCAGCCTAGTCATCACCACTTGTTCCCTCCTAGAGCCGTTTAGCAGTGGCCATGGTTGACCATTAGGGCAAATCATTTTAAGTTTGTTACTATCCGGAATCCTGTTCCAATAATAAATCCATGCAGCCTTGCACTTCTGTTGAATATATATTTGATAGTCGCTGAGGACAATTGGTAAGTTGGGTACCGGAAACATATTTCTCGCCTCTTTAGCAGCTGCATCAGCCAATTCATTTCCATGTATTCCAACATGACTGGGTACCCAAAGAAAGTGTATTAGTTTATTAATTGTGAGTAGCTGTTTTATTATTGTGTGTGAAATTGGATTGTCAGAATGGTGTGAGTTTTGTAAGTTTTTTAAAGCCGAAAAAGAGTCTGTACAAATTACTATTTTGTTGCTATCTAAAAATTTAACTATATCAAGCGCTAATTGGATAGCAAATAATTCACTCGAGAAAACCGAGTATAGTTCAGGAAGGCAATATCTAACTGTCGTTCCGGAAAATGTTACCGCGCAACCTGTGTCTTTGTTTTTCTTGGAGGCATCAGTATAAACAAAAAGGAAATTTTTATATTTTGATTTAGACTCATAAAAAAGGTTTTGTATGGGAAATTAGGTTTTATAAACTGCACAATATCAGCATGTTTGATCACGTCGCCCAGTTATTGATTACTTCTTATGTGCTAAGAATAAAAAACCTAAAAGCTGGCTTGGACACGTCGAAAGGATTACCAATGGCAGAAAACTGAACAGGATTATGGGAGAGAGCTTCCTAGGAAAAAGAAAGGGCGCCTTAGAAAATCCTGGAAAAAGGATCTTGAGAAGGACTAAAGAATGCTTGGGGTTACCGACAGGAGGAATAGGGCTCTGGATAAATGGGAATGGAGCAGAATTGTACCAGAGACCAAGGTCCACCCTTGACTGTAGCGCTAAAAATGAAGAAGAGGAATATAAAAATTAGAACCTTGTTAAAGAAAGAAAACATCACAATTATAATTTAAAAACAAAGGCTCAAAGCTAAGGATTAACTTGAATTGTTGATACAAATACAAAGAATAAAACTGGTTCCGTCAGGATATATCTGTAGCTCGGAGGTACAAAACACTATGTCCTTTTTTTTTACCCAAAATATATTATTACCTATTCTTATTCACCTTTTTTTCCTTTATCTAGAGTTATAAAATATTATGACCTAGACCAATTTATTTTAAGCTATGTTACACAAAAATGTTTTTTTTTATTTTTATTTTTTGGAGGGAAGTCCTTATTTACTCCAATCAGGACAGGAAGGACGGGTTACCAACCTATTCTAGCCTGGATGGGAAAGTCAAGATTATTTCGTGCACATAAGTATAATAAACAGTTCAGGAAATTAAATCTTTTTTCTTTTAACTGCTCTCCGGTAAAGCCGGAGAACGAATATCCTTCCGCCATCTTAAAACAGTTAAACATCGAATTTAAAAAAGTGTCCTTTTAATAAAACCGTTAAATATTTTAAAACAGTATCCTGGGGGACAACAATGGCGAACTAATAAAATTCCGCCATCTTAAAACAGCATCCTTAAGGACGAAAATTATTCTAATTGTGGAAGGAGAGAGTGGCCAAGGATGTCCTTCGGCCTCGAAAAATCGTCAGATCCCGGCAGATCTGTAAAACAGTGTCCTTATAGCAGGAACTATCTCTTAATCCCGCCCCGAACCCAATAACTTAATAAAAACATAATTCCGCCATCTTAAAACAGCATCCTTAAGGACGAAAAAGCTAATTCTAATTGGATGGAGAGAGTGGCCAAGAATGTCCTTCGGCCTCAAAAAATCGTCAGATCCTTGAAACACTGTTTTACAGATCTGCCAGGATCTGAAGATTTTTTGAGGCCGGAGGACATCCTTGGCCACTCTCTCCTTCCACAATTAGAATTAGCTTTTTCGTCCTTGAAGTTTTTTAGATGGTGGTATTTAATTAGTTTTTTTTGCCCTTCAGGAAAATGTGTTTTTATCGGTTTTTAAGTTATCCGAAGGATAACTTCCGCCAATGTTGTCCTCCAGGATACTATTTAAAAATATTTAACGGTTTTAAGATGGCGGACTTCCGCCATTATTGTCCTTAAAAGAACACTGATTTAAAATATTCGACGTTTAACTGTTTTTAAGATGGCGGAAGGATATTCCGAATTTGTTAACGCATTCTACGGGAGCCTGAAAGTTAGTGTTCTGTACTTCCGAGGTACAGATATTTACATTGGTGATTACCATCTTATTACTTAAAGCATTTCATCCTCGTTTCACATATTAAAGTTTCAGTATATAGTGTATTGTTCATGGACTAATATTGACCAACACTGCAGAAAGTTCTATTGTTTAAGATTAAGAAATTATCAACAATTTTTCAACTTTGGGACTGATTTTTAAAAACAAGAAAAAAATAATACGAGTATATATTTTTTTCATACTTTAATCATAAATAGTACATTTTTTCACATTTATATTTATACCTTATTTATCTGCCATTGGTCGACACTTCCGGCAATTTTTGTAGTTTTAGATTTCAAAACCAATTCTCAACTGTACAACGTCTGGTTTAGTAGTGAACCAAGCATGTTCGTATTGAAAAGGAAATTCGTACCGTTGTTTTGCCGAGAAAAAAAAGAGAGAGAAAGAGAGAGAGAGAGAGAGAGAGAGAGAGAGAGAGAGAGAGAGAGAGAGAGAGAGAGAGAGAGAGAGAGAGAGAGAGAGAGAGAGAGAGAGAGAGAGAGATCGCTGTTACAGGTTTTCAGTAAAATTGCGTACATTAATTATTTATTTAGACTTAAGTTTCAAGGTATTTCGTAATGGAAAACTAATCCCGAAATTCACTGAGTTCATCGCTGAAACTAAATATTGATATCAGTGGCATTATTTTTTGGTTTGCAGCATATTTTCAAATACTGCTTTTATATGTCAGAAGAAGCATTGAAGGGAAGTGAAGGGCCGTTCCGACTTAAAAGTAGAATGAGATTTTACGTTACGTTCCACTAATGGAAACAGTTCCAGTTTTCGTTCCGTTCCACTTTTCGTTCCACGTCAGTTTGACTGGCCTACAACCTAAGTACCACGCATTTTCTTTAAATCCCTTTTTGTGACTTCGAGCTGGTAACCTCCTATTTTATAATTAAAAATTGTATACGTACTATAATATAATGAATATTCAAATAGATCAGTATACTTATTAAAAAAAAAATGTAAACTTTTAAAATAGTTGTATCCAATCAACATTTTTTTTTTTTTTTTTTTTTTTTTTTTGGCCAGAAGCATTATTGACCGAACCTAGTTTTGAAATTCAACTAAAAATACACATGATAATTATAACATGAGCATTTAATGTATTCTATGAATGTACTTAACTACTACCATACCTAAAATATTTTTGAGGTATAATTAATTTGATATGATGTTAATAACATGAAACCATCAACAAACAGTAGTCCAGTAATTACTGCAGTATACTGTTACTGTCAGTAGATCAATCTTAATCATGCCAAGAGATGGTAAATGGATGTCTCAAACATTAATAGCACTATAGTGTATCATTTACAAGCCAATCTAGAATTATAGTACATAATACAATAGTTCACCCTTATTTCAAAAATAAAGAATTTCCTAATTTTATTTCTTATTTATTTGTTCCTTCACTTGGACACAAACTCGTACCCGGGAGCTTGGTAACAGCCTTACCACTAAGCTACCGCGCCTTCCATTGAACCCAACCATTCGTTTATTTATTTCGTTTAGCGTCACTTTATGCTGCTATATCTGGATCATCCTACAATGGGAGTCCTAAATTTTGTCTATCCAGGTATAATTAGGATAGGGATCTTCAACGAGTACCTGACATCGCACAGGCTCGGGACCCCCATTTTACGTCTCTTCCGAAGGACGGCATAGCTAAGGGTTTTTACTCCCTTTAAAAAATCCTAAGGTCATCTGGCGGGCTGCGAACCCGCAATCTTGGGTTTAGTAGGTTGCTATGCTAACCACTACACCACAGGTGACCCCACCCCCAACCATTCAAATCTACTAGTTTCTCTACTTGCTTCTCATTCTATTTCAGATAACCCTCTGAAGAGTCTGAAAAGAAAAAGGCTTCCAATTAGTCCGGTCAATGAAGGCCTGAAATAGGGTGTAGAGTGCATTTTATGTAATCCAAGGTTTTTTCTTAGGAAGCATGTTCAGGGTAGTTCAAAAGTAAACATACTAAAAGTCCTGGAGTTTTCGGGCCTGGGAAAAGGAAGGAAGGGGGCGCGAAAGGCCCCCTTTTTTTTTTGTTCTGCTCTCATATCTCGAAAACGGTGCGTCGTATCCAAAACATGACTATTTATTAAATTAAATTCTCTTCAACTTTTTTTTTTATACACATGTTTCATAATCTGTACCGTATCTGATATATACACTTGGAAAATTTTCAACAAAAAAAAAACCATTCTTCCTCAAGTTTTTTGTTAAACTTCCCTTTATATCTTCTAAAACGTTCATCTAAAGAAAAAAGTCTTTATGAATAATATTATAGAAAATTAAATTAACTTACAAAAATACACACATATATGCCAATTTATCTTCAACCTGTCAAAAGTATCATAAATTTTAACTTTTCTCTCGGAAAACATTCCTTCACATTTTCCAAGTGTATATTTCGGAAACGGTACATAATATGAAAAATGTGTGTGAAATAAAAGTTGTAGACAATTTAAGTAAAATTAATGTAATAAATAGCTTGAGGTACGCATGATGATATAGAAGGATCAATACAATTAGGATTGATGAATTAAATGCCACTTCTATTGAGATTATTTTATTTGAAAACTAGTTTCGAATGCTAAACATTCATCTTCAGTTCTAAAACATACAATAAAATTTTCAACACATCAGTACTATGTTACATAGATTAAATATACTAAGGTATATATTTATACCTTAGTATATTTAATCTATGTAACATAGTACTGATGTGTTGAAAATTTTATTGTATGTTTTAGAACTGAAGATGAATGTTTAGCATTCGAAACTAGTCTTCAAATAAAATAATCTCAATAGAAGTGGCATTTAATTCATCAATCCTAATTGTAATAAATAGCCATGCGCTGCATACGACGCACCGTTTTCGAGATATGAGTGCAAAACTTGGTTTTGCAAAAAAAGGGACCTTTCGCGCCCCCCCCCCCTTCCTGTTCCCAGGCCCGAAAACTTCTGAACATGTTTCTAAAGAAAAACCTTGGATTACATAAAACGCACTTTATAATCTTTTATTGACTGGACTAAATGGGAAGTTGCTTCACAGGCGATTGGCATATCATTAAGAGAATTAATTTCACCTTTACTAGTTGTATATTTATGGTATTGTATAACATAGTAAATTTCAATAATTAGCAGAAAAAATTACTAATAATTAGCAAATACCGTCGCGGCTTCACCGGCACTGATTAATAAAGTTAGACTATTTTAACTAACAATTGAATTTCACATTTGTTTATCGATGAAAAATTTGTATTGAAGAGTTCGTAAAAGCATAATTAGACATCCAATTTGGCAGAAATAACTTTATCGATCCATCTGGTTGGATTTTAATTTTTAACCATAAAAGTATATGACAGTTTGGCAAAATTAGTTCTCGGCTCTCAATACTATACATTTTAATTATTATTATAGTTAAATTTATTATTATAAGCCTTCCGAGAGCTATCAAGATGTAGTTGAAATTTTGTACAGTTGGGTTTAATAGTTTTACCATTGCAAACTTTGTCGCAGAACGGCCACATTCTGGTCGATTTTTAAACTTTACTGGGATCCATATGTCGCTCCATATATCTATAGCTTTTTTAATAACAATTTTATTGAAAATAAGTAAATTTTATCATAAATGTCTTCCTTTATATAACACCGTAGCTTTGTAACCTCCTTCGAATGGTGCTCGCCACCTATCGGTCGATTATCAAACTTCACTGCGCACCACATATTTATCGCTTTTTTATGGCAATATATTGAAAAATATTTAACCAATTCTTCAATGAAGGAGTTACTTTTATTGATCAATAATAGTATTATAAACAGCATTCAACTCCTCTTTATTTTATTTTATTTTTTTTTATTTATTTTATTTCCAGATCGGCCTGGTAAGCCTTACATGGATGGTTTAACAATATTAATAATGAGTTAACAATAGTAGAAGGGAGGGTATAGTCTCGTGCAAGAGACACCCATAACAGATAAGTTTTCTAATCATTTTTGAATAATTGTAACTTTAGAGGCAGTAGATAACAGCAAAAAAATAAATAAATAAAATAAAATAATAATTAACAAATAAATACAGTAAATGAAGTAAATAAATAAATGAATAAAGTAAATGAAGTAAATAAAAAGAAGAAGAAAACAAAAAAAATAATAATAATAGTAATAAACGGCAATATCAGTTGCTTAACAAAAAATTAATAATAATAAAACAGAAAAAAAAAATATATAAGAGAATAATAATATAGACAAAACAAATAGGTGAAGTAAGAAATAACTAATAATACAATAAAATTGTAGTAATTAGAGTAGTAGTTGGTGTTGTAACGAAGAAGTAAATACGAAATAAAATAGTAATGGTGTTTACATCTGGATGTCTTGCATGAGTCTTGGTTTCAATCTGCGGGAAGTTGTTTGAGCTCCTATGTTGAAGGCTACTGCACCTTTAACCCCTGGTAACTTGCTATGAAACCTGGTGTAGCAGTTTTTGATGTAATCGTCAATGGATTCTATTTCTAATCCGCGGTGTAGCTGACTATTTCTTACAAACCAGGGAGCATCTACTGCAATTCTCAGGACCTTGTTTTGGAAAGATTGTAGTTTCTTCCGTTTAGTTGAGGATGCAGCTCCCCACACTTCACAACCATACATCATTAATGGCCTGAGTATTGTTTTGTAGACAAGGATGGTTATATTTGGTTTAAGAGTGGATTTTCTGTTTATTATCGAGTACAGCATTGCCAGCCTTGCGTAGGTATGTGTAAGTTTAATATTGATGTGGTGGTTCCAGGTAAGGCGACGATCGAGATGAAGACCAAGGTATTTTACTGCCTCATTAGATGGATTCCACTGAAGTCTGTTTCCGTTTAGAACCAGTTCCGGTGGGTCTGTAACTCCTCTTTATTAAAAGTAAAAATTGTTACATGTTTCGGGAAACAAGGTCCCATCATCAGACTTATTTCTGTTTCCATTTCCATTCTACCTTCTTCATCACTATGATCAATAAAAGTAACTCCTTCATTGAAGAATTTTTATATATATAGTGGATGGCATGATGAATAACCACTTGAAGATATAGTGATGAAGAAGGTAGAATGGAAATGGAAACAGAAATAAGTCTGATGATGGGACCTTGTTTCCAGAAACATGTAACAAGTTTTTACTTTTAATAAAGAGGAGTTGAATGCTGTTTATAATACTATTATTGAAAATATTTAACTTTTATTATTCCTAAACCTTGAACTATGAAGATGATGAGGTTAAAATTTGGTACAGATTGGTTTAGTAGTTTTCGCGGATATCGGTTACAAACGAAAAATGGCTCATCCTTTTCTATAATTGTATAGATAAAAAAAATTATAAGTCGGTTTTAACACTATTAAGTTCAAAGTTTCCATTACGAAATGTTGAACTGTTTCACGCCTTTCAGCTGCAGGCTAAATAACTTTGCCACAATTGTGTTAACAACTATTATTTCTCTAACTATTATCGCCTAGGGCTAGTTATAACTAGTTTAGCTCATTATAACTGTTAGTTATAACCAGTTTAGCTCATAACATAGGCGGTGTATCTTAGGAACAAGATGTTATCAGAGTAACTTCCCTTTGAGGGCAAGTTTACAAATTGGGTCCCGAGTTGACCAACTGAAATTAGATCAAGTTAGGTGTCCAGGTTTGTCTATCGGTGGTTTGCGGTCTCCTTCAGTACCAGCCTTTGCTATATCATAACACTTTGCAAATAACCTTAGAGATGAATTAATTTAAGTTATAGTTCCATAAAATCTAAAGCTGTGCTTTATCCTAAAATAAAATACTCAAAACTTATGTTCTGTAGGGTACGATCCTAAATGAGTTTTTAATGATACCCGACTACGGTGACCCAATATCTTCTGAAGCGATGTTAGTTATTTATTGGATCGCTGAGATCATCAGCATTGATCCAGTCAACGACATAGTTTTCAAGAAGAAAAGTAGATTACGGTAGTGATTTATGTTAGGAAGGTTAAATAGTGATGATTATAAAGAGTAAAACCGATGAAATGATTATATGAGTTGCTGATAACATCTGATTTAATAATAATACAAATAAAAAAATTAAAAAAATAAAACCTGTAACACCAATGGTCAAGGAGCCGATAACACCTGTCATGATAGGTCTCCCAAAAAAAACAATATTTATCTGATCATCAATTTTTGTGTAAGAACAACCACTGCTGCCGTTTCCGAACATGGTCAAGATGGCGGCAGCAACCAAAAGGATCCAGAAGGCCGTTTTCCGGGAAAAACTGCTCAACTTTTTTTCTCAACGGATCTTAATATTTTGTGGGGTGCTGAATCCAAATCTGAAGTTTGCTACCAAAATAGCGGATATTGTTGGTTTTTTACATATATCAAGACAACAAACGGTTTTTGAAGGATTGTTTCATACAGTAATTTATAGCTGGAACCAGAACTTACTAAACGAAAAAACAACTCCCAATTCGCACCATTTTTATAGAAGTTATGGTCTTGGGACCTGGGATCATTTCAGAGATTGGCACCTCACAAAACATTAAGATACGTTAAGAAAAATACTTTTCAGCAATTTTGCCCCGAAAACAGCATTCTAAAACTTTATTTTGCTACCTGCCGCCATCTTGACCATGTTTGGAAACGGCAGCAGTGGTTTTTCATACACAAAAATTGATGATCTTTCAGACAAGCAATGATTTTTTTTTTTTTTTTTTTTTTTTTTTTTTGGAGATCTATCTTGACAGTTTTAGTGTTGCAGGCTCCTAGACTATAACAACTCATGAAGCGTCTTGGGTTCAGTAAGAGCCAACAGTTGTGAAAGGAGGCCGAATCACGTTCACAGCTAGAATGATACCGCAATTAAGTCGATCCACGGTAGAACAAATAAAAATAAATTATCTGTTCTCAGTAAGGCTCGAACTCGGGCTCGCTGATAGTCAAGCGACTCAACCACTTAGCTAATATAAATAGTACCGAAACTTCAATTCGACTTTGAGAAATAACATTTAGCTATACAGGGTGTCCCGAATTTAAATGGTAAAACTTCAGAAACTTATAGGGGACCGAAAAACTAAGGCAAAAAGTCTTTTAGAGATTTGCTCGTTTTTGCTAAGTTTTAAAGAAAATCGCAAAAAAAGAAACAAAAAAAAATGTTACAGGTAGCGATTATCACCTTTCAGAGTTCTACAGGCTAGGCAGTGAGATATGTAAACACTTAATGTTATCCTTTATATTCTTTTATTTCTTTACATTTCGGCTTCCTTCTAGGATTATAATTCCTAAATCAGTCTTCAGTCAGTTACTCAGATAGTTTTGCGTGAATAGCATCAGCCACAATGCCGCATACATATTCTAATGTTGAATACGCTGATATGATATTTGTGTATGGTTTCTGTAACGGTAATGCTTTAGAAGCGGTGCGGGAGAATGCGCGCCGATTTCCAAATAGAAGAGTGTCTAATCGACGAGTCTTTTCGTTAACTTTTAATAGACTACGAGAGACTAGGTCATTCTTAATACATAATGAAGGCGACCAATTCCAGGCAGCAATATGAGCAGATAATCGGAGAAGAAATTGTGTCCAACGCTTTTTAAATTCAAAATTATATGGACCGATGAAGCTACCTTTACAAGAGGAGGAATTGTCAATTAAAGAAATTATCATGTATGGGCTCTTGAAAATCCCAGAGCTAATAGAGAGAATAGGTTTCAGAATGAATTTGCTATTAACGTTTGGCTTGGAATTTTGAACGGATTACTGGTGGGATCATTACCTGGAAGATTGAATGGTATCACATTCACACATTTTTTGGAGAATCACTTTTCTAATTATTTAGATGACATTCCCTTACAGCAGCGGATTGAAATGTGGTTCCAACTCGATGGATGTCCAGCTCATTATAGCAGAGTTGCTCGAGCTTGGCTGGATATAAATTATCCACAAAGATGGATTGGACATGGAGGAGTAGTACCTTGGCCACCCAGATCACCTGATATGACACCCATGGATTTATTCGTATAAGTTTAAGTAAAATAAGTTTATTGGTGACAAAGTAAGGAGCATTGAGGATTTTTCGAAGGATTTTAGATTGTAAGGATTGAATACGAGATGAATTGGATGGTTTAGTGGAGTCCAGAATCTCAACTCCGTACGTCCAAATAGGTCTAATAACAGTCATGAAAATAAGTCTTATGTAATGAATTGGGAGCTTTGAACGTTTGTATAGTAAATGTTAAAGCAGCCTGTAACGACGGGCAGCTTCTTTCTTAAATATCAGGAAATAAATCAAAAGCCTAACACTTGGTATAAATCAGACAAAACATACGATAGATTATAGTTAAAATATATATTAGAAAACTACTATCGAATGTCTTATATGCAAATATTAAAATAATAAATTGAATTTATTTTTTAAAAAAATTGTTTCATGTTAGGAAGAGGTGCAGGTCCCCCTTCTAACTATCAGGCCAGAGGTACTAAATACTTTGTCACTTATGGTTCTATTTCTAACACGCAAGAATAAAAAATAATACAGAAACGTTTGAAGGAGCTGAAATTTTGTATGATTGTTTTTGTAATTGATTTTAGAACTGTATATGAACTTCTAAAATTCAATACTATCTTTCTGATAAAATAAATATAATTTATATTCTATGTTATAAATACTACTTTACAAGCTAACATAACAAAGTCTTTTTATACCTACAATACATTACATTAAAAAGGAAATACTTCAACATTTTGTAGAGATGTTTGTTAAAAATTTAGACAAAAGAATTTTCATGTCGAAATATTCAACAGTACGGCCAGTTTTATGATGCTAATACCGCATTTTATTTTCATTCAAATCTGCTTGCAGATAAATTGTTTTTCATTTTCACTGGTTTATTCCTGTTATTTCGTGAACTTGTCATTTTTTTATTTTTTTTTTGGGGGGGATTTTATTTTTTAATAAACATGCTCTGTAAAGTCCACTCGCTTCCACTATTTCTGCAAAATCTAGGATTTTAATTTGACAATGTAAAAAATGTAATTATTTTTATTTATAACAAGAAAATATTACAAAGAAAATGAGCTGTTTTATCCATATATATATATGGATAAATTTCTAGGCTGTTACTATTAAATGTTTATTTAGTAAGGTTCTTGAGGTTCAGTTAATAAATAAAAACAACTATTTTGGCGACGTTTTGAGACTATATTGTTCTCATAATCATGCCCTACAGTGAAAGAACAGGTTACAATAAAATTATATAAGTTATACAAGTTATTTCAAAACATAAAGTTAACTACAGTACAGGTAGGTATATAACAACATGTGTAGGGTAATACAAATATATATAATTACAGAATATAGAGGAGTATGAAGCTACTTACAATGTTACTGGTGGATATGAATAGACTAATAATTCTAGTACACAACTAACCTAGGGGAGTGAGTTTAAACTATTTCTTAAACTATTTCTTAAAAATTAAGTTAAAAGGACTGTGTGGGTATTCCCAAAGATGCAGGTACAAAAATATTTCAGTGTAATATACTAATAAATGGAAGAATGGTTTGTCTGATGTATGTAAATGTAAATGTATATTAATAATTTATTAATGGTAGAGGTATTTTATAGGTCACATTCAAAAATACCTCTACCATTAATAAATTATTCACCAAAACCAAAGATACGGATAAGTTAGAGTTACAGTCTAATGTTGTTTATGAAATTCCGTGTGAAGATAGTTGTGGTAAGTCTTATTTTGGTACATCGGAAAAATATCTTAAACGACGAGTGTATCAACATAAATACAGTTGCACGTCTATAAATAAAAACCCGAACAAACCTGACCAAACAGCTCTCACCACACATTACAGGCAAACAAAACATACTTTTAAATTTGATTTCCCCAAAATTATTCACCATGACCAAAATAATTTTAAAAGAAATATTAAAGAAATGATAACCATAGAAAATTTAAAAACCGCGCAATAAACAAAAAATCAGACGTTTTAAATCTTAACACCTGTTATTCCAACTTAATACATTCAGACCAATAATATACATTTACATTTACATACATCAGACAAACCATTCTTCCATTTATTAGTATATTACACTGAAATATTTTTGTACCTGCATCTTTGGGAATACCCACACAGTCCTTTTAACTTAATTTTTAAGAAATAGTTTAAGAAATAGTTTAAACTCACTCCCCTAGGTTAGTTGTGTGCTAGAATTATTAGTCTATTCATATCCACCAGTAACATTGTAAGTAGCTTCATACTCCTCTATATTCTGTAATTATATATATTTGTATTACCCTACACATGTTGTTATATACCTACCTGTACTGTAGCTAACTTTATGTTTTGAAATAACTTGTATAACTTATATAATTTTATTGTAACCTGTTTTTTTCACTTTAGGGCATGATTATGAGAACAATAAAGTCTCGAAACGTCGCCAAAATAGTTGATTTTTTATTTTATGACTTAACCTCAAGAACCTTACTAAACATATATATATATATATATATATATATATATATATATATATATATATATATATATATATATATATATGAAACATCTCATTCACTGGATGCTGAGGAGAGGCTCAGCATATGTAAAATAAATAAAAATATATATTAACTAATTAAAATTAGGAATAATAATAAACCTAGAACATGTCAAAATGGGTATAAAATAAATTTTTTTTTTTTATTTTTACCTTTGTATGAATTCATTGTTTATGTTCTTTTTTTTCAGTTAGAAACCAAATTATGTATAAACCAAGATATTGGTCCTGAGGATTAAATATTTTAGGTACTAACACATCACTAATCATAATCCCTGAAAATTATAATGGATGGCTAAAGATGTATAAGGCACTACGATAATAAATAATGCTGTATTGTATTTTGTTTTTTTTTATTTTACAGTTTTTAAATTATTTAAAAATAAATTTTATTGGTTAAAAATTATTTTACAAGTAATTAATTAATATAAGATAATTGGTCGATTAGCTAAAGTTACATATATTACTAAATTATAAATCAAATTATTGATTGCGTTAATGAAATACAATTACAGTTAATTGAACATAAATTATATAATTAATGATAAACCTAACGCTGATACTGTAGAATTAATTATGATACTATGGCTAGAGTTCTGTTCCGTCCAATTAGTAGGCAGTGGAGTAACATGCGAACATTTAATGTTCAACCAAACCGTGGAGGAAAACAGTTGGAGAGCACCTAACATGTTTGATGTGGCCCTCTAGAGTTCCAAATTGGGCAGGTTGCAATCTAGTAATTCATAGCTCAGCACTTCTTTAAACTTTGTTATTGTTCGTTTAGTTGTGTTGATTTCGATTGGTTCTAGTTTTGGTAACAATATCGAAGCACGGCTCCACTCTGCTTACGCCCAAAATAAAGTACCTTTTTTCTGGATTATATTCCCTAGATTTTCTTTTTTTTATATTGATATCTTTCGGCTGGGGTTCAATACATTTTAGTGTAATCATTGTTCATCCTCGTACCACTTTGACATGCTTTAGCTCTGTTGAAGTTGCTCGGATCGAAAATTTGCCGTTTCCTTATTATAAATTTAATGAAAAATATTTTTTTGTTATACAGTGGAACTTCGATATAACTAACCTCAAGGGGAACGAGAAAACTTCGAATTATTGATGATTTCGTTATATCGAGGTTAGATATTTACAATAAAACACTCAATGTAACTATAGAAAATATGTACATATCTTATTGAAATAATAACAAAGAAAGAATAATTATTAAATTCGTGAAATATTTTAGCGGACCTTTGGAAAAAATCTGAAAACGAAACTTTGTCTAAGTCGATATCTTGGAACTCGGGCCCTTTTAACATCAGAAATGAAAAAGCTTGATTTTCATACTTCAGCCTATTTTTCAAAATTGTGGAAAAGGTGTTCGCTTGTATTCCTAACATTTTTGAAGTAACCAACTTTTTTCTACCCCGGCATGAATAATTTTCAATTTTTTTTTAATATAAAACGGTGTTACTCTTTACCATTTTCTAGAATAAACAAAATATTGCGGAACAACAGAAAACGAAACGTATCGCATTATTGTTTTATCAGAAACTGAAAAAAAAAAAAACTCGGACACAAATGTCAGGATCGGAGTTACAGTTAATCTTTCGTAGAATCTTTTATCAGCCTAAATTCTGCTTATTTAAAAAATCGACTTCGATTAATGGAGGTTTTCTGATAAACTTCGTTTTGTAGAGGTACGGTATAAGCGGTACTCGTCTGTTTTAATGACACCAGCGCTCAGGTGTCACTTACCTCAACTACTTCAGGTTATGATGCCTACAATGAATTAGAAATAGACATTGCCTTTCATTATCATACAACACATCTTTAGGATATGAAATAAATGAGAATCGTGTGAAGAAAAATCTACTTAGACTAAAATAAAACCTTTATTTTAAACATCTCTTAAAAAGAATTTATTTTCCTTAACCACGTATTCACTGAAATACCCAGGCTCTTGTTGCATCCTTTAGAATGGCATTTCTATCTTATTTGTACCCTGAATTGTAGCTTCATATCATTCCCGTTTGCACAAGACATTTTCTTCGGAATGACATCCCGCTCCTGAAAAAATAGGATAGCTGATTTTTCTTCAGTAACCGTGCGAAAAATCTTCAAATTCTAAGACATATTGAAACAGGCTACCGGTCGGCAAGCTAGCCACCACCAAACTGGCTTGACCCGCGCTACACCGACCAGTTCGATCCTTACGCTTCACTTCATATTTACATTTATCGATAGTTCATTCCTATAACCTCACATGTAAACAATCACTTCTACAGTTTCAACTTGGATTGTGTTGTTTAGTGTGTTATATTGATATTTAGTCTTCTTAAATGTAAATAGGTGAAACGGAAGTTAACAACATGAGTTTCACACTTATCTAATGTGTAAAAGTGATACAAAAATTAAGAAAATTAATTTCTACATGGATTTGGTGTTTTATATATTTTTATTTGTTGTATCAATTTAAGTGATATAATTTCAGTATAAATATTTTGTGGATACATATTACTTATTGCCCAGAAGTGAGACAGATTGTATGATTAATTCAATAAAATATATCGATCTGAAAATAAATGTGAGAAAGAATATAGGTTTTTTATTTTCTTATTTCCACTTCTCTTGAGAAAATATAGGAGAAATTAACATCATAATTTCTAATCATAACTTTCAAAAAAATAATTCTGTCTAATATTATATATTGCCTTATAACATAGAGAATAAACAATGTGAAAATAATCACAGATTAAGAGGTAAATGACATATTATATAATCGTAAAACTATTAGTGTGGTGTTACAGATTAAGGTATTTAAAAAAAAAAAATTTATGATAGAAGTCTGATGATGGAGCATTTTCTCCGAAACATGTAGCTACAAATGTTAAAAAAATAGGAGTTATGCCAAAGAAATACTTAAGGATTCTGTCTTTTATACATTTATAATTAGTTATTTACACTTCCCTCACATCAGAAAGTTTATCAGGAATGAACATTACTAGTGGTTTAGCATTATATTAATTCTGATTTAACATAATATTAATTCTAAATTGATTTAGTGTCTTATATTTTAATATCATAAGTTAAACAGAAGTTAATATTATTTTGAACAGGGGTTTAGAGTTTCTCCGTAAATAAAGGAGGATAACCTCTTCCCTTGAAAAGTAGCGACTAAAACACCGAAATAGATCGGAAGAAGGTTAGAATCGATAAAAGGTATTTTGGGCACGCGTAGGGGCTGGTAGCTAGCTTGCCGACCGTTACCTGAAATAGATACACTTACACACGCAATAACAATACAAAACAACAATTCAAAACTACTAGGGAAGGTTACGATAACAGTAGGGAAAATAGTTGAGGTAAGTGACACCTGAGCGCTGGTGTCAATGGACATTAAAACAGAGAATTACCATGTAAGCTAAGGAATCTTCGAAAATTCGATATATCAAGGTCTTCTTAACCAATCCTTCGATATATTGAGGTAAAAATAACATAGGAATGGTAGGTAGGCAGATTCAAGGGGAATAGGAAAACTTCGATTTATCAAGGAATTCGATATATCGATGTTCCACTGTATAACATTTATCACTAAGACCTACTGTTAGGGGCTGTATTGGTTCGAATGAAAAAAGTAACGTTTTACTAACTTTTTTAAGTTTTCGTTCATTTCCGTGCTTTAGCTCTCAGACAGTTTCCTAATCAGAAGCATATCTGCTAAAAGCGACAGGTTATAAATGGATATGTCCATGACTTTTGTTTTTCCCAGGCAGGAAGAAATTGAGTTTTTTTTTTTTTTTAATAATTAAAGTCATTAATATAATATTGTCTCTTTTAGAACAAACTTGTAATGGAATTCATAAATACTTCTAAAATGAAACTAAAGTTGGTTAAAACATTAGATATCATTAATAATTTAAATTTTAAATACACATAGTGAAAATAAATTATTTTTAGACAATCAACTTTCTTAGCACACGCAATTTGAATTTTTCTTGTTATTTATCTTTTAAAATCTCAAAGCTATTTCGTTTCTGATAGAACTTGCTGCTAAAGTTGAGGCAGCTTTGGAAAGATATTGTGAGCCTAGAGGTGAAATATGTTACAACTTGCTCCGCTCTGCTACAACTCGTCGAGACGTGTGGATTTACACCTTAAGCTCTCCGAGATAAAGCCGTTACGTTTTCTTCCCTTAGTGGATTGCAACTCGTGTTTCCTTCTTGTCATGTATGAGCATAGTAATTGTTGTTGATAAAATTTTACAAATATTAATACATTTCAATACTATTCAAATAATGAAAACTGATTTGCTTGGGTTTAAAATCAATATGCACTCAGCATTCACCAGACTGTTTCACGATTCCGAAATTTTTTTTAATCGATTTTTTTCGATTGAAGTACATAATTTATATTGAAAAGCAATGAGTGTTTCCTCAGAGCACCGATAGTCTGGTCCCAGTTTGTTTGGTCAAACCGTTCATCTGGATATAAATGAAGAAAATTAAATTAGGATTTAACTGTAACAATAAAGGGTAAATGTAGAGCTATCAAGGACTTTGGTAAATATTATAGTACTGTTTCGTTTATTTGTTTATATGGGCTTAAGTCCTTATGAACTCCAACTAGGGCAGGAAGGACGGGTTGTCCGACAGGTTTCCAACCTATTCTAACCTGGGTGGGATTTTACCTACAACCTATTCAACCCAAGATTCATTTTTTGGATCCGCCATGAAATAAATTTTAACCCACCTAGGAGTGATTCGAATCCTCGACCTTCAGTATCGAAGACGCAGTGATCCTCGCCCCAACTCACTCAGCCATCGAGCTCCCCTTGTAATGTTTCGTAACCAACAAGAAAGAAGAAGATGATAGCACATTTATCTCATTTAAAGTTAGAAAGACGATTAAAACCAATAATAGAGCTTTCACTCCACTATAATCAACCACAGAATCGATAAAACAGATGAAATAATTATCTTCTAGTGCTGTACTTGAACCACATTCTGAGTGTTAAAAACCCACCCAATCTATGAACTGGAACGGAACAACGTTTCGAATATTAGGCCTTCTATAAATGGCTCTAATTTTTGTTTTACATACATTTTAATGATTTTTTTTTTTTTTAATAACCAAAAATTGTTTGTTCGATGACTTAAGTCCTAATGTAATCCAACTAGGGCAGAAAGGACGGGTTACCCCACATGTCACTAACCTATTCTAGGTGGGAAAATCAAGTAATGACTAGCGTTCAAAGCTTCAAATAAATTACAAAAGACATATTTACATACAATAATTAGACTCATTTGGATATACTTTGAGCTTTGTTGTTCCATTCTTCAAACTCTTCTAGCATCCAATCCTTACATTCCAAAATCTTTCCTAAAATCCTTTATGCTTCTTATTATGTTAGCAACCTATCTGAGTCCGTTGCTGATTTGGCCCGAACCAGATACGTTCCCTTCATAGTAAACTCCATAACCACTAGACTCGAAACTTTCCGATGATACACCGAGGCGTCTGAAAAGGTGGCCAAGAGATTTTCCAGTGTAAAACTATTGATGTGCTACTCGTGTGTAGTTGTTTACATGTTATTGACATGTCGTAATCATTTTTCTCAAAGTTACTCATTCTTTATAATTTAAATAGTTTTAAATATTAATAAATAGTACAAAAAAGTAATCATTTTCGGCATAAAAAAAAATGGCTGAACATAATTAGCTTTCAGTGTTGTTTTTATTACGCCGCTGGCCGGAATCCAACTCATCAGTTTCCAAACCCGTAATTATCTTTGCCATTCACGATTCGCGAAAGTAAACAAAATAAATGATTTTGACAGTTAATTTAATTTTCAATCTCAAGGGTTTAAAAAATATACTCCGCAGCTGTTTGGCAGTGTTAACTGGGTATGGCTAGAAAATGATATACGACCTTTTTTTTTTTTCTTTTTTTCATATATTTATATAAATTTACAACTGATAAAAACGAGTGGATGAAAATGCTAGATAGGATATTTTAAGTGTTGAAAAAATGACAAATAGGTTTAATTTTTTAAAAATAATTATTTGCTGATATTTACAAGTGTATACATTACATACAACAGGTTTGAGGAAAATTATTACAATGCCATGTCAATAACATATAAAGAACTACTCTCTAGTAGCACTTCAAATAAAAGTTCTACATTACAAGTTCTCTTGGCCAACTTCTTTTCAGACGACTTCGAAGATTATCAGGAATTGAGTGTAAAGCAAGTTGGAAGAGTAATGGATCCGTATGGATATTGAGTTTGCTACAGGATAGGTATCTGGTTTGGGCAAAATCATGCGGAACATTAAGATCTTTTAGGATAAGTTTATTAGTGACAAATTAAAAATCACTGAGGATTTCGCGAAGGATTTTGGATTGCAAGGATTGGATAAGAAAAGCATTGGCTTAGTGGAGCCCGAAATCTCAACTCTGTATGTCCTATAATTCTCCTTACTTTGTCACCAATAGCCTAATCCATTAGGATCTTAATATTCCATATCTTCCTGATTTAGCCCACACGAGATATCTATCCTTTCATAGTAAGCTCCATAACCACTCAAATCCGTTAGTTTCTCAACTTGTTCTCACTCCATTCCTGATAATCCTCCGAGGCGTCTGAAACGAAGTAGTGTAGAATTTTTATTGAAGTGCTATTGATGAGAAGTTCTTTTCAAGTTTTGACATGCTATTGTAATCGCTATCAGCTCGTTTACTTAATTTACATATTTATACAGTAAATTTTATTAAATATATGTTAAAAAAAAAAAATAAATAAAAAAAATATTGAGAGCTTTGAACGTTTTTCTAGTAAATGTTGGAACAGTCAGAAACGACGAGCGGTTTATTTTCTTTAAAGTCTGGCATGAAGGTTTTAATTTAAAACGTAAAACAAGTATTTTATTCCTTAGGTCGTAAGATTGCCACAAGTACATAACATTGTTATGTCGTTGAGTAAAAACCATAAAGAAAAAAAGTAAAATTTTGGAATACATCAAGCCGTAAGGAGGAGGAACCTGTTCTGACTAAACTAAGGACAGTCTAACACAGTCCAACCTTTCCATTAAAATTTAAAAATTGTGTATCGGAAAACAAGACCATGTCTCACTTAATAAGTGAATAGTAGTTCCTAACACATCTGCTTGACATAGATCTTTTAATGTTTAAGTTAGGATCAAGCAAAATTTTTAAATTGGTAGCTTAAGAAAATTGTTAAAAACAAACGTAAAACACTTAGGTTGTTCCGGATTGAGAAAAGCAATAGATCATCGATGCGTCTAATCTAATCTAATCTAATCTATTGCTCTTCCCAATTTACACTTTAGATCTAAAAGTATCAAACTACTTCAATTAATAATTAATCATTATTTTATATAAACAAAGATGATAGAAAGTAAGGGTTTCAATTGTGACTTTTTTCATTGAAACCAATACAGCTCCTGAACGGTAGATCCTAATGACAAACGTTATAAAAACAAAAAATATTTTCCATTAAATGTTTGATTACAACAGAGCTACGGTATGTCAATCTAGCCCCTACACTTTTTTTTTTCTTGAAGTGAATACTTTAATATGAAAAGTAATAACTTGTAAATAATATAATATTACAATATAAATAAATAACTTGTAAGATAAATGACATGTAATTAACTTGTGAAAAACTATTCACTAGTAGCACTTCAATGAAAATCTACACTAAAAGGTCTCTAGGCCATCTTCTTTTCAGACGCCTCGGAGGATTATCAGGAATGATATAGGAAGCAAGTTGGGAGACTAGTGGATTGGAGTGGTTATGGAGCTTACTATGGAAGCATAGGTGTCTGGTTTGGGCTAAATATCCTAAAGGAGTTTGGGTTGTAAGGATTGGATACGAGATGAATTAGATGGTTTAGTAGAGCCCCAAAGATCTACTTCGTACGTCCAAAAAAAGTCTTATCACAGTCATGTAAATGAGTCTTTTGTAATTTATTGGAAGTTTTGTAGGTTTGTCTAGTAAATTTTGAAATAGTCTCTAACGACGAGTTTTAGTCTTGTATGTGGATTCCAAGTACGACGTTTGTCCAAGTGGAGTCCTAGGTAGCCGATCTGTTCAACTGGGATTAGTGGAATACCATCAAAGGATACTGTAGGGCAGGATGTCGTAGGTTTACGACGAAGGGTAAAGGTTATTTGGTGGGATTTATTTTAATATTCCAATTTGGATACCACTCTTAAATTTTAGTAAAATGAGATTGAGCCCCAACACTAAAAAAATTCACTCAAAACTAATTTTTTCTTTTCATTCCAAACAGTAAAACTCCTAAATGGTAGGTCCTAACGACAAATGTTACACAGCAAAGCCATTCTCCATTTAGTTTCTGACTAGAAAAAATTGGTCAAATTTTCGATCCCATTAACGCCAACAGACATTTTTAGTGTAAAAAAAACAACAAAACATTACAGCAAAAAAAACCTAAAACCCCTAAAAAAAAAACCAGCCGAAAGACATATCTATTTCAAAAATTTGAGAAGCAAAAGAAGCTAAAATTCTGTATTTTTATCTTTAAATAAATATAAGTAAATTTTAACCTTTAAGATCGCTAGCAGGTGCTTTCCTTTGGTGCGTTCCATCTTGTCACCATGAAAACACGTCTTCTTCCTTACAGCCTGGGGATGGGGAGGGGAGACGTTGGATCAACTTCTTCATAACTTTGTGGGAAAGATAAGAAACATCGTGACCAGCAAAACAAAATGACTGCTGATATAAAGTCAGCCCTCTCGTTGGTTATAGATGTCACCTCTTGATGGCGCTCTAATCGGGACATCTCGATATCAGGAACATATTGAACAAATTGTGATCAACTCCAATATAAGTTCTGTGTTACAATGTTCAGAGGCCATTGTTTACAGAAGACCGGGTTGTCGAGGTTCTAAAGAGAGTTAAGGTAAGAAACTACACAGTCAGTGGAGACCACTAACACTCTTATCAGTATCTTATGTCTTATCATTGTAACTTATCTATCGATAAAAATGAAGTAAACTTTTGTCAACATTAATTGTTTGTCTGATTTAATAAATAATATATTTAACTATTACACTAACGATTTTGTATTTCATATATATTTTTTTTTTATTTGTAAGCAAGGACTATACCCTATACAAAGGTGTTCGGTTATTTACTATTTAATATGAAATACAATACAAACATCATGTAAGTTATAATACTACATGTAAATAATAATACCAATAACATAACAAAGAATATTGAATATAACTATAATTGAGTAAAAACAAGTTTTTCAATCTAAATAATAAACAGGGTCTCAACTAAACATTCCAATTCTTCCCCTATCCAATCGTCAAAATCCAAAACCCTTAATGCTCCTAGCTTTGACACAAATAAACTTATCCATAAAGACCTTAATGTTCCATATGTTGCTGATTTAGCCTACACCAGATACCTATCCTTCCATAGTAAACTCCAAAACCAATGAAATCCACTAATCTCTCAACGCATTTCCCATTCTATTCCCGATAACTCTCAGATGCGTCTTAAAAGAAGATGGCCTGAGACCTTCTAGTGTAGACTTTTTATTGAAGTGTTAGTGATGAATAGTTCTTTTCAAGTTTTCACATGTTATTGTAATCGTTATCAGCTCATTTACTAGATTTATATATTTTGTACAGTAGTAAATTTCAACACATTGATATAAAAAATTAAATAAACAATATCTAATAAAAAAATTTACACTTTTTAATTCACTTTCGAACCTTAAAAGTTTATAAAAAGTTCATATTTGACTATCCCTACTTTCAAATATATAAATGTCACTTCTCAGGCAAATAGGTAAATACACGATAATGATATTTTACATTTAGTATATAATATATTTCAGTGGAAAAGAATCCTTTTTTTAATTATGTTAATTATAAAATATGCCAGTTTTTTTTATTTCTTTTTCATTAAGTAGAGTAAGTTTATGAAAATAATAATTTGAATCAATGCCAGGCTAATAACTGTCACACAAGTCATTATAAATTGGGCAGTACAAAGAATATGGCCGAGGTCTTCATTAGTTTTCATATTGCAAACCATACAGATTCCCTGTGGATTAATTTGTGTGATCTTATTTGGAGTGGTTATTTTTATTATATGTTTTCCTGTAGTTCTTAACTTTGTAATGATTCTTGTGAAAATAATATTTATCCGTATATTAATTTAAACAGGGATGGAACCGGTTGGATTAATGCTATTGTAGAATGTGCTGAAATTCGACTGCTGGCTAGAGAAAAGATCCAAATTAAATAGATAAATTTTGTATTTTTCTAATACTGTATGGCTTTTTTCTTTTTCTTCAAAAACTATTTCCTCTTCTCCGATTTTCTCCAGTAATTTTATTAGTTTTAAACACCAATTATACTTAGAATTAGCATTTCATCTTGAATAAGACAGCATGACTAAATTATAAAATGTATCATTTATTAATTAATTATTTTTGATTTATTATTTTGGGATGTAATCATTTTTTTTTTTTTTTTTTTTTATAACCTTTAGGGTTTCCTTACTGTTGATGTCACCTAATATGATGTAATAAATAGTATACGCCTTGATACAGCAAACCGCTTCTACATTTTAGGGCTTAGCCTTGACAAGCCATTTACATGAGAATATCCTACAATATTAAAATGACAAGATAACAATCTAGAGGGGAGGGGCTACAATATCTAAAGGTTATATCAAAACCACTGGGAAGGTTATTAAAATATAATGATTACAACTTTTTTGATAAATACATTTTTAGATATGGGATTGTAAATAATGTAAAAATATCTGGCCCCCCTGATCCTGCCGGCTAAATAAAGAATAAGATGGAACATGTTTCAGGGGTTGGTCCATTGACCGTCATATTCTTCATATGTTTTCTGTTTCTTTTTTCGCTAACCTAAAATTTCGTATGTGGGTGTTTCTCAGATGACGGGCAATTTTTAGTCCAATAAAATTTTTACTCTTTAATTTTTGCCCACAGAGCAGAGAAGCAAGATTTCTTCATAATAAAATATTAAAAATGAAAGTATGAATTACTGAATTGATTTTATTATTAAGCTACTCAAATGTTATTACCACGGTTTGCCCACTCTTAGTTTTACATTTATTCATTTATTTCGTCACGTGAGGTAAATGGTTGTGGAATTTATTTCCACAAATAAAGGAAAACTCAACAATCATAAATGTTTTCAGTTTTGTATTTTGGGTAATAATATAATATAAGTTTACATAGCTCCAAACTTTGTCCCATCATTATGATGTCATTACCAAGCAAAAACAAATTTGTAGATAAACAGCCGCGAAAATAGGGCCACGGCGAGGAAATATTTTATTCAGGAATTATTAGAAATATTGCCTGGAAAGTTATTTTTTTTCTATTTTTTTCCGCTAGGCTCTCAATAACAAAACCACCAATGGCTCCTTCTACAATATACTTTTTAAAAAAAATTATATTCAGGCGATTATCATTACCTAGCTGATATTGTCATTACCGCACTATTAAAAATGTTAAATTTCTCATGAAAATATGGCTTTTGGTTTTGAACATTGTTTTTTTTTGTTTTTTTTTAAACAGCTAAACGAGAATAGAAAGCGTTGAAATTAAAAAAAAAAAATTAAACTACGGTAAAAATTATTAAACATTTTGTACTGAAAATTGCCCGTAATCTGAGAATGACCCATGTACAAATGGGTCTAATGACTGCCATGTAAATGTGTCTCTTGTTATGGATTGGAAGATTTGGACATTTATCTAGAAAATGTTGAAGAAGGCGAAAAATATAGGCAGCATTTTATCGTTTTAGTCTAGTCCTAAAAAGCGAATTAAATATTATAAATATTAGATGCCAATGCTTGTAATTTATTTTATCATAGCAGAAAACATATGAACAGTTTCTATAAAAAGAAAAAAACAATTATTTAAAAATGAAATAGTTAATACGTCAATATGAAGCTCATGAATTTTAATTTGGCTTTTAACATACTGAAACTAAAATAAATGATACAATAAATAACCAACGGAAATGTTTGCTAAACTTTCAAATGACATCATTCATCAAGGTTTAATAAAGAATTGGGAAATCGTAACACATTCGCAATACATTTGACTTCTAAATGTAAATGCAGAAATAAATTTCAAACAGAAATCGGGATTTCACATCCTGTAGCTAATATTAGCCCGTGCAATATTAATTCATCAAAATCCCGCTGAGATATTTTTGTTTTTGGAGAGATCCCAAGACTAGGTGTATGTAAAGATGTTCCTTGAAACTGAGCGGCTATAAAATACAAAGAGTATCCCAGGTAATCGCGCCTTTATCTGTCGTAAATCCACGATGAACTTTATGACTTTCTGTCCTAGAAACTTCTTTATTCAACATGGAATATCATAATTTGTTGTTTACATTTTATAAATGAACAAGGAATAAAAAATCTAAATCAGGACACATATTTATTTAAGAATCGTACTATGTAACTAAAACTTCACAGTTAGAAAATTAATAGCATTAATTATATAAATAATAAATAAATTAAGGCTTAGCGAACCCGAAGGTTCGATGCCGACACCACCAACCGTCGACCGCACACTCACTTCCCTCCAACCCACTCCTCCATAGCCTAAATCCCCCAGGTCGGCCCTGACGCAATCCTCCCATCTTCGTCTCGGTTTACCCCTCGGTCGTTTACCCGACGGTTCATAACTGATTACTTTTTTCGGAATTCGATCATTATTAAACCCAACGACATTACATGCCCATTTTAAGCGCCGCGCTGCTATTACTTGAACTATATTCACTGGATATGACTCGCGCAGTTCCGCATTGTGAAGCCTTCTAAATTCTCCTGTTTCTTCATCCTTTTTTGGGCCAAATATACTACGCAGTACTTTATTTTCAAAAACTTTAAGGCGTTGTTCCTCCCTTAACGTCAGCGGCCATGTTTCACATCCGTAGAGAACTGTTGGTAGTATAATAGTTTTGTATATCCTAATTTTTAAATTTTTGGAGAGTAAGCGCGAACTGAGTAACTTTGCGACCGAGAAATAACAAGCATTACCGGCTTTAAACCTTGCCTTTATTTCTTCTTGAATTTCATTTTCCCCCGATATAATAGACCCTAGATACTTGAATTCCTCAACGTGTTCGAACTTTATCCCGGAAATATCTACATTACTAAAATGTTCACCGTTTCTACTACTAACCATATATTTCGCTTTATCGGTATTAATTACTAAACCAATTTCGTTATCGGTTTCCATGAGCGTAGCAGCGTTTTAGTTTTATAGTTTTCCTCGTTTTCACCCAAAAGTACCAAATCTTCGGCATAACCAAGAACCGGACATTCACCACCCATCTCTAATCCTTTTCCCGTAAGCATTACCTTCCTAATGACGTATGCTAGCGCTAAGTTAAATA
This sequence comes from Euschistus heros, assembly GCA_003667255.2. Classification (NCBI taxonomy): domain Eukaryota; kingdom Metazoa; phylum Arthropoda; class Insecta; order Hemiptera; family Pentatomidae; genus Euschistus; species Euschistus heros. The sequence continues at coordinate 97,389 of RCWM02000556.1, forward strand.
ATACCGTAGAACATTACGTATATACAGATATTTTTTTTTCCTGTCAAAAACATAATTAACAATCTTCGGAAACTGACAGTTGTTGTAGACTACCCCAACATTTACAAGACAAACGTTCAAAGCTTCCAATAAATTACAAGAGACTCATTTGCATGACAGTTATTAGACCTACATGGGCAAGCGGAGTTGAGCTTTGGGGCTTCACTTAACCATCTAATTCTTCTCGTATCCAATCCTTACAATCCAAAATCCTCAATGCTCCTTACTTAGTCACCAATAAACTTATCCATAAAGACCTTAATGTTCCATACGTTGCTGATTTAGCCCAAACCAGATAACAATCCTTCCATAGTAAACTGCTCTCCTACACGAACCCATTAGTCTCCCAACTTCACTTTCGATACCTAATAATCCTGTCTGAAAAGAAGATGGCCAAGAAACCATCTAGTTTAGAACTTTTATTGAAGTCATGCCATCGTAATTATTTCCTCAAATTTACCTTGTAAATTATCTATAAATAGTTAAAAATATCTGCTAATGTGATCAAATATGAATATAAACTAAAAATGACATGTTAGACTATGAGGAGAGATAATGCCCAGTGGCACCACTTCCCAGTCTTTGAATTATATTATGTAGATCTCTCATCCAAATTCTTTTCAGCCCCCTCCTGGTATTCTCCGGGATAAGCGAGGTGGCCATAACATTAATGAGTTTGTTTGGATATTCATTTGTTTTTTTATGAAACAGTTTGCAGGGTGTCCGCATATGTTCAATGACTATTGCGTAGGTCAGTGTGTATAGGTTTGTTGTTAACGTACCAAGGTGCTTGAGTTATTGGTCTCAATGTCTTGGATTGAAAAGTTTGCTATATTTTTTATATGTGTCTGTTTAGCAGTACTAAAAATTCGTGATGCAGTTCATAAAGATTTTAGTAAGTGTGTTTAGGATATTAATTTTTGTCTTATTTGTAATTTTTATAATTATCTAAAAAGTATGTACATTAGGATCAGTATTCAAAATTTATTTTAAAAATTTTTATACTTTACTCTCGATTTTTTAAAAATTTATATTGAAAACTTATTTCATAGTTCACTATTTGTAAATCAAATAAGCATAGCTGCAGGAAATGTTAATAGGACGGTAAATAAGAAAGTTCTCAGTATTTATAACCCGCGTTCTCAAAACAAAGAGCTAAATGAATAACAATTGTGTAAACTCTTAATTCTACAGAGTAAAAAAATGTTGCTTTGCAAATATTAAAACTTGAAATTTTTTAATTCTGGCATTTTTGTTCAAACGTAAAACTTCAAATGATGTGCATGACTTCATGACACTCATATTTCAGAGGGTTTTTTTTTTTTGTGATTACGTCTCAAAAAGTATACGTTATAGTTGGGGAAATGTTTTTTAAAATCTAAAGTCTGATATGTGGCTATAGTATACTAGTACTTGCAAAAGAGTTCCAGTGCCAAAACAATTTTTTTTTTTAGTTTTGTGCCAAATTGTTCTATATGACAACGCCATTCTTCCGAGGCAGGTATAAGTATTGTTTAGTGTCTGAAAGTAGTATATTTAACGGTTGAAAGATAGCATTGGGCTAAGCGCCATGACCGTAGTTCATCCAAGTTAAAAGTTAAGTAAAAATTTTCTCAAAAATACGTATGCCCATTTAGCATCCATGCTTCAGTTGTTGAATACTGCCTTTATATATTTAAGTACATCGCAATAAAAGGGTCAGCAGTAAAGTAAAGCCGGATAGTAAAGTAAAACAGTCGTACACTTCCAACATGTAAGTACCCTTAGAGTACTTACCTCTGATACCAGTCATTATTTTAAATATGCCTTCAACATAGGAATTCTGACTAAGAGGCATTGACACTAGAATATGATTATACAATTTTATAACTCTCTTTTAAATAAAGGACATAGATTTATTTAAAAGAGAAGTTCTTTTCAAAAATATTTTCAAGAAAAAAGAAAATGCGATACACAACAAAGTACAATAATAATGCTCTGTCTATATCGTCGACCCGCAAAATATCCTCTGATAAACTTCGGCTTTTTCCGTTTCCTAAACCCGATAAAGTGTTGAGGCCATCAACTATGTTGAAAAATGTTGAAAATATTGTTGAGGAGAGACGAATGTTGAACCCTTATCAGGCTCTCGATATAAACGTCATATTATAAATCAGGCACGAAAAGTTCTTTCCTAAACGAGAATGAACTTAGTGCGGCTTGACCTATTTAAAGCGCATTAATGATACTTTATCAATTTTTCTCTCTTAAAAGAAAGTAGTAAATTTTTTAATCATGCATTTACTGTAACTTACAACAATAAATCAGGTAAATGTGAACATAACGTTCATAGCAATAAGTCAATACCTTGGAAAGCAGCAACCCTCTGGTAGTACTTACCCTGGGGACCTTTGCAGTTGTAACTCACAGATTTCAATGCCCATTTTTGTGTGGGTAGTAGTTTTTGTCCACTAAAATCGGGAGTAAATCCAATGTTATATGCATGGATAACATCAGAATGTATGCTGATTCTAGTGATGCTATTACTGTTGTAATCGGTTGAACGCAGCAGTTATTATGGTCAGTAGAAAATGTTGATGAAATCTCACTTCAAAATTTTAACCTCCTTGAAAGGGGTAAAAAATCAATATTTTTTTATTTTGATAAAATTTCACATATAAGGGTTTTATGGTGAGTTAAATCGAGATTTGAAGCCAGTTGTTTATGAAAAAAAGTTCCCACTGATTTACAGCGGATTTCCTTGGAATTTTGTCATTTGTTTGTCATTTTTGAGCACCCTAAAGCCGAATAGTGTCTTGAGCATAACAAAAGTATTTTTTTATCTAATAGCATACATAACTGCAATTAAACGTGAAAGAATCATTTCTCTATCTTGACTGAGAGTTAAGAAAAAAATAAAACGTGATTTTCCTTTCTTTTTTTTTTCTCGGCTCCTAATGCCCATTGGCGGCTATAACTCTAGTTTCGCACTATTATAGGTCCCTACTACCCTCACAAAAATCGGCATTGAAATCTGTGAGTTACAACTCCAAACGTCGCCTTGTCAGATAATAGTTATATACTAAAATGTCCCGGAGATCATCTTCTTTTCTGACGCTTTAGGGAGTTATCTGGAATAGAATGGGAAGATGGTTGTTCTTGTTGTTGTTGATTGTTTTTGTAAGGGCAACAAAACTGCTATGGTTATTATTGCCCATACCCGAAATTTACACAATAACAAAAAAAATTCTTAGCTGAGTGATTTTCACCTCCTCCCTTTTACATTGTCTTGATGAAGAGGCCCACCAGCCAGCGATGTTCGGTTTGATTTTTGTTCAATTTCTTATTTTCCGATGCAGACCATGCACTCTGCCAGTCGCCCAAAATCTTCACGTGGAGTGGTCGAAACATGTCTGCCGCGGGTAAGTAAGTGGATGTAATAGTTTCTAATTGGTGGGCTTCTCTTGCTGCTCCATCCACCTCTTCATTTCCGGGTATGCCGGAATGGCTGGGGATCCAGAAAAAGGTTAGTTTTTTTGATGATTTACTTATCTGATATATAATAAAATTGATTTCTTGGATTAATGGGTTGTCCGAAAAAAATTCAAAAAGGATTAAGTCACACTCAAGGAGCCTGAGCAGATACTTATCGACTGTTCTTCAAATGTTTGAGCAAGGTGAAGCGCTTTTAATATCGCCGTCAGTTGAGCTGTGGAAATACCGCAGGCACCATCCTGCTTCATGGGAAGATGGTTGAGAGACTATTAGTCCAGTCATTAAGTGGTGAAATGAGGAGTGTAGAGTTTGATTATTATACGAGGGTGGAATATTCGATTATTTTCTACTTCAGGGCTTCGTTAGGAATAGTTAAAAGATAAACATACTGGTATACTGGGGGTGAGCTAACCGTGGGGGGGGGGAGAAGATCTTATTTTTAGATTTTCGACTTTATCTCTAAAATTGGATAAACTACAAAAATATTTTTTAAATTAAAATTAAAGCTAATTAAATTTCCTATATAATTGTTCATATACATATTTGTCAAAACTCTGGTGTCTGAGCTGGCAAGCACTTGCTGCAGGAGTCGGTGGGCTTACTGGCCTGGAGTTTCGGGGTACCCAGCTTTTGTTCTGAAGAAGATCCCATTAAATAAGGGGTCGAAACGTAAAAAAGGGAGGAGAGAGAAGAAGGAAGAAAGAAACTGTGTATATGTACAAAATCGATAAATAATAATATTGTTTGAACAAAATATTGTTAAATATAAAGGACCTATAACCCGATTATTGTAGAATAGTTAATTATATAATTTCTAAGGGTCGACAAAATATAATTTTGATATTTTATATTTATTTATATATATATATATATATATATATATATATATATATATATATATATATATATATATATATATATATATATATATATACAGGGTGTTCGGCAGATCGTTGGCCAGAACATTATCTCGGGTAGGGAGGTTCGTTTTGAACCTATTTAAGGTCACTTACCTACATACAAAGTCTTACGGTTTTTTTTTTATGAATTTTTTTGTTAAAATGGCCAAATCCAAACATTTATGCCTTATAACTCCGTTGTTTACTGATATATCAACGCCATTATTTTTTTCCCTGTAATTACTAATACATTGCCCATGTAAAAAAAAAAAGATATGGTGCAAAAAACAAATACCAAAAAAACGGGAGATCGTTAAATCTTGTCAAAGGCAAAAATAAAAATTATGAACTTCAAGTTTAGGTTCAATAAAAAAAAAAGTAAGCGCAACAGCCAAATCCAAATTGTTTTAAAAACTTCTCTATTTAACACTCTTTAAAAAAATACCATTTGCAGGCACGCAGCACATCTAGTTTTTTTTTTTTTTTTTTTTTTTTTATAAAGTAACAAAAGGGTGCCACCAGCGCACACTGACAATAATAATGAATCGAATCATATTTTTTATGCAAAAACGTAACAAATAATTGTATTTCTTTAAAAAAATCAATGTCACGTTTACCGTAATGAAGGAAGAATTTATTTTTAGAACAACTACCACAGAAATAAGAAAAATATATCGTGCTTGTATTAAAAATAGTGGAGATCATTTTGAGCAATGCCTGTGATACTCTACAAATTAAATTTATGAATAACTCTCTGATACTCTATCTTTTTCTTATTTCTGTGGTAGTTGTTTTAAAAATAAATTCTTCCTTCATTACGGTAAACGTGACATTGATTTTTTGAATAAGTTCTTGTTTTTAAAAAGCACACTACAACTTACCTGTAAGAGAATGTTTAAACAATTGTTAACCACAATCCTGGATAGGAAGACGGGGTCCAATTGAGTGGCCAGCACGGTCTCCAGACCTCACGCCGCTTGATTATTAGGCCTGGGACCGTGTCAAAGATTTGGTTTATAATGAAGAATTGTTTTCAAGACAACAACTTATTCAAAAAATCAATGCCGCATTTACCATAACGAAGGAAGAATTTATTTTTAGAACAACTACCACAGAATTAAGAAAAAGATAGAGTATCAGAGAGTTATTCATAAATTTAATTTGTAGAGTATCACAGGCATTGCTCAAAATGATCTCCACTATTTTTAATACAAGCACGATATATTTTTCTTATTTCTGTGGTAGTTGTTCTAAAAATAAATTCTTCCTTCATTACGGTAAACGTGACATTGATTTTTTTAAAGAAATACAATTATTTGTTACGTTTTGCATAAAAAATATGATTCGATTCATTATTATTGTCAGTGTGCGCTGGTGGCACCCTTTTGTTACTTTATAAAAAAAAAAAAAAAAAAAAAAAAAAAACTAGATGTGCTGCGTGCCTGCAAATGGTATTTTTTTAAAGAGTATTAAATAGAGAAGTTTTTAAAACAATTTGGATTTGGCTGTTGCGCTTACTTTTTTTTTTATTGAACCTAAACTTGAAGTTCATAATTTTTATTTTTGCCTTTGACAAGATTTAACGATCTCCCGTTTTTTTGGTATTTGTTTTTTGCACCATATCTTTTTTATTTTACATAGGCAATGTATTAGTAATTACAGGGAAAAAAATAATGGCGTTGATATATCAGTAAACAACGGAGTTATAAGGCATAAATGTTTGGATTTGGCCATTTTAACAAAAAAATTCATAAAAAAAAACCGTAAGACTTTGTATAAAGGTAAGTGACCTTGAATAGGTTCAAAACGAACCTCCCTACCCGAGATAATTTTTTTTGGCCAACGATCTTCCGAACACCCTGTATATGTGTATATATATATATATATATATATATATTTTTTTTTTTTTTTTTTTTTTTTCTGAGAAACGATCGTGCAAGTACTACAAGCAATTGTTTGACAAAAAGTGAGGTAAATTTTTTTTATTTTGCGAAAATGTTTAATAACGTATGTCTCGAAAAAAGGAAGGCAAATATGTATATAACAATTTTTATAGAAAATTTAATTTGCTTTATTTTTATTTTAAACATAATTTTCTAGAGTTCACCGTATTTGAGATATAATCGAAAAATCCAAAAAATGGAACTTTTTACCCTCTCCCCCACCCCCGTTGGCTCACTTTTAGTATGTTTACCTTCCAACTATTCCTAACGAAGCTGTGAAGTCAAAAATAATCGGATATTTCATGGACTCTACACCCCTCATTTCAGCACTCATTGACTGGACTAAATTGTATTCATGCCTCAATACTATCACGTGAACTTTCAATAACTAACAATACAGAATTTATTTTATAATATAACATAGCCTTTGCGAAAATGTATTAACCAATTTGTCTCTTCCTTAGATATAACATATTTATTCCTTAACTAATTAATTATACTGTAATTACAAAATTACTCAACTACTGACATATAATTTTATAACAAATGTGTGGTTGAATTGAAGCACCATTATTAAAAATGTAATCCAACTGCTTTAACACGTCATAACAGCGAAAAACAGAGCTCTCTATGATGAATCTAATAAAACAATACATTTATCTCTGTCACACCACATTGGCCCTCCAGAAAACTGGCGATGTCTCTAATGTGGAGGAGAAGACAAGAAGAAAGGAATCTTTAATATTAAAGAACAGTAAGAATTGTTCTAGTACAAATACTAGAGAAATTTCTCATGATTACAAAATTTATTGTATTTTATTAATCTTTCGTCAGTTGTTAAAAAGAAGTGGATAATTGAAATTACCTCGAAAATGAGTGAACAATTAAACCTCAAAGCAGAATTTTCGATATCTGGGTAGTATTAGTCGTTGTGCTTAGTAAGGTCTTATAATATCTATTTCGACGCGATTAGTATTTATAGGGAAATTACAGGATTTTGAAAAAGCGATCAAAAATGCCCCAATGAAAAACAATTTTGACTAATAAAGTATAATGTTCCAATGTCTTTAAGGTTAGTTTATTATAATGATTTGATCAAGGATGGGGTGGCTGAATTATAGGTGATAAATTGTAAATTTATTTATGGTTGTAAAACCCCTCATCATTAATTTATGGTTAGGCTTTATAGTGAATTTATGATATTAGACTGCAAAGTAGATTTTATAATATAAAGCTTATATTTGTTTATATATTTTTAACTTTGAAGGTTAATAGTTCAATATTTAACTGAAACCCTTATATAAAATTAGATCTAGAATTATAATTATTGGTAATCTTATACTAGTGATAATTCGTTTAAAAAAAAACAAAAAAAAAACGATAATTGTTTAAAACCGATCCAGATTTTTGTTTTACCGACCAGAAAAACATTCCCAATAGCCCCATTTTAAATTTGCTTCCCACTGGAACGGAAAAATCCAATGAATCATAAGGAAAATCCCATAGTAAATCACACTTGAGCATTAGGTTTGAAAGACACCTTAATAGTATAAGAAAAGCGAGATTACAATCTTACAAACTTAACCATTTATTATCTGCAACAAATTTAGCTTCACGCTTAAAATTAATTATATATAATTGTGTAATCCGACCAACCTTGCTGAATTGGGCACCATTATTTTCATCCATTGGAAAAAAAGTACAAATAAAAAACTTCAATCATTCCAAAATGGTATAATGAGAAAAATTGTAAAAGGTACTTCAATGCAAAGAGTCAAAATACGAAGATATATGAGGAAGTGAAGGTTTTTTTTTGGCCGAAAAGAAAAAAGTTTTCGATACCACAAAAAATATTTTAAATTCTCTCTACAGCAAAATTTCATCCAAAGGAGAACTTATTATATTAATTGATAAGAAAATTATGATAAACCATCAAGAACTCCTTAAAATGTTGTAAAGAGGTAAGAGGAGAATGTTAAAAAAAAAGAAATCCCAAAAATTTAACCTGCCTGCCCCCTTCTATTTCCCACGATGGTTATATTTCAGTTATCTCTTAGACCTCCTGAGGTGAGTACTGATGTTTGATTTCTTGACTTACATTTTTGAAAACTTTAGTGTATATAATCTATGTAACATAGTACTGATGTGTTGAAAAATTTTGTATGTTTTAGAACTGAAGATGAATGTTTAGCATTCGAAACTAGTTTTCTAATAAAATAATCTCAATAGAAGTGGCAATTAATTCATCAATCCTAATTAATTTTGATGTAACTACTACTTCATGGCAACCAGTGATATATAAGAAGGATAATGATTATTTAAAAATGATTCATTCATTCATATATTTTAAAATTTTAATAATAAATGGTTAATGAATTCTATAAAAAGAAACAATTTCTAATGTTAAAATTTTATTTTCATTTCTTAGAAGGTAAAAAAATTTTTACATTCCATTTCTTGTACCTTAAGACTAAATAAGGTTTCAATAATAAAATAATTAACATTGATCACAGTTATTATAATAAGTCAGGAGAATATGATAATAGAAATAAAATTAAAATTTATTAAAACAAATTTCATTCTATAAACAAAAGGAAAAGCTAAAATAATTTATTATTTAAATACAAAAGTAAATTTATCTTATTTCGCCCAAGCACTAAATCCTGGTATATATAATGAAGAAGTGAGTGAAATCTGATTCGGTGAGACAAGTTGTTTCGGATTCAGCTTTAGGGTGTTGGGTTCCACACCCAGGGGGCCAAAATCCTACATCTCTCTGTCTTTGTTTCAGCTAATTTTGTATTCTCACTTTACAACTTGTAGGCAACGGAAATACGTAGTTGACAAAAGAAGAAAAAAAAAAAAAAAGAGAGAGAGAGAGAAGGAGATAGAGGTTGAAAAAAGATATTATTTCATTATATCTAGGAGATCAATTGATACAGGGTTAGTATCTCTTACTGTAAAAAAAAAATTGGGTAAAACTACATCAAACATGTAGTAAAATGCTGCAGACCTCACCTTTCTATTCCAATCCGTTGCAGATATATGATAAAACAACGAATTTTTTGAGGAAACCACGTTTGTTTCTATAAAAGCTGTAATATCTCCATGTTGCTTAAATATTTTTCAAATTTTGACCACATTTTCGAAATTAGCATTAAATTTCCTATTATAGTTGAGTACCTGTAATCTTGAATTATACAAACTTGGTATCTAAAGAACAGCTTGGTCTTGACGTTATTTGGGAAAGTCACAATGTCTTATTTACTTCAACGCTCACCGTTTTTCGAAAAAAACTATCCACAAAACGTCAAATCTTACAAAAACTTGTAAATTTAATAAGTTTTCGAATGATATGTTAAGCGTATTGATTTAGTTTAGAATTCATGGAGAAATTTACTTTTGAAACCGAAAAAACATGGTGTTCTCATTTGGCATACAAATCAGTTACTTGTGTAAATAAAACATTATGACAACCCCTTAATGAAAATGTGCATTTTAAACATAATAAACTTTTCATTGGAATAAAAAGCAAAGAAAATTTATTGTTTAATAGCAAATAAAGGAAAACTGTCAATAAAGCGACGCCAGATCAGAGGATCTTATGTTATTACATATCTATTTATTATTATTATTTAGGATTTGTTTTATTAGATTTTCAATGTAATGTTAAATTTCAATGATAATGAACAAAGACCTCAGTTCAAGGTGAATTTTATGGGTGGATGAACCTGTTTTCCAGAGGTAGGCACTTCTACCTATCCATGTATATCGGTGGTTTATATTTGTATTGCGTTCGAATAATGTGGAGAAGCACCATTGTGTTGGAAAATCGTATTTTGCCGAACTTAGGTGGAATATAGTGATAAAGTTGTAGTAGGATATTTTGTAACCAATCTTAGTAATATCATTATTCAATCTGTTGGGCAAACAATGATTTTCGACTACAAAACAAACACTATTCGATAGCAATACAAGGATGGATAAACTAACGATACTTCACATGGAACGGTAGAAATGCCTTCAAGTAAAAACAGACACTGTCCATAAAATTTATCTCAAAAAGTGGTATTGTTTAATCCATCTTTATTCAGAAGCCAATAGCAAAATTGTGGTCTATGTTCATTATCATTCAGTTTTAAACCTTACATTGAAAATTTAATAAAATAGAACCCTAAATTATAGTAATAAATAAATAAATGTAATAACATAAGATCCTCTTATCTGGTGTCGCTTTATTGACAGATTTCCTTTATTTTCTATTAAACAATAACTTTTTTCTTTGCTTTTTAATCCAATGAAGGGTTTATTATGTTTGAAATTCATATTTTAATTAAGGGATAGTCATAATGTTTCATTTACACAAGTAACTGATTTGTATGCCAAATGAGGACACCATGTTTTTTCGGATTCAAAAGTAAATTTCTCCTTGAAATCGAATCAAAATCACTACGATTAACATATCATTCGAAAGCTTATTAAATTTTCAGATTTTTGTGAAATTTGACGTTTTGTGGATAGTTTTTTTTTCGAAAAACGGTGAGCGTTGAAGTAAATAAGACATTGTGACTTTCCCAAATAACGTCAAGACCAAGCTGTTCTTTAGATACCAAGTTTGTAAAATTCAAGATTACAGGTACTCAACTATAATAGGAAATTTAATGCTAATTTCGAAAATGTGGTCGAAATTTGAAAAATATTTAAGCAACATGGAGATATTACAGCTTTTATAGAAAAAAAACGTGGTTTCCTCAAAAAAGTTTTTATTTTATCATATATCTGCAACGTATTGGAATAGAAAGGTGAGTTCTGCGGCATTTTGCTACATGTTTGATCTAGTTTCACCCATTTTTTTTTTTTTTTTTTTTTTACACTAAGAGATACTCACCTTGTATATTATCTTCCAAAAAGATTGTTTTTTTTTTTTCGTTTAACGTCACTTTTATGCTGCTATGGCTAATCGGACGATGCTACGGTGGGAGTTCTAAATTTTGCCTATCCAGGTATAATTAGGATAGGGATCTTTAACGAGTACCTGACATCGCACAGGCTCGGGACCCCCATTTTACCTCCCTTCCGAAGGACGGCATAGCTAAGGATTTTTTACTCCCTTTAAAAAATCCTAAGGTCATCTGCCGGGCTGCGAACCCGCGATCTTGGGTTTAGTAGGTTGCTATGCTAACCACTACACCACAGGTGACCCCTCTTCCAAAAAGAGTTTGTTTACCTCAGATATAGGTCGATTATCCTATCCCATGATGAAGAAGTTCTGAGAGCTTGTATAAGAAAATGTTCAAGAACTTGCAGGGAATCTCTCGAAAAACAGCTGATTGCATTGATCCTTTATACCATCAAGCGTACCTCAAGTAATACATAAATGGTATCATTTTATTATTTTGCTCCTCTATACCACAACATTGTTATTGCGTTTTTTTATTTAAAAAAAAAAATAAATACATTTTTTTTTTAAATAGTTAATTTACTGCATATTCTCCTGTACCTTTAACAGTTAAGAAATAGTGATACATCACACGATAAACTGCAATTTCCGTCACGACCTCTAAATAAACAATTATTAATTTTAAAAAAAAAAAAAAAAAAAAAAAAAAAAAACTAGAACACGCTTTTATAGCAAGCCTAATTAAAAAGCAAAGTGTGGTGAATAATTTGCAGCAAACAGGCCTTATAATTTTTTGAGTTCAAGGTTCGATGCTAATTTCTCTGTACTATTTGTGATGTGTTTGCATTTTTAATAGTTGCACAGTTTATTCAAAATCAACTAACAATTTTTGTTTTTTTTAACATCAGACTAAGAATAGGCTAATTTTTACTTTAAAAATCATATCTTGAACAAAATGTAATGATCTACAACTTTTAGTATTTAACATTTATTGATTGGATTAGCCATTTCTGCGTCATAGGCTCTTAAACATGACCAAAACTAACTTTTTAAAGTTGGCAAAATCCTTCGATGTTTGACAATCGGTTGTGGCTAAACGCCTTAATCAAATTCAGCTTAAGACGCACAATTTAAAAAACCTTTATTCTGTAAATAAAACATTTTTTTATTGAAATTATTTTTCTACATGTTTTATTCCTAAATCGGAAAAAAAAGTCAAAAAGATCGGGTTTTTTTTTTGCCCCCTAAACATTTTACCCTTATCAAATTTAGTTTCATTTTTGAAAATTTTATTCTCAGGATCCATCCAAAGCCTACTACCTCGCCTTCTGCAAGGCAGACCCCCATTTTGGGGTAATTTAACTAGACTAAGTGAGAACATTAGTTGTGCAATTATTGTACTGTCATAGATCCTTGAAACGTTCAAGGATTTTCAAGTTAATCAGATAGCTGAGAATTGATAAAAATTACGATGATTCCGTTACATACAGCTGAAGTTAATAAAAGCGTATTAAAAAAAAAAAAATAGATAATGTAATACAATGTGAACCCGTCCCTGCCGCAGAAAGTAATAAGATGTCATATACAAAAATATGAAGTCATAAAAACTTTCCTCTAAGATATCTATTTGATTAATGTAACGTATCTGGAACGGCGCGATAGTTTCTATTTGCAGCCTACTGAGAACAGAGGATTAGGAGCACAGCTATATAAAGATCTAAGCCCCTTAGCCCTATAAGGAAGGAATATGTCTGCTATAGAGGACTTAATACCGTGCCACAACAACCTGCTGCATGACCTGTGGGGACAGGGCTATTAATTGTGCCGCAGCATTAAACTATTAGCGGGACTTAGGGGGCAGTAATTATCGCCGTGTCGGGACCCGTTGGGGCTAAGTACTTATAAAGTCCTCGTAATGAAAAGAGATTTCATTCTAAACACAAGTCACTGTTACAAGTTTGGAATTTAGTTATGACTAGAAATGGAACTTGTTCTCGACTTTTGTGTATTTCGAAACGAATCATCGCTTCTTATAGGGCGATTTTATGAACTCAGGCGACTTACTTAACAATAAGCAATTGTTAACAAAAGTTTCTGGATTCTCACGAATTTTGTAAGTAGAAGACTCGACACTAACTGACGTTTCTAAATAATAAAACGAGTAATAACATTTAGTACTTTTATTAGGTAGTACATTATTACAATATAACTATATTTCAGCATAAACAACAATATTAGCAGCAACTATAAGACCAAAATCTATACCATTATATAAAAGGACAAGCCATTTTTTGTTTGTGATCACTAGGGCTGTGAACTATATGCAATAAAAACTCAAAAATATGCACATATATATGGAAATATATAGAGTAAAATATGCAACTATTTACGCTGCCTATTTATAGAAATAAAAAAAAATGCAATACATACTTATACATAAGTACAAACTCAAGTAAGTAGCTTATTGTGTTTAAATGTGAAAATTCGAACAAGACAATTAAAACAAAAAAAGAAAAGGCGAATGTAAAAAAAAGAAAACGCTTATAGAAGGGTATTTCAGCTGGACATAAATGAGTATCGAAACCAAAATTTTGTGTAACAAAATTTTTTTTAATTTTGATTTATTGCCTTTGTTTTATACGTACTTTGCAGTGTTTATGTGCAGTAATTGACACAACTTAAAAAAAAAAACACAATAAAAAACATCTTTATCGCACATAAAATGTTCAATTTTGAGAACTTCTTTCCAACAAGATCTTTTTTCTTTGCGAGAATATTTTTCGAGAAAAAATAAAAGTGAAGTAACATTCCAAGTATTTGAGCGGAGCAAGAACAAGAAATTAATCTGATTAAGCAAATACGATCCAAAGGGAAGAATCAGAATCCGGAAAAAACACGATCTTATTCATACATACATATGCGGCGCAACAATTCATAGCTGAATCAGGGCCCTCTCCATCTTATTCAATAGATGAAAAAAATAATAATAGGAGGAGTTAACGTAGCTATTTTTTGGTTTTGTTGTAGATTGTTTTTTAAGGGCAACAAAACTGCTGTGGTTATTATTGACCATACCCAAGATTTAGACAATAACAAATTCCTAATCAAATTATATTAACCTCAAAAGATAAAAACATTAAATTTTGTCATAAAATCCAATTTTCTTGATAAATTTTATCGTACTACAAACGTATTGTTTGCTATCGCCCAAGAACATACAACGCTGACGAGGCACACCATACTTATCCATATCTCTCCTGTACTGAGGACACTCCTCGAAGATATGCCTTACTGTGAGGGCAACTCTGTAGAGTTGACAGTGAGGGGGATCTCTCTTTGCCATCAGGTAGTCATGTGTTAAACGACAGTGTCCAATTCTTAGCCGTGTGATTATCACCTCCTCCCTTCTACATTGTCTTGAGGAAGTGGCCCAGCCACCGATTTCGGTTTAATTTTGTTCAATTAATTATTTTCCTATGCAGACAATGCACTCTTCCAGTCTCCCAAAAATCTTCACGTGGAGTGGTCGGAACATGTCTCCCGCGGACAAGAAGGTGGGTGTAATAGTTTCTAATTGGTGGGCTTCTCTAGCTGCACCATCCACCTCTTCATTTCCGGGTATACCAGAATGGCTGGGGATCCAGAAAAAGTTTAGCACTTTTGATGATTTACTTATCTGATTTATAATAAAATGGATTTCTAGGATTAAAGGGTTGTCCGAATAAATTTTAAAAAGAAATTTAACAGAAACATAGAAAAAAATCAGAAGTCAAATGCTGATAAGCCGGATGTTTAGTTAAATATGCAATTACAGTTCAAATACGTATTTATGACAAAATATGCAAAATCATAGAAAATAAGAATGCCGTATATGTAGATAAATATGCAGTTGAAGTTCAAAATATGCAAAATTTGTATCTATGGCAAAACATGCAAAATAAAAATAACTCAAATTGATTCCAAATGCCTCAAAACTCATACATGTTGATATTAGATGTTTTAGTTGGCTAGGAGAAATATGCAAATGCATATATTTCACAGCCCTAGTGATCACTAACTGCGTAAATCACTGAACCAATCTGAACCATATTTTAACTACATTACCTTCATAGTTCAAGGGAGGTTCAGTAATAATAAAATCTACAGATTTTCAATTAAATTATCATAAAACAGCGATAACTATACTGTGCCCAGTGAAGTTTGATAATCTACCGACAGGTGGGAGCACCATTCGAGAGAGGTTACAAAGATACGGTATTATATACATAGCTAGAAAATTATGACAACATTTCATTATTTTCAATTAAATTGCTTTTAAAACAAATATAAATATATGGTGAAAAATGTGGATTCCAGTGCAGTTTAAAAATCGAACGATACGTGTGCAGCGACATTCTACATCAGAGTTTACAATGGCATAACTATTAAACCCAACTGTATATAATTTTAAGTACAACATGTTTATAATTCTAGGAAGGTTTACATTAATAAAGTTTGCTATTAAAATAATAATTTAAATGTACAGTCTTGAGCAGGTTTTTCACACTGTTCTATTCTTTTATGGTTACAAATTAAAATTCAACCAAATGAAATCGGTAAAATTATTACCAAATTAAAATTCCGACCCCTTACTTTTAGATATTGTTTGTAAAAAAATGATTCATGGACCTCGAAGGTAATTTAATTTGTCCTCTCTTGCTTAAATAATAGTAAATGTTGAAAAAAAAATATCCTCACGTAATAAGTTAGTTGGCGGCTTAACCTTTATTTTGGTCGCATATTTCATTAGCCTTTATCCGACTCTAAAAGGTTCTAAAGCAGATACAATAAAAGTATGTTTAAAGTCTTCATGTATTTGGAATAACATTGAACAACTATAATTACAAAAAAAAAAATAAGATAGGTCATCTTAATGGAGGAGACTCTGAATTTCCTAATAATTTACTAAAAATTGAAAACCAAGCAGAAGATATAACTGTAAATGAAGAAGTTGGTAAGATAGTGAGTATGGTCAAGGCTTTTATATTTGAAATTTAAACTTCAACCAGTTAAAATTTTTAATTTTATAATTTTATAATCAGATTAAGTATTTGGGAACTTCTTTTATTATTATTATATTATCCTAGCTTTTTATTTTAAGCAAGAATTGCAAATTTGTCCATAATACATAATTTCTATTGTGATACTAAAATATTTGTATTTAGAAAACAAATTAACAAATTTATTTATGGGATATTAAACAATCGAAAAGGGTTTATAAAAAAAAAAAATTAGAAACTTCTCTACAATAGCCAAATGAATTATGAAGGATTCACAGTACTTCATAACATGAGGTGAATATGATGGTAAAGAAGGATCAAGACAATTAGGATTAATGAAATAATTTCCATTTCTATAAGAATTCTTTTATATTATTAATATAATAATAATAATAATAATTAAGCTTTATTGACGTCATATTTATGACAAAAGCCTCTCCCTTAGGAGGTAAAATGGAGTTCAGCTCCAAAATAATTTTACAGAATAGAAACTGGCTAGTAAAAATACAAAATAAAATATACAATATTCTTTGTAAAGCACTAAACTAAAAACAAAACTACAAACAAAACAAAACTTTTTTTTTTTTTTTCTTTTGTTCCTATAGATTACTTATAATTTTTTATATTATTTATTAATATAATAATTATTAAAATAATTTACTTCTTGTCTTACATTTATCAAACATTAATACATACAATCTGATGCTTAAAAATTGAATGTTTAAAATTTGAAAATACCTTTTAAAATAAAAAGAAATTCTAACAGAAGTGATAATCAATTCATCAATCGTAAAATGACTTATTCGTTAAATGACTAAGTTTTACTGTTTCTTGGCCAACGACAATCCGAAAAAACGATTTGTTCATTTATTAAACCGACAACGTTCAAAGCTTCCATTTAATTACAAAAGTCTATTTACATGGCAATAATTAGAGCTAGTTGGACATATGGAGTTGAGCTTTAGTAGCGTAACCCTCCAATTCGTCTCGTATCCGATCCTTACAATTCAAATTCCTTAGCAGAGGTCCCCCCCGGCCCAATCAAGTTACCCATCCTTCTATGACAAGCCACATACCCAAATACATTAGTCTCTAAACTTGCTTTTCACTCGATTCTCAATAGTTTTCCGAGAAGTTTGAAAAGAAGATGGCCTAGAGTTTCTGATGTAGAACAAATTTTTGAAGGTTGGTAATTGCTAGTTCTTTACAAGTTACTGACATGTCATTGCAATTATTTTACCACACATTTACTTATTGATATATTGTGTACAGTTGTAAAAATCGTTGCAGTATAAAATAAAAACAATGACAATTATCAGACACATTAAAAATTTACATTTTTTTTTTGTATATCAATTTATTGAAATTTACAACTGTACAAAATATATACATCAAGTAAATATATTGATGACAATTGCAATAAGATGTCGAAACTTGAAAAGAACTTCTCATCAGTAGCACTTTATTAAAAATTCTACACTAGAAGGTCTCTAGGCCATCTTCTTTTCAGAAGCCTCGGAGGAATATCAGGGATGGAGGAGGAAGCAAGTTGGGAGACTAGTGGATAGGGGTGGTTATGGAGCTTACTATGGAAAGATAGGTATCTGGTTTGGTCTAAATCAGAAACATATGGAACATTAAGAACTTTATGGATAAGTTATTGGTCACAAAGTAAGGAGCATTGAGGATTTTTCGAAGGATTTTGGATTGTGAGGATTGGATACGAGATTAATTGGATGGTTTAGTAGAGCTCCAAAGCCCAATTCCACGTCCAAATAGGTCTAATCACAGTCATGTAAATGAGTCTTTTGTAATTAATTGGGAGCTTTGAACGTTTGTCTAATAAATGTTGAAGTAGTCTGTAACGACGGGCAGTTTCTTGTCGTTTTAGTCTTGTATGTGGATTCCATGTAAGACGTTTGTCCAAATGGAGTCCTAGGTAGAACCCAATGTTAAACGTTAAATTAATAAAGGAATAGTGAAGCTTAGAAAAAACGTCAGGATGCAAACCCTCCATACAATTCAAGAAAAAATTATATACGTCGCTGAGCATAAGAAATCTTGATATTTATGTGAGATATGGAACGCTATAAAATACGAATATAAAGCTAGGGAAAGGCTAAAATTGTTCGAATATCGCTCAATAAATAACTCGAGAGTTTTGCAGACTATGGTACAAACACTAACTGGCTTTCAAACAAGAGCACGCTCCGGCTTTGTACTCTTGGACGGTTTCCAAAACATGCACCGTGAGGCTGGCATTTTCAAAACAAACAGAATCGTATTTTTGAACAGTTTATGTCAACATCGAGACTGTCCTAATTGAAAGATACATTTCCGATATCAAACGGTTTATTTTAAGTTTATGTCGTCTTGTGATTTTAGTAATATACGTCTAACTTTCAAGTTATTAATCATAATCTAACTTATGCTTAGAAATCTGTTCTTTTTTTTTTTTTTTTTTTTTTTTTTTTTTTTTTTTTAAAATAAAAGAGCAAGCTTATAAATAAAGAATTATTTAAAAGATAGAAATATATTGTAAATGTTTTGTTTTTTTCTCTTCATTGAAGCATTCAATATTTGAGACGTGGAGATGCAAAAGAGGGTAAATCCACTTTTTATCATTTTAATTTTTTTAGTTAGCGTCCTCAATAAGGTGTTAAATCGTCCAAAATAAAAGAAAATAAATTTTCTAAAACTTTTTAGTTTCTAAAAATTCTTACATTATCAAGATTAATTTTAAAAAAAGAACAATCATTTCATTTACATTTACACTTAATATTTTGACTTATTTTTATAACCATATCATCATTGTTTATATGGGATAATTACTACCTTCCTTTTCCATTTTTAATAAACACGAGTAACAGAAAAGTGTTTTAAGTTCTCACAATATTAAAATTCACTTTATATATATATATATATATATATATATATATATATATATATATATATATATATATATATATATATATATATATATATATATAAAAAATATATATATTTCATGTAAAGGAATATATAAATTTTTGACGCATGTTTAATGACAAAAAGTGAAAAAAATAAACGAGCTGTTTTATGAAGTCCTTCCACACCCAACTTATTCGCCAGACGTTTCTCGAATAGGTTTCCATCTCTTCAGACTTTTAGACAACTTTCTCAAACATAATTTTTTTTAAAATAATCCTCAGGTGAAAAATGCATTTTCTGATCATATTTCTAAAATTAAACCATGACTTTTCCAGTGCTAGGGTTAGAATGTTGATAACAAGTAGGAAAAATGTACAGAAAATAAGAGTAAATACTTTAAATCAAAATATAAAAATGTATTGATTTCAAAAAGTTAATTTACTCAAAACCTTTTCCTGTGAAAACGGACATTTCACATAAAACATTTAAGTCAGTCGATGTACACTATGATGGTATAAAAATACCAGTACAGTTAGGATTGATGAATTATTTGCCAATTCTATTGGAATTACTTTATGAGAATAGTAGTTCCCAATGCTAATCATTCATCATCAGCTCTTAATACATACAAAAAATCAAAGCCAGCACTTTGATATATAGATTATATACAGATAATTTATAATGAAAGACAAGAAATCAAATATGTTGGTTATTTTCTTGAGAAGAAAAATTAAAAGGTCTCGTTAAAGATATTAGGAGCTAAGGTTGACTGAATGTAGGTCAGATAGAAAAGTGGATTCAATTTTTTCGGTTTTTCCTATGACCGATTGTAGTTTTTTTTTTTCCGTTCCTACTGCTATAAAATTTTAAAAAGGACTTTTAAAAACATTTATCTGGACATTTAAACAAAAATCTGCGTTAGTTTTAAACGATTTTATTATATCTAATAATTCATAAATATTTATTTTTACAATTAGGATTGACGAATAAGTTGCCACTTCTATTTGAATTATTTTATTAGAATACTAGTTTCGAATACTAAAAATTCATCTTCAGTTCTAAAACATACAAATTTTTGAACACATCAGTACTATGTTACGTGGATTATATACACTAAAGTTTTCAAAAATGTAAGACAAGCAATCAAATATTGGTACTCAACTGAGGAGATCTAACAGATATCTGAAATATATCCATTATGGAAAGGGGGAGGGGGCAGGTAGGTTAAAGTTGGGGTTTACCAAGGGATTTCTTCTATGGCTCATTGAATTTTTCCGTTCCTATTGGAAAAATTTAAAATGGGGCTATTGGAAATGTTTAGCAGGTCATTTAAACAAAAATCTGGACAGGTTTTGAACGATATTATTATTTCTAGTGAGACATAAATATTTAATTTTAGGCTATTTTCTACTTAATGTATTATTTTTACTCCCAAGCCTTTATTGAATTTATGGTTATTTTCATTTAGATAGATAACGAAATTGGAATTTTGGGTCTTATATGTTCTTTTAATCTTTGATTTACCGATCATCCAGTTTTCCCGTATTTTTAGTATCACAGTGATTTTAGTAATATATTTATATACAACCCGCTTTTTTGGAAGGAATAAGATGATTATGGCTTATCTATTTTAAATGCAGGATTTAAACCTAATTTTATGAATTCCTTTTCGACTTTGGTGGATATTGGACTTAATATGGGGAAAAAAACTTTGGGGTAGCTTTGTCCTCTTGGGAGTTAAGTATGTATTATTAATTTATTTTTTTTTATTTATTTTTTTCTTTAAATCCGTGTTATTTTTTTTATTTTTTAAAATCCGTATTTTTTTTTTTTTTTTTTTTTTTTAATAAGGTACGAATAATCCTAATAATATGAAATGAATCAATTTATTGATTCTATGGCTTTGAGGTAATATTAATATTACTTCAGGATAGTAAATTTAAATGAATGCCATTGCAATAAATGTTCTCGCTACTAAGATAAAGGTATACACCATGATAAGGACTGTTAAGAAGCTAGGTCCTGTAGCCTGGATCCCAAGGCATAACACAGGACTACAGCTCTGCACTACAGTGCCTCGGGGCAGCCTGCCAACTAGTTCTAACTTGTAACTGCCCAGTTTGATCCTGTCGGGGATATTCAGGGCACGGTGTAGCTAGCCTACCTAACCTACAGAGTAGCAATATCTTGAGGGAGATCTAGCAGCAAGATATTTGTTATGTATCACAGGATAATGAGTCATTTCGGGCGAGAAACACATATTAAAATATACAGTGGCTCCCTGTCAAAATGATACACCAGGATATTTCTAGATTTCTTTGAATAAATGAATAGTTCATCTCATATTACATAAAAAAAAAAAAAAATGTTTAGTGATCACAAAACATCCTAGTAGTATGCACTTTGTATATAAACATATAAAAGTAAGCAGGGATATAATTGTAAAAATAAAACACATTTGTTCACGATTACTTATCTCACAGTGAAAATGATACACCTTTGCCTTTCCCAATATTTGTTTACTTTAAAGTAATTTACATTAGTTAAACTCTTGTGTCGAAAGCATTTGGCTCTTTTCAGAACGAGTTGAACAAAATCTGCCATGAGTTTGAACCTTTTTCGATAATGGGGGAACACAGAACATTAAAGAAACGTGAGTTAGTCATTCAACATTTTAATAGCGGAAAATCTTCAAATCAAATAGCCGAAATTATTTTAAAAAGTTGTTTAACTGTCCTGCATACAGTGGAGAGAACCTCGAAGGAAAAGCACATTGCCATAAAAAAGGTTAAAGCACTATAAACATTTCAACTGATAGGAATGAGACTTAGATCGTTAGGGAAATTAAAAGAAATCCACGTTTGAGTGCACCCAAATAGCCACAAAAGTACCTAAACGCTTAGGTAAGCCAGTGAGTGCAGAAATAGTGCGATGTGTTCTAAGCAAAAATAAATTTCATGGACGAGTAGCTCGGAGAAAATATTCATCAGAAAAACAAAATCAAGCAGTTAGGATACAATTTCTAAATGAATATTTACTGCAGGACCCTGAGTTTTGGACAACCCTAATATTTGCTGATGGAAGTAAATTTAATATTTTTGGGTCCGATTGCCGTTGTTATGTTTGAAGGAAATAGAAAAAGAGCCAACGAAAAAAAAAATTACACAAAACTGTGAAACATTGAGGTAGGATTGTTATGATGTGGGGGTGTATGGCGGCTTCTAGTGTGGTTAATCTTCATTTTATAGATGGAATTGTTAACAAACATGTTTACGAAGACTTTTTAAGAGGAATCTTGAAACAAACTTTGAAAAAGATGTGGCTCAAAGATAAGTTTTGTTTTTACCGGGATAATGACACCAGACTCTCAACTATGTTTGTTAAGGAATGGCTCCTTTATAAATGCCTCAATTTATTTTAAACTCTAGTAAAGACACCAGAAATAAATATGACATCACCTGCAGGAAAAATTAGAAAACATAAGATATCCAGAAAAGAAGAATTTAAAAAATATCCACTCGAAGAATGGAACAAGATAAGCCCGGGATCGATAAAAAAAAAATGGTCAACTCCATTCCAAATAGACTAAAAGAAGGGGTCGAAAGTAAATACTTGCCTTCAAGGTGTTGAATTAAACTAATACTATTCAAAAATTAATGAGAAGTGAGCTGTATCATTTTGACTGTGAGGTGAAATTCTTGTTCATATTTCGTTTGTTATTTTTTTTAAATAAACAAAGTTGAATATTTTAATTTTTTTTTTTTTGGCACTAATATAATATTGATATAAAGGAATGTGTTGGCGAATTTCTGGATTTGTTTCCTGCAGTCGTTTATTTTTTTCTTTATATTTTCTTTCTCTCTACAGGGTGTATCAATTTCACTGTGAGCGACTGTAGAATAGAAGAGAAAAATAATTTTAATATAGGACTGACATCTGGTCAGATACATAATGGAATGAAAAAAAGTAAAAATAACAAAAAAAATATTGATAAATAAAATAAATAAAAGAATAATCTACAAATGATATAAAATAAGAAAAATAAACTCTTTTGGTGCAATGTTTAGAGCTTTATGTACAATAGAGGTACCTAAATGTTATATTCGGAGGGATTAAATTTATATTAAGCGGAATCTTAATCATGGAAGAACTGTACTTATCTGAATTTGATTTCAGAAATGCAAGAACGTATATTTTAACTGAGTAGGTAAATAAATATTCAGCAAGCGTCATCTTGGGTAAGATTGAGGTATTCGAAATAGAAATATTTAAAATGTTTTCAGAGATAGATACACTATTTTAATTGATGTACATAGATTTTACAATATATACAGTGGCTCACAGTCAAAATGATGCAAACGAAGATTTATATTTCTAATGCTAGTTACTTTCAATTTGATAAAATTTAAATGCCAATGCACATGAAAGCATAATGATTCATTGTCATAGATTAAATTTATACTATCAAATCAACTCAGCTACATTTATACAAATTGGAAAAAAAAATTCTTCATTAAAACTCGTATGGTCTTGGTCACGGTGAAAAATATGCAACGTTTACTTACATGGAATTCTCGGGGACCGAGTTTATTATTTTTATTATTTTAATGAAAACAAAAATAAATAACAAGAATACAATAACATGAGTCTTGTTCCAGCTTTTTCTTAAAATGGGTGCACATAAAACTATTCGTGAACGAGAAATAGTAATCAACAATTTTAAAATAGGTAAAACAACGAGAAATCACCTGTTTTATCAATAGGAGTTATGTGACCGTTCAACATATTATTGAACGTTTTAGAAAGGAAAACAGAATTATAAGAAAACCTAGGGTGAGAGCAACAAAAACGTTTTACTGGGAATGATGAACGTTGGATTGTGTGTCAAATAAAAAAGAATCCAAAATTAAGTGTTCCAAAGATGGCTACATTAGTAATGAAACATTTAAATAAAACGGTATGTGCTGAAACCATTCCAAGGGTCTTAAGAAAAAAACCAATACAATGGTAGAGTTGCGAGGCAAAAACCTTTTATCAATTACAAAAATAAAAACGTCAGAATAAATTTTGCTAAGGATTATTTAACAAAAGACAGAGACTTCTGGAAAACTGTTTTATATTCGAATGAGTTAAAATTTAATTTGTTTAGCTTTGATGGAAGAGGTTTTGTCTGAAGAAAGGCAAATGAAAAAAATCTTCGCCCAACCATCAAACATGGAGGTGGTCATGTTATGGTTTGGGGGTGAATTGCTGCCTTGAGGGTAGGAAATCTTCATTTTGTTGAAAGAACAATGCATAAACATTTATATTGTGACATCCTGAAAAAAAAAACTGTTAAAGCAAGTGCAACCAAGCTTGGAAAAATAGATAATTTTGATACCGATCCCAAGCATTCTTCTTATCTTGCAAAAGAACGGTGTTTATATAATTGCGCCAAAACTATAAAAACACCCCCCCCCCCCAATCACCACACATCAACGTCATAGAGAATTTATCGAGTAAATTAGAAACCGAACTGAAGAAACATGAGATATCAAACAGAGAAGATATCAAATAGGCGCTTCAAGAAGAATGGGAGGAGATAAGTCCATCTTACACAGAAAAGCTTGTCCAATCCATGCCTAATCGTTTGAAAAAGGTAATAAAAAATAAAGGCTTATCTACAAAGTATTAAAGTTTAAAATATTATAGTTTTTTTGGCTGTTTTTAATTTTGCATCATTTTCACTGTGACCTTAGAAATGTATATTAATTTATGATTATTTTTTTTAAATTTTATGATTTGATCTAAAATAAATTTTAACTATTGTAAATTGTAGTCTAATGTTCGTACTGTATTTTTGTAAGCAAAGATCGTTGATAATAAATTTTGGCTTAGTATAAAATAGTTTGTTTTTTTAGTAAATCACTTGCATCATTTTGACTGTGAGCCACTGTATGTGGTATTTTGAAATGGATATACCATATTTTTATTATATAATATTAGTCGGTAGGACCTACTGTTTAGGAGCTATTTTGGTTTGAATGAAAAAATCACGTTTTACGTTCACTTTTTAAGTGTTTGAGTTTTTCGACACGTTCTATCTCTGTTGCTGTTATCATATAAATCATATATATATATATATATATATATATATATATATATATATATATATATATTACATAATATGGCTTTGATAACTTGTTTTTGAAATAAATTGGTGAAAATGTTAGAAAAAGACTAAAAAAATAATGCAGGTTTTGAATATTCATTTTGTTGAAGCAAGTGCTTGCCAAGTAAACAAAGATAATCCTCCAATCTAGTTAATGGATTATGAACAGTGGTTATTGATGATATTTTTCTTCAAAGATTAATTTAATTCGTATTACATTTTCTATGATTTTCTGAAATTTATCTTGTCAAAAAAAATATATTTTCTTCAAATTTATTTCTGAAACTTGGTTTAGGTGCGGCCCTAACCGCGCGTAACATCAATGTTGTTTGGTGTGAAGGAAGCATTATTGAATGTACAGTATAATTGTAGCGATTGAAGCGAAGGTAGGGGTTCTTTTGTTGATCAGGTCCATCTGAGGACTTGAAAATCCTCGAAAAACTACTCTGGTCATTGTAAAAGAAGTTGTAACATTATGATCCAATTAAGTTCACATTTTCTTATATAAAAACCTGGATTATTTTTGCACTAACCCGCGATAGCTTTGGTAATTAATTAGATAAGGGAAAAAAGAAGACTTGGAAGCAAACAGAAGAATGAAGCGATCATTTTGACTGCTTTGTTGATTGGTATCGTTCCTCACGAGACGTGTCAGAAACAATTAATAATCTTGGTAAATTCAGCTGTACCCCAATTTCGGAACAGGCTTTTTCCCTCAATTTGCTTCTATTGTATCCAGATGATTTAGTATTTCAAACACATTCCTGCCTCTGGTTTGCCACAATGAACATTGTCATACATAGCCATCCAGGCATTTGAACGGCACGGCAAAACGAAAAATAAAAAATTATCAACACAAAATAAATAAAAGTGTACCCCAGTTCAAGTCAACACGTATAGAGAGTTAAACATGCACTGAGAGGAACTTCATGTTCCCCCGAAGAATCATCGTTTTGCCAGGAAACAGTAAAATAATCTTTCATTTAAAATCATCCTTGCCTTGATTTCTTTCATAGTTTACTTTCAAAGATCTCTCTGGAGGAATTGATGATGAAAAGCAGTTTATATTTGTCACATTAAATGATTCATCCAATGTGACAATTGTAAATGGGCCTTTTGCATTATTCAGAGGCATTTCATCCTTCTTTAAGTAAGAAAAATTGAATATTTATTTTTATTGAAAAATTTTTATATTAATAAAATAGCCCATGTAAAGAATTTTTTATTATTTTTTACAGCCTTCTATATCATTAAATATTCAATTTATTCATTTCATTCCCCGTATCGCCAATTAACAATGTGGATACAGAGCAATTAGTCAAAGCGACAATGAGACAGTTGAATACGGCTTTGAAATTTACAGGCTAAGCTAATTGGGGTCAATTCCCTTCTATATCCCTATATCGCTACCTCGTTATAAATTCAACTTACACAGCCCTAGGCTAGGACAAAGTTAATTGTATTACTGTAGCTCTAAAGTTTTCATTCCATATCTCCGTAATTATGCTAAAGACTTTGTAAGGGTTACTTTTATCTAATTAAAATGTTTTAATGCCATTTTTTTTTTAATCAATGGATATCTTCAAAAAATAATAACCAAATACAACAAATTAAACGGGAAGAGAGTTTGTACTTTGTATAAAACGTAAAAATTTAATGAATTTCCAAAAAGGACAACAATAGCGGACAATACTGGAATATTTCAAAATAGTCTCCTTAAGGACGAAAACCAATTTGTATAGAATAAGAGCGGCCAAGGATGTTCTTCAGTCATCGAAAATGGTCAGATTCAGGGAGATCTGAAACAAGGGTCCTTAACTGGCTTTTACTTGAAAAGATTCCATGAAAAATTGCATGGTCATCCTAATACACTTATAAACGACATGACCACAATACATATTCCCGGCAACACCAAGAGCAGGCTAAAAAGGAGCAGGATGAGAGACCTCCTGGAGTAAAATAAAACAAAATAAAGACTGGAGATGCCGCTGGGTTCTGGTCCCACTCATGCCTTTCGCACCATTTTCCTTCTCACAACAGATTCACTAATTGTCTGTAATTGACAGGTGTGAATTAAGATATAAAGTAAAAAAACAATGCAGACCTGAACATAAACAAAAAAATGTATACATATTTACAGAGGTATTATTATTGTCTGTAGCTTCAAATGATAGATTTTATTATTTATAAAACTCTAATAAACTTTAAAATAATTAGGATTGATGAATTATTAGCCACTTCTATAAGATTTTATTCTGTTTTTTCGAAGAATAGGATCGATTATTAAATATTCATTTTAAGTTCTAAAAACTTACAAGAACATCAGCTAAATGATATACAAGCAATATATATATATTAATTCCAAAATGTAAGATGAAAAATTTAATGAATGTTATTACTCATTGTAGCAGAAAGGTTTCAATGTCAAAACTTGAAAAGTACAACTCATCAATAGCACTTCAATAAAAAGTAAAAAATTCTACACTAGAAGATCTCTAGGCCATCTTCTTTTCAGACACCTCGGAGGATTATCGGAAATGGAGTGGGAAACAAGTTGAGAAACTAATGGATTTGAGTTGTTATAAAGCTTACTATGAAAGGAGAGGTATTTGGTCTGGCCTAACTCAGCAACATATGTAACATTAAGGTCTTTATGGATAAGTTTATTGGTGACAAAGTAAGGAGCATTGAGGATTTTTCGAAGAATTTTGGATTGTAAGGATTGGATACGAGACGAATTGGATGGTTTAGTAGAGCCCCAAAGCTCACCTCTGTACGTCTAAAAAGGTCTAATCGCAGTTATTGAACGCTTGCCTTGTAAATGTTGAAGTAGTCTGGAACGACGAGC
Source organism: Euschistus heros (assembly GCA_003667255.2). NCBI lineage: Eukaryota > Metazoa > Arthropoda > Insecta > Hemiptera > Pentatomidae > Euschistus > Euschistus heros. The sequence goes on from RCWM02000556.1 coordinate 125,592, forward strand.
AGTTTCTTGTCGCTTTAGTCTTTAAAAAAATAATTAAAGTCGAATTTTTCATCTGTCAGTGTAAGTGTATACATAATGACAGGTGTGAATTAAGATATAAAGTAAAAAAACAATGCAGACCTGGACATAAACAAAAAAAAATGTATACATATTTACAATCAGAGGTATTATTATTGTCTGTAGCTTCAAATGATAGATTTTATTATTTATAAAACTCTAATAAACTTTAAAATAATTAGGATTGATGAATTATTAGCCACTTCTATAAGATTTTATTCTGTTTTTTCGAAGAATAGGATCGATTATTAAATATTCATTTTAAGTTCTAAAAACTTACAAGAACATCAGCTAAATGATATACAAGCAATATATATATATTAATTCCAAAATGTAAGATGAAAAATTTAATGAATGTTATTACTCATTGTAGCAGAAAGGTTTCAATGTCAAAACTTGAAAAGTACAACTCATCAATAGCACTTCAATAAAAAGTAAAAAATTCTACACTAGAAGATCTCTAGGCCATCTTCTTTTCAGACACCTCGGAGGATTATCGGAAATGGAGTGGGAAACAAGTTGAGAAACTAATGGATTTGAGTTGTTATAAAGCTTACTATGAAAGGAGAGGTATTTGGTCTGGCCTAACTCAGCAACATATGTAACATTAAGGTCTTTATGGATAAGTTTATTGGTGACAAAGTAAGGAGCATTGAGGATTTTTCGAAGAATTTTGGATTGTAAGGATTGGATACGAGACGAATTGGATGGTTTAGTAGAGCCCCAAAGCTCACCTCTGTACGTCTAAAAAGGTCTAATCGCAGTTATTGAACGCTTGCCTTGTAAATGTTGAAGTAGTCTGGAACGACGAGCAGTTTCTTGTCGCTTTAGTCTTTAAAAAAATAATTAAAGTCGAATTTTTCATCTGTCAGTGTAAGTGTATACATATACATACCAAATTTCATGGAACTCTGATATTTAGAATTTTGAATGTTTTAAGAACTAAACATGAAAACCTTACATTTAAAACTAGTCTTTAAATAAATAAAATACTTTACAAAATACATAAAACAAGTACAAAATAATTCATTAATTCCTAATTCTATTGATCCTTCAATACCATGATTCGTACCTCAACTGTAAAAAGTGCTATGTATCAAACATATAGGGTTTAATTTAACAAAAATAATGTTCTTGTGCTATGCAATAAGCTAACCCGTTCACAGCCATTGGCAAAGAGACACAGCTGGGTCATACAAAGGATAGTTTCTCTACCTGCTTGTCCCTTGTAATATTAGGGGTAAACAAGATATTTATGTTTTTCTAAAATTCAAGAAACTGGGAAGTCAGTGGGCGTGTACTTGGTCCAGGGGGGCGGAGCCTATACTTCAAAAAGGGCCGGAAAAATATTTAGTCTGTCTGTCTGTTTGTGTTGTTCAAAGTGGCTGGTTTTCCGCCCTCAACCTGCTCAGCTGCACCGAATGGGCACCAGGACCTTCCACCGATGACGCGCTTACACATAATAGCATATCCCTCAAAGATAAGTCTAGGTTAAGTTTATCTGTTACTATCTAAGTCTTAAATTAAGTTATGATCCAGATTTCCATATTGTTATTTTGTATGCCAACCCTTGATTGAATATATGTTGTTTTTAGTTTAACAAAACAGTTTATTGCCAAGTTGCATGTCTTTCATCTAATCAGTATATTTTGATTCTTATTCGTATAATTAACACATCTTTATTTCTGACCCCACGATAACCTGGTGGAGATGAGATTATATAAAAATAATTTTTAGAGAAAAAACAAAGCCGACTTCAAGATTAAACCTACTTACACGAACTTAACTAAAAAATAAAAAATAATATTTTAATTGCTTCAAAACTAAAACCGTTAAATAAAAATCAATGAAATTATCGATACTTATATACCTATACACAATTTATGATCAGTTATACAGGAGTCGATGCCAGCCAAGAATGGCAGTTTGATCCTGCCTCTGCAATACACTTTCGAATGGCCCGAGACAGCGGTGTGGCGGTGATGAAACAGTGGGAGGATCTTTACAATTAGATTTCTTTTGAAATTCTGTTAGTTTTGGTTGGCACCGTCTCCAAAAATAACTGATCATAAATTGTGAGTACGTATATAAGTATCGATAATTTCATTAATTTTCATTTAACGGGTTTTGTTTTGAAGCAATTAAAATATTATTTTTTAGTTAAGTTTGTGTAAGTAGGTTTAATCTTGAAGTCGGTTTTGTTTTTTCTCTAAAAATTATTTTTATTTTTCACTTTTTAGTGGTGAGTGTGTTTTTGTTTATATAGTCAATTCTCGATCTTCAAGCTACCCTGAAATATAGTTCGAGTAACTGAACAAAGACTTATCGAGGTTATCATTCCACTTACCTTCATGTAATTGGGAAAATTAAACACAAAATGGGAGTTGAAATCATTACGTATATTTTTCATTAATGGGAATGTGTATGTTGTTTGTACATACATATAAAATCATTGATAAAGAAAATTAAATACCTGGTACCAATTTATCATATAACTTTCAACTGAATTGAGCTTTTTTCTGAGGGAACCTAAAAGTAGATACCGCCTTCCACCACTGGCGATATTTCTTTATTCTTTAGGACGGAGATTTAGTTACTTAGAGATTTTAAATAATCATAATCATAAATATGTTTAAAATGTAAGGTTATAAAACAGTGATTTTTTAAACTGTTTTTTTTTATTTTTCTTAAAAAGTGCTGCGTTGATTTCAAAATAATTTTAATGGGACCACCTCTGAAGTATGCCCTACCGATCTAAAAAAGAATCATCAAAATTGATTCAGAATTGACGGAGTAATCGCGTAACATACACACAAAAAAAAAAATATATAGACGAGTTGAGAACCTCCTCTTTTTTGAAGTCGGTTGATAAATTTAATTAATTAGTTAAAAATATCAATTATGATTTGTCAGGAAATCAAGCCCCGACTGGCATCCCTTTATGTAGATTAATGCTGATCCGGACTCCATAGAGAATGAACATAGCAAAAAAAAACACCCAATCCTCTCTTCCTCTTCTTGCTAACAAATGACAGGCACTTTTGTTGTTCAGAGCTTTTCGACGAGTATTCTGAACATTCTAGTTTCATTTTGCTTACCTAGGTTAATTATAGTGAGAATAATTATGATAAATTTTTAAACTTAGCGATGTATGAAAACAAGCAGCTATAATAATTTAATATCTGTGCTTGACCCTATTAGATAACAGAAACTACAGAAGTCAGCGATGTCAGTTCGATTTCCACCTAACAATGAAACAAACTTGGATAATTGGTCAGCCGTGGTTATTGTTGAACACAGTCTTGTTAGTGCCCGCTTGAAGCTAACTCGTCTTGATGGTTAAATGGAATACTGATGAAGGTTTTAGTTGAGATAACACTCTCTACGTTCCTATTCATAGTTTGGTTTTAAATCTATATTAGTCTAGAAGCCAATGACACATTTATTCAATGGATGAACGTATAGCTAATTTTAATCTTAATGGATTGTTCTTTTTAAGTACAATTAGGATTGCCAAGTCAAGACCTAAACGGGTGCATTTCTGGTAAAATTCGGATTCAAATTGGCCAGATTTTGATGTTCCATTCAACTACAACAGCTAAATTACGTCCAGTAGGTTATAACCCAAAGCGGAAACTGACATAATCAGGTGCGGTTTCAAAACTGCCGTACTCAAACGCTTCTGAAAGCACTTTTCTGCAAAAATGGTACCTTTTTGACTATGACTCCGAAACTATTTGTTCGATCTAAAACTTCTTTTATTTTCCATCTGAAAGCTGGTTAAATTTAATATCTTACTTAAAACTAAAGCGACAAGAAACTGCTCTTCGTTTACGGACTAGTTTAACATTTACAATACAAACGTCCAAAGCTCCCAATTAATTACAAAAGACTTATACGTGACTGTAATTAGACCTAGTTGGACGTACGGAGTTGAGCTTTAAGGCTCTAATAAACCATCGAATTCATCTCGTATCCAATCCTTCGAAAAATTTTAAATGTCCCTTACTTTGTCACCAATAAACTTATCCATAGAGCCCTTCATGTTCCATACGTTGCTGAGTTAGTCCAAATATCTATAGCCCAGATACCAATCCTTTCAAAGTAAGCCCCATAACAACTCAAATCCGCTAGTTTCTCAACTTGCTTCGCACCCCATCCCCGATAATCCTCCGAGGCGTCTGGAAAGAAGATGGCCTAGAGATCATCTAGTGTAGAATTTTTATTAAACTGCTACTGATGAGTAGTTCTTGACATGTTATTGTAATCTTTATCAGCACATTTACTTAATATATATAATTTTGCAGTTACAAATTTCAATAAATTGATATAAATAAAAAAAATAACTCTATATATGAAATTACGTCAAGCCCCGTAAAATACCTATGCCCACACGCTAACGCATACTGTTGTAAGATCCAAGTCACTTGAGGTACGCACGATGGTATTGAAGGATTAATACAATTAGGATTGATGAATTAATTGCCACTTCTATTGGAATAATTTTGTTAGAATACTAGTTTCGAATGCTAAACATTAATCTTCAGTTCTTCGAGGTAACTAAAACAGAAAAAAAAAAAATGTTTTGAAAATGAGTTATTCCTGATTCAGTTAACCTTTTGGTGTAGTAAAGGCACTCGGTAAACATATGGGATATTGGAAAACCATTGCCACACATTTCACTTTTCACATCTGGTTATAATGTGAAGGTGTGGGAAAATCCTAATAACTCCCTAAAAGATCTATCAATTAATATCATAAGTAGCTTTACGTTTGTTGCATCGACTCTTAGACTATATGACCCTGTAAAAGAAATAATTTAATAAAACCTCTGTGATACACTGGAGAACCCATCACTCCAACAGAGGTTTTTCCTTAGAAGGAAGAATTACGTATGCACATCAGGTATCGCGGACAATAAAACCTCTCCAGCTCCAGCCTTCGAGGCGATAATCTTCGTTGACAGAGGATAGAACCTGTCCCAACTACAGATGGTATAAGGTCCTCCAGTTCGGCGCTTCGAACTGTCAGTTTTATGGTAACTGGTATCCTTTATACTATACTTCATAAATATAATGATATTTCTTTATGGCCAACATGAATTTATTTAATGAATCATAAAATTTGAAATATATATCATCAAAACTTTGTCTGCGATAATATTAATCAAGAAAAGAGAAATGTTTGACAAATTATACACTTCGAGATAAGGAACGTATCTTAAAATTGATTTAATCACACAATTCATACAAACAGCATTAAATGAATAGTATGATAAAATAAACAGATATAACAAAATAGAATCTTGCAATATTAATATTTAAAAAAAGGTACGGGTTCTGAATATATCGTTCTCGGAAATCTAATGCAATGGGCATGACTACGATTACTTTTCATTGTTGTTTGAACATATATTTGAAATAAAAAAGATTACCTATACAGCCAAAGACCGTTTTTGTTTAAATGCCCAGATAAATATTTTCAGTAGTCCCATTTTAAATTTGTTTTCAATAGAAATAGAAAAAAAATTAACTAGTCAAATGAAAATTCAAGAATTTAACCTGCCTGGCCCTTACCACGACCTCTTTCATTCTTGATTTTCTTCAGAAGTCCGTAATGCCTCCTTAAGGTTGTTTTATACTATCCGGCAGGACACGTAGCGGACCGTAACGTTTCAAACAAGACAAAGATTAGTACAGTTAGTTTTATAGTGCCTGCGTATATATAGAGGAGCGGATCCGGCACGTTCCAGACAAGACATTAAGACATTTCTCGAACAGAATATTTTGTCGGAGCCGGCACGTGTTGGCACGTCTCTGACCGTGTCTTCTTCGTAGTATAATTTACTTTCCGACTCCGACAGTGCAGTGCTGCAGTGACTTTCCCCGTTCGAGTTCTTTCTTCAACAGAAAGGTGGAAAACCGGATAAACCTAATGACTAAACACTATGATGAAGTAATATACTATAAACAAGAAGTGATTAAAATATATATATGTCTCCGCTTCGTCTGTACTGCCTATCGTATCAGACACGGCACGGTCAGACAAATACATGTTGTATTTATATTATCAGACACAGCGGGTTCCAGCACGGACCGGGAGCACAGCCGAAGCAGAGATTATTTTTTTTTTTTAATGACTTTTTGTTTATAGTATATTACTTCATACTAATGTTTAGTCATTATGTTTAGTCCAGGTGTGTTATTTGTCCAAGACATTTGTACATTGCAAATTTGTAGAAATTGTTTTGATTAAATTTTTTTTTATAATTGTATTTGTTTAATTTCTGTTTTTTTTTTTATTCTGATATTAATATAAAATGTTTGATGTGTTACTCCTTACGCACTCAATTAATTTTTCAACATCCAGTTTTGCAAAAAAAAAAAAAAAAAAAAAAAAAAAAAAAAAAAAAAAAAAAAAAAAAAAAAAAAAAAAAAAAAAAAAAAAAAAAAAAAAAAAAAAAAAAAAAAAAAAAAAAAAAAAAAAAAAAAAAAAAAAAAAAAAAAAAAAAAAAAAAAAAAAAAAATTAATCAAATTTAAACGCATAAAAAGAACTGGAACGGGGCAAATTCACTGCAGCACTGCACTGTCAGAGTCGGAAAGTAAATTATACTACGAAGAAGACAGGGTCAGACACGTGCCGGCTCCGACAAAATATTCTGTTTGAGAAATGTCTTAATGTCTTGTCTGGAACGTGCCGGATCCGATCCTCTACATATACGCAGGCACTATAAAACTAACTGTACTAATATTTGTCTTGTCTGAAACGTTACGGTCCACTACGTGTCCTGCCGGATAGTATAAAACAACCTTAAGGAGTCATTATGGACTTCTGAAGTAAATCAAGAATGAAAGAGGATGTTGAGTGCGTAAGGAGTAACACATCAAACATTTTATATTAATATAAGATCCAGATGTGTTATTTGTCCAAGACAAAAAGATAAAAAAGTCAAGAAAGCATGCACTAAATGTGGATAACCTACATGTCCTGAACATCGAGTAGAAATTTGTACAAATTGTTTTGATTAGATTTTTTTTTATAATTGCATTTGTTTAATTTCTGTTTTTTTAATTATTATATTAATATAAAATTTTTGATGTGTTACTCCTTACGCACTCAATTAATTTTTCAACATCCAGTTTTGAAAAAAAAAAAAAAAAAAAAAAAAAAAAAAAAAGGAATCAAATTAAAACGCAGAAAAAGAACTGGAACGGGGCAAAGTCACTGCAGCACTGCACTGTCGGAGTCGGATAGTAATTATACTACGAAGAAGACATGTTAAGACACGGTCTGACACGGGCCGGCTCCGACAAAATATTCTGTTCGAGAAATGTCTTAATGTCTTGTTGAAAAATTAATTGAGACAAATAACACACCTGGACTAAACATTAGTATGAAGTAATATACTATAAACAAAATGTCATTAAAAAAAAAATCTCCGCTTCGCCTGTGCTCTCGGTCCGTGCTGGAACCCGCTGTGCCTGATAATATAAATACACCATGTATTTGTCTGACCGTGTTCAATGTGTTACTCCTTACGCACTCAATTAATTTTTCAACATCTAGTTTTGAAAAAAAAAAAAGGAATCAAATTAAAACGCAGAAAAAGAACTGGTACGGGGCAAAGTCACTGTAGCACTGCACTGTCGGAGTCGGATAGTAAATTATACTACGAAGAAGACATGTTACCAGGTATGCAAGTTTAAAATGTCGTTTTAATTCCAATAGAATGCGCTCTTAGCCTATTGAAGGATTTGCTTATCTCTAAACGCTATTTTGTTTGTTAGTCATTTGTTTACAAAAGTCAGTTGTTTTTAAGTCGTTTACGTGGACGTATCATACCTTTCTTTGGTGTTAAAAATGTCTAATTTTAAGCCAAATAAAGAGCATTTGCGGCATGTCATGATTTTCTTATTTAATCAAAAGAAAAAGGCATCTGAATGTCATCGAATTCTTGTTGAGACTTATGGCGATGTTGCTCCAACCGTCAGGACATGTGAACGTTGGTTTCAAAGTTTCAAACGTGGTGATTTTGATGTTACTGATCAAAAACGAGAAAATCGACCAAAAAAGTTTGAGGACTTCGAATTGCAATCTTTATTAGACGAAGACAATACCCAAACCCAACAAATGATGGCAGAACAGTTGAATGTCACTAGGCAAGCCATTTCCGATCGCCTGAGAGCTATGGGAAAGATTCAAAAGGTTGGAAAATGGGTTCCACATGAATTGGACGAACGACAGATGGAAAAACGAAAAACTGTGTGCGAAATGCTGCTTTTACGCCACGAAAGAAAGGGTTTTTTTGCATCGAGTTGTAACTGGCGATGAAAAATGGATTTATTTTCAGAATCCCAAACGAAAAAAATCATGGGTAACGCCAGGACAACCATCCACATCGAGTGCAAGACCGGATCGTTTTGGGAAGAAGACAATGCTGTGTGTGTGGTGGGATCAGAAGGGAGTAGTCTACTACGAGCTTCTCAAACCCGGCGAAACAGTCAATACCGAGCGCTACCGACAACAAATGATCAATTTGAGTCACGCATTGATCGAAAAACGCCCAGAATGGGCTCACAGGCACGCCAAAGTCATTCTTCAGCATGATAACGCTCCTGCACATTCAGCCAGATTGACTAAGGAAACGATTTCTTCGCTTGGTTGGGAACCCCTACCCCACCCGCCGTATTCACCTGACCTGGCGCCTTCTGATTATCACCTCTTCTCATCGATGGGACACTCATTGGCGGAGCAACACTTCAAAAATTTCGAAAACGTACGAAAATGGCTCGATGAATGGATTTCAAATAAAGATGAAGCATTATTTTGGAATGTTATCCATATATTGCCCGAGAGATGGACAAAATGTGTAGAAAGCGAGGGTCAGTACTTTGAATAAAATATATTATACTTTTTTTTAAATTACTGTGTATATATTTTAAGAAATAAACGACATTTTAAACTTGCATACCTGGTAAGACACGGTCTGACACGGGCCGGCTCCGACAAAATATTCTTTTCGAGAAATGTCTTAATGTCTTGTCTGAAACGTGCCGGATCCGCTCCACTACATATACGCAGGCACTATAAAACTAACTGTACTAATATTTGTCTTGTCTGAAACGTTACGTGTCCTGCCGGATAGTATAAAACAACCTTTAGGTGACTGTCCATATTTTTGATTTCTTGTCTGGCATTTAAAAAAAATGTAATATATATAATCTGTGTAACATAGTGCTGATGTTTTTAAAAATTTTATGTTTTAGCTGATAATGAATGTTTAACATTCGAAATTAGATTTATAATAAAATAATTCCAATAGAAGTGGCAATTAATTCATCAATCCTAATTGTATTGATCCTTCTATACCATCATAGTGTACCTCGAGTTTATTTATTAATTGAATAACCAATAATATGTTATGAACAATGACACGTTAATTTTCCGAATTATTCTCATTTTAATTTTGTAATGAATCAAACCAATGCTGTGCTGCGAAATTGCATATCGCTAACCACGATGCCTATTTTTATTCTCCTCGTTTCGATTAATGTAGTTTAGACATCAAATAGAAATAAATTTTTGAAGGAACAGAAGAGAATTTTGAATTGAGAACTAGAAACAGAAGAGAAATAATAACAGAATTCCTCGTCAAAGTAAAGATTGTAACTGAGAATGAATAGAAAGAGGCTAAAAAAATATTTAAAAGTAGAAAAGAATTTATAGTTATAAAAACTTTGTGTTCGGAGTGCCTACGTTTCGACCGGCCTTGCAGGTCCTCTTCAGGGTGATCGTGGTCTGGTTAAAGATACGGCCTAAAATGGAGTTTATATTCAAGAAACGGTTGTTAAGCATCATTAATCAGTCCCGCTACATCACTGAATAAAATATTTGTGTATAATAAGTTTCATTACTGCTCTTAAACAGATATTTATCTGAATAAATGAGATCTGTAGGCATCTTCATTTTCCATTTATTGAAGAGGCTCCTCTCAATTAAGGACACTCTGCAGATTGGAATCCTGACCGTGGCCCCAACTCCTGAGTTCGGGCCTTGAATAAACATTGAAAGGACACACGAGGACCTAACCACTCGACCTTAAATGATTCGGAACCCAAAGCTTCGAGGTGATTTGCAAATATTATATTGTCTACAAATGAAATATTCCAGGTAAAAGGTTGCATTGGAGTAAGAAATCAAGACAAATAATGGAAAATCTAATATCAAACAAGATGTAATCAACTTAAAAATTCAAACACTTCTAATGCTTTGCTTTCGAAGTCGACCCTCATGGAAATATCTGTATATATGTGATTCTAGTATATATTGCGAATCCGACAACCATACCACAATGGAAATTTTAAAAGCTTAAAATATGTAATTAAAAAAATTTTTTTTTACACAAAACCTATAAATATACTAAGGAGAATTATACAGTGGAGTCTCACTTATACGAATGTGAGAGGGAACGGAAAATGTTTCGTATAAGTGAATACTTCTTATACCTAAATAGTTATTCGTTCGCCGGGGAACAATCAATTCTTCGTATAACTGAATGTTTCTTATAAGTGAGTTTCGTATAAGTGAGACTCCACTGTAATAATAAAATGATTAACAAAAACAAAATTTTTAAAATTCAAAACTATAATTTAAACATTGGTAAATATTATTTTAGTTAAACTTACATGGATTCCTCCTTCTTATAAGTTTATTTTAGAATTGATCAATTAATGTCTAAATATTGTTCTGAGATGTAACTACACACCTACCTGTAAAAAAAAAATAATTATTCAATAAATTGAAGATAGAATATTATAGGTTATACAAGTGAAATCCAATTACTTATCAATTTAATCAGTTTACAACCTATTAATAAAAATACAAAAAAAAAAAAAAAAAAAATTAAAAATAATGTTATACTCTTATTACCAAAAAATAGTATCAAATACCTATCATGTTAATAATAGTAATGGTCAAATAAGTTGTAATCTGAAGTTATATTCAAACATAAAATTAATTTTAAATATTAATTTTTATATTTGACAAACGTTCAAACTTTCCACTTAATTACAAAAGGATTAATTTACATAACAGTAATTAGACCGATTTGGACATACAGAGTTGAGCTTTGGGGTTCCACTAGGCCATCCAATTCAGCTGATATCCAATCCTTACAATCCAAAATCCTCAGAAAAATCCTAAATGCCCCTTACTTCGTCACAAACAAACTTATCCACAAAGATCTTAATATACCTTAAGATATACGTTTCCACAACCATTCAAATCCATTAGTTTCACAAGTTGCTTCTCATTCTATTCCAGATAACCCTCCGAGGCGCCTGAAAAGAAGATGGCCTCGGAACCTTCTAATATAGTACTTCATTATATAGAACCTTTATGAGTGCTACCAATGGTTAGTTGCTTTAAAAACAAGTGACGTGTCTTTTTTATTATTATCATCATATTTATTTAATGTATTATATTTGTATATACAGTTGTAAATTTCAATAAATATCTTTTAAAAAAAAATTAATTTAAATTGTTTTATATTAAATATAAATTTTGAAGTATTTTAAAGAAAAATTAAATGAAATAAATTATTCTAGAAAGTGAATCACCTCCATGTTTTTATTATTTTCCCCCCCATTTCTACATATGACAGAAATTATCTTTGAAAACTAATCTATCTGTCATTTATTTTACAATACTGAATTATAATAAATACATAGTATCCCCCGTCGAGGCTTCGCGCGCTCTTATAAGTAAAAAGAAGCTATTAAAAAGAATATGGCCTAGAGACCTTCTACTATAGAGCTTTTGTCAGTGACACCAATGGGTTACTTTACAAGTGACTATCATGTTACTGTATTTCTTCACACATTTACTATTGTAAATAACAATAAAAAAATATTTAAAAAAAAATCAAGATTAAACCTAAATGTTGAACTTTTTTTTTTTTTTTTAAACTTTTATTGAGTAATTATTACAATCTGCCACAAATATGGGCAATAAGTAATATAGATGGCATATGATTACATTCACACATTATGTACAAAGAAAGAGAAAAAGAAAAGAAAAAAAAAACAAAAAAATTTATATACATAAAATAAATTAAAAGAAAACAGAATTAAATATCCTAGAAATTCCTAGAATATCCTATACATAAGCAATATACATATAAATAAAATGAAATATAAATTAAATTAAAAGTTAAAACTACATTCATACTTATTTACAATACACATTCATCCTAGGGATCTCCCAACCAACCCTGTCCCTCCACTCATGGAAGGACAGGCCCGGCCAAGAGAGGTCCCAGCTCTTCTCTCTCAGCTGCGTCACTGGTGTTAAAGAAAACCCAGTGGAGGCTGAGTGAGAGCGCAGTGTACAGTCATTCAGGGCATGAGTGGAGAAGCTGGCCAGTGCCAGAACTCCAACATAAATATATTTTTTACAATAGATCTCGGGGCCACTGCCTTTTTAATCTGCGAGGGGGGTTATCAGGGTGTGTTGAAGTGGATAGTGATTGAGCCAAAGGGTTAGGATGGAAAGAAAGGTTGTGATGGAATTTTAAAAATTTAAGAGGTATGAGGTCGAGGACGTATGGTATGTTGAGATCATTGTGGAGGGTTTTATTGGATACATAGTAAGGAGCATTAACTATAGTTCGGAGGACTTTGGATTGGAAGGACTGAATGCGTTTGATATTCGACTTTTTAGCTGTGCCCCACAGTTCAAGTCCATAAGTCCAAATAGGTTTAATAATGGTTTTGTATATGTGAAGTTTGTGTTTTCAATGGAAAGATGAGATGTCCTGTTTAATAGTCTATACAGTTGACTGAAGCGTCTGTTGAGTTCTTGCCTTTTGAGTCAGTATGAGGGTTCCATGTAAGTCTTTTGTCTAGGTAGAAACCAAGATACCGAACTGTGTCAGCTTTAGGTAGTGGAATACCATTGAAATCGATAGGAGGACAGGATTTTCGGCGGAGGGTAAAGGTTACGTTGGTGCATTTAATTTACTTTGATCCGCCAATTATCGCACCAGTCTTCAATCAAGGATAGGTGGTTTTTAATAGGAAATGAACTAAAAAAAAAAAAAAAAAAAAAAAAAAAAACCATTTTAAAACTTCGACAATCAACGAAATTATCGATACTTATATACCTAATCACAATTTATGATCAGTTATTTTTGTAGTCGGTGCCAGCTAAAAAGGGCCGTTTAATCCTGCCTTGGCTACACATTTTCGAATGGCACGAGACAGCGGTGTGGCGGTGAAGAAATAGAGGAGGGATCTTTACAATTACCATTATGTTTCGAATCCTGTTTGTTTTGATTGGCGCCGACTCCAAAAATAACAATTTTTTTATCAAGCCGATTGAAAATACAGATAAAAAAAATCCATGGAATTCATTGTCTAAATATTGGATAGCTTAAATCTTTTTAGCTTACTATAACTATTATTTTATATAACAATGGATTCCAGGCCTGGAGAAGTCACTCAGAAATCTTCAGGCTGGAGAACAAACCTCGGAGGCGAGAGAGGGCAACAACACTAAGGAGGATTCGAACCCAATCAGAGAAGTTCTCCGAGCTGTTTAAGCAAGTTCATTTGTGCTCTTCATTTCCAAACTCCCCGCTCCGCTGACCAGGGCCTAATAGAAAACCAATTACACAAGTTTTCAAGGAAGACCTCCCCCCTCCCCCTTCACTTCTCATCTCGACCTTTAATATTCAAAGGTATTCCCGGAACTGACTGCTCCTTGAGGGAGGGGGAGGGAAGGGAAGCCTGAGGGAGGGTGGGATTATCACTGAATTAGGGTTCAGAGCTCAACCTTAGCTCCAGGAATTCAAGTTTCATTCATATTTTAGTAAAAATAAAATAAAAAATACTGACAACAAATAAATAAATAATGCCTTACTTTGAATAAATAATAAATAAATATTGAACCAATGTTTAACTTATTTATTTTTAATTTTTAGTAATTAAAAGAGACCACGTCGGATAAGGTAAAATGTCGGGTAACGAAAATCATCAATAATAATTAGAAAAATTAATTAAAAGTTAATAATCGTTTAATTATTACTATATTTTAAATAATGAAGTTTATGATTATTTGATTATTATTACATTACAATATGAGTCTTTTGTAATTCATTGGGAGCTTTGAACATCTGTCTAGTAAATGATGAAGTAGCAGTTTCTTTTCGTTTTAGTCTGGCATGTGGATATCAAATAAGACGTTTGTCCAAGTGGAGTCCTAGGCTGCGGATCGGTTGAACAGGGGTCAGTGGAATATTATTGAAGGTGATTTAGAGTTTCTCCGTAAATGAAGGAGAATGACCTTTCCCCTCGAAAAGTAGCGACTAAAACACCGAAATAAATCGGAAAAAGCTAAGAATCGATAAAAGGTATTCTGGGAGCGCGCAGGGACTGGAGACGGGCTTGTAGAACGGTACCCTAAAAACAAACAGGTTTCATCAGAGAACGGACTTTATTCTCAAAATGTATTAAATTAACAAAAATTGAACACTATATTTTCCATTTAAATTTCATGCACTAAATATATGAAAGAATGAATGAACATGTAAATTGTTTTTCCTAATTTAAATCGATATTTGAAAAGTCAGTAAATCGTTTTCAGCTATAATTTCCCTGTAGTGTTTACAGGGTGTCCCGAATTTAAATGGCAAAACTTCAGGAACTTATAGGGGACCGAAAAACTAAGACAAAAAGTTCTTTAGAGGTTTGCTCGTGTTTGCTTAGTTTTAGAGAAAATCGCAAAAAAATAAACAAAAAAAGTTTTCATTTTTATACTTATTTATTTACATTTATATTTATATTATGTTCTTTTTAATGTAAATAATGCTCAAAATGTTGTCTTCTTGCACCTATGCAAGCATTACATCTAGGACTCACTTGATAAATTGCAGCTAAACATTGTTCTGATGATATTTGGTGCTCTGCATCTATGATTCGGTCTCTTAATTGCTCTCTTCAGTTGATTGACACCGGATAAACTTTCTGCTTCAAGGTTCCCCATACGAAGAAATCCATGGGTGTCATATCAGGTGATCTGGGTGGCCAAGGTACTACTCCTCCACGTCCAATCCATCGTTGTGGATAATTTATATCCAGCCAAGCTCGAGCAACTCTGCTATAATGAGCTGGACATCCATCGAGTTGGAACCACATTTCACCGCTGCTGTAAGGGAATGTCATCTAAATAATTAGAAAAGTCGTTCTCCAAAAAATGTGTAAATGTGATACCATTCAATCTTCCAGGTAATGATCCCACCAGTAATCCGTTCCAGATTCCAAGCCAAACGTTAATAGCAAATTCATGATGAAACCTATTCTCTCCAATAGCTCTGGGATTTTCAAGAGCCCTACATGATAATTTCTTTGATTAACAATTCCTCCTCTTGAAAAGGTAGCTTCATCGGTCCATATAATTTTTAATAGAAATAAATTATCATCGCGAATTTTGTCAAGAAACCAGTTACTAAAATTCAATCTCTTGACATAATCTTGAGGTAATAAATTCTGAACTTTTTGAAGATGGTATGGGTAGCGATTATCACCTTTCAAAGTTCGCCATATTCTTGCCGTTATATTGCAAATGCAGCAGATGCTCTTCGGATGCTAGTCTCAGGATTGTTATCGAAGTGGCGTTGGACACAATTTGTTCTCCGAAAATCTGCTCTTATTGCTACCTGGAATTGGTCGCCTTCATTACGTATTAAGAATGACCCAGTCTCTCGTAGTTTATTAAAAGTTAACGAAAAGACTCGTCGATTAGACACTCTTCTATTTGGAAATCGGCGCGCATACTCCCGCACCGCTTTTAAACCATTACCGTTACAGAAACCATAGTCAAAAATCATATCAGCGTATTCAATATTAGAATATGTATGCGGCATTGTGGCTGATGCTATTCACACAAAAATATCTGAGTAACTGACTAAAGACTGATTTCGGAATTCTAATCCAAGAAGGAGGCCAAAATGTAAACAAATAAAAGAATGTAAAGGATAACATTAAGTGTTTACATATCTCATTGCCTAGCCTGACGAACTTTGAAAGGTGATAATCGCTACCTGTAACATTTTTGTTTTGTTTCTTTTTTTGCGATTTTCGCTAAAACTAAGCAAAAACGAGCAAATCTCTAAAGGACTTTTTGTCTTATTTTTTCGGTCCCCTATAAGTTCCTGAAGTTTTGTCATTTAAATTCGGGACACACTGTATATGTTGAAAATATAAGAGGTATTATAATTATCTGGTCTATGGGTTTAATCTAAATTAAAATAATATAAATTGTAATAAATAAATAAATAGTTTATTATCTTTATAATGTATCAATCAAGATAATATTTAATACAAACAGTAATATTGAATTCCGAACGAATTCAAGATAATTGTTTCCATAATGTTCTGCTCTTTCCATCTCCCGAAGTCTGTAAAAATTTATTTGTGAGTGGGATGGTCCCTCCTCTACCGGACACTTTTTACAAAGAATCTTCTTTCTATAAATTCGTTTCAAACCTTTTCCTCGATAAAAGAGGAATACGCCACATTCAACAGAATATTATCTTTTTCTTTTCTTGTACAAATTAATGAATAAAATAATTTTGTATTATTTCTAGGATGTCTATCCCGTTCGTTTTCCATAGAAGGTGTAATTAGGAATCTAAAAATACTCAAATGAAACATTTAATTATAAAACGAAGTATAATTGAACGATGTTCATAATCGTAACTTGCTTAATAGTATTTTATGTACACGTCAAAACCACATTAGTATTTATAACAATAAAAATGAAATAAAAATTTTTTAATAACTGTCTTCACAAAAACAGATAGAATTACTAGAACAAACAGCAGATTAAGCAGGATTATAAATCTCGTTTGAGAAAACTAAGGTAATGACTAACAACAAAATTGAACCATCAAAGTAAAGCACAAAGTACGGATATATAAGAAAAACAAACAAATTTTAAATTTTAGGAGAAATCATATAGCCTAATAGAGGGAAGAAAGAAGCTATCCAAGCCATTTTGCAAAAGATGAACTTAGCATTCCACTCAACTAAAGAAGTTTACAATAAAATATCACTGTCCAGAAACTCAGAAATTCGTCATTACAAGACAGTAATTCGGCCAGGATGTTTATATGAAGTTGAAACACTAATTTTAGGAACAAAAAAAGAAAATGAAGAAATCAGAAAAAAAAAAAAGGAAAGAAAGATTGTGGTGAAGATATTAGGAAACAGGATAATGAAGAAATGAAGAAAAGAATAAATTTCCAAACAAAGAAGTAACACGGAAGTTTACAAACATGTAGAAAAAATAACGGATGGCCACTTAAAAAGAATGGGTCCAAGCAGATTAACAAGTAAAATTGTACATTTCGAAAGATTAAATGAGCCCGATTGGCTTCAGATGGTACAAGAAGGTTAGAAATTGTTTTAAATAAAGAAGAAATTGAAGACAGAAGTAACTATAGAAACAAAATCAAAGAGTGGGAAGGCTTCCAAGACAAAACAGTTCCAAAAAGACCGGGAAGAAAATGGATGGCAGAAGAGAGAAAAGAGAATAGTGAAAAGATAAAGGAGTATTGGAGAAAGCGTACAGCTATCTTTCTGGCTTCAAACGTAGTCCTAAGCTACCTTGTAAAGAAAAAAAATCTCTTCAAAGCCAAGAAACTTTGGATTTGAAACTTCAAATTTCATAAAAGATGTATACTGTTTTCTCTTCCATATATTCCAGACAAAAGAGAAAACGAATTCATATAAAATAAATTATTACAAGACTAAGTACTTGAGGATTTGGGTTGTGGTTGTTTGAATTTGAGGTAGGTGTGTAGTCAGAGGCTGTTTGTGTCGGTATCGCCAAGCCTTTTATTTAATATCGTTATTTCTTTTTGACATTTTTTTTAAAACATTTTAATCAAAGTAGCTAAAGAATAAATTTTCCCTTCTCCGTTCCCTCAGGCAAAATTTATTGTACAAGACCACAATCGGAGAGATTATACGTTAAATCTGGAGGAAGAAGGTATAATAAAGAAGAAGGTATAATCTGCACCATGACCTTCCTCCATGAATCCTCCAGTAATTTTGGCAAACTTCTCCAGTTCCCAACTACAGTAAACCAGGAGTAAGCACTGCTTTGACCTAGCCGAAGAATGGGAGGTGATTAACGTTTCATATAATCGATATCTGGAAAGTTTATGATTCTTTTACGAGTCTGGGGAAGAAACATCCTTTAATATATTAAAAAGTTTTTGAATATTAAAAACTAGATAACATTCCTTTTTTTTTTTTTATTACCACAGTAATTTTTTTAATATTTTTAAATAATAACTTTAATAACCCTAGACATAAATTTTAACATAGCACATGTTTTTACTGGAACTATCTCGGTTTTATGAGTGTAATCGTCCGTCCATCTTAACTCTCCTAAAAATTAGTTTATTTATAAAGGACTGTTTATTTAGGTTGTACGTTCCATACAAATGTATACTACGTACCTTAATAACCATAATTACATTTACATGGAAACTTTTACAATAATATTATTAAAATAATTCAGATCATTGAACATATAACAATTTTTTTAGAATATAAAAGAAACAAATAAAACATTACAAATTTATTACGAAAATTAGAAATAAAAAATATGGTCCATGGCTGATTTTATATATATATATATATATATATATATATATATATATATATATATATATATATATATATATATATATATATATATATAGCTGTTTTGAAAGCCACCGAATACATTCAACGAACTAAAAACATGACAAAATCTTTCAACATATTTACAGACAACAAAATACTGACAGACTCTATAAAAAACCCCAATATACATGACCCACTCCTAAACAAAATTAGACCGTATTTCCATCAATCAATAAATGAGGAAATCTCAGTTAAATTAACATGGATTACCAAAGGGGCATGCTGGGATTTATGGAAATGAACTGGCTGACGAACTAGCTAAATCTGCATCGACAAACATTTCTTTACCTTTTGAATACTCACAAACGCCTATTTCATACATCAAGAAAACTTTAAGAAACGACACAATACGAAACTGTAACTCACACTGGCAACAATCAAACAAAGGACGACCAGTTCACAAGTTTATACCAGACGTTAATATAGGAAACTACAACAAACTAAAAAGTACACATTACAAACTTACACAATTTCTAACAGAGCATGGACCTACCAAATACTATTTTAAAGGTTTTCACCTTTCGGACAACGAAACTTGCCACTGTGACGGACAGACAACACAAACATTTAATAATATATTATATAACTGCACACTTTTTGACAAGGACAGATTTTGTTTAATCAAACATATTATAATTAGTGGAGAACCATGGCCAATGTCAGAAAAGAATCTCATCAAAAACTATAGTTCTGAATTTAAGAAATTTGTTCAAAGCATTGAACTTTGATCACAGGGCATACATAGACATCAA
The DNA here is from genome assembly GCA_003667255.2 of Euschistus heros. NCBI lineage: Eukaryota > Metazoa > Arthropoda > Insecta > Hemiptera > Pentatomidae > Euschistus > Euschistus heros. The sequence continues at coordinate 145,157 of RCWM02000556.1, forward strand.
CTTTTGATGTATTTTTATTTAATTTCATTTTTATTTTGTTTCGTTTTATTTTTATTTCATTTTTTTTCATTTTTTATTTCATTTCTATAAAATAATTGACAATGCTGTAATTAATTAAATTTTGTATTTGTTATGAGCAAATAAAGCACACAATATGCTTGCATGCATGGGATGGAAAAAGAAAAAATGGAAAGAGAAAAAAAACAAACAAAAATATATATATATATATATATATATATATATATATATATATATATATATATATGTAATTTTTCTTGATATAATTCAATATTATTAAATATATTATTTTATTTTTGAAGAGAAAAGATTTGACCCAGTCGGGATTCGAACCCGAGTTTCCACCTCTCTAGCGTGGCGCCTTATCCAACTAGGCCACCGGGGTCGTATCCGAACCAGGCAAATCTTCCCTCTTCAGTGATCCATAACCCCCGGGCACTCGCAAATCGCGATGTGTTTTCGGGGATGAATGTTCATATTGAACATTACATTTAACTTGGATCTATTGACAATCCGTCACCGTTATATATATATATGTAATTTTTCTTGATATAATTCAATATTATTAAATATATTATTTTATTTTTGAAGAGAAAAGATTTGACCCAGTCGGGATTCGAACCCGAGTTTCCACCTCTCTAGCGTGGCGCCTTATCCAACTAGGCCACCGGGGTCGTATCCGAACCAGGCAAATCTTCCCTCTTCAGTGATCCATAACCCCCGGGCACTCGCAAATCGCGATGTGATTCCGGGGATGAATGTTCATATTGAACATTAGATTTAACTTGGATCTATTGACAATCCGTCACCGGTATATATATATATATATATATATATGTAATTTTTCTTGATATAATTCAATATTATTAAATATATTATTTTATTTTTGAAGAGAAAAGATTTGACCCAGTCGGGATTCGAACCCGAATTAAATATATTATTATATATTTAATAATATTGAATTATATCAAGAAAAATTACATATATATATATATATATATATATATATATATATATATATATATATTTACATATATATATACCGGTGACGGATTGTCAATAGATCCAAGTTAAATCTAATGTTCAATATGAACATTCATCCCCGGAATCACATCGCGATTTGCGAGTGCCCGGGGGTTATGGATCACTGAAGAGGGAAGATTTGCCTGGTTCGGATACGACCCCGGTGGCCTAGTTGGATAAGGCGCCATGCTAGAGAGGTGGAAACTCGGGTTCGAATCCCGACTGGGTCAAATCTTTTCTCTTCAAAAATAAAAATAATATATATATATATATATATATATATATATATATATATATATATATATATATATATAATTAATACTAATATTTTTAATATTACAACATTCCCATCTTCAAGGTCACACTAGGGCCTAATGTCAACTAATAATAACATTGTTATTTTTAATTTTAATATTATTATTATTAATATTATTTTGTGAGTCATTAATAACAAATATTCCAGTACAACAGGTAGAGGTTCTTGTATAGACTTGATGTTTGCAGGTAATATCTACTTCACCTATAAGAACTACATTACCTACTTAAGCTATCATAAACCTACATTAGCTATTAGCACACCCCGTCGCACAGTGGGTCAAACGTAAAAAAACCCTAAAATCTTAAGATATTTGTTTTTGTTTTTTTCATTATTTTTATATACCTAAATAAATGTAGCATGAGGTTGTGGAACTGATTTTTCGATTATTTCATTACCAGGGTCTGTACACATCCTTGAAGTTGCCCTTTTCTGGAGTTGAGAAAATAACACGGTTCTGAAGTTCTGTTAAAATAAGTTTTTATGAGGCTGAATTTTTAGCAAACATTTTGTATAACCCTTTGAACTTCACTATTGATGTTTACTGGTTTATGGACGATTTTTATTTTGTTAATGTAGCCACAACCTTGACTGCCAGTAATTTTCAAATTTAGCTGTCTCGTTAATCTAACTTATCTTCATTTCACTTGGTCTTTCAAAAAAAGATACACCGAACTAGGCTCTCTTTAGGGATTCAAATTAAAGTACAGGTATCTAAGAAACCGTGTTATAAATATAAATCCCGGCTTCGGCCATATTTGTTCAGGGGATGAATTTATGTGTTATTTTTCATTATACAGAAACTAATTTTTAGAAATAATTTTTTTTTTTTGACTAGAAAATTGGCTTACTATATATGTATATTTGTTTTTATTAGTCTGTCTTATTTAATATATCTGATATGATTTCTGGTTTTCTACCCTAAAATAACTAAAACATAACTGTTCTTGTGAGAATTAGTACCGAAATATTGCAGAAAGATTAATTTTCAAAAATATTCAAATAAAAAAAAAAAAATCAATTCAAAATAAAAGTTTTGGGCTTTGGATGATCAATTTATTTATTATATTATTTGTATCACTGAGTTCTAATTATTGTATGCCTTAGTTCTCTTATGAAGATTATCATATTTATTTATTTCATTATTTTATATCAATGGCTAGGATATTCTACCACTGGAATCATTTTCGCTCAATATTTATAACTAAATTCAGAGATTTAAAATCAAATTATAGAAAAAATATGTTTTATTAATATATATATTAAATCAGGTATTTGGGAGAATGGATATCAACAAACGAAAGTGAGAACTTGGCTATAGATACCAGATGTACTAAGTTGGAGAGGGTCTACCACGCCTGCAACAGCATTTACATCTCCAAGCACCTTTCCAAGAAACTTAAACTCCAACATTACAACTCAGTAGTAAAGCCCTCTGTACTCAATGCCTCCGAATGCCTCTTGATGAACAGAAAGGGTCCATTCAGGAAACTAGAGCTCAAAGAACAGAAAATCTTAAGGAGAGTACTAGGGCCAATACGAGAAGAGGATGGCACCTACAGGATCAGGCACAATGGAGAGCAGTACCATCTCCAAGGAGCCATAATCACCTCAATGAGGAAGAGACGACTGACTTTCTATGGACATTTAACCCGAATGAACACCAACGGACTCACAAACAGGATCTTCACTACGACAGGTAGAGAGAAAGCCTCCAAGAATAAATGGATCAACACAGTGAAATCAGACCTGGACCAACTTAAAATTCCACTGGAGACCATTCAGGATCGGTCTAAATTTCGGCAGATGATTTTACAAAGAGTATTCCCAGTGCACCTTACTAGTAAAAAGAGCTCCGGAACCAACAGACCAAAGTGGACAGAGGAGAGAAGGCTTGCTCATAGCCAGAAAATGAAAGCTTTCTGGGCTAAGAAGAAACAGCAGACCTATATAAGGAGTCGAAACGAGCCCCTTGGTCCTAAGTAGGCCCAAACGAAAAGAAAAAAAAATATATTAAATTTATAATATTTTAAACCTAGCTGATTCTAATGAATACAAATCTATCAAAAACAATTAAAGAATCATTTATAATGAAAATACATTAAAAAAAATAACGGGAAAAAATACCACTATGATAATATGAAGATCAAACTTATTTGTTGATATAAGATTGATAATTGTAAATAACTGTCCAGTCCATTCAATTGAGTTCAACTGAAATTACTTTGTAAAACCTATTACGTAACATTTTTCAAATTATATTAAAAAAATTTCAATTTTTTAAAATTTATTTCCAAATATAACTTTAATAAATGTAATTTTAACCTAATTCAAAGAATCTTGGGTCTGTAATAGAGCTATATAGTAAATTTCATTCAATTCAGTACCTAATAAAACATAAAATAATAACAAACTTGATTTTTCTTTATTTTAAATGTTTTAATTTTTAAACTGAAAACATGGCTCAATGTTGATGATCAGATTGCTTTGGTTATAGTTTTATTTTATTCAGCAGCTTAGATAGCATATAAATATACTACAAACTTCCTTTATTAATTTTTTTTTTACTTTTAGTCCTTTAATTTTAATCCTTTCTGATCATCTGATGAAGCTGATTATGATTTTATTCAATTCAGCATCTAATAAAATATACAATTCCTAAAAATTTAAGCTTATAGCACGAACCGTTTAGAAAATATGAGGTTTTTACCCATTTTGGGCTGTTTTTCCCAACTGTGCGTCGCTGCTTCACCCGCCCTCATAAATAAAGAACTTAGATTATTTTAATTAAAAATTGAATTTGATTTGTTTAAAAATGAATCACAAATAGTCATAAAAATCTTGTATTTATGTCCGCAATTGAGCATTATTTCTTAGATGATATTATCATGTATGGTAATAATTTTTAACATACCATATTTAACGTTGCAATGATTAGGTGTTTGAAGAGGACGTAAAAGCATAATTAGACATCCAATTTGGCAGAAATAATTTTATCGATCAATCTGGTTGGATTTTAATTTCTAGCCATAAAGGTTTATGACAGGCGAACCTCGTTTCAGCCACTCAAGACTATACGTTTTAATTATTATAATAGTGAAATTTATTATTATAAACCTTCCTAAAACTATGAAGACGTTGTAGACAAAATTTGCTACAGTTGGTTTAATAGTTTTACCAATGCAGACTGTTGCAGAATGGCCACATATCGGTCGATTTTTAAACTGCACTGGGATCCGCATGTCACTCCATATATTTATAGCGTTTTCAATAACAATTAAATTGAAAATAAGTAATTTTTATCATAAATCTCTGACTCTGTATAATACCGTAGCTTTGTAACCTCTCTCGAATGGTGCTCGCCACCTATCGGTCGATTATCAAACTTCACTGCCCACCACATATTTATCGCTTTTGTATGGAAATATAATTGAATATCTATAAATTTTATTATTGCTAAACTTTCCTTGAACAATGAAGATGATGTGGTTAAAATTTGGTACAGATTGGTTCAGCGTTTTTTGCGGTTAGTGATCACAAACGAAAAATGTCCTGTCCTTTTATATAATAATGTATACAACCGAAAAATGGCTATACTAATGTAAATATATACCCATTCGAAAAAATATGTATCCGAGGGTCTGGGGTGTCCCCCAAAAGACATAAGACAATTTATGTTCCATAATAAACACAAAACACAGGCGGTAATTTTTTTTCTAAATTTTTCTACTGGACCTATTACAAAAATATTAAACCTTATACCTTTTCTGGTAGAATCAATACCCGTCAAATTTTGAAAATGTCATAAATGTAGGATGTACTGTAGGGAATTCAATGTGATGTAGGGATTCACTAGCGCAATCCCTATCCAGTTCCACACAGCCCTATAATCCTCCAGGTTAAAAAGGCACTGGCCTTGAGATCTGTCATGGAATTCGACATAGAGTCCTGGCAATGGCCAGCTTATATTATCACGCCCTGAATGACTGTACTTTTTTCTTTAGACTAGTGTTACAGCCGAGACGAAATCCTCGGGATCTCTTTGCACCTGACTCGTCCAATTTATTCCTATTTCTACTTTTATTTAGTCGCATTACACATTGTATAGTTTATCCATATTACTTTTTTCTCACATTTTAGACAGATTTTACAATCTGTATTATAATGCGTGCTAAAAAGATTACAAGAGAGTTGAATATATTTGTAGCACTTTAATAATATGTTCATTGTATTTTGTGTTTTTATTTATTTTTTTTTAAAATTCTGGGTAATAGGTATCGCCAGAAAGCTATATTTTCTTTTTTTTGGTTATGAGTAGTGAAGGGTTTTTCCGACTTAAAACTGGAATGAGATATTACGTTTCGTTCCACTATTGGAACCAAACGGTCCACTATATAGCTAACTTTTGTAATTAATTAATCTTATTTTATAATTTTCTGTATTTACTCACCATCTCATTAACTTTGTATCTATTTTTTTTTTATTTTATATTTACCACTTATATTGCAGTATTTACTCATTTACTTTTCATTAACTATCACTCTGTTTAAGTTCCTTTCAATTTAAATTAATTCATTAATCTGTATGCATTATTCATTATCTTTTTGTCTACTCAGTTTTTGTGTTTACCAATTATATTGTATAATTTTTTAATTGTCTATCACTCATTTTAATTTTAATCTTGTTTCAGCGGTCTTTATGTATTGTTTTCTTTCCTTTAGAAATGGCCTTTATGTTATTGTCTTTTCTCTTATATATTTATCCTTTATACCTTTGTTTTTTATACTCTCTACTATTTAGTCATTCCTTTTTGTTTGTTTTTTAGCCCTGATGAAGGCTTGCAATGCAAGTTGAAACGTAGGCATTAAAAATTAAAAAACTTATTTTTTAATTGCTCTTATCTTCATGACTGCATACCCCAACTATCTCTTCACCTTATACCTAACAGTCGACTATACCTCATCAATAAAAATTGTATAGGTAATATATAATATTAAGAAGATTTAATATCTAAGTATACTTTTAAAAAAAAAATGTAAACTTTTAAAATAATTTTATGCAATGAACAATTAGGATTGATGAATTAATTGCCACTTCTATTGAGATTATTTTATTAGAAAACTAGTTTCGAATGCTAAACATTCATCTTCAGTTCTAAAACATAAAAAAATTTTCAACACATCAGTAATAAGTTACACAGATAAAAAAAAAAAAAAAAAAAATGTAGGTTTTAAAACTGAAGATTAATGTTTAGCATACGAAACTAGTTTTCTAATAAAATAATCCCAATAGAAGTGGCAATTAATTCATCAATCCTAAATGTATTGATCCTTCTATACCATCTTGCGTACCTCAAGTCAATCAACAATGTTAGTTCAAGTATAGTGTACAATTGAGCGAGAATTTTCCAATCACATTGGTTCCGAGAAAAAAAGAATAATTAAGTCTTGTGCACAGATTTTGAACAAATAGCGAAAAAAATATTTAATCACATATACAGTAAAACCTTGAGTGGTTCATTTCTCTGAATCCGAAAGAAACCGAGAAGGAAAAACTTGGGTGATTCGTTTCGTTCCAAACCGGTTAAAATCTGGAACCAGTTTCAAGTTCCGTTCCACCCAGAACGACCCATCACTAGTAATGATACTATTACAGAGATGAAATTTAATTTTCTGAATCAAATCTAAATGCACCAACATAACCTTTACCCTCCGCCGTAAATCCAGTCCTCCTATCTACTTCAATGGTATTCCACTACCTAAAGATGACACAGTTCGGTATCTTGGTTTCTACTTAGACAAAAGACTTACATGGAACCCTCATACACGGCTTCAAAAGACAAGAACTTAACAGACGCTTCAGCCAATTGTATAGACTACTAAATAGGACATCCCATCTTTCCATTGAAAACAAACTTCTCATATACAAAACCATCATCAAACCTATTTGGACTTACGGACTTGAACTATGGGGGACAGCAAAAAAGTCGAATATCAAACGCATTCAATCCTTCCAATCCAAAATCCTCCGAACTATAGTAAATGCTCCTTACTATGTTTCCAACAAAACCCTACATAATGATCTCAATATACCATACGTTCTCGACCTTATACCCCTTAAATTTTCAAAATTCCATCGCAACCTTTCCTCTCACCCTAACCCACTAGCTCAATCATTATCCGCCTCCACCCATCCTGATAACCCCCCTCGCAGACTAAAACGGCAGTGGCCCCGAGATCTTTTGTAAAATTACTTATATTGGAGTTCTGGCAATGGCCAGCTTCTCCACTCATGCCCGGAGTGTTTGTTATAGCGCTCTCACTTAGCCTCCACTGGGTTTTTTCTACACCAGTGACGCAGCTGAGAGAGAAGAGCTGGGATCTCTCTGTACCTGGCTTGTCTCTTCACATGTGGAGGGACGGGTCTGGTGGAGGGATCTCAAGGATGAGTGTAAATTGTAAATAGAGTATAATTGTATTTTTACCTTTGTTTTGTCTTTTACTTTTTTTTCTTTTGTTTTTTCTTTTTAAATTTTTAGTACTTCATTTTGTATATAGTATATTTTATATTGTTTATGTATAGGCTAGTTTTTTCTTTTCTATTTTTCTTTTTCTTACATTCATTATTTACTTCATTTCACTATTATTGTTTTTTTTTTCATTGTATATAATGTATGAATGTGATCATACGCCATCTATACTGCTTATTGCCCACAGTTGTGGCAGATTGTAATAATTACTCAATAAAAGGTTTAAAAAAAAAAAAAATTCTGAATCATTGTAGGAAAAATTGTGTCTTCCCAAAAATATGATTTTTGCACGTAACACACTATTTACAAGTGTCACAGATATAATGTATATCAGTATTAATATATATAAATATTAAATAAAATATTTCAATAAGATTAGCAAATAATTTGTAAAATATTTTGTATGTGTATATCTTTACGTTATGTGCTATATTATTCTGTTCCTCATAAAATAAATTATAATATTTGTCCAGTATTTAGATAATTACAATGTTATAGGTCAGAAACAAGTTGTCAATGTAGTAACTAGTTTCGAAGTCAAATTCCGGAAAATTTATTTAAATCAAAATATTTTCTTACTGATTTTCAAAAAAAAAATGTTATTAATAATATATTTTTCTGTTTTATAACGAACCGAGATCAAATTATTTTCAGATAACACCAGAGGGAACTGGAATCCTGGTTCTGATAGCTATTTCCCAAATCGACAATAGATGGGGCAAACTGCCTAATGGTTGAGGTATAATCCTTAAACTATTTTTCTTTTTTTTTCTAAGGGGTTACGGTAATTTCTGGAGTCAGTATTGTTTCAACGTATAAATAATTTATTACATTTATCCTAGATATGTAGCAAAGTTTACTTACGCAAATTTATATGTATTGATAATTAGGTTGGGGACTCAGCCTTCCACATTGACTTCATACCCATTCGATATAGAATCATCCACCTTATTCTGCCCAGGCTCGGTACAACATTACAAAAGCGTGAGTAAGTCATTCTCTTTTCAATAACTTCTTTCATTCTTGGATTTCCTGTTCATATCCAGGCACATCTGAATTATTTAAACTACTGTTTTAAGATACTGGTGATTTCTTTTTCTTTATGTAACATTTGTTGAAAAGCCGACATAGGATCCTCATTCATGATGTAAATTTTATTTCATTCATTAAATATGAAATTATTGTTATAATTTTAAGTATACATGTTATTCTAAAAGTAGAGAAAAGAAATGAAAAGAAATGTTTACATTTATTATTTTTATAAACAGCCTCTAAATAAAACGAACAACAATTTATATTAAAACGACAAGAGTAAAAAGCCTAAGGAACCATAAATAAATGGCAAGGTGTGATATTTTAATTACAGTAGAATAATCTATACTATTATATAAAAAAAAGAGAAGAAAAAGAAAAAAAGATATATTCTATATAATTTATTTTATTTCTTGTATATTTTGTTTTATTCCTTGTATATATTTTTTTATTTACTTTCTTGTATTTTTAAAGGCTGTTTATTTTTATTTTCTTACTTTATTTCTTTTACTTGATTTAATATCATTGTACATATTGTATGAATGAGTCTCTGTCATCAATATTATTCATTACCCTTGAGTGAGACAGCTTGTAATTATTCAAATATAAAATTAAAACAAAATATTTATATATACAAGGACAAGCTAGTGATACTATAGAAATCTGAACCAAATTTAAACTACGTAACCTTCATAGTTCAAGGGAGATTTAGCAATAATTTAATTTTAAATTTTTCAACTAGTTTGCCTTAAAAAAGCGATAAATATAGGGTGCACAGGGAACTTTGGTAATCGACCGATAGATGGCGAGCAACATTCGAGAGAGGTTACAATATTATATGGAACAAGAAATTGATGATAAAAATTACTTATTTTCAATTCAATTGTTGTTAAAAAACCTGTAAATGTATGGAGCGATATGTGGCCAATCGGCAACAGAGTTTGCAATGGTAAAACTAATAAACTCAACTGTACAAAATTGTAACTAAAACATCTTCATATTTCTAGGAATTTAGAAATTTCACTATAAATATAATTAAAATACATAGTCTTGAGTCCCAGAAATGAGTTTTGCCAAACTGTCATACACTTTTATAAATTAAAATCCAGCCAGATGGATCAATAAAATTATTTCTGCCAAACTGTAGGTCTAATTATGCATTTACGTACCCTTCAAACAATCAATGCAATTTTAACCAGGGTAAAAGTACTGTCATGCGTGAAAATATCATTGAAAAAATAATGCTAAATTCCATATTTTAATACAAGATTTTTATCGATAAACAAATGAAATTCAATTATTATTCAAAATAATCTAAGTTCGTCTAATCTAATCTAAGTTCAAAGTCGCGACAGGGTATGCTAGTATTATATAAATAACATTTGAAGTATATGGATAAATAATATATAAGGTATTTATTTTATGTTTAAAGGTGATGCAGTTTAATAAATAAACATTGTGCGGTTGCTTTTGCTAAAAAGGCGGACCGTAGTGAAGAGCGGTGAGGGAATTTAAAAGGCTGGGAAACATCGGGGCTAAGTTAGTATGTGGTGATAAAGGGAAAATTGAGTTCTAATTTCGAATGTCAACCGACAGAATGCGCGCCAGTTAAACTGTAAGTGGTTACGTAAAAGTATCTGTTAAAAATAGCAAACCACAGCAAGGAATATCATTACTGAAAATGTCAACTAGAATTTTTTCTATAACATATAAAAATTGTGTTTAAAAATATAATTACGAAATGGTAGCTTTGAGGTTTATTCAAAAACTTAATATAATTAAAGTGGATTAGTGTGTGGCATTTTTCATTAAAGAGGGAATTTCGTGGGATCAACAATTGGTGGAGTGGTCTGAATTTTGTAGAGAACCCGCATCTAAGCTCCCATATATCTGGAATAACAATATTTCCTCGGAAAAATTTTGAGGTATATGAAAACGAGAGAATTCCTGAAAACTCTGGGAGCACACGATGACCACATTTTCCACAGAGGCCGTGGTCAGTGGCCCGTATCGACTATACTGGGAAGCCAAATGAAAAGAGAAGGCGCACTAAATGCTAGAGTTAACGGCCGGAAGGTTTGCCCAATTGGCAGCTTCCTTCTAGTCGGCTCCGTACTCTACCTCTCGTAGTGATAGGAAATTATTTATTTATTTATTATCTATTATTTATGTTTATATATTTATATTTATTTATCTCTTACATAAATAAATATACAGTTATGCAGTCCGGAAATCGATGAAGAAGATAATGTTTTCAATAAATCTTCTTCCAAGATAATAAACTATTTACTAAATATGGGCCGACTATGAAACCGACCATTGCTTCCGTTGGAATTCGGGTGTTATCGGTAATGTTCGCGTTGATTCGTTTAAAGCATTATAGCCAACAGCACACGAAGTTACTGTTTTCTGTTGATCAGATATTTTTCCTCTGTGTTCGCAAATGAGCCGGTATATAACGGATTGAATCTTTTTTTTTATAAAAAAATATTTAATTATGATTGATGGACAAATTGCCACTTCTATTGGAATTGTTTTATCAGAAAACTTTATTTTAACAACAATAATTGTAATAATCAGTGAATGTGATGAAATTGTAATACTACAGGCCTTGTATGCGTGTGGGAGACTAGCACTCAATAGTACCTCCTCCTGGCATGGGTTAAAGAGATTTATTTGAGCAAATCTCTCATCCAGCTTCTTTTAAGCCTTCTGGGAGTATTTCCAGGTATGTCAGTCGTGGCCATGTCATTAATGAGCATGTTGTTATATCCATGAAGTCTGTCGTGAAATCATCTATAAACATCATGTATATGTTCCTTTACTGTGGGTACTTCTAAATCAGTGTGAAGTGTGTGGTTTGAAATGTACCAAGGTGATTTCGTGATTAGTCTGAGTAATTTTGATTGGAATATTTGTATTTTTTTAAGGTGTGTATTTTTTTGCAGTCCCGTATACTTGTGAGGCGTATGTCCATATGGGTTTAAGTAAGTAAGTGTATGTATTCAGTCGTTGTCGGAGTTTTAATGTCGAACGTTTATGAAGCATTGGATACAGAAGTTTTAATCTCTTGGTTAGACTGAGACGTTTTTGTTTTACGTGTGGGCCCCAAACTAGTTTGGAATCCTAATTATTCATCTTCAGTTCTAAAACACACAAAATTTTCAACACATCAGCACTGTGTTACATGGATTATATATACTAAAGTTTTTTTTTTAATTTAAGACAAGAAATCAAATATTGTACTCACCTTAGGAGATCTAGTATATTATAAAAATAATGAAATTGTTTAAAACCGATCCCGATTTTTGCTTAAATGACCAGATAAACATTTCCAATAGTCCTATTTTAAATTTGTTTCAAATCGGAATGGAAAAATCCAATGAGTAACAGGAGAAATCCCAAGGTAAACCCCCAAAATTTAAACTACCTTCCCCTTCCACGATGGATATATTTCAGGTATCTGTTACATCTCCTTAAGTGAATACCAATATTTTATTTCTTGTCTTATATTTTTTAAAACTTTAGTATGTATATATAATTCATGTAGCATCCATGTGTTGAAAATATTGTATGTTTTAGAATTGAAAATGAATGAAAAGAAAATCTTATAACTGTGAGCCAACAGTAATCATCGTTCGTCATCTCTTCAATTTGGTAATCCTGAAGAAGACCTGCAAGTAGGGTTGGGTGATAGTCGATAGTTAGCACTATCGATAGGCCAATACTATCGGTTGAGAACTATCGTTTGCTATCGATAGTTTTTCGATAGTTGCTTCCTTTTTTTCCAAAGCTACTCAATAAAGAATTTCAACTAATTTAATTAAATTCAATTATCTACTTACTATTTGAAATTTGCAGGATTATAAATTATAAGATTACATCATAAAGATGAGAGAAAAAAACTAATTTATTTGAACATACAATAATAATGAACAAATCAAATCTTCAGAAACGAAAAATAACGAAATACATAGTTAATTTAAAGAGTCAAGTGTGCTCCTTGAGCCACAGATTTCCCGAAAGAAAAACTAGCATTTCTGCTTTCCTTTGGCTTAATCATTGAGAGAACCCTTGAGCCCTAGGAATTCCGAATTCAATTTCAAAGGAACTCGACACTGGACAGAGACAGATCAGCATAATTCCGAGAGTTTCAAAACTTGAAGTTAAAAAAGATTTATCTATAGTCGACACTATCGATAGTGACCATCGATAGGGATTACCTATCGATATATTGATAGTAACTATCGACTATCGCCCAACCCTACCTGCAAGGCAGGTCAAAACGTTGGCCCACAATCATTGATTTTTTTCTCGTACGTGTTGTTTCTGTTTGACCGCATTCCTGATTATCTTCTCTTCCATTCCACCTGATATTCAACTATACTTTTATGAATTTATATTATGTAATTATTATGACCTTTCTTAAAGTTTGATAATTTATTAAAAAAAAAAAAAAAGAAATGTTCCTTCTCCTAGAATAAATGAAAAACTATAAAGAAGAATCTAAAATGGAAATTTTAATCAATAAAGACCATGCCTATTAAAAATAAACAGTTTATTACGCTGAGGGGTAAGGTTAAACAAAAAAAAAATCAAGAAAGCCTACGATATTTACCGGAACACGCTATATTCAAAATATTTGTTCAATTTGAAAAAAAATAAGATATTGTTCTTCTCTGAACGTAAGTGGCTACGTTTTGCTTACGTAAAAAGCAGAATAATTCTCTCGTAAATTCATAAATTCTGGACAATACAAGCTAACTAAGGAATTTCTCAACAGAAAAAACAAAACTATCGATTTTCTCCTTTGACATTGTTTTATTGCTTGTTTACAAGAAGTTCGTTCAGGTGTGACTAAAGGCTCATTCGAACTTGTTATCTTTTTTAAAACAAGGCCTTGGTGGTCAAGCGAATTATACACTCGATTAGTTTATCTTCTAACGAAGCCCTGAGCTCAAACATAATCGCATATTTCATGCACTCTACAATATGTTGTATACCGTATATGGGTGATTCTCAGATTACGAGCAATTTTCAGTAAAAAATTTTAAATAATTTTTACGGTAGTTTAATATTTTTATTTTAAATATCATTATTTTCTATTGTCGTTTAGCTGTTAAAAAAAAAAAAAATGTTCGAGATCAAAAGTCATATTTTCATGAGAAATTTAAAATTCAAATATTTTAATAGTGCGGTAACGACAGCTATATGATATCAGCTATATAATGATAATTAAGTGTATATAATTTTTTTAAAAAGTATATTGAAGAAGGAACCATTGGTGGTTTTGTTATTGAGAGCCTAAGGGAAAAAATAACTGTTCAGGCAATGTTTCTAATAGTTCCTTGCTAATCAAAAATAAAATACTAAATGGACAATTAAACTTAAATACCTTAATTCAGGAGAAAACCTATGAATCTAAGGTAGCAATAGCTCAAAAATGTTAATTATCGCACAGTTCCTGTCATTACCGCGCTAATAATTCGGGCATTTTATTTCAACCTAACCTCTAGATGACTAAAATAAAAATTATTTTTTCTGCCAACTGTTATACAACAAATGATATTCTTAATTAAATTAAACCCAATAAACTGATTTGAAAATTTACTATGATAATATAAAGCGTGGTAATGACAACAAAAAAGGTATGTGACTTATTACACAAAGAAAAACGTGGACGAAATCTCGCTAACTCACTCCTGACCGTCGTCAGCTACCGGAGTACTACCACTAATCATGGTAAATATTTCCCCGCCGTGGCCCTATTTTCGCGGCTGTTTCTCTACAACTTTGTTTTTGGCTTGATAATAACATGATCGGACAAAGTTTGAAGCTATGTATACGTATATTATAGTATTACCCAAAATACAAAACTGAAACCATTTATGATTGTTGAGTTTTCCTATATGTGTGGACATAAATCCCACAACCATTTAGCTCACGTAACGAAAGAAATAAATAGATGTATAAAAGAAAACTAAGAGTGGGACACTCAGTGGTGATGACAGTAGCTAAAGCAATCATAAAATCAATTCAGTAATTAATACTTTCATTTTTAATATTTTATTATGGGGAAATATTCATTCTATGTTATAGCAGTGGGCAAAAATTAAAGGATTTGATCAATTGAGTAAAAATTTGGTAACGGTTCGGATCGGCGACACCAACCCCTAAACCCGCTCAGAATACCTTTTATCGATTCTAACCTTGTTCCGATTTATTTCGATGTTCTAGTCGCTGCTTTTAGAGAGGGAAGGTTATTCTCCTACATTTACTGAGAAACTCTAAATCCCTGTTCAAAGTAATATTAACTTCTTATATTAAAATGAGAAATAAGGAAATATTAAATTATGAAATTTTATCACTGAAATTGAAACAACAAATACAAATATATAAAACACCAAATCCATGTACAAATAAATCTTGTTAAGTTTCATAACACTTTTACAAGTTGTAAATTTTATCACCTAAATTGATAGAACAAATATAAATATGTAAAACACCAAATCCATGTACAAATAATAATCTTCTTAAGTTTTATAACACTTTTACACATGAGATTAGATGAAATAAGAAAACATGAATTCATAAAACACTTAATCCTTTATGAAACTCATTTTGTTAACTTCTGTTTCACTTATTTACATTTAAGAAGTCTAAATATCAATATAACAAACTAAACAACACAATCCAAGTTGAAACTGTAGAAGTGATTGTTTACATGTGAGGTTATAGGAAAGAACTATCGAAAAATGAAAACATGAAGTAAAGCGTAAGGATCGAACTGGTCGGTGTAGCGCGGGTCAACCTAGTTTGGTGGTGTCGCCGATCCGAACCGTTACCAAAAATTTTAATGGAGAAAAAATTGTCCGTCATCTGAGAATCACTCATATACCTGGTCCGTAGTAAATTTCCCTAATTTTAGAAATCCAGGCTCTGCAAAATTTTTATATTTTTTTTTTTTGTAACAGTGCACTACATTTTTAAAAACAAATTTCAGGATTTTTGATTGCTAAACCTATGTTTTTAAAATCAGTAATTGATTTAAAAATTTAATATGTCAATTAACAGGACAGTAAGGTTTAAAAAAAAGTAAATAAAACTAAAGCAATGATGTAAAGACAGTAAACCTGTGATATGTTATCGGCAGACTATGAGGAGCTAACATAGTTCTGTCTAAAAATAGCTGAGCTCATTACAGATTCTTTTGTCCTTGGAACAATATCCGCTCAACATTCTGTACTCCAAGCTGAAGGCAATAGCACCCAGTTCTGATATTCTTTTGAGGAACAAACTTTCATAATGAAGTTGGCTATTATAAATGTTAAGGAACTTTTGAAGTAGCCAAGAAAGAGGCTTCATTTAATATAGATCGAACTAGTTTTGTTTAACTATTGAATAAATAATTATAATGGTGCTTATAAAATAAAAAGAACATACAAAAATAATTTAATTAAATTCAAAGACAATATAACAATTTTATTAACCAGATATAGTCGTCTATGAGTGCTGAAATGAAGGGTGTAGAGTGCATGGAATATGTGATAATTTCCGACTTCATAGCTGCATTAGGAATAGGTAGAAGGTAACCATACCAAAAGACCCGCTCCTGGGAGGTGAGCTAACGGTGGGGGGAGAGAAGTTCAATTTTTGGTATTTCGGTAATATCTTGAAAACTGTTGACTCTAGAATAATATATTTCAAATAAACATAAAAGCTAATTAAATTTCCTTTAAAATTGATCCTATATAAATTTGTTGTAATTCTAACCGTTTACGAGATATTAGTTATTGAAAATCGGTGGTTTTCGGGAAAAAAAACAAAAAACAAATGTCACCTCACTTTTTGTCAAAACTTTTGCTTGTAGTACCTTCCGCAATCGTTTCTCTGAAACAATGTCAGAATCAAAATTGTAGAGCACTAAATTTACTTTAATTTCATTTATACGTTTTTGGTATTTGAAGCAAATGTTCAACAAAAAGTGAGGTAAACATATTTTTTATTTTTAAAATTATCTATTATTAATAACGTATATCTCGAAAACCGTTATAATTTCGACAAATATGTATATAATTAATTTCATGGGGAATTTAATGAGCTTTAATTTTGGTATGTAGCATATTTTTTTACAGTCCTCCGTTTTCGAGATATAATCAAAAAACACAACATTGGGACCTTCTCCCCTCCCCGTATTCTTAGCTCACCCCTAGAATTTTAGTATGATTACCTTCTAACTACTCCTAATGAAGCTGTGAGGTCAAAAATTATCGCATATTTCATGCACTCTACGCCCCTCATTTCAGTACTCTTTAACTAGGGTCGCACTTATCTGCAAAAACACGTTTGTTGGTACTAATTTGGCTACAGTTCCGAAACTAATAGTTCGATCGAAATTTCTATTTGTTATCTGAATGCTCCTTAAATTTACTATAAGAACCTGTATATTAAATTTTGATCAAGTCCCATTAAATACCCATTCCAGTACGTTAAAAACCGTTTACTATTGTTAGCTGGTTCTGTATGTCAGATCTGAAATTTATTTTTTTCAACTAAAATATGGTTAAATTAACTATAAACTAAAATAAACTATCAGGCCCTATATACGAAATTTCGATTATGTTGTTATATTATGGAGTTATAATGAGAATCACACTCACACACAATCTTAATTAACGTAACGTTTCGACCCGCCTTGTAGATATTCTTCGAGGTACTTGGAGGCGTAATCAGTCATAGAACTTGTGAGTTTGTTTTACCTTCTCACAACACTTTTGGCCAATTTCACGACAGTTCGATTCGACAGTCAACTATATCTTTTTACCATAAAAATTAAATTTCCTTTATTTTTTAATTCAGGAAATTTAATAGAAATTCGTAATGGAAAAATATATATATTTTTATTTTATACTCCGAGTTAAATATTGGGAGAGTTAGATAAATATTGTTAGATAGATAAAAAGTACGATTGAAGATTTATAAGTAAATTCAAATCAATCAAACCTGTTCCATTTTAATAAAAATTAAAGTGAAATACTTCAGAAAAACATTCTCCTTATTCGTATAATATTAAACCTGTGCATAAAATTTTAAATCCCAAAAATTATTCCATTTGCAACCGCATTAAAGAATCGCAAACTATTTAGTGATGGCCAAAACCATACTAACATAGACCTCATTTTTTCTGACCAATTTTTTTTTTTTTTTTTTTTTTTTTTTTTTTTGTGTATATTCAAATTATTAACTAATAGTAATTAATTTACTTTTATTTTTCAATATTTAAATTTGGGACTAACAACACATAATTGTAAAAAAAAGGAGTTGAAGACTGATTTTCTCACTCTCAATTTTTATTACAAAAAGAAAATATAGAGAGAATAAAAAATCGAAAATCAAATCATTTTACTCTTCATACAGTAGTCATCAAATGAGAACGTAAGCGATTTCAATACATGTAGAAACATATAATAAAAAGTTAAAATTATATATATATATATATATATATATATTTTAATTGGATTATTGTATTTTATTTTTTGCATCAAAATAATCTAGGTAGTAAAGCACTCTCTAAATGAATATAATTCGTTCTCGCCGAGAGATTCTTAATAAGAAAAGATTATTGCTGTTTTTACAGCTGTAGTTTTATTATATCAAAATAACTTCAGACTATAAAATAGATTATGTCTTGGCCTAACTGATTTTTTAATTATTTTCGTGCTGCTATTTCTACTTCTTAACTCAATAGAATGAAAGCTCAAATTTGAAGTATTTTACTGTGCGAGTTTTCTAATTTCTTTACTTTTAAAGAGAAGATAAATTGTAAGTAATTAGTTGATAAATCGTCGTGAATTGTACTTATATTATTTTTCAATCATTCCTGATCCTTTTTCGTGGCTGCTCGAGGCAATATAAAATATATCTGGTATAGGTGTGCCCAAGAAATAAAAAGATAAAAACGAAAAATAATTGTAAAAAGTGCAATGTTCAAATTCACAATGAACATACTAAATATATTTGTAACTATAGTATAGAAATAGAAGAAAATAATCTAGCTGATGAAAAACACATTATTATGTAAATAGTAAAATATTTAATTTTTGTTTGGTTTTTTTGTTGTTTTACAATAAATCTTTGTAAAAATATATTTTTAATCCTTATGCTCCATACTAAAATTATTGATACATTATGATGACATTTATAACTACATATTTGGTAACATAAAACTGCATTTTTTATGAAAATCCAAGAAGTGAGGGAAATGCTCAGCTAGCGACTAACGGTGTACCACATCGGCTAGCGAGGAACGCCGGGTTTAGTAGTTAATTAACTTATCAATTGTGTTATATTTACGCTAATTGTTTTAATCTCCATCCTCCAATAAATTCTCGTGTAATATCAGGGAAAATAATCAGCGCTCTACCTAATGAATATCGATGCTTCCAACTCTTCAAGCCTTCCATTGTGAACTTCGAGCTGCGCACTTGCCTAGGACTCTGCCGGGCTGCGCAAGACAACATTTTATATTTACTAAATAATATATTTTTATTTAAATAAACGAGCGTTGATCTCGAGTTTTCGCGTTATAAAATTCAAATAAACGA
Source organism: Euschistus heros (assembly GCA_003667255.2). Lineage (NCBI taxonomy): Eukaryota > Metazoa > Arthropoda > Insecta > Hemiptera > Pentatomidae > Euschistus > Euschistus heros. The sequence continues at coordinate 164,679 of RCWM02000556.1, forward strand.
ATATGTTATATATGAAAGAAATATAATTATAAATTCATCAAAGCAATTTTTACTGTGTTTTTTTCCCCCATTAAGGCCAGAATTTAAAACATAAAAGAGGGGTTGTTTCTTTCAAAGGAAGTTCATAATTGATGAGGTCCTGAGGCCATCCACGTGTCATGAAGAATATAAATATAATAAATACAAAAATAAAAAAATAATAAATTTAGGGAAATGATTATTTAGCATCAGATTTTCAAATTTTATCAGAACAAGAAAATTAAATTGCTCTTGAGTTATCTTAGATTCAGTACTTTAGGAGAAAAATTAGTCGGCACAATATTTCCACCCAAACTACTGAAAGGCCACATTATAGGAGCTAAATGAGCATAAAAAGAAATTTATCGCTGAAATAGAGAGGGCCGGAGAGTCAATTCCCTGAGCAGTTAATACCACCCTGCCATTCCCACAACTTATAGTCTTCAGTTAATCACCCGGCTAGAGTAAGATTGCTCCAATAATTTGTCTCAGAATTTTAATCTTAAATCGAAGCTAGTGATTTTCACGAGCCTTTGTAAGTGTCTAGAGCTCTTGATCACTCGTACTAATTCTTATACAAATCTAACCAAATTCAATACTAATAATTCAACTAATACTAATACTTATATTCTTCTTAATATTAGTAAGCTTTGAATTATTTCTGTATTAAAAAAAAAAAAAAAGACATCTCTTCATAGATGGATTGCCTAACCTAAAAACATTTTTTTTTTTTTTTTATTTATTATTTTGTATATGTTTCTTGAACATCAATAAAATCCCAAAGAGTGTGTAAAAGAATTTTTTTCAATATAATATCCGGTGAATAACGCCGGATAAGAGGGAGCCTACTATATTTAGATTAGTTTTTTTTCGCTTTAAACCTACGACTTGCAGTTCTTCATTATCCATTTATAAAATTACATCAATGCCTGTTGAACAGATCCGCTACCTTAAAAACCATCTCAAGAAACTCTTAACTTGTAAACTACTGTAAAGAATAAAATTATAAACTGCTTCTCTTTTATGACTCCAACATTTGCTATAACAACTTTCAAAGCCAATTTAGTACAAATGACTTATTTACATGACAGTAATTAGACCTATTTCGAAATACCGATTTGAACTTTAGGTCCCCACTAAACAGATATGAGATCGGTGGCTCCATTAAACCATCATATTCTTCTCGTATCCAATCCTTTCAGCCCAAAATTCTTTGTAAAAATTTTAATGCTCCTTACAAGGTCACAAATAAACAGCTGTAACGATGTTAATTTTCCATAGGTGGTTGATTTAGAACAAAACAAATCCTCTCACGGCGAACTCTATAAATACGATAACCTTTTGAGGCGTCTGAACAGATGATACCCAAGAAACCTTGTAATTTAGAATTTATACTGAAGCGCTACTTATGATTAGTTGTTTTAAAGTTATTAACATGTGATTGCTACTATTTTCAACAATTTAATTGTTGTATATATCAATTAATAATTTTTAAAAAATAAACTGAAATAATATTTTTTCTCTTTAGCGTTTCGCTACTCAACGCGTAATTGTTGCAGTCTAACAGCGATAAACATAAAAATCTTAAAGAAAGATACATTGATGACGAAGTGGCAGAACTTCTCTTGATAAAGATGTTATGCGAGCTTTGATCGATAAATAAAACAGTTATGGAACATGCAAAGAAACAAAAAACTTTAGCACCACATTGGATATTGGAGAGATGCAAAATCTGGAAACTCGGGTTCCTCATGCATTAAATTACCATAAAAAAAAAAAATAATAAATAATATTAATGAAGATTATAGTGCACTTCAAATTAAAGACCCTTTACAATAAAACTCAGTCTCAGCCAACCTTTCGAATAAACATTTTTAAATCTACAAAATCAAAGCAATGAATAAGAAAAAAGCTTTTAAAGATTTAGATTTGAAACATCCAGCAGATATCAGTAACATCCTTTCATCCTTCCTATCCGAGCTAAAAGAAACAATTGCACCTCTCATTTCACTCCTCACCAGATTCCTTTATCAAGTCCCATTCAATATTCCACAATGAGCACAAAGCCCCTGACCATCATTTTATGAAATGCGAATGGACTACATAACCACCGAGACGAACTTGACATATTTCTTCATGACAACAACATTGATATTGCTTTACTTACGGAGACCCACTTCACAAACCGATCACATTTCTACATACGTGACTACATCACCTATAGATCAGACCATCCAGACAACACAGCACATGCCGGTTCTTGTATCCTTATCCATAGATCCTTACCCCATTCCGTTATTCCTTCCACTCCAACTGTAGAAATACAATCAACCTCGGTGATCATATCAACAAGTCCTTATAATTTAACTTTCTCAGCTGTATACTGCCCTCCAAATATTCCCCTTTCCTATAATCATCTTGAATCCTTATTCCGATCCCTAGGACCTCGCTTCATAGCAGGAGGAGACTACAACGCTAAACACCAACGGTGGGGTTGTCGATCATCCAACTCCCGTGGCAGCATCCTATCCCGAGTCTCTACATCCAATACCTATTCCATCATTCCACCTATGAACCCTACATATTGGCCAACATCCCTCAAAAAACGACCCGATATCCTCGACATATTCATCACTTCCCAGGTATCATCATCCCAGCTCACAATAGAATCCCTAAATGACCTTTCATCTGATCATAGTCCGGTACTACTTTCCCTGCATTCAACTTCTGTTCCTAAACCCACCCATCCTTCGTTGATTACTGGCCGAGTAGACTGGGACAGCTTTCGATTTGATTTGGAAATGAAAATAGATTTAAAAATTTCACTTAAAACAAAACAAGACATTGATACTGCCATAGGAATACTAACGACAACAATGCGCAATAGCATAATAGATAATACCTCAAAAAGAAAAAAATACAATTCTTTCCAGAGTCATTTGCCACAATATCTTCGCATTCTATTGAAAGAAAAGCGGAAAGCAAGAGCTAGGTGGCACAGAACCAGATATCCGTCAGACAAAAATAACTACACCAAATTGACTAACAAACTAAAAACAGAAATAAAAAATTCAAAATTCAAAATTTAAATAAATATACTGAAAACCTCAACACGACTGACAAATCTTTATGGATGGCCACCAAAAAACTCCTGAACTATAAAAATTGTAATCACCCTCTTCTAACTGAATCTAAAACGTGGTCAAGATCTGACGATGAAAAATCTCAGATTTTCGGTCAGCACCTTTTAAATACCTTTAAACCCCATCCTGATATCCTTTACCCAAATCACCTTGAAAGAATTGAAACAGAATTAAATATCCCACTTCAAATGTCCCCTCCTCCTAAAGCATTCCATCCCTCAGAAATATCAAGTATCATCCAAAGATTGCCCACCAAGAAAGCCCCTGGACATGACCTTATCACATCCTATATCCTAAAACACCTTCCTTGGAAAGCCATCCTGTTCCTAACATTTATATATAACGCTGTACTCCGAACAACATATTTTCCTGATCCTTGGAAATTATCCATAGTCAAAATGATACCCAAACCCAAAAAAGCCACCGGAACACCCTTCCTCATATCGTCCTATTTCCCTCTTGCCAATTATGGGTAAAATCTTAGAAAAACTCATCTTAAAACGATTGTATCCTATCCTAGATTCCAATCACATAATCCCAGATCACCAGTTTGGATTCCGAACATCTCATTCCACAATCCAGCAATGTCATCGTGTGGTGGACGTTGTCTCCTCCGCATTGGAGCGCGGAATGTACTGCACGGGAGCCTTCCTCGATGTAGAACAAGCATTTGACCGAGTCTGGCACCCAGGACTGCTTTACAAACTCCGTAAATTCTTACCTTCTACATATTTCCTTATTATCCGCTCCTATCTCAGTGATAGAACTTTTAAAGTTAATCATAACTTTTCCTATTCCTCTCTCTTTAACCAAGCAGCAGGTGTTCCTCAAGGAAGTATCCTAGGTCCAATCCTCTACACGGTGTATACAGCTGACATCCCTACGCATCCTAGCACCATCCTCACCACGTATGCTGATGACACTTGTGTGTTATCAGTAAACAATGATCCATGTATTGCCTCCCAGACACTCCAATCCCATATCATAAACCTTCAAGAATGGTGTCGAAAATGGAGAATCAAAATAAATCCAAATAAATCACATCAAATAACCTTTACCCTTCGTCGTAAACCTATGACTTCCTGTCCTACAGTATCCTTTAATGATGTCCCATTAATCCCCGTTGAACAGATCCGCTACCTAGGACTCCATCTGGACAAACGTCCTACTTGGAATCCACACACAAGACTAAAAAGACAAGAAACTGCCCGTCGTTTTCGACTACTTCAGCATTTACTCGACAAACGTTCAAAGCTCTCAATTAATCACGAAAGACTAATATACATAACTGTGATTAGACCTATCTGGACGTACGGAGTTGAGCTTTGGGGCTCCACTAAACCATCCAATTCATCTCGTATCCAATCCTTACAATCCAAAATCCTTAGAAAAATCCTAAATGCTCCTTACTTCGTCACAAACAAACTTATCCACAAAGATCTTAATATACCTTACGTTTCTGACTTAGCTCATACCAGATATCTATCCTTGCATAGCAAACTCCACAATCATTCAAACCCATTAGTATCACAGCTTGCTTCTCACTCCATTCCAGATAACCCTCCGAGGCGTCTGAAAAGAAGATGGCCTCGAGACCTTCTTGTATAATGCTTCATTATATAAAACCTTTAGAAGTGCTACTAATGGGTAGTTGCTTTAAAAACAAGTGACAAGTCATTTTTATCATTATCATCGTATTTACTTAATGTATAATATATTGTATATACAGTTGTAAATTTCTATTAAATAAATAAAAAAAAAAAAAAAAGATTTGAAACAAAAATCAGGAAAAGGAGATTAAATGTTGGAAATAAAAAGCTTCGCGGTTTACATTTAACAGGTGAAAGAAGATTTGAATAATATAGAAACAGAAGAATGGATAGAAACAAATATAGGGGAAAAAAAACAGTGAAGGCACAAAAACAGGCCCATCGGACAGGACGAAAAGCGCTGACTGGTAAAAGGATATAGAGCGAGAGATGAGAAATCTGAATAAATAAAATGCTATTTCCTGGTCCTGTAACCCTGATAGGCATGTTAGAAAAAACTAAATATTTTATAAAACAGATGAATATTTATTAAATGTCTATTGAAAAATAGAAGAGTATTCTAGAGCGATAGGGGATATCTGATAAATAGAAATATTTTAAAATATTTATAATGAATGAAAAACAAATGCTTAGAGAACTCAAATATCTATTTATTTTCTCAAGAATCGAGGTGTAATCAAGAATATAAATTTTAAACCGCCACATCTCTAATAATTTTCTAACATATCATTTATACAGGATGAGTAGCTCTTAATTTAAAAATAAAAAAAAATGGGTGAAACTAGATCAAAAATGTAGAAAAAGCCCGCAGAACTCACCTTTCTATTCCAATCAGTTACAGATGTACGATAAATCAAATACTTTTTTTGAGGAAACCACGTTTTTTTTTCTATAAAAGCTATAATATCTCCACTTAGTTTAAATATTTTTCACATTTTGACCACATTTTTGGATTGAGCATAAATTTTCTATGAGAAAATTTTACAAACTTTTGACCTAAAAAACACTCGATCATCACCTTATTTGGGGAAGTTACAATGTCTTATCAACCGACTTCAAAAAAGAGGAGGTTCTCAACCCGTCTGTATTTTTTTTTGTGTGTATGTTACGCGATTACTCCGTCAATTCTGAATCAATTTTAATGATTTTTTAGATCGGTAGGGCATACTTCAGAGGTGGTCCCATTAAAATTATATTGAAATCAACAAATCAAACAAACAAAAATCAAAAAAACAGTTTAAAAAATCACTTATTAACGGTTTTTTTGATTTTTCTTAAAAAGAGCTGCATTGATTTCAAAATATTTTTTATGGAACCACCTCTGAAGTATGCCCTACCGATCTAAAAAAGAATCATCAAAATTGATTCAGAATTGACAGAGTAATCGCGTAACATACAAAAAAACAAATACAGATGAGTTGAGAACCTCCGTCAATTCTTAATCAATTTTGATGATTCTTTTTTAGACCGGTAGGGCATACTTCAGAGGTAGTCCCATAAAAAATATTTTGAAATCAATGCAGCACTTTTTAAGAAAAATCAAAAAAAACCGTTAATAAGTGATTTTTTAAACTGTTTTTTTTTGTTTTTTCTTAAAAAGAGCTGCATTGATTTCAAAATATTTTTTATGGGACCACCTCTGAAGTATGCCCTACCGATCTAAAAAAGAATCATCAAAATTGATTCAGAATTGACAGAGTAATCGCGTAACATACAAAAAAAACAAATACAGATGAGTTGAGAACCTCCGTCAATTCTTAATCAATTTTGATGATTCTTTTTTAGACCGGTAGGGCATACTTCAGAGGTAGTCCCATAAAAAATATTTTGAAATCAATGCAGCACTTTTTAAGAAAAATCAAAAAAAAAAACCGTTAATAAGTGATTTTTTAAACTGTTTTTTTGTTTTTTCTTAAAAAGTGCTGCATTGATTTCAAAATATTTTTTATGGGACCACCTCTGAAGTATGCCCTACCGATCTAAAAAAGAATCATCAAAATTGATTCAGAATTGACAGAGTAATCGCGTAACATACAAAAAAACAAATACAGATGAGTGAGAACCTCCGTCAATTCTTAATCAATTTTGATGATTTTTTTTAGACCGGTAGGGCATACTTCAGAGGTAGTCCCATAAAAAATATTTTGAAATCAATGCAGCACTTTTTAAAAAAAAAAAAAAAAACCGTTAATAAGTGATTTTTTAAACTGTTTTTTTTTTTTTTTCTTAAAAAGAGCTGCATTAATTTCAAAATATTTTTTATGGAACCACCTCTGAACTATGCCCTATCGATCTAAAAAAGAATGATCAAAATTGATTTAGAATTGACAGAGTAATTGCGTAACATACAAAAAAACAAATACAGATGAGTTGAGAACCTCCGTCAATTCTTAATTAATTTTGATGATTCTTTTTAAGACCGGTAGGGCATACTTTAGAGGTAGTCCCATAAAAAATATTTTGAAATCAACGCAGCACTTTTTAAGAAAAATCAAAAAATCAGTTAATAAAAATCACTGTTATATAACCTTACATTTTAAACATATTTATGATTATTATTATTTAAAATCTCATAGTAACTAAATCTCCGTCCTAAAGAATAAAGAAATATCGCCACTGGTGGAAAGGCGGTGTCTACTTTTAGGCACCCTCAGAAAAAAGCTCAATTCAGTTGAAAGTTATTCGATAAATTGGTACCGGGTATTTAATTTTCTTTATCGATGATTTTATATGTATGTACAAACAACATACACATTCCCATTAATGAAAAATATACGTAATGATTTCAACTCCCATTTTGTGTTCAATTTTCCCAATTACATGAAGGTAAGTGGGTATGATAACCTCGATAAGTCTTTGTTCAGTAAGTCGAACTATTTTTCAGGGTAGCTTGAAGATCGAGAATTGACTATATAAACAAAAATACACTCACCACTAAAAAGTGAAAAATAAAAATAATTTTTAGAGAAAAAAACAAAACCGACTTCAAGATTAAACCTACTTACACGAACTTAACTAAAAAATAAAAAATAATATTTTAATTGCTTCAAAATAAAAACTGTTAAATGAAAATCAATGAAATTATTGATACTTATATACCTAATCACAACTTACGATTAGTTATTTTTGGAGTCGGTGCCAACCAAAACTAACAGAATTTGAAAAGAAATGGTAATTGTAAAGATCCTCCCACTGTTTCATCACCGCCACACCGCTGTCTCCGGCCATTCGAAAGTGTATTGCAGAGGCGGGATTAAACTGCCATTCTTGGCTGGTACCGACTACAAAAATAACTAATCATAAATTGTGAATAGGTATATAAGTATTGATAATTTCATTGATTTTCATTTAACGGTTTTTATTTTGAAGCAATTAAAATATTTTTTTTTATTTTTTAGTTAAGTTCGTGTAAGTAGGTTTAATCTTGAAGTCGGTTTTGTTTTTTTCTCTAAAAATTATTTTTTATTACTTCAACGCTCACCGTTTTTGGAAAAAACTATCCTCAAAACTACAAATCTTACAAAAAAATTGCAAATTTAATTAGCTTTTGAATGATATGTAAAAATTTTATGGAAAAATTTACTTTTAAAACCGAAAACAACATGATGTTCTCATTTGGCATACAAATCAGTTACTTTGTACTCAGTTACAAAAAAATATTGTTTAAAAGAAAATTTAAGAAAACTGTCAATAAAGCGACACTAGATCAAAGGATCTTATGTTATTACATTTATTTATTTATTATTATTATTATTATTATTTAGGATTTATTTTATTATATTTTCAATGTAAGGTTTAAAACCAAATGATAATGAACATAGACCTCAATTTTGCCGATGGTTTCTGAATGCAGATTGTGTTGGATAATTCCGCTTTTTGAGGTGGATTTTATGGGAAGATGAGTCTGTTTTTACAAGGGAAGGTATTGTATGTATTTCTGGCTTCCCATGTATATAGTTGGTTTTTTACACCAAGAGGTACTCACCCTGTATATAGCTTTATTTGAAAAACATAAACCAACATTAATATCCAGAGCACACGGTAACATATTAAATAAATAATAATCTGATTTCGTTCTACAGATGTTAAAAACAAAAGTGAAACGACACAACAAATATAACATATGCCCTTGATTAATTTAACAAGTGACGCACAGATCTTAAATAATACTAGATCCAATGTGGGCCGCCCCGTGCCAACATATACAAGGAGAATTGGCTCGACCCCCAGCGTTTGATATGACATTATAGTAGACTGTATGTCGCGTGTTAACTGAATCTATTAAAATATACATGAGAAGTGTCTGTCAGTTCGGCTGCAGACTTCAATGGATCTGTTGAGAGTGGCACGAACTCATTAGAGAACTGATGTAGCAATGTCACTTAGAGATATCAATACGTACGCTATCTATAAACAGGTTAGTTATATGTGCAAGCATAGGTAATAGAAAGTCTTAATGAAGTTGACTTGAGTTTAATAAACTAACAAACGCTAACAAAAAAATAAATAAATAAAATAGAACCAAATATTTTTTGAGAATTTTTCTTTATTTTATAATAAAATTAACTAAGCAAAAACTTCTTTCACCGAAAATTTTTTTTAAAAAATCTTTAAATCATGCATTAAACTAGTTTTTACTAACTCTAGAGCAATAGATTTCTTCATACAATAGGCGATTTACGATTTTAATTCAAATCACAAAAAAAAAACACTCAGGTTTAAATTACATAAAAAAAAAAAAAAATTAAAAAAAAAATAAAATAAAAAAAAAAAAACTCATACTTTAAACTATTTCGAGAAGAATCAAAATTTTTACATACATTAATGTTAGGAGATGAAGATAATCATAAAGATAAAGATAAAGGGATGCAGTCAAAGTAACACCACGTTTAAGAAGGATTTCTTTAATACGTGCCAACGTTTCGACCTTCGTTGCAGGTCTTCTTCAGGGCTATAATAAACAAAATACCAGATGTGAAAAAAATAACAGACCGATAAACAGATGACAAATGGAATACAGAATGGCATAGATAAAAGACAATATACAAAAAACCGCATAGAAATGATCAGATACATAAATAACAAAGAATACAAAGCAGCAAGCAACAAAAACCCATCTTGGTTTTTTTATTATAAGTCAAGTTATAAAATAAACTGCTAGGGCCTATTGGGCTATCAAAAGTTTTTGTATTTATTTATTTTTTTTATATATCAATTTATTGAAATTTACAACTGTACAAATATGTACATCAAGTAAATGAGTTGATATCGATTACAATGGAACTACTTCAAAACTTGAAAAGAACTACTCATCAGTAGCACTTCAATGAAAATTCTACACTAGAAGATCTCTAGGCCATCTTCTTTTCAGACGCTTCGGAGGATCATCGGGAATGGAGTGGGTAGCAAGTTGAGAAACCAATGGATTTGAGTGGTTATGGAGCTTACTATGAAAGGATAGGTATCAGGTTAGGGCTAACTGAGCAACATATGGAACATTGAGGTCTTTATGGATACGTTTATTAGTGACAAAGTTAGGGGTAATTGGGATTTTTCGAAGGATTTCGGATTGTAAGAATTGGATAAGAGATGAATTGGAAGGTTTAGTAGAGGTCCAAAGCTCAACTCCGTACGTCCAAATAGGTCTAATCACAGTCATGTAAATAAGTCTTTTGTAGTTAATTGGGAGCTTTGATCGTTTGTCTAGTAAATGTTGAAGTAGTCTGTAATGTAGTAGTGTATGTGGATTCCAAGTAAAAAAAAAAAAAAAAATCAATTTCCATGGAAAACTCTTAATCAACTAATAGATTCTTCTTTAGTAATTAAGTTCGCGATCATATATTTCTCTGTATACTCAGAATCTGTAACCATTTGAATGTTTTTTATGACTAAGGATTACCATACAACAAATATCGCACATATTGCAACTGCTGCGACGAAATCCCACCAAAGAGGGTATAAAAACAAATGTCCCGAATGTAAGTCAAAACAAGCAGAGGCAAATCGGAAATTTTAGGGAAAGGGCAGAGACAAAGGGAAGGATATAGCCGGGATTTAGAGGAAGGAACTGGTAGTAACAAGTGCCGGCCAACTTTATTTCCCAGCTCTCGAAGGTTCTCATGTCTCTCTTTATAGCTTCTCTGAGAAATATGCTTCCTTCGTGATTTGGTTACTACCATCTTGGTTCAAGGTGGCCTAGTATCACGAATTCAGATATCGGAAAATATTTTGAAAAAAAAAAAAATTAAACAATGAAATCCTTCAAAGAAAAAGAAATGGAGAATCCCTAATGAACAAATGTAACCTATATAAAAAGCTAGTTATTATTCCGCAAGGAAGTCTCCACGAAACCTACCTGACCCGCACTACAGCGACCCCCAGTTCGATCCTTAGGCTTCACTTCGAGTTTACATTTATCGATAGTTCATTCCTATAACCTCACATGTAAACATTCACTTCTACAGTTTCAACTTGGATTGTGTTGATTAATGTGTTATATTGATATTTAGTCTTCTTAAATGTAAATAAGTGAAACAGAAGTTAACAACATGAGTTTCATAAAAGATTTATTGTTTTATAAATTCATGTTTTCTTATTTCATGTTATCTAATGTGTAAAGTATAATAAATGTGAGAAAGTATATCAGAGGTTTCACATTTTCTTATTTCCACTTCCCATGAGAAAATATAGCAGACATTAATATCATTACTTTCAACAATTATTCTGTCTTTCATATATTTATAATTTGTTACTTACACTTCCCTGACATCAGAAAGTTTATCAGGAGTTAACATTACTGGTGGTTTAGTATTATATTAATTCTGATTTAATATAATATTAATTCAAAATTGATTTAGTGTCTTATATTTTCATATTTTCTCATTTCCACTTCATTATTTTCTTATTTCTCGTTTTAATATCAGAAGGAAAACAGAAGTAAATATTACTTTGAACAGGGATTTAGAGTTTCTCCGTAAATAAAGGAGAATAACCTTTCCCCTCGAAAAGTAGCGACTAGAACACCGAAATAAATCGGAACAAGTTAGAATCGATAAAAAGTATTCTAGGCGCGCGTAAGGGCTGGAGACCGGCTTGCGGAATGCTATCAAAATTTTTAATTTGTTGACAAACTTAACAATACTAAAAAAGTAATGGAGTGTTGTTGAGTAGGGATAGGTATCGATAGGCGATACATCAAAATAATCGATATATTTTCTTTCAAATATATGTCGTATCGCTAGGTACTTCATAATACTGCAAATGTATTTTTAAAGTGACACAACTCAAATATCTGTATTTTTAATTTACTGTTATGTTTGACCCTCCAAGGACTTGTCCATAAGATCACACCAAACGTACTCCCGCTCAAAAGGACACCCTGCTCTTCCAAACTTATTTTATTCCTTTATATCTCTCCAGCCCTTCTCCAAGAGGTAGAAGACTTGATTTGTGACTAAAACTGTGACGATTAAAGCACTTCTCGAATCAGAAAAAACTTTGACTGTCATAATTTTGTTAATTTTTTTTTTTCAACTGATACCATAATAAAGTTAGACTCTGTATAGTCTTATCATGCTGAATTATAAGTTTCATTAAATTATAATAATCGTGGAGGTTTTAAAATGGCCTTTATCTATAGTTATCTATCATTATAATAATAAAAGAAATATTTAAATAAGGCATTAAAAAAAAAACAATAAATAAATAACAAGAATTATCGGTGTATCGATAGTTGTAGCTATCGATATGTGTATGGATATCCATCCCTAGAATTAAATAACTAGAACAACGGCGGTGACTTCAACATGGAACATCCGGACTTCAACAACGCCGATTCTACAGACAGACACTATACACTACCTTGGTCTCACATTTAAGAATTAAGTTTTAACAGTTATTCAGACTGAACCGAAATTGTAGTGTGAAATGTTTTATTTATACCATAACATGTATTATTCGAATATGTTCCAAAATTGTGAATTGTTAAACTTCGTAATATGAAACCCTATATATATATATATATATATATATATATATATATATATATATATATATATATATATATATATATATAGTTCATTCTTATAACCTCACATGTAAACAATCACTTCTGCAGTTTCAATTTGAGTTGTGTTGTTTAGTGTGTTATATTGATATTTAGTCTTCTTAAATAAGTTAAATTCTTAAATTAGTGAAACAGAAGTTAATAACATGAGTTTTATAAAAGATTTATTGTTTTATAAATTCATGTTTTCTTATTCCTCTTTATATATATATATATATATATATATATATTTATATATATATATATATATATATATATATAGGGTTTCATATTACGAAGTTTAACGATTCACAATTTTGCAACATATTCGAATAATACATGTTATGGTGTAAAACATTTCACACTACAATTTCGGTTCAGTCTGAATAACTGTTAAAACTTAATTCTGTTAAAACTTTGAATACATTTTTTAACAGTAGGAAAAGTTACCAAAAAAAACCTACACAAAAATAATACATAAATTAAAATAAAATAATAATAATTAATAAATAAAAAATATAAAAAATAAAGAATTTTTTTGTGTTTAAATTAATTCCAATTAAGGAATAAGTTAACTTATACAATTCTTTGATTTGTTAAATTAAAATTATTAATAAATTCTAAAAATGTCTTATTAAATAAATTTTAATCTAGTAGTATGTGTCAAGTACGTTTGTGTACGTATCTTGTTAAGGTTAGCTTGTTATATTTGCATATTGCTTGTATAATAGGATTACCTGAGTTTTGTGTTGAGTTAAAAAAGTTCATGGTCAGGGTGTAAATAAATCGTTTAATTGTTTGAAAATTTAGGTCGTGCAGCATGTCTGTTATTTTTGTGTACCTTGGGTAATCGTTAATGATCCTATAGCATAGGTTTTGAATCTTTTCTATTCTTTTTTAAAGTTGGAGTCACATGTGTAGCTCTACACCGGAGATGCGTACGTCAGCAATACTCGAATGACTGATTTACTTAGAATAATTTTGTTGCGAATTGATAGGGATGATTTTCTTCAGAAATATGGTGACATTAAAGACATTTGACAGATGAATGACATGGCATCTACGCATCAAGAAAAAAAGGATAATCATTAATCAAAGACTAAGGATTTTTTACTAACTTTTATCAAAACATTCAAAGCATGTTTTGGTCTATTTGTTTCTGTGAAACATTTTATGGAACAAACAATTTAAGTAAAAACGTTCCAGACATGAGCTACATACTGAATTTTTCATGCCAATGTTGACGAATAAACATGGACTCTCTAAAATTAAATTTAAGAAAAATGACATGGACATTCCAACACACTGATAAACAATATCGTCCCTAACATTGCAAAATATCGAATAAGAAAAACACACTTTTTGTACATGTTTATCAATATCTTTAGGACTGATATAAGTTTTGGAAAATTCTCAAATCTGAATTCACTCTGTAAATGGTGATATTCCACTAATCCCTATTGGACAGATCTGCTACCTAGGACTCCACTTGGACAAACGTCTAACTTGGAATCCACATACAAGACTAAAACGACAAGAAGCTGCCCGTCGTTACAGACTACTACAACATTTACTAGACAAACGTTCAAAATAGCTTGTCTTACTAGACAAGACAAAAAGCTTCCAATTAATTACAAATGACTGATTAGACCTATCTGGACGTACGGAGTTGAGCTTTGGGGCTCCACTAAGCCATCCAATTCGTCTCGTATCCAATCCTTACAATCCAAAATTCTTCGAAAAATCCTCAATGCTCCTTACTTTGTCACTAATAAACTTATCCATAAAGATCTTGATGTTCAATATGTTGCAGATTTAGTCTAAACCAGATATCAATTCTTTCATAGTAAGCTCCATAACCACTCAAATCCCCTAATTTCTCAACTTGCTTCCCACACTATTCCTGATAATCCTCCGAGGCGTCTGAATGGCCAGAGACCTTCTAGTGTAAAATTTTTACTAAAGTGCTACTGATGAGTAGTACTTTTCAAGTTTTGTCACGTTATTGTAATAGTAAAAAGCACATTTACTTGATGTATAAATATTCTAAAGTTGTAAATTTACAAGATAAATTGCAGGTGTAGGGACGATATGAACTCATAGATATAAAAATGAATTACTGGGCCTGTCAATTTTCCTTTCGATGCATTTATTACTTTAAATATATTTTTATGGTATTCAATTCGTCCTTGCTCCGATATTTTCAATAAGAAAAGTTTATTGCTGTTTTTATAGCAGTAGTTTTATGATATCGAAATAACTTCAGAATATAAAATAGAATATAAAGTCTTGGCCTAACTGATTTTTTAAAGTATTTTCGTGCCGCTATTTCCATTTCTAAGGTTGTTAAGAGTTTTAAGATTTATCACTGAAGTTCCTGTATTTCACAATGTTACATGTATTTTACAATAAACTCTTTAAACTTAGTTAGACACCGTAAAAACATGTACCATGTTTAAAAATTACTACGAAAACCACTAAACAATATTGATTTTCTTCTCAGAGGTACCATCAATAGAAAGCAATGAAGAAAACTTTGCTGAACTACATAAGTAAATATGAACTATGTTGCAGAAAAGAACATGTATCGTTTCTATATCTATATCTATATAGAGGTCTTGAATATTTTGAAAGTCTTAATTTTGTAGTGTTGTAAAATGATCGCATTGCCCGAAAATTCCTTTTTTGACAGGGATACGTGTTTTTAGGTGGGGGTCTATTGTTGAGGCCAACATGTGTTTTTTTTTATGTACATGAGGTCACTTAGTCCTTGATTCAAATTAAGATTATTATAATTGTTTTTACCTCATGTATATTAAAATTAGTTATAAAGATTCAATATGTTTTTAGTTTGTCAATTTTATAAATTTTATCTTAAGCGGTTATAAATTAAAACATATGTCATATGTTTTTTGGAAGCCACGCTTCAGTTTGCAACTAGTCACCATGACGAATGTTCAATTCACATTTGTTGTGGCCATGATAGTTGAAGAGAACATTGCTCATGTGCTCAGGGCCTCAGTGTGAACTTCCAGGGTCTCCAGGAGCTCTCTTTACGTTGTCTAATTGACACAGCCGCCGAAAACAGATTGCAGTCAAAAATTGTAACCGTAGGGTTTGTGAACTCTGGTTTATTATTAATTAATTTATAACTGTTTATTTATTTAGTTGTTCAAATTAAAGAAATTATTGCCTGTATTAAAAATTTGTTTTTTATATTGTTAAGGCATGAAATATAGTTTTCAAGCAAATTATTAATATCATATATTGAGCTACCAGCTTCACAAAAAAGCAGTTGATTTTCGGCTGCGTTCATCAAGAACCCCTAGCCACCGCTACATCTATACTTTTTTGCTGTAACTTTTTTTTTCAAATTAAAAAATGTAACATTTTGGCACGCTCTACCTCTGTTGGTATTGAAATGATTGAAAATTTAACATGTGCTCTCAAGTCAGAAATTTAATGTAGAATACTTTTTGTTATAAAACATTTGTCGCTAAGAACTACCGTTTAGAAGCCATATTGCTTTGATACACAAAATAAATCAAATAATACTATAACAAATTTTGTACTGAGTATTTTTAAAATTTTGCTAAGCATATTGCACAAACTATATAACGCCGGGTACAGCTAGTAAAAGTAATAAAATATAATATGTAAAGTAGCATTTTAAATTGTATTGTAGAAACACTCAACTGGAAGCAAGAACTCAATAAATCTTTAAAGTAGCTGTGCTGGAAAAACTATAAAAACAAACCTGAGAATTCACATCGACAGGGTACCCAGCTTTTCTGACCAATCCTATATAAAAACAAAATTAAATAAATACTTAATAAAATAAAAATTTGACGGAAATAAAAAATTTGGTACCCTTTCAGAAGTGAAGCTCCAGAACACCTTTTATGGATTCTAACCTTCTTTCGATTTATTTCGATGTTTTAGTTTCTAGTCGAATTAATGGTACATTAAATCAAAATTAATATAATGCTATACTTGTGATAAACTTAATGATGTTAGGGAAGTGTAAATAACAAATTATAAGTATATAAAACACAGAACCCTTGTTGAAAGTTATGATGTTAATTTACGCTATATTTTCTGAAGGCAAGTGGAAATAAAAAAATATAAAACATTGATATGCTTTCTGCTTTCTTTTATGCCCTCCTTGATACAACAAATATAAATATATAAAACACCAAATCCATGTAGAAATTAATCTTGTTCACTTCTGTGTTTATTATTTGCATTTAAGAAGACTAAATATCAATATAACAAACTGAACAACACAATCCAAGCTGAAACTGTAGAAGAGAATGTTTACATGTGAGGTTATAGGAAAGAACTATCGATGAACGTAAACTTGAAGTGAAGCGTAAGGCCGGCCACACACTAGCAGATACACCTTAGAGATACGCCTGTTCAGGTGTAACGGATACCTGAGGAGCACACACACTCATCTTCATCAAATTCAGATCCAGTACATAATTGGGTTTTACAATTGAAAAACTTAATATATGAGTTGGGATTTGAGACCGTATGGGATGCACAAGATTCAAAAATAATTGAGGAAAACAGTAAAGCTATTCTAGAATCCTATAAACAGAAACTCATAGAAGAGGACGATATCAGTATTAACAACTCGTACTATAGCCATATATATCAATATTTACAACAGAACAATTATCTACAATTTAATTGCAATATTTCAAAGATTAGACTAGTGAGCCAATTAAGAGTTGGAGGAACAAAACTAATCCGAATATATCATAAAGGGACCACATATTGTATCAATTGCGATGATGACTGTACTCTCTGTAACCTTAAACAGAAGGAAGACTTATTTCATTTGATATTTGTATGCCCACATTATGCTCAGTTAAGGGATAATTATATTAATTACTAGCATCCCCGTCGCGGCTTCGCCCGCCCTCATAAGTAAAGATGATTTCAACTAAAAATTTAAGTTTTATTTGTTTATCGATAAGATTCTTGTATTTTAGCATGTGGTTGAGTATTATTTCTATACACAATTGGTCGATTTTCAAGCTTCACTGGGATCCACATATCGCACACCATATTTAAATCTTTTTTAATAATTTCCTTGATATTTTAATAAGTAAATTTTATCATCAATTTCAAGCTGTTCTGTAAACTCTCGTGTAGAATGGCACTCGCCACCTATCGGTCAATTTTCAAACTTCACTGTTGTCCACAAATTAACTTTTTTAAATAAAATATAAATTAAAAATCGGTAGATTTTAATATTGCTAAACCTTCTTAGAACTATGAAGATGATGTAGTTAATATTTAGTACAGATTGGTTCAGTAATATTCGCGGTTAGTGATCAAAAACGAAAAATCGTTTGTCCTATTATAGAATAGTATAAATTATCATTATAGAAAATTTTTTAATTTTAAATCTTTCAAGAACTATGAAGATGATGTAGTTAAAATTTGGTTCAGATAGGTTCATTAGTTTTACTAAAACGCTATTGTTGCTTGCCACATATTCGACTTTTAAATTTCACCGGAATCCACACGTCACACCACATATTTATAGCTTTTTAGATAACAAATTCATTTAATTTAGTAATTTTATTATCAATTTCTAGCTATATTTAACACCGGATCATTGTAACCTCTCTTGAATGGTGCTCGCTTTACTACACACTACATATTTATCGCTTTTTAAACAGTAAATTAATAGAAAATATATAAATTTTATTATTGCTAAACCTTCCTTGAACTATGAAGATGATGTAGTTATATTTGGTACAGAATAGTTCTATAGTTTTTGCGTTTAGTGATCACGAACGCGGAAATGGCTTGTCCTTTTATATATAACTTCATCATCCCCCGTCGAGGCTTCGCCCTCTCTCATAAGTGAAGATCTTAGATAGTTTTAACTAATAGTTGATTTTTTGTTTATCGATAAAAATCTTGTATTAAAGTGAACAATTGAAAATTATATTTTTGATGATATTTTCACCCATAGCAGCCATTATTAACTGGGTTAAATTTAGATTGATTAGGTGTTTGAAGATAACATAAAGCGTAATTAGACATCCAATTTTCAATTTTAATATATGAGTTGGTAATCCAGATGGACAGAGACTATTAAGAAACTGCATTATCAGTGCTTACAACTAAAGGTTCAAAATTCATATTTTTACACACAATATTAAACAGCTGAGGATCGGCATTTTGATTTTTAATAATTTTCATTCGACAGAAATAATTTTATTGATTTGATCTGGCTGGATTTTAATTTCTAACCATAAAAGTATGTGGTAGTGTGGCAAAACCCGTTTCTAACACTCAACATTGTACATTTAAATTTTTATTGTTGCTAAACCTAGAATTATAAACATGATGTAGTTAAAGTTTGGTATATTTCACTCCATATACCTGTTTTTATAACAATTTAATTGAAAATAAGTAAATTTTATTATATAATGTTCACCTCTATGTAACACTGTACAGTTGAAAATTATTTTTAACCTTTCATGTAGATTGCAATTGCCGCCATTTTTGAACTTCACTGTTATCCACTTATTATTCATTTTTCAATAAAGAATTAGTTGAAATTATATTAGATTTTACTATTGCTAAACCATCCTATAAAGATGATGTAGTCAAAATTTGGTAGAGATTGGTTCAGTAGTTTTTAGCGGTTAGTGAACACAAACGAAACATTGCTTGTCCTTTTATTCGTAATAGTATAACCTTATACCGCCATATGTTAGAATCGTATAGAGCTAACAGATAATTGTGACTTACAGATAATATACAAATAATATTGCGACTATAAATTAAGATATAAGGTATCCTCCTATCATATTTTTTGTTGGATCAAACTGCACACGGTGTGCAAATTTGATTAAAATGTGCAAATTTGATTAAAATCGGGGTTCAGTAGTTAAGGTGTTAGCCGGCCCCTAGGCGGCGACACGTAATTTATATATATTAAGATATTAATCCAATAATTGGTAGGACCAAATTATAATAGAGATTCCCTGGTATTTGTGCTGGAAGTGGATAGCATGGCAAAGCTAAACCTATTTTTTTTATTTTTTTGTAAAGTTACTAAAAACGAGAAGTTTTTTAAGAAACGAATGAAGATAAAGAAACTTATATAAAATATGTAATATCAACCGATTATTGTATTTTCATTTTGTATCTATGAAACTGAGGAATAATTCTGTGTATTTTTAGTTTTATTGAATTATAATGGAAGATTATGCTTTATGTATATGTATGTATGCTTGTGTATGTGTGTGTGTATGTATATATATAGTTATTTTTGTTAATTTAGTTATTCGGTTAGTTTATTTAGTTATTTAGGCCAACTCCTTGCTATGAGATGTATCTCTACAAGCAATAAAAATTATCTATCTATCTATCTATCTACCCTGTCAAGTTTGTCAGTTCACCATGGATTCTCCTAAAAATGATTTGCTCTTTCTCTGTGTAATTTTTGCGAAACATAAAAACAGACGGAAGAAACGCAAACAACAGTGTAAGGAATGGTTGAAGAAAAGAAATAAATTTAGCCATAGCAATCTCCTTAATGAATTAAGACATGAACCATCTGTATGCAGCATATCTCTTATCTCTATTGCGGTAGTCTTTATCTTTCACTTTCCGCAAGCAAGGTTCACTTTTATAAATTTCAATGAAATCACCAACAACTTCATTATTTCGTTGCGACATTTTTCAATTTTTGGGTTGTTTGTTGATTCTTTCATTTGGTATAGAACAAATCTAAAAAAAACAGTTAACCAACCACATCAGGACTGCAGAAACTGGGACCTGTTTTAGGTTTCCTCCAAACTCACACATCAAGTCTAATTCCACTCAGGCAGAACTGATCGAATTTTATCAAGTGTCAGGTCGCCTGAAAGGCTAGTTATTTCCGCTACACACCATCAGGTACGCCTGTACAGGCGGGCTGTTCAGGCGTACCTGTTACTGTACCTAATAGTGTGTGACCAACTTTAAAGTTGGCTTCCATAAAGTGAGAATTGTTAGTCAATTAAGAGTTTCCAGCCCGGCAGTCATCAAGATGTACTTAAAGAACAGGACAATTTCACTTGAAGGAAACAAAAATTGTACTTTCTGTGAGCATTTTGTGGAGGACTGCACGAGTAACCTGCCACTGCACTGATCTAAATTCAATGAGCCCAGAAAAACCTACTTAGCAGACCTTTATCACGAACAACAATGACATGCATGTTAAAAATATTTTGAATATTCCTGATATTGAAAAAAATAAACAGTATTTATAATTATATCTGTAAAATATCTATACAAATGAAAACCAGTATCTAAAATTTCTTTATGTATCCATACAAATTTGTATAAACTTACCAGTTCAATGACTAACCTAGAGAACTCCTCCTTATATTCATCTTTTCTATAAATTATTATTAGATTAATTCATGTATTTGTATATGATTAGTGTATTTTTATTTCATATTCTTTCCCATTATGTAAATAAATTTAAAATTGTCTGATAATGTGCCAGACTCTTATTTGTACGAGAATTGTCTTTTATAAATAAATTGATTATCTATCTGGTCGGTGTGGTGCGGGTCAGGGCGATCTGGTGGAGCCCACTTCTATAAGAGTACCAAACATTTTTGTCTTTGATCGCTGAAAACTATACAACTACTAGAATGGACTATACAGAGGTTTACACTTCCTCCTTGTTAGATATATTCGTTTAAAGGCTAATCTAATATTTGTTTACATGGTGGTATTATGTAAGAAAATAGTTCCAACACACTAAAAGACTCGAACGTGACGATTTAGAAATGAACGTAGCGACTGTTATGATAACAGAGATGATTAGCCAATTGGACTTAGAGATCTGCGTTCAAAGGGCCCTCTAATCGTCCCGCCGAAATTGCCCTGCGTGCCTGGAATAACAACCAGTTCTCTTGTTCTTCCTCGCGCGCTCAGAGGCGATTACAGGTTTTCTCTCTTCCGAGGGGTAATCAGGCGTCGTTTCCTTTCCGTGTTGACATCCGAGGGTAAGCACCTTTCGAGAATGCCGAACCCAGTTCTCTACGAGCTTAAGAGACCAGAAGAATAGAAAACAACAGGAACAGCAAAGCATATGTTAAGCTTGCCTGAGAAATGAAAATGTTATTCTGGGACTATTGTTCCTAAAGAATAACTACTATGAACAATATAATGGCGGCCGAGTTGCCGTTAAAAATAAATGAATAAATAAAAAATAAAAATAACCACTTGAGGTACGTATGATGGTATTGAAGGATCAATAAAATTAGGATTGATGAATTAATTGCCGGTTCTATTGGGATTATTTTATTTGAAAACTAGTTTCGAATGCTAAACATTCATCTTCAGTTCTAAAACATACAAAATTTTCCAACACATCAGTACAACATATATTCAATAGATTATATACATATAGATTATAGTTTTTTAAAAATTGTAAGACAAGATACTGATATTTGATTTCTTGTCTTACATTTTTTAAAAACTTTAATATATATAATATATGTAATATAGTACTGATGTATTGGAAAATTTTGTATGTTTTAGAACTGAAGATGAATGTTTAGCATTCGAAACTAGTTTTCTAATAAAATAATCCCAATAGAAGTGGCAATTAATTCATCAATCCTAATAATAAAAATAACAGTAAATTCTTCTTCTTCTTCTTCTCTCACTATCTCCTGAGTGCTGTGAATAGGGCAATAACAGTAAATAGGGCTAAAAATATATCTTATCTGGAGAAAATAAATGTGATCTGAAATAATGCTAAAAGTTACAACAAAATAAATACATAAACAATTTTTTTCTTTTTTTATTAATTTATTTAAATTTACAACTGTACAAAATATATACATGTACATGTGTTAATAACGCTTAAACTATAACGTGTAAAATAACATGTCTAAACTTGAAAACGTGTAAAAATACACTAGAAGATCTCTAGGCCATCTTCTTTGAAGCAAAGAACTAATTTTACTCTTGTATAAAGAATGATTGTGACCACTCAACATACTAGCACTTCATAAACATATAAATTAAAAATGTGTTCATGTACACTAGTAACTTCAATAAAAATCTACACTAAAAGGTCTCTAGGCCATCTTCTTTTTTGATCGGGAATGGAGTAGGGAGCAGGTTTGGAGACTAATGGATTTGAGTGGTCATGGAGCTTACTATGAAAGGATAGGTACCTGGTATGGGCTAAATCAGCAACATATGGAACATTAAGATCTTTAAGGATAAGTTTATTAGTGACTAAGTAAGGAGCATAGAGGATTTTTCGAAGGATTTTGGATTGTAAGGATTGGATACGAGATGAATTGGATGGTTTAGTGGAGCCCCAAATCTCAAATCGTATATCCAAATCGGTCTTATAACTGTAACGTAAATGAGTCTTTTGTAATTTGAAGATAAAATAAATAACAATAATAAAAAAAAAATTTAAATATTCATTCATCATTGTAATAAATAATTTCTTCTTTATATGACTATTAGATTGAGTATATCAGCATTGAATATTGAATAAAGCAGTTTTTTTGTCAATTTATTGGTTTCCAAACAAGACAATTGTCCAAAAACAGTTTTAGTGTATTGAAGGATTAATAAGTGTTAGTATCAATAACAAATAATAACCCTCTAAATATAATTTTTTTTTTTTTTTAATACGCTTTTATTAACTTTACCTGTGTGTATCTGAATCTCGCGTCGTAATTTTCACCAATTTCCAGCTATCTGATTATCTTGAAAATTTGCACACCTGTCAAGGACAAAGACAATACAATAATTGCACAACTTTTCTTACAATTTTCTTACTTAGTCCAGTCAAAATACTCCCAAAAAAAAAAGGTAAAGTAATAGGTTTTATGATTCAGTATGAACCAGATGGATCCTCAGAATAAAATATAAAAAATTTGACTATATCTGATAAGGGGGGAATTTAGGGGGGTGAAGAAACCCAAAATGTTTGCATTTTTTTCAGATTTTAGCAAAACCATATACAAAAATGCTTTAAATAGCAAATAGAAGTGTTAATTATAAAATTAAAGTTTGAATTTGATTAAGGCGTTTAGCCACAATCGATTGTAAAATATCGACGAATTTCGCCAACTTTCACATAAAGTTAGTTTTGTTTTAAGTTTCTATAACACAAAAATGGCTAATCCAATCAATTGGATTTATTGGTTCCGATTGCTTTTCCGATATATTCCTATAAGACCGAATATTGTTGTTTAATTTGAGATAAACTGTGTTACTGAAATCACAAATCCCAAATAGTACAAGAAAACCTTGTAAAGGAAACGATTCGAACCATGAACTCCAAAAATAACAAGATCTGCCTGACTCACTTGAGGTACGCATGATGGTAAATACTACGGCCCAATATGCACTAAAGTCGGGTAAGAATTAAAAAAAATAGGTTTAAACCCTGCATTTAAAGTAGATAAACCATTGTCATTACTTACTTTCAGCTAAAGACAAAATAGACCCTTTCCAAACAGTCGGCGTATACGAAATAAAATGTAATGACAGTGAAGAAAAATAGCACGGGAAAAACTGGACGATCGATAAATCAAAGAGTAAAAGAATATATAAGAGCATACACTAATAAGACCCAAAACTCCAGTTTCGCTATCCATCTAAATGAAAATAACCACAAATTTAAAAAAGACTCGGGAGTAAAAATACTACATCAAGTAGAAAATAGCCTAAAATTAAATATTTTTGAATCATTAGAAATAGTAAAATCGTTTAAAACCGCTGCATATTTTTGTTTAAATGATCAGATAAACATCCAATGGCCCCATTTTATTTTATTTTTTCCCAAAGGAACGGAAAAATCCAATGTGTCATTAGGGAAATCCCATAGTAAATCACAAAAATTTAACCTACCCATAGTAAATCACAAAAATTTAACCTACCTGCCCCCCCCCCTGCCCCCTTCCACTTCTCACGAATTTAGTGAGAAATTCATTTCTGTTTTAGTTATCTCTTAGACCGCTTAAGGTGAGTGTCCGTGTTTGATTTCTATTCTTACCTTTTTGAAAACTTTAGAACATATAGTGTATGTAGCATAGTACTGATGTGTTGAAAAATTTTTTGTATGTTTTAGAACTGAAGATGAATGTTTAGCATTATAAACTAGTTTTCTGATAAAATAATCTCAATAGAAGTGGCAATTAATTCATCAATCATGATTGTATGATCTGACTGCTTTCGGTTTGCTATTAAAGCGTGCTTTTTTAGTTTTTTAAACAATATTTTTTTTTAGATGAATAAATTTCATGGGATTTGTTTGGATTTATTATAATTCTCAAATGTAGATACCACTCATGAAGGTTTATTAAATGAGATCGGAGAGATCGAGATGCAATTAAAGGATAATTATTTCCTAACAACACAAACATTTGTATAAATAGATATTGAAATAAAAGTTTTTAGAAAAAATATTGTCATTTTATCTTTCACAACTTGTAGCTCCATGAGAGAATAAATTTTCTTTTCCTTTATTCGAAAACTTGATGCAAAACAAGTACATTCGGTATTCACGGAATATAGAGCATGCAAAGTAATCCAGACTCCCACGAAATGGCAGCACTCCAACCCCATTGTTTTTCAGTGAAAGAGATATCGGAATTACATATGCTTTCCATGTTTGAAGGAGTTTCCAATTTTAGATAAGTAGGAAGATAGGGTTTACTAATATTATTCTAAACATATTAATATGTAGTTTATATAGTTTCAATGCATATTAATCCAATATAAAAGGGATTTATATTTCCATTCATTGTTATTGAATACAACATGACTAATATGAATATTTAAATTATATAAAAGCAGACAAAAATTCCACCGATTTTTTTTTTTAATGTTTTTTTTTGCTTTAGGTGTTAGCATCTCCCTATTATTTAGCCAGGGAAGTTTTAGTTAATAATATAATAGCAACAATTGTTATACAAAACAATACAAATGTAAAACAATACAAAAAAAAAACTTTGTTTACTTAATTATTTTAATTATGTTAATATTTACTCTTAAGATTTTTGATTACTATCCTTAGATGATGTGGGGTTTTACATAGCTGATTTTTATAGATTTTTGTGTTCTGAATCTAAATCTGGTCTTAGTTTTTTTTGCATCACCCATAGTTTTTGAGAAATTTGCTATTTTTATATAATTTAAAAAAGCATATATAACTTTTCATATAAATATAAAGCATTATATAACTGTTACATGAGGCCTAACTTTATATGTAGAGATGGTAGGAGAATGTTTCTAGGATCTACAAGGTTTTCGCGGAGAATGTTCTTCTCGCCGGGTTTTAAAGACTCCCTTACAAGCCAGTTCTTTCTGCACCAATGTTGATCCCTTGCTCTACTGTCCTATTCACACAAATAACATGGAAATTTAGTAAAACCGCCTTGCTGACCAAGAAGCATGCATGTTACTTTCAAGTCACCACATATCATTCAACCATGAGCCGAATAGCCAATTTTATTCAACACTATTTCTAGGTTTTCATAGCTCTCTTTCATATGTACAGGATGGCCAACAGGTATAGATGCATAAGTGTTACTATTGTGTAATAGCTTTTAAACTAGTTTTGGAAGAATCAATAAACAGCCTCCAGTCTTCTTTTTGTATTCAACACCAAACTCTTTGATCAGACCTGGAATGTCTGAGCAGGACACTAAATCACCTTGTTCATAAAATGTCGAAAACTGCTGCTCTCTCTTCCTATACAGATATATACTAGTTCCAACTGCCAACAAGTTCTTTTCTTTTAGTCTAGAACCAAGCAATTCAGCTTTTTCTTTTGTTAACCCAAGATCCCTAACTAAGTTGTTAATTCGATGGCAGAGCTCTGGCATGG
This sequence comes from Euschistus heros, assembly GCA_003667255.2. Taxonomy (NCBI): domain Eukaryota; kingdom Metazoa; phylum Arthropoda; class Insecta; order Hemiptera; family Pentatomidae; genus Euschistus; species Euschistus heros. Next base: position 191,331 of record RCWM02000556.1, read on the forward strand.
CTTAATGAAATACAGAAAAAAAAAAAAAGGGGAATCCTATCTTAAATAAATTTCGTGCTTCAGGGACTTCGCAATTAAAGGGGAGAGGAGTTATAAGATTATAAATATTACTCATAATATTAATATAATCTTTAACATTACTTTTATTATTGAGAAACCCTTTTAGTACCTGACTAAGAGAAAGAATCCTTTTGACCGGGTGAACAAATCGAGTTTTTCGATAAGAGTTATCTAGTTTTTTCCAATTTATTATAGGAAATAACGGTAATTAATTTTAAGATACTTAATGTTTTTATAAATTCTCAGAAAAAATAACTGAAACGGAGATACTACTACAAATAAAACATAATAAAATAAATAGATAAATAAATAAAATAATAATCAGTGTCACTAAAAATAATCCAATACCGCAAGGCATGCTTAAATACGATTTAATATCAAAAAATATTCTGCTTGGAGTGCAATCAGGCTTTCTTTATTTCAGGAGATAGAGAAGGCCGTGTATTATTCCGAAACTATCCCAACGAATAAAAAATAAATAAAAAATATCCCCACCCCGTTTATATTTAATCTTACTTCATTTATTTCTATTTCGATATTGATGAGGAGATAAAGTTGTGGATCGATTCAGTACTGAATTTATTCCCGAATAAACATAGAGAAATAGTTTGATAATTTGAAAGATATACGAAGCATTAACTTAGATACTTCTCTCTCTCTCTCTCTCTCTCTCTCTCTCTCTCTCTCTCTCTCTCTCTCTCTCTCTCTCTCTCTCTCTTTCTCTCTCTCTCTCTCTCTCTCTCTCTCTCTCTCTCTCTCTCTCTCTCTCTCTCTCTCTCTCTCTCTCCGTCTCTCTCTCTCTCTCTCTCTCTCTCTCTCTCTCTCTCTCTCTCTCTCTCTCTCTCTCTCTCTCCCTCTCTCCCTCTCACTCTCTCTCCCTCATTCTCTCTTACCCTTGTTTTATGACTTAATTTAGTTTTATCTTCAACTTTTACTGAGATATAACGATGCTACAGAGCAAGGAGAAAGAAAGAACGAGCTGGTACAGCAATTAACAAGGAATGTCCGATGGAAGGCTACCAAGGGAAGTAAATGGATGGAGAATAGGAATAAGACGGAAACGAGCTGGGTGAAGGGAAATACGGAAGATCCTATTAACAAAACAAGAGAAAAATGTTTAACAAAGAGAGATTGATTGATTGATTGTTTTATTGTCTTAGGGCATGTGGCTCTATTTGACAGACAAAAATGTTTAACCGTAAAATGATACATTTTATATATATATATATATATATATATATATATATATATATATATATATATATATATATATATATATATATATATATATATATGTATATATATACGAAAATTAAACTAAATTTACTAAAACAGATATAGATAAACTTAGAGATGAAAATAAAACAACAATAATAAAAAAATAAATAAAATAATAAAAATAATAAAGAAGAGTTAATAGTACAGTACCCAAGTAGCTATAGGAGCGCCCGTCCTGTCAGCACCCCAGAAGACGAAGACAAGCCCTGCAGAAGAAGGAAGCCGACCTTACCTCTATCGGAAGCCCGTTGAGCTCTCTCGCCAGAGAGTGAGTGAGTTAGAGAGAGTGTGTGTGTGTGTGAGAGAGAGAGAGAGAGAGAGAGAGAGAGAGAGAGAGAGAGAGAGAGAGAGAGAGAGAGAGAGAGAGAGAGAGAGAGAAATTCAAAAGTCTATTGTTCATCATTCAGCTCCCATAAACATATAATCTTTGAGGTCACTGACAACACTCTCATCTTATGCTCTGAGAAAGAATTTACTTAAGATCTATAACATTTTTTTTGTTTTGCTTTATTTTTTTTATATTTTGTAAGCATGTCTAATTTACCTATATGTTATTTAAAAAAAAAAAAATTAGATTTTTTTTTTTCTAGAAATATAGGGTACCACAGGTTTTACAAATTTGAAATATTACAACATAAAAATTTGAAAAGTCGCCTTTTTCTGAAACAGAGAACAATATCTACTTCACTTGATGTTTTACTACATGAACTCCATTGAGAGCAATTAAATTTATAAAAAAGGTTTTTAAAATAATTTTGTATCCTTCCTTGTTCAGTGTATGGCGGTGCTCTTATTACAAAATTACAATGCCATATTGCACTACTGTTTCCTTTCCTAGCAGCAAAGTGACATTCCACCTCGCAGTATCCTCCAGCACCCGGCGCCGAAGACACTTGAACAATAAAACAGAAGGCGCCAAAGGAGACATATCGATTCTGGACGGCCACTAACCGAATGGTTATCTATAAAGTGCAATAAAGTGCATGAAGGTCTGGATTTATTTCACTGCGCTTCATGAAGGCGATAAATATAAAAGATATATGTATATATTAAAGATAACAAGATAAAATAGTGGGCTGTAAAATAAGTTCAAAGCGTTAATTTAGATACGCATGATGGTACAGAAAGATCAATACACTTAGGATGAATTAATTGCCTCTTCTATTAGAATTATTTTATTTGAAAACTAGTTTTATCATCAGTTCTAAAACTTAACCAATAATAAAAATACACTCAAGAGCAAAGAAAAATCGGACACTCAGATTTCGTCTCATAATTTTGTTAAATACGTGGTGAAACGGCACAGAATAAAACGCTTTGATGATAAATACATACCTTCCTGCGTTGAATGGATGAAGAATAGATTTTAAAAAATAATTCCTAAAACTGAAATTTCGCAAATTCAACTTCTTTGTTATTTATTGAATTGTTTTAATTTGTTATATATCTGACAGAATTAGGGCCCTTCGCCGTAGAAGCGGGAGAAATACCCGCTATTAGAAGAACATCCCTTGTCAGAAAACCTGATAAAGATGAAGAATAAAGATTTTTAAAAATGTGTTGATTTCTTTTTTTCCTTTATTTTATAATTTTTTATTTATTATTAATAAAAATTATTCATTGTAGGCAGATTTAGTGTAAATAAACCATTTCTTACCACAAATTAAAAAGATTAACATATTTAACAAAATTAAGAGACCAAATCTGAGTGTCCGGTTATTTTTGCTGAGTGTATATTGGTACTCACCTAAAGAGATCGAACGGACTCTTTTTTTTTTTTTTCTCTGGATTGTCCCTTGGACTATTTGGATTAATAGAATCTAGATTTTTTATTAAATGACCCGATAAACATTTTCAATAGTCGTACTAAGAAGTAGTTTCCAATAGGAACGGAAAAATTAAATTATTTATAGGGAAAATAATTAAATATTTAATAATAATTAAAATAACATTTAACCTAAATGGCCCTTCCCCTTTTATTATGGATATATTTCAGAAGTCCATTTACCCTCCTCAGGTGGGTGCATATTTGATTTATTACCTTACATTTTCGAAAACTTTAGTATATAATTCATGTAACAAAGCGCTGATGTTTTCAAAACTTACAATTAGTATATTTTAGAACTGATGATGTTTAATAGATGTGGCTATCAATTCATAGATCCTTATTGTATTTTATAGCTTTCTCAATAATCAATTAAATCCATTATGTCAGATGTATTTCTTTAAACATTTTTGAATTTCTATATAAAGCAAGGAATTAAAAAGATAATTTTAACATAGTAAAATTATTTCTTTGTACCATTTTATAAATAATTTACGTAAATTACTTAAAACGGAACGGATGAGTTTAATTATTTTATAAGTAGAAATAAAACGATTATGGATTTTACATTGGCAATTCGTGAGGTTGAAATCCAATCATATCTGTAATTGAAACTCGTCTGTTAAATATAAAATATCTCCCAAGGGTAAAACGTCCCCAACGCAATGTTTACGTTGTCGGATGTTGTATTTATTTAACCATTTCAAATTAATAAATTCAAATCCTGTATCAGGAGCGTCCTAGTACAATCTGTCATCTACTAACTTCATTTAGCTTCTGATCTTATTTCTTTCTTCAACAGAGATCTAGGAAAAAGATTTGATAAATGATTCTAGCATTCGCTGACAAAAAACAGTTATCTCAGTAAGAGAGATCGATCCGCCCTCTGCACACTTCAGATATAAACTATAAATTTATAACAGCTACTTTGGCAATATTTTTTAAATATATTTTCCCTGTACTAAAATATGCATTTATTATTTAAATATTAACATGTCACCTAATTATGTACTGTAAATGGGAAAGACATTTAAGAAAATAAATGCTAATGCACCATGTGAAATTATCAGCTAAATAATAGCTGCTTTATCAACAAGATGTTTTACCATTATTACCTTTAAGTTTTTATCTACAAACTGACGTATTGAAAGTGTCTTGCATGATTAGTATTTTTGCGAAAAGTATCATGTACTGAAAACACTGGAAATATCTTAGTTGTGAGTTATATGACTACGTTAAGAAAAATATTGATATTCCGTATTTTTATAATATAAAAAGAATTTTTTTTTTATTTATTGATATTTATAACTGTACAAAAACATATTCATCAAGTAAATGTGTTGACAGAGAATACAATGTCATGTAAATAACTTGTGAATAACTACTCAATAGTAGCACTTCAATAAAAATCTGCACTAAATGCTCTAGGCCATCTTCTTTTCAGTCGCCTCGGAGGAATATCAGGAATGGAGTGGGAAGCAAGTTGGGGGACTAGTGGGTTGGATTGGTTTTGGAGCTTACCATGGAAGGATAGATATCTGGTTTGGGCTAAATCAGCAACATAAGGAACATTAAGGTCTTTATAGATAAGTTTACGGTTAATGTCTTATGGTTAAGGTCTTTATGGATTAAGTTTGCATTTATAATGCTCTTTACGTCACAAAGTAAAGAGCATTGAGGATTTTGGATGGCAAGAATTGGATACGAGATGAATTGGATAAAAAGAATAAAAATATAAATATCGAACAACAAATATTTGGATAAAAAAAAAAAATACCAAATTGTAAAAATAATTAACGATATTTTTTAAATATCATATTACCACCTATCGGCTAGTTTTCAAAATTCACTGTTATCCACATATTTTATTAACGCTAAACCTTGCTAGAACTATGAAAACTATGAAGTTAAAATTTAGTTCAGATGAGTTTTACAGGCAATTCTCTAGTTTCATCATTGTTAACTCTATTGCGTAAAAATGTAACCACATATCGGTCGATTTTCAAACTTCACTGGAATCCTCATGTTGCACCACATATAAAAATCTTTTTTTAATAAATTAATAAAATATAAGAATATCTTATTGTTAATTTCAAGCTCTATATAACACCGTACATTTGTAACCTCTCATGTAGAATGGCGCTCACCACCTATCGGCTTGTTCTCAAAATTCACTGTTTTCCATATACTAGCGTTTTTTTTAATAACAAATTAATTGAAAATCAGTAGATTTTATTATTGCTAAACCTTCCTAGAACTATGAGGATGATGTAGTTAAAATTTGGTATAGATTGGTCCAGTAATTTTCGTAGTTAGTGATCACAAACGAAAAATTGCTTGCCCTTTTCTATAATACTATAGATTACTACAAAAACATTTCGACTAACAATCTGGAGTAATAATAGAGTTAAAGTATTTACATTACAGGGCGTATAAAAAAAAAAAAAATGACCGTTTTATCAAATTCCAGAGTTCAAAAGTCTGTAAATATCTTAATGCTATTTATTATTCACCAATACTTAATAATCCCTTTAGAGCATTCTCTGAGCTTGTTTACTAACACTGGACTTCTTAAAAAAAAGTCTTAGTTCAGTTATTTGTTTCAAAGAAGAAACATGACTATGTCCTACGAAATTCTCGTAATTTTAAGACATTACTGGAAAAAAAATTTCACAGCCACTGAAGCAACTCGTGAAATTATTAAGTATGAAGGGGAAGGTGTCCTTGAAGAGCACACTGCGCGGCGTTGGTTTGAAAAATTAAGAAGTGGAGATACGACTTTGGAAAGGAAGAAGGGCTCCGGGTGGCCATTAATGGATATTGATGAGGTTCTGAAGGAAGCTGTTGAGTCAAATCTGTCCACAAGTACTCGCGAACTTGCCAGGGAGTGTGGTGTGTCGAAAGATACTGTTAGTCACCATCTTCTCTCCATGGGGAAGGTGAAAAAGACCTGTAGACTGGTCCCTCACGAACTTACTCCTCAACAATCAGCAGAAAAGTTTACAGAACTTCATGGGTTTGAACTCCTGCCTCATCCACCATATAGACCAGACCTCGCACCTTCGGATTACTACTGGTTTTGATCCATGGCGCATTTTCTTTAAGGGAAAATAATTGATAATTTTGCGGAAGTTGAAAATGCTGTCCAACAGTTCTTTGACAGCCATCCCAAGGAATGGTATCAGCGTGGCATCGAGCAATTGGCTAGCAGATGGGTAATGAAGATAGATAACAATGGACTTTACTTTGAGTATTAATTGTATTTTGTGTAAAAGAAATAATAATACAAATATTTGTTTAAGAAACGGTAATTTTTTTTATACACCCCATTATTATATAGTCCTGCTCTAAATATTCCTATCATTGATAATAAGAAGTCGAGTAAAACAAAATCAATATATTTATGTAATAAATTTCAGAACGACCGTAATAAAATATTTGTATTTAATGTAGCCAATTCTGTTTTAATGGCTCTTTCTGCACCTCTATCAGTTCGCTCATTTCCTTCACTTTTATCGCTTTAGAGATAACTTCCTATTACTCCTTGGACAATAAACAACAAATGTATCAATGAAGATAAACTGAAACAAGTGGAAATTATCGCCAAGTTGCACTAACAATAACTGAAATCAATTTAGCTCGCAAAAGATAAGGTCGCCATGACAATAGCTATTAGTATTCCATCGCGGGAGGGCTAGCATGATTAATAAGATAAGGCAGCCAAGGAGGGACAAAACTTCTTGGAAATTCATACAGTCGATTGCATTCACCGGTAGGAGATTGCAATATCTTCTTTTGATCCAATCCTGCGGAAAAAATATCTGGAGGAATATATTTAAAATAAAGGCTTCTATCTCACCTGAGTTGATGAGAAGGTGAGCAGAGTAGGACAAAATTCGATAAGATATAAAAAAAAATAGCCGCTTTTGATTTGTCTTTATCATGGTCATTAACTTATGACTTCTGAGTAGCGTTGCCATAATAATTTAGGTACTGACCGGGAAAAAAATCAAAACATAAGAAAAGTAGTAGGTACTTCACACAGTCTGATAATGGTTTGTGAAATATTAGCTAAGCTAATAAGAAAAAGCTCATAAGTATTCTGAAGGAAATTTTGTATTATCTTCATATAGAATTTAGGTAGATAATTACAGAATATAATTATAGCACATTACATAGATTTAAATTTAAGAAACCCAGACAATCCAATTCCATATCATAGAACTTCAAGAATGATGTCAAAAATGAAGAATCAAAATAAATCCAAGTAAATCCCATCAAATAACCTTCACCCTTCGTCGTAAACCTATGACTTCCTGTCCTACAGTATCCTTTAATATTCCACTAATCCCTGTTGAATAGATCCGCTACCTAGGACTCCATCTGGACAAACGTCTTACTTGGAATCCACCTACAAGACTAAAACGACAACCTGACCGTCGTTGCAGATTGCTTCAACATTTACTAGACAAACGTTCCAGCCTTCCAATTAATTTCAAAAGACTCATTTAAATAACAATAATTACACCAATTTAGACATACGGAGTTGAGCTTTGGGGCTCCACTAAATCATCCAATTTATCTCGTATCCAATCCTTACAATCCGAAATCCTTCGAGAAATCCTCAATGCTCAATGCTTACTTTGTCACCAATAAACTTATCCTTAAAGATCCTAATATGCATATGTTGCTGATCTCTGAATAGCCCACACCAGATACCTATCCTTTCATAGTAAGCTCCATAACCACTCAAATCCGTTAGTTTCTCAACTTGCTTTCCACTCCATCCCTGATAATCCTCCGAGGAGTCTGAAAAAAAGATAGCCCAGAGACCTTCTAGTGTAGAATTTTTAATAAAGTGCTACTGATGAGTAGTTCTTTTCAAGTTTTTTTCACGTTATTGTAATAGGTAACAGCACATTTAGTTGATGTAGTAGATGTAGAAGATATAATATTATGCCGCTGAAGGGGTTTATCAAATAAACATATTCATATTCACAGCATATTCTCGGACTAGGACATGTGATGGGTCAACCGGGACAGGATTCTATACCGGTGACTTAAGGAAACCCTACTTCTGGGGGACACCCCCAGAGCCCTGGATTCTCAGTATAGATCAAGGATCAAACCAAGGCTACATGGTATATGCTTTTTTCGAATATGTATACATTTACATTAGTATATACAATCATTTTTCGTTTATAGCTTCTTTTTTTTTTATATACACATAAATGAAATTTACAACTGTACAAAATAAAACGTGAAAAGAACTATTCATCAGTAGCACTTTATTAAAATTTCTACACTAGAAGGTCTTCGTTTCAGACGCATCGGAGGATTATCGGGAATTAAGTGGAAAGCAAGTTGAGAAACTAACGGATTTGAGTGGTTATAGAGCTTACTATGAAATGATAGGTATCTGGTGTGGGCTAAATCAGCAACTTATGAAACATTAGGATCTTTAAGGATAAGTTTATTGGTGACTAAGTAAGGAGCATTGAGGATTTTTCGAAGATTTCGGATTGTAAGGATTGAAAACGGGATGAATTGATGGTTTAGTGGAGCCCCAAAGCTCAAATCCAAACGTCCAAATAGGTCCAATCACAGTCATGTATATGAGTCTTTTGTAATTAATTGGGAGCTTTGAACGTTTGTCTAGTAAATGTTGAAGTAGTCTGAAACGACGGGCAGTTTCTTGTCGTTTTAGTCTTGTGGGTTATAAATAACCACAGAATACAGAATATAGTAGAAGGGGCAGAGGCACTAATGCCGTAAGGTTCCCCTGGCTCCAGTTCGTTCGGCTCTGTCCCACCACCTTCAGTTCGGGCTAGTTCCGTCTCAGGCTTATTTACAAATTAATCATCTAATATTTAGGCTTCAACTCTTACCAATTTTATTGGATTCCATCTAATTGTTCATATATTTATCACATTCATGCATAGGTAGGTAGTTTAAAAACGATAATAAAACAAAATATTACCAAAAGAAAATTACTAATTTATTACTTTTTTTATATTCTTTTATTTGTATGTATATTATTATTAATATTTTTTTTAAAAAATGGGGGATTCGGACTTTAAAAAATGTCATTCCGATCGATCTGATTAATAATGAGTAATGAGAGCCATCTTTTAAAAATATGGAAATCTAGAAAAAAAGTTTCTCCCAAGGTATTGTTTTAGAAGTAACGAAAGCAAAATTTCTATTCTCCATTTAATTAGTTTATTTTGTTTTTCTTCACATAGTTTTCGTAGCCTGTATTTGTAGGCAAAGTTTTTCTTCTTGCACCTTAAAACGTTTCGGTGTACGTTTTAAATTGTTTTTTTCTTTTCAACCAGTATTTTTTTAATTTTTTTATTTGTGGTAGAAAGTGAATTTTCAGTGAAACTTAATGAAACAGCTGTATTTCGAAGCTGTACAGATCTTTCATCGAGTTGTTTTTTTGAGCTCGTTTATGTTTTTATTAGTGATCTCTAACATTTTTTAAATTTCTTTTTATTTGGAGACCAAATATTTTTCAATGTGGTTGCAAGCCTTTTTATTGGCCCCTTTCCTAAAATAAAAAATCCAGCATTAAACTATTAAGTTTAAATACGTTATATATAATTTAATAATCTTCAGTCTCAAATGATCCAGGAAATCCAAAAACCGATTGAATTGCACCTTTCTTTAGATTTACTCGAAATGAAGAAAATCTGTAAAAATAGTTTGTTTGAAAATGTTTTGAACAAATAACAGTTGTTTTTGTTGGCTTCCATTTTCTTGCCTCAGGGCTTAAACCCACTTATTTCGTTCTTCTTTAACTGAAGGAAGCTGAGGAAAAAATAAAATTGGAACTGTTTACCTTTTAAAGATTTATTCAAATCTAAAACTATATAATTATTCTAAAAAGTTATTTGTCTTACGGTGTTAATGTATAACATTCGAAACTAGTTTTCAAATAAAATTAATTTCTATAGAATTGGCAATTGATTTATCAATCCTAATTGAATATACAACATATCCTGTATTCTGTGGTTACAATACCTATTATTGTTAATATAGGGGAGTTTAACAATTAAGTTAAAAAAGCTCCACAATAAACATATTTTTACTGTGGCGAAAGGGAAGGAAGATTTTTTTTTTTTTTTAACATAATAACTTTATTCACAACTGTACACAACGGACAAACAGTGAATGTGAAGTTACATTAAAACAACAGACATGATCAGGCATGAGGGAGTCAGCACCCATTGGTACAATCTGTAGGCATGAAACTAAATTATTAGCAATTAGGCTAGGAGATCCCTCATCCACTTCCTTTTCAGCCTCCGTTGAGTTATGTCAGGTAGCTGTACTGTTGCCATTATATGTATCTGTTTGTTAGTGTGTCCACGTAGTTTCTCATGAAATTGTCGATAACGTTTATGAATATGGCTCTTAACTGTCGGAATACGTAAGTCTGTATGAAGTATATCGTTTGACACATAAGGAGGGGAGTCTGTTATCAGTCTTAGGAATTTAGATTGAAATGTCTGTATTTTCTGAATATGTGTTCTTTTGGCCGGTCCATAAATTTGCGATGCATACGTCCAGATGGGTTTAATCAAGTAACTGTAAATGTTAAGTTTCTGTTTTAAAGGTAGTTTTGAGCGTCTGTGAAGTAGGACACAATTTAAAAACTATCACCTTCCACTGATTGGATCAGCTGATCTTCGGAAGGAAGATTTGTTTCTCAATTTATTGAAAATAAATAAAAAATAAATACCTTATACTCTTTATAATAAATCCATATTATATACTATATTTATCCATATAAATAATATACTTCATACATTATTTATATAATATTGTTCGACTATTAATAACATAATATTATTAGTTATTAATTAAATCATTCTTACACTTTGCCGTTTATTTATGGCTCCTTAGGCTTTTTACAAATTACAATTGTAATTTTATTATAAATTGTTGTTCGTTTCATATAGAGACTGTTTATAAAAATAATAAATTTAAAAACTTTGATTGATTTATTTTCTGGCTATTTTTTTTTCTTCACTTTTAGAACACCATGTCTATTTAATATTATAAAAATAATATATTTATTCAATTTTATTGAATAAAATAAAATTTTAAACATCAAAGTACAATTAACAAAAGCATGTAGTGTGATTTCTATTTGCATCTGGAATAGATTCCGAGGATCTAATGCTAAAAGGAAGGGTACTTGGAAGTTTCCAAAGCTACCGCTAGAATGCACAACGGTTAAACAGTAACGGGTTACCGAAAAGTAACTGTTAAAAGGAGCCACCTCTTCGCAAGTAATACCAATTTAATTATTGCAAATCCAAGGCTACAAACACTAATTTATTTTTTAACGGATAATATCTTTAAATATATTCTAATTAATAAACTGGTAAACATTTATTGATCTCGAACAACGTTAATCAGGAAGTTACGGTTCGGTTTACTACAAGAACATGGTTCCCTAATTTCCAAACAGAGAAGGACCTGTTTAAAACTTTTAATTACATCAAGTTACTGCTTTTAATGACACTTTAACCAAAAGGAAAATCCCCTTTGAAGGGCAATGCTAATTAATTCTTCAAAGCAAATTGAAACATTTATTAAACAATTTCATAGCCATCAAAAGGGAATTCTTAAAACTTCTATAATAAATCATTTTATGAATATAACTTGAAGTGAAAACGTGTAATATTGTCGTCCGGCATGTGTGATATAAGGTGTGTGATAAGGAGGAGTTATAAAGACAGAGAGACCAAGTGTCACCTCCTCTAGTCTGCGATGTTTCTTCTTGGTCAAGAAGATTCAACAACCAACTCCTTTTCAGCATTTTATTGTCAGGCGTGACTGTTGTGATATTATCTTGAATGAGTTGAAATTTATACTTCTCAACAAACACCTAAGTCTGAAATTCTTAGGTATCTGGTATTTTTTCTTTAATAAAAGCAACACTATTCTTCTTTTTTTTTTATTTACGTTTTATTGAAATTTACAACTCTACAAATATACATTAAGTAAATGTGTTAAAAACGCATCATTTTTACTTGATGAATTATATTTTATATTGTAAATACAGTACTAAATTTCAATAAATAAATTTAAAAAAAAAAAAACGCAAACAATATTGTTTGCAAGTTTTAACTATTTTTAATATTTTCTCTGTATTCTTCAGTTACTTCAGCAGCTCCGGTTTCCCCATTACATATTTGCGAAATTATGAATAAGTCATTTTAAAATGAAATTTGAAATGAATGATGCTTTCAACTGTTTCTATGCGAAGGCGATTGCGTTCTTTGGTCCGTTGAGCGACTACCAGGGAAAAGATTCTCTCAACATTCGCATTATGGCCAGGGATGGCGAATAAATATTGAAAAATCAAAAGTAAATTTCTTTTCCTCCCCAACACCTCAGTTTCAAAGATCACTCCTGTTTAAGAGCGCTCTACAGCTACATCGAAGATATAATATTATGCCGCTATTGGGGTTAACCAAATAAACAGCAATTACTGCATATTCTCGGACTGGGACATGTGATGGGTCAACCGGGACGGGATTTCTATATCGGTGACATATGGCAACCCTACTTTAGGGGGACACTTTCAGAGCCCTGGATTACCTCAGTATAGATCAAGGATCAAAGAAAGGCTACATGGTACATGTTTTTCGAATAGGTATACATTTACATTAGTATATACAATCATTTTTAGGTTATAACCTTTTTTTTTATATACACATACATGAAATTTACAACTGTACAAAATAAAACGTGAAAACAACTATTCATCAGTAGCACTTCAATAAAAATCTACACAAGAAGATCTCTAGGCCATCTTCTTTTTAGACGCCTCGGAGGATTATCGGGAATTGAGAGGGAAGAAAGTTGAGAAACTAGTGGATTAGAGTGGTTATGGAGCTTACAATGAAAGGATAGATATCTAGTTTGGGCTAAATCAACAACATATGGAACATTAAGATCTTTATGGATAATTTTATTGGTGACGAAGTAAGGAGGATTGAGGATTTTTCGAAGGATTTTGGATTGTAAGAATTGGATACGGGATGAATTGGATGGTTTAGTAGAGCCCATATTGGTAAGTCCATATTGGTCTAATCACTGACACTATTCTTAAAACAGTTTTTGTTTCAATTTTTATTACAATTTTAGAGAATGGTATTGAAACATATTATAATAAATTATGATTACTTTGAATTCAGGGCGAATAGGAACTACTGACGCTATTAACAATCAGAAGAAAAATGCTGTAAATGAATAATTTAATTTAAAATCTGTCAATGAATAATTAAATTTGGTTCCTCTAAACATTGTGTTTAGAAGTAAGAATAGAGCACCTGACTAGCAATGGGCTTACTGCAACTCTTTTATTTTTAATATTATTATGTTCATTTTTTTTTTTTTTTTGGGCGCGAAAAGGCCTTATATACCACGCGAATATCATGATTTGGGATTCTTCTTCATTTCCCAAAACTTCCTCATTCGTTCTGCATGTTTGGCTTTTCTTTCCCCCGTCCAAGCCCCACTCCTCCTTATTCTTTCCCTTCCCACGAAGACCTTTATGTCTTTAATGATTTTCTATATGTCTCCCTATCTTGGCAGTCTGTATCCTTTATTCCCATTGAATTCATGTCATCTTTAATTTGTCTAAAAAAAACCCAGATGTGTTCTTTTGCTGTTGGAAATGTCGGAAGATTTTCCCGTTCAATCTTTCAGGACTCATCCTCATCATATGCCCGTAGAATCTCAGTCTTCTTATTTTGATATCGGTTTCTAGACTCTTGTTGTTATTATAGATTTCTCTGTTGGACCTTAGTCTGTAACCTTCTGGTGTCTTTCTTGGTCCGTAGATTTTTCTGAGTATCTTTCTTTCTACCTTCAACAGCTTTTCCATGCTAGGGAGGTAAGATGTCTCGGTCCCATAGAGTATCACGGGCTCAATTACTGTATTATAATGTCTGATCTTGGCTTTGAAGGCTTTAACCAACCGTTAAATTAATGTTCATTATTATTATTATTTTTTTATTTTTTTTTTTAATTAGCCTAATACCGGAGCTGGAGTAGCTCAGTGGATAAATATCAGGGCTTTTAACTCAAAAATCCAAGCTAGATTGCGAATGAAAACAGAAAAATAAAGCCAAAATAAATTTGTTTGAAAAAAGGAAAACAGTCCAGTCAATAAACATATCATAGAGTGAATGAAATATGCTATATTTTTTTACTTCAGGGCTTTTTTAAAAGTAGTTAGTAAGGTGAAGTCCCCGCCTCGGAGAGTGAGTTAACCGTGGGAAGGGGAGGGGAGAAGGTCATTTTTGGATTTTTCGATTATATCTCGAAAACGGTAGACTCTAGAAAAATACGTTTAAAATCAAAATTAAAGATAATTAAACTTCCTATAAAATTGATGTTATACATATTTGTCGAACTTCCAACGGTTTTCAAGATATACGTTACTGAATATCGGTTATTTTCGAGAAAAAAAAAATCTCACTTTTTGCCAAATATTTGCTCCTAGTGCCTTCAACGATCATTTCTCAGAAAAAATGTTAGAATCAAAGTTGTAAAGCATTAAAATTACTTAAATTTTATATATGCGTTTCTGATACTTGAAGCAAAAGTTTTATAAAATGTGAGGTAAGAATTATTATGCTTTCGAAAATTATCGATTTTTAATAACTAAAAAGTAGATCTCTTAAAAAAAAAAGAAGTATATTTTATCTAAAAACATAAAATACCCAATCAACTCAAACACTAAACTGTAAACATTCAAACTTGGAGTCTGATTCTAAAAACTTTCGATTTCCTTTTCAAGTTTTGAAACGAAAAGAGAGTCACAAGTTACGATAATGGCTTCGTGTATCGACAAGCGACGGCTTTTATTATCACTTCTACACCAGTTTTTATACCTTAAGATAAAATTTTATTTTTTTCTGTTGAAATTCTACTGATTTTATAGCAATCAATATTTCTTAGAGAACCTCGTGACGAAGAAAGTGTGATTTAAAATTATATTGATGAATTATTTGCTACTGATATTGGATTTTTTTTATTCGAAGAGTTTTTTTGCAAATATTCAACAATCATACGTAACACTTTGTCACATAGATTATATAACATTGAAGTTTTTAGAAAAGTATGACTAGTGATGGTACTCATCAAAGGAGGGAAAATTCAAGGGATCTTAACTTATATCAGGGCTTAAAACATACCGAGTGTAAAGATACATTATGCTACATTTATCAAGTAGATGAGCAGTCCTTTTGGTTTGCCCTATAACTGGTTTCTTTTTTTGTTCCTATTGGAAATATTTTTCTGATCATTTAAACAAAATTCTGGATTGGTTTTGACGATTTTTCATAGTAATGAAGGATATTTAAAATAATAAAAATGTTTTTTAAAAAATTATTTTTAAATTAAAAAAAAAAATTATTAATTCCGGAGAAAACAATAGCTAGTCGTATACTTAATACGCAGAGGAACTAATAGGCGACTATCAGATTGGTTTTAGACGGAATATATTATATTATATAAACTATATAAAGCATTTTATATCTTTATTATTATTTGTTTATAAAAATAATCTATTTGAAATTATCATATACAATTTATTTTACATTATTTTTATGTCTTTGAATTTTCTTTTTTAATACGGATGATCTCTAGCTCCTACCCCACACGGTACGTTCTTAGTTTTTTCTTAGCTCCTACGTACTTAGTACGGTAAGTTATAAATCATTACAAATCCGCTCCTCAATTATATGGAATCCTTTTCAACATTTATCTTTCTAAATCTTTGCGAACTTTGAAATCATATATGTTCCATTACTTCATGTACCTTCACATAATAATAGTAAATAGGCATTATAAATTAACATTTATTTTAATTTATGTGTATCTATGAATGCATACCCCAACTACCTATATCATAAAATACTTCTCAGTCAACAAATACCCCATCAATATAAATTTAAATTAGTTTATAATTTTTTTTCTATTAAGTGTTAGAACAGATAACAGTTTATTTTGTTCATTATTTTAATATCAATAGACATTATTTAAACGATAATTGAGGGGTTTGCTGGATGAAGGGGTCATGTAACAAAACACAATTTTCGGTAATTTTTTTTTTTTTACATTTTCATATCTTTTCCCTTAATTATTTTGAAATATTCAGATTTTGTTACCCTGCACTTTTGCACATAAATTCTTCATCCAAAGAACTAGATTGTATTTTAAAAAATCTGACATAGCCCCTTTAACCACCAAACCTGTAAATTATATTAGGCTATGTAATAAGAATGTCACAAAACAGAAGCAGAGCTAAATATGGCACGGAAATATAATTGACCAAAAAAGAGTACACCTACCTATGGTTGCCGTATCGTGGTTACAAAATGGTTGCCGGGCGTGTAGGAGGATTTGAGTGTTTTGGGAGTCACGAGATGGCAAGAGACAGAGAAATGTGGAAGAGAAATGGAAAGGAAGCCAAGAAACTCTGGATCAGTAGAAAAAAAAGAAAAGTATTATTTATTCTATTAATATATTTACATATATTATTTAATTATCTGAGCCCGGCTCGTCATCAAAATGGGGGGGGGGGCAGGCTTGGATCTTGGTGTTTCTCGGAATGTCAGTAAATTTTGTATATAGAGTATGGATGTAATTACAATTCTCTTTTCTTCCTTAATTTTACTTTTTATTTATTTATTATTTTCAACAATTATTACCTATTTTATATTATTTTTTATTATATCATATTTTATTCTTAAACTTTACTATATTTCTTGCATATTTTATTTTATTTCTTGTATACTTTATTTTTTTTAGAGACTGTTATATTTATTTATTTATATATTTAGAGACTGTTTATTTTAATTTTCTTTCTGTTTGTATTTAATATCACTGTACATATTGTATGAATGAGTCTTCGTCATCCATATTAATCATTGCCCTTGACTAAGGCAGCTTGAAATTATTTAAAAAATATATATATTATTTGATAATGATTCATTATTTGAGTATGAGAGTTTCGATAATGGGTGAAAAAAAATTGGCGTTGAACGTGATTTCAGACAAAACTCTTCACAACGGTTGGTCTAGTAACAGTACATGTTTAACAAATTCTGAAACCGAGAACCTTCACGGGTTGTACTGTACAGGTTTTTTATTAGAGGTGTTTATGGCCGAGCGTGTTGAAGTGTCGGTCAGCTGCGGCAGTTTCAATTTCACCTGGGTATGGTCAAATGTTTGGCAGACCCACAAAACGAATATCGACCTTATCTAGCTAAAATCTTATTTAGCTCTTGGCACTAGTTGTTGTATATAAAGATGAAACAGTAAAAAAAAATTAATATGCGTATATTAATATGCGGTGTATTTTTTTTTTTTTTTTTTTTTTTTTTTTTTTTTTATAATAATAATGAAGAAAAGAATAAAGATTGTAAATTTTTCACGCTTTCAAATCCAAATTTAAATTTAATTGACAGGTGTGAATAAATATATAAAGTAAAAAAAAATTTGTTTGGTTACTCTAAAATTTGCTAGACAAACGTTCAATGATTCAAATAAATTACAAAAGACACATTTACATTACAGTTATTAGACCTATTTGGATATACGGAGTTGAGCTTTGGGACTCCGCTAAACCATCTAATTCTTCTCATGTCTAATCTGTACAAACCAAAATCCTTCGAAATATTCTAAATAATACTTTGTAACCAATAAACTTATTCATAATGATCTTAATGTTCTAAATGTTGCTGATTTATAACAAATTAGATACTTATTCTTTCATAGTAAACTCCATAACGTACTAATATACAAGTCTCTCAACTTGCTTCCCATTCCATTCCCGATAATCCTCCATAGCGTCTAAAAAGAAGATGGCATAGAGACCTAGTGTAGCTTTGTTATTAAAGTGCTAATGATGAGTTGTTCTTTTGAAGTTTTGACATGAAATTATAATTATTAACAACACATTTACTAGATGTATATATTTGTACAGTAGTAAATTTTAATAAATGAGAAAAAAAAATTATCATTAGCCTATCACTACAAACCGCATATAATATATATAAGCAGTATTATATTTCTCTAAAAAATAGGATTTATAACTAATGTTTCAGAAAGTTTTGAAATTATATCTATCAGAAGAATATTTTTCAGTTTATAAAGTTATATCTACAAGTATTGGTATTTTTTTCCACCTAACAGTAAAATATCTATATGATATAGTAGAATTGTACTTGATTAAGTTTTGAATATTTGTAAATTTTATCTTGTATTCTGATAAAATTAACTTGCCGTTCGATGTTCTCTTAACTCAAAATTGACTTTTCTTTTCTTTTTTTTTTTTTATCAAATGTAAATACACTTTGTTAACTTTTATAAGCCTAAAGTTTGCTTGATATTTATTGTATAGTTTTAAATATCAATAAATAGTTTGTTTTGTTTTTTTAATGCATTTTAATTAAACTGCTTAAAACTATAATTATAAGCCTATTATATATATTTTTTTTGTTTAATATTAAAATAACTTGCTGTTATAAAGGTAGCAGGGAATCGGCCAGTGGGATGTTGGCATTCTAGACCTATTGGTGTCAGTTCTATCAATCAGTTCTTTTGACCGCGTTCCCTCTCAGGCCATTCAAAGTCCATCTTCAGCTATAGGAGAGGGTGAAGGGGGTGGTGGGAGGGTCTGTCATGTCGAAAAGCTTTCCTATGCATTAGCTCGGAATTTCCATTTGTTCGGTTGTTTGGCTATCGCTGGGCAAAAGGATGGTTTCTCTTTGTATTTCAAGTGGCGTCTGGTCTGAATAAATTATAGAACATGCCAGTCAAAATTGGGGATGGGAGAAGCCAATGGCATATTAAAAAAAAGTATTTGTTAAGTAAATTAAAACCATTTTTAATTTTAATTCAAAACTAAAAATGAATTGGCAGATATTGATAAAGAGGAAAACTGTTAACCCTGTGCCCAACTTACCAATTGTTATCATTGACTATCTCATTGTGAGTTACGTCAGACTAAAATACATGAAGGCTTGATTTAACTATTAGACTAGGGTATTAAAAAAACACAGACTGACAACAGTTTAACCAGATGATCAAGCATGGGGTAATGTATTTCTTCATACGAGATTATTCACAACTGTATACATTTAATGCAACAAGTATTAGGGTGTATAAAAAAAAGACAGTTTTATCAAAATCAAGTTCAAATGTCTGTAAATATCTTAATGCTATTTATTATTTACCAATACTTAATAATCCCTTTAGAGCAATCTCTAAACTTTTTTACTAACACTGGATTACTTAAAAAAACTCAGTTATTTATTTCAAAGAAGAAACATGAGTGTCCTACGTAATTCTCGTAATTTTAAGACACTACTGGAAAAAACATTTCACAGCCACTGAAGCAACTCGTGAACATATTAAATATGAAAGGATAGGTGTCCTTGAAGAGCGCACTGCGCGGCGTTGATTTAAAAAATTTAGAAGTGGAAATACGACGTTGGAAAGGAGGAAGGGCTCCGGGCAGCCAATTATGGATATTGATGAGGTTCTGAAGGAAGCTGTTGAGTCAAATCCGTCAAGTACTCAAGAACTTGCCAGAGAGTGTATTGTTTCGAAAGATACTGTTAGTTGCCATCTTCTCTCCATGGGGAAGGTGAAAAAGACCTGCTCGTCCACATACTTACCGTCGAACCAAAGAAAAGTTTACAGAACTTCATGGGTTTGAACTCCTGCCTCATCCACCATATAGTACAGACCTCGCACCTTCGGATTACTACTTGTTTCGATCCATAGACCCATTTTCTTCAAGGAAAAAAAATTTGATAATTTTGCGGAAGTTGAAAATGCTGTCCAAGAGTTCTTTGACAGCCATTCCAAGGAATGGTGTCGGGGCGGCATCGAGCAATTGGCTAGCAGATGGGTAATGACGGTAACAATTGACTATACTTTGAGTATTAATTGTATTTTATATCAAAGAAATAATAATACAAAGATTTGTTTAAGAAACAGTCATTTTTTTAATGCACTTCATTAGTTTTTATTTGAAGAATTTCTCTTAGTCCTAAAATCCGTCTTATTATTTTCAACGTGGAACATTAAATAACTTTTTGCATCAGAGCCTCCTTAATGTTTTCAAGGGACAGAAGAAAGAAACAGCTAAACAAGACTATGTCAGGTATGAGACAGCATTCCTCTGATACATTCTTCTGAGAATGTTACATATTGATATTGTCCCAGACTACATATATGTCATAAAGATATGTCAATATTATTAATTTTTGGTAGCCACATATAGTTATTATACAATTACGGTCATTTATATACATGTATTTTTTATTTAGGGTACAGTTTTCTTCACCTGAATATAAAATACAACGAAACTAGGTTAATACAAAGCCGTTTTCAGTTTAGTTTTTAATCTGAAACGTCCTCTGGGAGATATTTTATGTCTAACGGACGAGTTTCAATTTTAAATATGATTGGATTTCAACCTCGCCAATTGCCAAAGTAAAATCCATAATCGTTTTATTTCTATCTCTTATAAAATAATTGAACTCTCCCGCTTCGTGTTGAAATATTTAAAAAAAAAAACATTAATGCCTGATTTTTTTTTGTAACATTGAATTTCAATCTGTACATTATGACACGGTACAGTGAAGTTTCAATAGCTTTTAATTTTAAATCGAAATTTTATTTTATCATATAAATAGTTGGAATATTAATAATTTAATGAATAATCCTCTTCACTGCACTGGTATTTCAATGTTTTTTGGCTTAAACGTTTTTGGCCCAGAGTAATTTAAATTTTATTAATATTATTTATTTATCTATTTTGATTTCACCGATATGATTTTAATTGCAAGACATTGAAAAAACAACAGGTAATGGATATGTCCATTTCCTATAATCCACTGCTTTTCCCAGTTTGTATTTAGAATTAAAAGAAAAAAAATACTTCGATGATTAATCGAAATAAACATTGCCGATAAATAAGACTTTATTTTTTTTTTTAAATTATCTAAGTACTTTACTTATGAGAGAGGGATATTACATAAATATTCCTGTTTTACATTTGCTCGGAAGATTGAAAATTCAGGAGGTAAAGAAATATTGGGTTTATCACATGAAATGACCGTTTTTAGAACCAGGAAGGAAATAAAAATTTGAAATCAAATCTATCATATATGTTATTCAAAGTATTTCATTTTCGATACATCTGTGCCTATGACTTACCAAGGTTTCTATCCCAAATTTGATAAACGTTGAGTCACATGATGAAAGGAATTCAGAAAATGATTGGCAAGCAATTTTCCATATTATAGCAGAGAGGGATGCTATTTAAGTTATGTATAGTTCCCTATGTTGATAGTTACAATTCAAGCAATGTTAAAAAAGGGACCTGATTTTAAATTTAATTGATGTAAAACGATGCGGGTTAAGTTTGGTACAGAATACAACAAGTCTTTGTTTAACAGCTGTTTTTTAGAAAAGTCTTTGTGTAACAGCTGGTTGTGAAAAAGTAGTTCCTAATCAAGAGCACAGCATATATTGGCACAGTGGTGAAAAAAAGCGAAATACTATAACTATCTAGTTTTAAATAAAAATACATATTAAATAAAAAGAATTGTTTTTAAATTTTTTTAAAAAATATTATCATATAATTAAAATATATTGAAATGAAAATAAACCTATAGTTATAAATAAAACATTGAAAGACGCCATGCCTCTAAATAAAACTTGAAAAATCATTTATCCAAGATCTGTAGGTGAAATGAATTTGTTGACTGTAAGTAAATAGAGATGTAAAAGACAAAAAACTGTTCTATTAGATTTATTTTTGGGATCTCCAGACGTTCTCAGATATCTCACAGGCATTCTCAAATTGGGTGGCATTACCCCAGTTTCCGACGTCAATACTTCCAAAATGTACTCATATTTAAATCCATGAAAACCAAAACAACCCACCTATATATACATGGCTTCCTTACTCTGCGCTCCTCCATCCACCTCTTGAATATTAGAACCCAACCCATCAAACTGTACACTCCTTCATCCGTTGAAAAATATCCGTGCTTCCTCTTTATGGAATTATTTACCCATCTCAATCCGAAAAAGCTTCACACTTAGTTCCTTAAAACATCATCTATTGGGTTCTCAACATGAAATGTTCGATTTTTCAAATCTTAATCTTTATAGAGGATTAAAGCGATGCCTACTGATTCCTATCAAAATATTTACTATCTATAATAAAGTACTTGTTAATTTTATATTTTGTAAACTGTTTTGTTGTTTTTTTTCCAAGCAGGCATACAGATTTTAGTATAATTTTAACCGTGGCCATGGAAACACAATTTCCGAACAATTTTTTTTTATGAGTACAAACTCGGTCATTCCGCTGCCCAGGCAGAAAGAAATATTAATCATGCGTTTGGTGAAGGAAGTGCTAATGAAAAAACCATTTTCCTCAGGAGATACGAAATTAGAAAATCTGCATCTGAAAACAATTGATTCAAAATCATCCTTGAAATTGACCAAATGCATCAAAAAATTTGATCAAGCAACAACCAGTAATGGAAAACAGGAAAGGGTCTAACCTTTTTCATAACGCCCGACCTCATGTTTCAATACAGACAGTGAATAAATTAAAGAGGTTGGGCTATGAAGTCTTACCACACCCCCCATATTCCCCTGATCTATCCCCTACAGACTACCACTTTTTTCGGGGTTTGGACAACTTTTTGCGAGGAAAATTGCTTGCCAATAATTTTTTTTTTTTTTTTTATATTATTTATTTAATAAAAATTTACAACTGTATATACAATATATTATACATTAAGTAAATACGATGATAATGATAAAAATGACTTGTCTCTTGTTTTTAAAGCAACTACCCATTGGTAGAACTTATAAAGGTTTTATATAATGAAGCATTATATTAGAAGGTCTCGAGGCCATCATCTTTTCAGACGCCTCGGAGGGTTATCTGGAATGGAGTGAGAAGCAAGCTGTGATACTAATGGGTTTGAATGATTGTGGAGTTTGCTATGAAAGGATAGATATCTGGTTTGAGCTAAGTCAGAAACGTAAGGTATATTAAGATCTTTGTGGATAAGTTTGTTTGTGACGAAGTAAGGAGCATATAGGATTTTTCTAAGGATTTTGGATTGTAAGAATTGGATACGAGATGAATTGGATGGTTTAGTGGAGCCCCAAAGCTCAACTCCGTACGTCCAGATAGGTCTAATCACAGTTATGTATATTAGTCTTTTGTAATTAATTGGGAGCTTTGAACGTTTGTCGAGTAAATGCTGAAGTAGTCGAAAACGACGGGCAGTTTCTTGTCGTTTTAGACTTGTGTGTGGATTCCAAGTAGGACGTTTGTCCAGATGGAGTCCTAGGTAGCGGATCTGTTCAACGGGGATTAATGGGACAAAGGCTAAAGGTTATTTGATGGGATTTATTTTGATTCTCCATTTTCGACACCATTCTTGAAGGTTTATGATATGGGATTGGAGTGTTTGGGAGGCAATAAATGGATCATTGTTTACTGATAACATACAAGTGTCATCAGCATACCTGGTGAAGATGGTGCTAGGATGCGTAGGGATGTCAGCTGTATACACCGTGTAGAGGATTGGACCTAGGATACTTCCTTGAGGAACACCTGCTGCTTGGTTAAAGTGAGAGGAATAGGAAAAGTTATCATTAACTTTAAAAGTTCTATCACTGAGATAGGAGCGGATAATAAGGAAATATGTAGACGGTAAGAATTTACGGAGTTTGTAAAGCAGTCCTGGGTGCCAGACTCGGTCAAATGCTTGTTCTACATCGAAGAAGGCTCCCGTGCAGTACATTCCGCGCTCCAATGCGCCAATGATTTAGACATTAAAAATGCATTTTCTGAATTCCTTTCATCATGTGACTCAACGTTTATCAAATTTGGGATAGAAACCTTGGTAAGTTATAGGCACAGGTGTATCGAAAATGAAATAGTTTGAATAAAAAATATGATAGATTTGATTTCAAATTTTTATTTCCTTCCTCGTTCTAAAAACGGTCATTTCATGTGATAAACTCAATATTTCTTTACCTCCTGAATTTTCAATCTTTCGAGCAAATGTAAAACAGGAATATTTATGTAATATAAATTATAATAGTATACGTAGGGTGTATCATTTTGCAAGATTTTTCATTCGTTTTGTATATCATAATTTAATTATTAATATGTATATTTTTTATTATTATTTATCATTAATCATTGAATGGGTCCGCCGAAAAACGTTCTAAGCGACAAATATAAAATTTTGAGTAATCAGTGAATGAAAATCATAATCTAAAGTTCTTGTTTGTTTTTTAAGTTAGTTTTTATGTTCACATATTAATTAGTTATATTTACATGTATAATAAAATAATGGAGTAATATATCATACAATGTTGTACTATTTATTATACATTTAAAAACCTTTAAAATCGCCACTTCAGAAATTTGATCGCTTAGAACTTTTTTCGGCGGACCCATTCAATTGTCTTAGCCAGACGATTGTCCTATGTACTATAATCATATGTTAATCTCATGGACAAGTTGTCTCAGAATAAAGTTCATTTTCTTCTTCTATGACTGATCATTCATATAAAAATATTTATTTAAATTAACAAATCCACTTAAATCTTAAAAATATTTTTTTTATTTATTTATTTTTTTTTACGTACGGAGTTGAGCTTTTACTAAACCATCCAATTCATCTCGTATCCAATCCTTACAATACAAAATCCTTCGAAAAATCCTTAATGCTCCTTACTTTGTGACCAATAAACTTATCCATAAAGATCTTAAAGGTCCATATGTTTCTGATTTAGCCCAAACCAGATACCTATCCTTCCATAGTTAGCTTCATAACCACTCCAATCCACTAATCTTCCAACTTGCTTCCTCGTTTATCCCTGATAATCCTCCGAGGCGTCTGAAAAGAAGATGGCCTAGAGACCTTTTAGTGTAGATTTTATTGAAGTTCTACTAGTGAGTAGTTCTTCACAAGTTATTTACATGTCATTATATTCACTGTCAACAAATTTACTTGCTGTATATTATTTTCTACAGTTGTAAATATCAATAAATGAAAAAAGAAGAAATTTTTTTGTTATTATAGTATAAAAGTCTTGAAGACTAGTGGGTGACTTAATGGCATTCTGTTTTAAGATAATCTATGAAATTATTTCCTGCCATAGATTAATATATTTTAAAGTTCGATTTAAAAATTCAAACTATTTTTTTTTTCTGTACTAACTCAATGATAATAATCAATTCAATCATTAGAAATTCTAGGTAATGTTTAAAAAAAAAATTTTCATATAATATCTAACGAAATACTGCTGTTTTAGATAATTTAAGAAAGCAAAAAGTGATATC
The DNA here is from genome assembly GCA_003667255.2 of Euschistus heros. Classification (NCBI taxonomy): domain Eukaryota; kingdom Metazoa; phylum Arthropoda; class Insecta; order Hemiptera; family Pentatomidae; genus Euschistus; species Euschistus heros. The sequence continues at coordinate 216,932 of RCWM02000556.1, forward strand.
CGTTCCTTATTTATATTCAAAAAATTCAAATAAAGGACGATAAACGTCGAAATGCATTTAAACGGATGTTGCCTGTACTGTTCTCCACCCTCTGACCTTCCTACACAAAACTAGTTTGAAGATACTCGCTTAGTGGTAGATAATCTTTTAAGCATTTAAATATTAAAAAATATTTTTTTCGTTCGAGCGCATCGTTACACATTATTTGTAATATATATATATATATATATATATATAATCCAATGGTTCACATTATATAACCACTTTATTTCAGTTTATTTTTAAATTTAAAAAAAAAAAAAAGGGTTTAATTCATCCTTGCTCGAATATATTGTATAGATTGTCTATAATCAGCTGTGAAACGTGAGATTCTGTTTTATTGAGTAAGAAAATAGAACCATATTATAATATAGATGAACAATGTTTTTTTTCTTTTTTTAATTATTTGATAAATTAAGTAAATTTCGTTGTAGAAGAGAGCGAATTATAATTGTAGAGGGGTTTCTTGATTATAAATTTATAATAGAAAACCCTAGCCAAAACAACATTCAGTTAGTTCGTACAAACATTCTTTCGCTGCAGCTTATATTTTTAAGCAGCCTGTTCGATTTTAAATTCTTACAATAATTAAAGTCAGGTTAACACGCCCATGCAATTTGTGCAAATAAATTAGAGCTTACACGCTAACACACGCAGGTTTGAAGTTTGCACAAGCCTAAAATTTTGGCTTGAGTAAAATCAGTCGGGAAAAAAATTCGACTTGGGGTTGGTGTGTTGGCTTAGGAGCGTAAACGATGTTCAAGCCTGGCGCATGCGCATGCGCCACCTGTTCCATACTATGTTTTGAGTGAGTGTGTACGATTTTTTGTAAATTTCCAGGATTTAACCATTTTATTTTATTTAACGTCCTTAAAGATACTATTTCAAGATAGAGAAAGGACATCCTAGTTCTCTCTCACACACACACACACACACACATGTATCACGGCTTCAAAAGTAAATTTCTCCAAGAAATTGAAACAAAATCATTACGTTTAGCATATCATTCGAAAGCTTATTAAATTTGCAAATTCTTTGTGAGATTCGACGATTTGTGTATAGTTTTTTCGAAAAACGGTGAGCGTTGAACTAATATAAGACATTGTGACTTCCCCAAATAAGGTGAAGATCAAGCTGTTCTTTAGATACCAAGTTTGTAAAATTCAAGGTTACAGGTACTCAGCTGTTATAGAAAATAATTGCCAAATCCGAAAATATGGTCAAAATTTGGAATTTTTTGAAACAAAATGGAGTTATTAAAGCTTTTATGAAAAAAAAATGTGGTTTCCTCAAAAAAGTCTTTGATTTATCGTATTGCAATGGAAAGGCGAGTTCTGCGGCATTTTGCTACATTATTTATCTATAGGGTCTACAACTTTGCTCCCGCCGTTTTTTTTTAATTCTTAGAAATTATATAAAAAAAAAGTGGTATCTTATTTATGTTTCAAAGTATTGTCCGTCACTTTCCACTACTTTGGCCCATCTTTCAGGCAACAAACGAATCCCGCGTCGGAAAAATTCTTCATCCTTTGATAAGATCCAAGAATCGATCCATTCTTGCACTTTTTCAAAAGAATCGAAGCACTGGCCCGCCAGGCCGTGTGCCATCGACCTAAATAAATGTTAATCAGATGGAGCAACATCTGGAGAGTGTGGCGGGTGAGGTAGAATTTCCCATTTCAGTGTTTCGAGGTACGTCTTGACTACTTTCGCCACGTGAGGTCGAGCATTGTCGTGTTTCAAAATTACAAAATTCGTGTCTCTCTGCGTATTGCGGCCGTTTTGCTTTTAATGCCCGACTCAAACGCATTAATTGCGTTCGATAAAGTGCACCAGTAATTGTTTCAGAAGGTTTTAGCAGCTCATAATAAATTACGCCAAGCTGATCCCACCAAATACACAACATGACCTTGGATCCATGAATATTCTGTAACCGCTTTTAAAGCGCTGGAACCACTCGCGACACGTTCTTTCACTAATAGTATCATCACCATAAGTACTTGAAATAACCCGATGAGCCTCAGCGGCCGATTTTTTCATGTTGAAATGAAAAAGTAAAATCTCCCGCAAATGACGTGAATTCGGTTTATAATTTGACATATTTAATTAAGTGTAACTATATGACGCAAACAAACATTAACTAATATCGATGTAAAGTTATGTTTATAGATGTCACAACTGATGGAAAACAACTGTGATTTATTTATTTGAACTACTACTGGCTACTAGCGCCATCTTTTGGAAAACGGCGGGAGCAAAGTTGTAGACCCTAGTTTCACCCATTTTTTTTTATTTCACACTAAGAGATACTCACACTGTATATATATAGTTATAGAAACCCAATGGTATTAAGGGATAATAAATAAATGTACACTAACCCTCTCCTTGATAACTGTATAAAAGGCCACCCCCACCTGTGCCAGATTGACACTCTGCCTCTACACGTTGTGATGCCAGTTTGTTTAACACGAAGTCCTTGTATTAGGCTATAAATTGTGCTTTTTCTTGTATAATGTATGTCTGTCAATAAAAACGCTCTTTTTAAAAACTCAGTCCCGCGAACCTTTTATTTAGCTGGCGCCCGAACGGAGGGACATTTGGAAGCGTTAACGTAACTTCGCGGCAGTTCTATCTTATTTCAGGTACAGAACAGCGAGACCTCTTTCCACTGGCATGAGAAGATTGGGAGCTGAGTATTAGTACATCAGCAGATCTTCAAGTCTTTGGGAGCGCTTTGGTATTCCAATACCTTGACCAAAAGGACCTTCAACCTCTTGCTAAAGAATCGACGGGAAGAAGCTAAAGGGAGCGTCATCAAGAAGACATCGAAGACAACGTTGTATCAAGAAAAAGTATAATTAATTTTATTTTTATTTTTATTTTAAGTAATTTTTGTAATTTAAATATAAGTTAGTAATAAGTATAATAATTTAAAATATTAATTTAGCATTTATCTTTATGAATGGTTTGGAAGAAAAATTAAGTAACTTAAAAATAACAGGTTCAACGTTAATTAAAAAAGAAAATAATATGGCTCTAGAAATTAAAAATCATGATTTAGCATTAATCCCGGAATATGACGGAAATCCGTTACAACTAGTTGATTTTATTAGAAATAGCGAATTTTTATATAATTTATACTGTAAAGATGATAATACCCATAAAAATACAAACCAAGCTAAACTTGTTTTAACAATCTTAAATAAACTAACTGGAAAAGCTAAAGTCGCCGTATATGATAAGGAATTCAATACAGTAAAAGAAATAATAAAATTCTTAAAGAAAAAGTACCAAGACACGAGAACTAGAGAACAATTAATTTCGGAAATTTTAAATACGTGGACTTACCATAATAAAAACCCACTCGATTTCTTGGAACGACTGGGCCAAAAAAGATGCGATTTATATGCGCGAATTTACTCCGACAATGAGATATTAGATAAACAGGACGAAATGTATAGGTATGACAAACAGATATCCCACCACGCAGTACATAGTTTACACCCAGCACTAACGGACTTCATTTACCATATAAAATTCGATTCGTTAGAAGACCTAGAAGAAATACTAAGAAACAGCGCGGCTCACATCGTACATAGAATTTATGGCGATAAAAAACACCAAAAAAACCCAGTTCAAAATAATTACAAAAAGAAAAATTTTGAAAATAATTACAAAAATAAAGAGTACCGACCAAATTTTAACAACCACTATGATTATCAAAATTACCGACCCCATCAGTACCACCGCGAGCAATATACGTCGTATAATAATCCCCAACATTACCGACAGCAACAGTATCAGTATGAGCAAGGTCCAACCTCTAATTCTTATAACAATAACAACCAACATAACTTCCGGCCACAACAGCGAGCTATTGAATATACGACTCCGATTTACAATCAACCGTGGGACCCCCAGTCGCAACATAAATTTTTTAACAAACCACCCTCCAGAAATATTAGGCAAAATTACCAACAACCGCAAATAGATTCTAACACCGTTTCGATGAGAACTGTTTCTAATAGGGTACATACAATTGAGGAAGAAAAAGATGAAAAAATTAAGTTATTGTTAGAACGAATAGAATCTTTGGAAAAAAGACAGGATCATTTTTTAAAATTAGGCCCGAGCACAAGCAGACCTCCGGACCAGATATAAATAATTTCAATTCTAAACAGACCATTGATAACCAGGATAAACAAATAGAAATTCATGACTTAAACTTAAATAACGATTTACCAAATCTAATCGACGAAAAAAATGAAAAAAAAAAAACAATTAATCCGCGACGAACATATAAAATCGGAAATAAAAGAAAGTGTTAAAAACTTAATTCGCGAAGAACATATAAAACCGGAAATAAAAGAAACTGTAGAAAATTCTGTAAATAATATTAAGAGTGTGGAAGAAGCGTATAATTTAAAACCTGAAATAAAAGTAAGTGTAGAAAATTCTGTAAACAAATTTAAGAATATAGAAGACGACGAAAATTTAAAATACAAGGAACTTCAAGAACTTAATAAAAATAAAGAAACAGTCCGAAATAAACATCGTAATTTAAATAAAACAATAAAACCGTTAATAAGTCACGGGAAAGAAACGAAAAAAATATAATTAGTAAAATCAAAGAAACGGAAGATTTAAATTCAAATTTAGTGAAAGAAACAAACAATTTAAAAGCTTCGAAAAATAATTTGAAAATAACTTTTGGAAAATTAAATAATAAAGTAACAAAGGTTAATAAATTGAACCGAAAGACATTAAAAGAAATAATAGCTTCTATTTCCATAAAAAGTAGGCTGGATCACTGCGGCAATAAGTTACAAAATTTTAAACCTCAACTAAATGTTCCTTTAGGCGAGAAAGCAGTACACAACTTGTTTAAAAATAGAATGGTTAAAATCAGGCAAAGTAAATCAAAAAATAATTTTCCACTTTGGATCGTACCAAAAAAGATGTATAAGTATAGGAAAAAAACTAAGTAAAAATATTTAAATCGGATAAATTGTTGATTCTAGTAACTTCGAATTCAACATCAATACCATTTTTATTAATATTCATAATCATACCAATTATTAGTTTTCAATATTATGTTTTAGAAGCATAGATATTTAAACAATAGAATTAAAACGATTGTTTTTCAATCTGATAACTCTCTTAACTATTATAATTTATATTCATACAAGTTTTTGCCCATAATTAAATTTATTAATATTATCATTAATTATTTATACGTTTTAACTATTTCTGTAAAATTATAACTCACTTATTTTCATTTAGATTGCAAAATTTAGTTTTATGTTGCTTCTCATTACGATGTTTCGTTTATAATTAATATTAATAGATACGTAATTCTGAAAAGAGCAATGGATTTCTAACAAATCAAAAGTAACTATTTACTTTTAATAATAATTTAATAATAACTAATAATTTAATAATAATGATTTAGTTGATAACATTAATTTGTATGTTAATGTTAATTAGACTTTTGAAGAATGTATTTATATGATTATTACTCCGATAATAATGTTAACTTTCATATATGCGTTACTAAATACGTTTAGGATTAAATTGTTGTATTCGTTCTATTTTTAAGCTTCTATTATGCTTGCTGTTTAAACAATTACATCGTATCGACGAAACTAAAAGAATCTGTAAATTAAAATTATTATTTTACTTTATTATTCTAACAATTCAATTTAAATAAAACGAGGTATGATCATTTTATTTAATGTCCTGTTAATCACTAGAATCGAAATATTAAATATAAAGCTAAAGGGATAAATAATTTCATAGTTTTAAGTTTAAAGTTAAACTATGCATTTTAATCATCTTCGTGATTAAGTATTGTTATTTTTGGTTAAAAAGTTAATAAATTTACATTACGCCTCGATCTTGATTTCTTGCTTATTTTTGTTTTTAAGAAGTTGAATATAATTGTTATAAACATTTTTTTATGCATTTATAAAATGAAGTTAGCGTTACAGATATTATATGATTTGAATGATTTACACTTCAAAAATTTAAAATAGACTTATCAGAGTAATTTGGTTAATATTCATTCAAACCTTAGAAAAAATATCATCTTATCAGTTTTATAGTCAGACAGAATTTAAATTAATGATAGATATTTTTAATTTTAGTAATGCACTGACTAACTATATGACATACTTTCCCACACCTCTACAAATATCATTAGACCAAGGGACGGAAATGAAAAATAATTTAGTAAAACAGTTTTGTGAAGAAAATAATATTATCTTACATTACACCTCAGCCAGCCACTCAAACTCTTTGGGATTATTAAACAGAGTCCACTCTACCCTAAACGAATTATTGAGAATAATAGGAAAAGAAAAAGATAAATGTTCGATGCAACAAAAATTAAGATTAGCGGTAATAGCGTATAATAATACCTTAAACAATAAATTAAAATTAACTCCTAATGAAATTACTTTTGGAACCTCCAGATTAGAATCAAACGAAAACATCGACCTGACAGAACAATATGTATTAAAATATCATAAGGACCAACAATTATTACATAAATTAATTAGATCGAAAATAAATGACGAAAAAGAAACAAGGACTGAAAAATTAAATAAAAATAGAGAAGACCCTTTAGATATTCAGAGAAAATTAGGAGATACAGAATATTTGAAAAATACCCAAGCGAAAATAAAAAGTAGAGACAAATTTAAAAAAGTAAATGTAGTAGTAAAAGACAAAAGACCAATTAAAACTCATATCGACAATATTAAAAGGCCCAATAGAAAAAAACGGAAAAAAAGAAACAATCTATTTCAGACGACGACGGCGAATCTCTTCGTGTAAACATTTCGGATAATTACGATTCAGACAGTGGTTCTGATTAAAAATATTTAATTTTATTTAAACGATATTAAAATGTTTTAAAAATCTTTTATTTTAAAAATAATAAATGCAATGGTATTGGGAGTAATGTTTATGTTATATTGAAGGAATTATCTGTATTAAATTGACAATGCTGTAGTTATTTTAATAAAGTCGGACTTTTTTATTTTGTTGTAAAATATTATATTCAATGTTAATAATGTAAAAGATCATTCAAATTATTATTTTATTTGACGGTAATATTCTGTCCGATTTATTTTGTAATTAATATTTTGGAGAACTATAATAAATATTAAGATACTATTATTTTGTCTTGAAATATTATTTTGATTGATCATTGAGAAAGGTATATTTTATTTTGAAATTATTATTAATTGTAATTATTGTAATTATTGTAAAGGAGTGTTTGAATTATTATTTTGATTTAAAATATTATTATTTTAATTGAGTAATTTTGAAGCTAAAAGTATTATTTGCAATAGAGGAAACTGATTCAAAGACTCTTATTTTAGTTTGTCCTTTTGTTTAAATAATGTATTATTTAGTATTAAGAAATATCCTATTATCTTTAAGTTATAAGGAAAATTGTACTTTAGCATGTAAGGAATTTTGTAATGTATAAACATTTTATAGTTCAAGCTTATTGTTAATATTATGAAAGGGACAAGGTCTAATCCTTTTGTTTATGGGAAATTGACAATCATATAAATCTTATTTTAGTGTTAGAGCACAAGGTTTAATCTTTTTATTTTTCAAATGAACAAATCCTAACTTAGTAAACAGGAAATTCAAAGTCTAATCTTTTTGTTTATAGGAAGTTGATAATTGTATTTCAGTACAGAGTTTAATCTTTTTATTTATGTAAAACTATAGATAGTACAAATCCTAAACTTGATACACAAGATATAATCCTTTTATTTTTTGTATAAACTTAAATTATAAGGTCCAATCCCTTTTGTTTATAGAATGTTATCTATTGTAATGTTATGACTTAGTGTAAAAGGTATTGAGAAATGTATAAGGTTCAAACCTTTTATTTATTTTTTAATTGTATAGAATCTAACCTATTTACACTAAGATATTTGTTCCATCGGAGACCTCGGAACTTGGGGGGGGGGGAGAAGTTATAGAAACCCAATGGTATTAAGGGATAATAAATAAATGTACACTATCCCCTCTCCTAGATAACTGTATAAAAGGCCACCCCCACCTGTGCCAGATTGACACTCTGCCTCTACACGTTGTGATGCCAGTTTGTTCAACACGAAGTCCTTGTATTAGGCTATAAATTGTGCTTTTTCTTGTATAATGTATGTCTGTCAATAAAAACGCTCTTTTTAAAAACTCAGTCCCGCGAACCTTTTATTTAGCTATATATATATATAAGTTATGGTGAGGAGGGAAGTAATATACAACTTAATCTTGTACTTAATCCTATTTAGGGATATAAACACTGATAAATGTATATATAGAGGATTATTACAGCAATAAAGGCAGTCTTTACCCAGCACTTGTGAGTATTATTTCGCTCCTTATTTTCCTTTTTTTTTTGTGTTTTTCGTCTGAAGGAACTTAACTTATATATATTTGGATACATTTCTTGACTGTTACTATTAGATGTTTAGTAAGATTCTTGAGGTTTAGACAATAAATAAAAACAACTATTTTATCGATACCATATCCACCAGTAACATTGTAAGTAGTTTTATACTCCTCCATATTCTGTAATTATATATAATTAATTATTCTAACGCATGTTGTTATATAATAATATTGTAGCAAACTTTATGTTTTGAAATAACTTGTATAACTTATATAATTTTATTGTAACGTGTTTTTTCACTGTAGGGCATTATTATGAGAACAATATAGTCTCGAAACGTCGCCAAAATAGTTGTTTTTATTTATTGACTGAACTTCAAGAACCTTACTAAACACACACACACACACACACAAATTATTTTTTTGACCTTAAGGATACTATTTTGAAGTATTCCAGGAAATAACGGTTTTAAAGATAACGGAAGAATATATGGCCATTCTCCTTCCAAACAAATCAGGTTTCGTCCTTAAGGATACTATATTTTTTTTTAAATCTTGCAGGATTTTTTAAAATTTAGTTTTCGTCCTTAAGGAAGATTTTAAGATGGTGAAAGAATATCCTTGGCCACATATATATTAGTTTTCATCCGTAAGGATACTATACAGGATTTAACGATTTTCAAGTTACACGAAGGATATTCCGCCATTATTGTGCTTTCAGTTTTTGTCCTTAAGGATACTATATTGAAATATTCCAGGGTTTAACGATTTTAAGATAGCGCAAGGATATTATACCATTGTTGTCCGTTACAAGAATTTTAGTTATTCGTCACGATTTTTCATTTTTAACAAAGCAGGTAGGTTTTTACTTAACATTTTTTCAAACAAAACTGAACGTGTTAACAGTATCGACTTGATTTGCACCAGCCAGTTTGTTCAAATGCCTTGAGCGTGTAAACCGGCCTTAACGAAAATCTGATAAATTAGAATTAATACTAAAATATGAGTAATGAATATGGAAGAAGACAAATACCAACAATGAATTTAGTCTAATTAACTGTTAATTATAGACAGCAAATATTCTATTCGTAAACAACTTAAAAACTGTAATTTAATATGAAACTACCTAATACAAAATTCCCTGCAGCTTTATGAAAGTGGGTAATTTCTATTCGTATGAATTCAAATGAGACAGATTGATGGTTTGGGGTCTGTTATTTCATTTCAGACTCCCTCTCCAATTCTCGTTCCGAAAATGGACGAAATCAGAAGTACCACTCAAATCAAATTTCGGACTGAATCCTGCCATAAAACCGTGTAATATATACTATTATGTAAATGAACAAGCCATTTTTCCTTTGTAATCACAAATAGCGAAAACTACTAAACCAATCTGTACCAATTTTTTAAATACATCCAGTTTATAGTCCCAGACAGGTTTAGCAATAATAAAATATACTGATTTTTAAATAATCTATCATTAAAAAATGCGATAACAAGTGGATAACAATGAATTTTGAGAATTGATCGATTGGTGACGAGAGCCATTCTACATGAGAAGTTACAAAGGTACGGTGTTATATAGCTTGAAATTTGTGAATTTATTTATATTTATGCCCTTAGTTGTAAACACTGATAATGCAGTCCATTATCCAGTACAGTTTCTTCATAGTTTCTGTCCTTCTGGATTACCCACTCATAGATTAAAATTAGTACTTGGATGTCCAATTATGCATCACGTGACCACCAAACCCCTAATCAGTGCAATTTTAACTAGGTTTAAAATTACCACTTTGCGTTAAAACAAAAGATAAATGAAATAATGCTCAATTCCAAACTTCAATAAAAGTTTTCAATCGTTAAACAAATAAAATTTCAATTATTAGTTAAAATTATTTAAGTATTTTACTTATGAGGGTGGGCGAAGCCGCGACGTGATACTAATAGGAGAGATATAGTAATTTCTCAATACAATTATTGCAGGAAATATATTATGCACAGAATGTTTTGTTATTATTACCCAATTACGGAAACGCCTTAAGTTCTGTCAACTCTAACGACGGACACAAGTTTAGCCCAAGGCGCTCTGCTAACTTGACAAACAATATAACTTGGAATAATTTGTCCTCGGTTTGTAATAACTTGATTCAGAAATTAGTTATAAGTTGTAAGAATGTAACGATCGTAACTGAGAAAATTTATTCATATCTATTTTTAGAAAGTTCTTAAAGACGAATAAGTTACTAATTTAAAACTAAATCCTTTAACGTAATGATACTTTTTAAAGGTAGTTGGGGTATCCAGCCAAATATACAACAATATTCCATAAATTTGTTGTGCCGATGTATTGGCATACAAATAGAGATTGGCCTACTATGACAATGGCCCTACCAGTTTGACGACTAGTCGGCTGGCAAAAAGGCTGATTAGTTGGCCAAGCCGATCATTGCTTCCATTCGAATTCGGGTGACATCGGCAAAGTTCGTGGCGCTTCGTTAATAGCTTTATAGCCGTATGTACACCAAGTTTTTTATTTTTTTGTTTTAGCAATTTACTTTACTTAGCTTCAGCCTTTTTTACTTTAACCCCGCATTGTAAATTAGAATAAATAATGTGTTTTTTTTTTGTTTGTTTTTTTATCGATTAGTGATCAACTTGTTACCAATAGTTCCTAAATTTTCATTAATATAACCTAAAAAAAAATATTATAAATAAACAAAACATTTAATTTTTTCCAGTTAGAACAATATAAATAATGTAATGATATTATTTAGGAGGCCAATATTCCCTAACATTTGCAAAATAATTTGAAAAAGATTATCTTTTTTAAATAGACTCACAAAGGTATGAGTCAATCATTCGATCCATTCGAAAAATGTCTAAATTTACAGAAAATATATTAAGTGATATATCAAATTGAGGGGCATTTAATATGGAAAAATATGTCGCGAATTCGAGCTCTCTAGGTGCAACGGTGTTTTAATAGCGTAATTTTGAATATATTGAGTGAGGACAAAAAGCAGTGACAGTATTGTAGTATTTTACATTTTAACTATCTTTGAGTATCCTAGGCCCCATCCTCTACACGGTGTATATAGGTGACAGCCCAACTCATCCTACCACTGTCCTCACCACTTACGCTGATGACACATGTGTGTTATCAGTAAACAGTGATCCCTTCATTGCCTCCCAAACACTCCAATCCCCCTATTCCAAGTCTTCAAGAATGGTGTCAAAAATGGACAATCAAGATAAACCCAAAAAAATCTCACCAAATAACCTTTACCCTACGTCGTAAGTCTACGAATTCATGTCCTACAGTATCCTTTAATGATATTCCACTAATCCCTGTTGAACAGATCCGCTACCTAGGACACCACTTGGACAAACGTCTTACTTGGAATCCACATACAAGACTAAAAACACAAGAAACTGCTCGTCGTTACAGACTACTCCAACATTTATTAGACAAACGTTCAAAGCTCCCAATTAATAACAAAAGACTCATATACATGACTGTGATTAGACCTTTCTGGACGTACGGAGTTGATCTTTGGCGCTCCACTAAACTATCCAATTCATCTCGTATCTAATCCTTACAATCCAAAATCCTTCGAAAAATCCTCAATGCTTCTTACTTTGTTACCAATAAACTTATCCTCTTTATGGATATTCCATATGTTGCTGATTTAGCCCAAACTAGATATCTATCCTTTCATGGTAAGCTCCATAACCACTCAAATCCCTTAATTTATCAACTTGCTTCCCACACCATTCCCGATAATCCTCTGAGGGGTTTGAAAATAAGATGTCCCAGAGACCCACTAGTGTAGAATTTTTATTGAAGTGCTACTGATGAGTAGATTTTTTCAAGTTTTAACATGTTATTATAATCGTTTTCAATACATTTATTTGTATATATTTTGTACAGTTGTAAATTTCAATAAATTGTTATAATAAAAAATAAAAAAACCTATCTTTGTAGGTACAACTCCAATACCAAAAATAGGAATCGGAGAGGTGAAGGTCCACATCTAATGTAGGTTGTTTTGACATGGAACGTCCCATCAGTGTGTAATAAGTGTAGAGTGTATACTGTGGGCTGTCCTTATAGTTAGGTAATTGTATCATCAACTGTAGTTTCACAGTTATGTTCATCAGTAATAATAATTATTCTTCGCCTAATTGCTACTATATTAAGATAGAACTGGTTTACACGGATTTTGCTAAGAATCCATTAAATCCAATGGATCAGAAATCAATCCATACCTGTGGCTATTGTGTCAGAGATCATGGTTAACATTGTAATAAACCCATTGCTATGGAGTCACATATTACACTATATGCATGTATATATATATATATATATATATATATATATATATATATATATATATATATATATATCATACACTATATGTATGACTGACGCTTGCTAACTATCTACCAACTACTTATTGTTACTTATTGTGTAACTACTTATTGTTAGTCAAAAATTATTATTGCATTGCTGGATTCAGTTCTGGAATAATTGAGATTCCTTTTAATAAAAATTTAACTTTCCATGAATATAACATTGGGTACTTCTATTGTACATACAAATCATATCATTGTACCAAAAGATTTTCTATATCATTTTATTTTTTTTTTTTCTTATTTAATTCTATCTCCTCTAATCTCTAGAATGTTATCTTCTTTTTTTTTCTTTTTATTTAAATATCATCTATGTACATAGTGTCATTAATGTATTATTGTTTTTCTTTTTTTGTAGCTTTTTGTATTGTTTGTCATTATGTCTCTAACAGATTTAATTTAGTTATACCTGCAATTATCTGTTATTCTTAAGGGACTTTGTCCCAGAATAAAATTATTTTCTATTCTATTTTATTCTATATATAATAGAAAAAGTATTATAAGCTTTTTGTTGAAGATTTTTTTTTTTTTTTTTTCAGGCATTGATTAACTTGGGGCCAGAAAACCCTCCCAGCGCATTCCAGGCTTCTTAAAAGTGTGTCCAGGCGTGGATACAGAACATATGATCTCCATAATAACCGTTGGTCTTGAATCAAAATATTTTACCAAAGTACTTAATCCATGACTCCTCATGGGTAATAAGTAGCGAAGTTTTTTATTTCTTTTAAGATAGCACCTATATCTTTTTAGATTAAAAAAAAAATCATGTAAAAATATTGTAAAATCCAGTTATCAGCTTAAACTCAAATGGTGTAATGGTTGACTTTCAAATCATATTAAAGTGTTAATTATAGCTTCCGATATTAATAATGTGTTATGTTCTCAAGTGAACTAGACCGAGACCAAACCTGATAAACCTGTTGCGGAGATTATCGTAACTATTATCACATTTGTAAGGTTGGGTATTAAGAGGTTAAAACTAATATTTTTACAGTTTCGATCTTTAATATTTTTTTTTTATATAAATATTTATTGAAATTTACAACTGTACAAAATATGTACATCAAGTAAATGTATTGACAACGATTATAATAACATAAAATACAATACTAACGGACAGTCAATGCACTCTATACATGATAGAAAACAGACACTGTCACAATCCCATAATTGAAAAAATAAGATCATTTCTAAGACATCTACAGACTGATGATAACAATAAAATTTCATTCAAGTGGGTAAAAGGGCATTCCGACATAGCTGAAAACGAATTGGCTGACAAGGCTGCAAAAGGGGGTTCAAAGGATACTTTCCTTCCGATATCATATTGTCTGATATCTAAATAACTCTTCAAACACCTGCTAAAAACACCAGCAGTATACCAGTGGCATACACGTTGGAACACAACACACAAGGGAAGACATCTAAATAACTTCATCCCAGACTTACGGACCTACATTAAATAAAACTCATGGATTAACTTTTACATTACACAATACAATCACAGGACATGGCGGCAGTAAATAGTTATTTCTATCGATTTAAAATAAGAGGTTCTTTCCTATGTCCTTGTGATTTCACTCAAGAACAAAATAGACACCACCTCATATATGAATGCAGACTACTCACTGGCTACAGAACTACTCTACAGACAAAAACAGTACACAAACTAGGATATTGGCCGGCGGATGGTCAATGTTTGATGAACAATTTATTTGAAAATTTCCAAATATTTCTTAAAAATTCAATCATTAAAATAGAGGATATAAATATAAAATATCTCTAAACTTCTAAATATTCATAAACTTGTCTCTACCATACATAACATTGTTGCTTGATTTTATTGAATTTTGAATTATTTATGATATATAACTTCTTATTCTTTGTTTTATTTTATTGTTCTTGTTTATTTTTATATTTTTTATACCTTTCAACACATGTAAAATCATAATCAAATCAAAAATAATAATTACATGTACATGGTATACTTTATACAAGTATGGTGTATACAGAAAAAAAAAAAAAAATCTCTTTCAACAGGGTTACTGCTGGAAGGAAAACACTAAAAAAAAAAATGTTAAAACTTGAAAAGAACTAATCATCAGTAGCACTTTATTAAAAACTCTACACTAGAGGGTCTCTAGGCCATCTTCTTTTCAGACGCCTCGGAGGATTATCAGGAACGGAGTGGGAAGCAAGTTGAGAAACTAACGTATTCGAGTGATTATGGAGCTTACTATGAAAGGATAGGTATCTGATGTGGGCTGAATCGGCAACATATGGAACATTAAAATCTTTATGGATAAGTTTATTGGTGACAAAGTAAGAGGCATTGAGGATTTTTCGAAGGATTTTGGATTGTAAGGATTGAATACGAGATGAATTGGATGGTTTAGTGGAGCCCCAAAGCTCAACTCCGTACGTCCAAACAGGTCTAATCACAGTCATGTATATGAGTCTTTTGTAATTAATTGGGAGCTTTGAACGTTTGTCTAGTAAATGTTGAAGTAGTCTATAACTAATATTATTTAAAATTATTTTTTAACCGGAGTTAATTCTATTCGTTTACTAGGGTCATGAATGTAAGTAAGTAAATATTTGTTTAGTTTCGATTCAGTTAAATAAATGTATTTTTTTTTTTGTCAATAAAAATACATAGCCAATATTGTGGTTGCTCTAATAAATAACCGGACCAACATTAACAAATGAGAAAACACAGCAGTGTTTGATTGGATGTTATTACAACAATAACATCCTCAGATATACTTTATGAGGGTATAAATAATACAAATTCAGTGTACTAGACATAAAATTTATTTTAATCTACATTATATTCACTATTATTTAGTATTACTTGTTGTCATCTTTCGACCAATTGCATAATGCCACGTTCATAGAACATCTGGGGTTTATTGTCAAAAAAACTGATCAAGTGATTTTCGATGTCCTGTTCGTTTTTTAATTGCTTTCCATTCATGGAATTCTGCAGAGACTCACTAGATAAGTGGTAGTCACTTGAAGCTAGGTCTGGTGAATACGGAGGATAGGGCAAAACGTCCCCACTGTTTTACAGGTCTGCTAGGATCTGACGATTTTTTGAGGCCAAAGGACATCCTTGGCCACTATCCTTCCACAATTAGAATAAGCTTTCGTCCTTAAGGATGCTGTTTTAAGATGGGGGGATCTAACGATTTCATTATTTTTCCGTCGATAAGAATGCAGTTTTGAAATATTCCAGGATTTGACGGTTTTTAAGTTATCCCAAGGATAACTTCCGCCAATTTTGTCCTTGAGAACTGTTTTTAATATGGCGGAAGGATATTCCACCATCGTTGTACTTATGACACTTTTTTACAGATCTGCCAGGATCTGACGATTTTTCGAGGCCGAAGGACATCCTTGGCCACTATCCTTCCGGAAGGATAACTTCCACCATTGTTGTCTTTATAAGGACCCTGTACTGAAATATTCGATGATTTAACTGTTTTTAAGATGGCGGAAGGATATTCCACCATCGTTGGTAACGCATTCTACGGGAGGCAGTTTGTACTTAGTTATTAAATATGTTATGTGGCCTTGTCTTGGTGGAAAACACCCTTTTGATTTGATAGTTCTGGGCGCTTTTTTTATATTGATTGGTTCAACTTTGTTAATTAGGAACAGTATACAGTTGAATAAATTGTTTTTCCTTCTGGAAATAGCTCGTTTCAATTTCTTGTTCCAGACTGTGGAGCGGCATTGATGTCAAAATTTTCTGAACGAACTTTGGCAAACCAATTTTGACAGGTGCATTTGGTTAAGGAATCATCCTCATAAACACTGCAAATTATTTTATGGACTTATACAGAACGGTTACCTTCTTTAAAATAATACTGCAAAATATGCCGAAATTGAATGATATTTTTTTCTATGTTCGAATTGCAATAGCATTCACAATTGTTAGCAAATGTAATCAAGAATTTGCAAAAATATTTGTTGACATATTACGAACAGAGTAAAAAATCCACCTCAGGGGTTAATTAATCAGATAATAAATGATTTAAATAAAAACCGTAATGATATAAACATTAATAGAAAAACCGACTTATTTGCCAACCCAATATAATAAATACCGTATTATTAGTAAATAAACGTTTCATCACGACAACTAATACTATTTATTTTAGTATTGGCCCTAAAAATATCCTATTCCTTTACAGCATGTTTCCTCCTATACCTAAAATCAACATTTCCTTTTACAATCTTAAGAATAACTTTATAAATATTCAAACAAAAACAACAATTTTCTAAACAGTGTCAGAGGCACGTATTTACTAACAGCGTAGCTAATAACTGAAACTATTTATAAACTCCTATGCAGCTGTTGCGTAGTAAACTGCAGTGGCTGTTTACTAGAGAGATATATGCTTTATTGTTATAAAAACATAATGGTGCCCAACTTCATTGGGTTGCTACACACACAGCATACTAATCTGTCTAACTAAAAATCGCACCATTATTCATAATTTTTATAATTTGATTATAATTATAATATATAATACATAATACAAGATACTGGACAAACCAATTTTTTTTTCCTCTTCCTATTCATTTTTTTCCTTTTAATTTTATATGATTTTTTTTTTTTCGTGCTGTATTGTCAGTTATGAGCAAAGTAACTTGAGGTATGCATGATGGTATAGAAGGATCAATACAATTAGGATTGATGAATCAATTGCCACTTCTATTCGGAATTTTTTTATTTTAAAATAAGTTTTGAATGTTCGTAACCATCAGTTCCAAAAATATACAAAAAAAAATCTAAACATCAGCACTTTTCTACATAGGTTATTTACTTATAAACTTTTTAATAATGTAAGATAAGAAACTAGTATTCGAATTAAAAAAAAAAAAAAAACAATAAAACGATTTTATTATTTCTAGTGATTCATAGATAATTAATTCTATAATATTTTCTACGTAATGTTTTAGTTTCTCACCCGAAGCTTTGCTGAATTTATGGTTATTTTCATTTAAATGGATACAATAAGCATACCATAAAAAGACCCGGTATCAGGACTGTATCAATGTATATTGAAGAACACCCAATGCATAACAGCATGATATAATATATACATAATATACCTAATACATAATATATATAATATACCTAATACATAATATATACATACATAATACATTCATAATATACTACATAATATACCCAATACATAAACAGTCGTCTCAAATATTAGAAGTTAAGGGAACCTCAGAACTTAGAATTATTAACTGTATGAAGAAATATGCTCGTATATTGTATTAGAATTAACCATATATCGGAAATTATAAAATTAGTATTACAAAAAATTAGTATTTTCCTTTTGAATATAGATATTAAATATAAAATCTACGTGGTGAAGGAAGAAAAACAGTTTACTTGAGGTAAACCATGATGGTATAGAAGGATCAATACAATTAGAATTGATGAATTAATTGCCACTTCTATTGGGATTATTTTATTAGAAAACTACTTTCCAATGCTAAACATTCATCGTCAGTTCTAAAACATACAAAATATTTAACACATTAGCACTATGTTACATGGGTTATATGTACTAAAAGTTTTTTAAAATGTAAAACAAGAAATCAAATATTGGTACTCACCTGAGGAGGTCTTCAGATATCTGAAATATACCCATTTTAGAAGGGGGTAGGGACCACGCATGTTAAATTTATGGGGTTTACCTTGGAAGAATTTCCCGTTCCTATTGGAAACAAATTTAAAATGGGCCTAGTAGAAATGTTTATCTGGTCTTTTAAACAAAAATCTAGATCAGTTTTTAAAATCTGAAGACCTCCCCAGGTGAGTGCCAATATTTGATTTCTTGTTTTACATTTTAAAAAACTTTTAGTACATATAACCCATGTAACATAGTGCTAATGTGTTAAATATTTTGTATGTTTTAGAACTGAAGATGAATGTTTAGCATTCGAAACTAGTTTTCTAATAAAAATGATTACAATAGAAATGGCAATTAATTCATCAATCCTAGCTAAAAACAGTTTAGCTATCCGCTAGAAATAGCTAAGGATAAAAGAGAGGTAAAGTTATATCGAAGGTTGTTTCTACGTCGATATTTCTGGATCACTTTTAATGAATTGGATGACTTATCTTCTCCGTAAAGGAAATGGACTGGCAATTCAATGAGGGGGGCCGAACACGTTATGTTTTATCTGGGACAACTTGATAGGAATCCGAATTATTGGCATTTGAGCTATAATTCCGTAAAATTATTGAGTTTTGAGAACTAAACAACCTCGGATTTTTCTCATGCCAATGAGTTCTTTTTTTATTTTCCAATTGTCCAGAGTTTTTACAGGGAAAAAGATATGCATAAAATTATTATATATATGTATGGGAGAAAAATATATAACTATTTATTGACATAAACAAAGTCAAAAGTAAATATAAAGGATTCTAGCATCTTTTTTTTTTTAATAAATTAAAAAAAATAAAGTCAGTCTTTTTCACTTGTTTGTGTGGTTTCGTCTCTTTTTTGCTTTCTTTATTGTTTTTTTTTTTTTTTTTTTTTTTTTTTGTCTTTTTATATACAGACTATAAAAATAAATATGCATTTATAAGAGTATTTTTGTTAATGTAAATGGGCCTCATTAATTTAAGTTACAAATCATTATAACGGTTTTATACAATCCTTATAAACAAGGGTGATGAGTTCTTAAATGGAAATATTCAAAATGGGATCATACAATTAATTATGAAACAAGCAATAAAAGATATTCCAAGCAGATGATTACATATGCGTAACAGTTATAATGCGTAACAGTTATAAATGAGAAGAGGAATAATTAACTCGATGAATGTAATATAAATAATAAATGCAGTATTACAAATTATAATTAACTTATTATATTTTATAATATTGTAATGGGAACTATAGAAGTCGCTGAAAGGTAATAAAATGCAATGGAACAAAATGAATTCCCTCTTTTTATTCTGATTATGCAGTAATAATAAAATTTTAAAAAATAATAAAAAAAAAGTTATAAGATAAAAGTCAGTTCTTTTGTTTTATACTGGTTATTATGTTTTGTTTTTGGATTATTAATTCTGTATAGGTATTATAATGGGCTGTATATAGCGAAACTACTAATAGTATCACATTAAATTAAATATAAATAAATATAAATTTACAAAAGAATTGGAGATGTAGATACTTAGGGTAGGCAGCCATAGATACTCAGCAGATCAAAATAAAATGTTTATTTTATTTTAATTCTTAAAGCCAACGTTCCAACTTGCATTCCAAGTCTTCATCAGGGATGCCTACCCTATCTACATCTCCAATATATCACAGTCAACTATACCTTATGATTACAAAATAATTAGTCATGACTTTTATCTTGGAGAATACGAAGTAGGGACTGAAAAGGAGCTGGAAGAGAGATCTAATTACATAAACAACTAATTCAATTAGAGGGAAGAAAGGAGAGATCCTGGCTACTATCTCGTCTCGTCTCATCCTTAACATGCCATTTTCTTAATTACTTTAGCCCTTCTCAGGTTTATTTTCTGTAAAGAGCTTTACGGGCGCGGATTTGTTGAAAAAATTAAAAAAAATTAATTACATTATGTAATTTAATAAAATATAAAACTAATTTACATAATAAACTAACATTTTAGCTAAGAAGACATGGGATGGATGAGAAATTGCCAAAGATAAAAAATAGCTATAAATAAAGAAAAACAATTATAAAAACAAATATACTTTGAATTTGAATGTTCCTGTTATTAAAAAAAAAAATTTATTTCATATATGTATATAATTATATAATTAAATTTATAAATATTAAGGATGCATCGATTCTCAATTCCACTCGTAAAAAGAATTTATAATCTTAAGTCGATTTCTATAATACGATCGATACTACTGTAGTTTTATGGTACATAATTATACATCGATTCATCTCAACATTTATATTTTAAAAAATTAGTCTTATTCATATATAAGTAATGTTAGTATATAAGCAGAATCATTCGACATTGATCGGTACAGAATTTAAAACAATTCTTTTCGTAAATTAAATATTGTTTTTTCAAGATTCAAATGTCGCATTGTTGAAGAATCCGTACATTCGCTATTGAAAAATGCAGAAATATTATTAATATTGCAAATCTCCAAAACTTTATAATACTGCAACTACTTATTAAAATTTATTGTTATATAATAT
This sequence comes from Euschistus heros, assembly GCA_003667255.2. Taxonomy (NCBI): domain Eukaryota; kingdom Metazoa; phylum Arthropoda; class Insecta; order Hemiptera; family Pentatomidae; genus Euschistus; species Euschistus heros. The sequence goes on from RCWM02000556.1 coordinate 238,031, forward strand.
AGAGTTAACCAGACATTCATTGACACCTCAGATAGTTATCGACACCTTAAATTAGAAATTAAAAAATAAAAGATTCATTAACAAAAGGATGTAAGAAAATTTCTTTTAAACCATACAACTCAGCTGTGTTTTAGTTTTGACAGTATTTCAAAAGATACTCATAGGATGTTAATAACTGATTTTAAATTACTTATTGTCACTACCTAGCAAGATACTTTCCAATAATTATGTTAGCTGTGAACTTTCTTGTTTAGCTTAATGCATAGTAATAAGGGAAAAATAACTTTAAATTTCAACCATTCTTACTATAATTATAGTCTGAATATTTCCTGAAGGGTGTCAATAACTGCCTGGTTTCTAATGTTGTGGATAATAATTGTTATTATTGTTTGACTAATAAATTTCTTAAGGGTTAATTTTGGTAACAGCAAATTAGCATTACCTATAACGTATGTATTAATAAATATATATATATATATATATATATATATATATATATATATATATATATATATATATATATATATATATATATATATATATATATATGAGGCTATGAGAGCAAAAGTGGCCTAACCCACAAAATATAAAAAAATCTGATTTAGTAATTTTTGGCAACTATAACGCCATCTGGTGGTGTTAATGTGTTTAAAAAACCCAAACACATTAACACCACCAGATGGCGTTATAGTTGCAAAAAATTACTAAATTAGATTTTTTTTATATTTTGTGGGTTAGGCCACTTTTGCTCTCATAGCCTCATATATAAAAGCAAAAATTAATTTTTTTTTTCTTAAAAAATATAATTATCCAAAACTAGCAAAGAAAATAAAAATTAATTTTTCCAAATGATAAAAAACTACCTTTGCAGTGCTAATCATCTATATAAAATAAATTGAAAAATAAAATAAAGTAATGCATCAGAGTTAGAGGCGAATCGCTTTATTAAACGGCATGAATATGTAGAAGTCTCAGGTTTCGTTGAGGACCACAAGGTTGAGAACTTAATAGGTTCTCATGAATGCATTTCGCCCCCCTCCTCTCTCCCTGTCCTCTCTCTCACCTTCATATAGGTAATGAAAAATACATAAGGCATATATTACCCACCTCAGCGATGAGACGTTCATAATTTGAATCTATTTCTTCTGTCCTCTGCGCTATCAGTCAGCAGATTGGTTCGTAGAAATTTTCAACAGGCTTTATGTCTATAAATATGGAACTTTTCAAACAATAAAAAAAAAATATATATATATATATATATATATATGTGTATGTATATAGCCATGATATATACATACATTAATAAGATTTCTTTTTCATGAAAAAAAAATTATTTAGGGGAGATAATCTGCGAAAATGGATCGAATAGACCTCATACAAGACTGAAAAGACAAGCAGCTGCACTTCGATTTAGACTACTCCAACAATTACTCGACAAACGTTCAAATCTCCCGATTTACTACGAAAAACACACCCTATATAACGATTATCAAACCCATTTTGACTTACAGTTCAGAGTTATGGGTATCCCCCAAACCACCGAATTCTTCCCGCATCCAATCACTCCAATCCAAAATCCTTCATAAAATCCTTAATGCTCCTTACTTTGTTACAAATGAACTGATCCACATTGACCTTAATATACCACATGTCACCGATTTGGCACAGACCAGATACCTCTCCTTTCATAATAAACGCACTGCTCATCCAAATCCACTTGTTGCAAAACTTGCTTTCAATTCTATTCCTTCATTATTTTGCATTTTATACCACATATTTATTGGATGTATTTGTTAATATAGTTGTAAATTTCAGATAATAACAGAAAAATAAGAACAATAATAAAAAAGAAAAAGAAAGATATTTATTATAAAAAGTATTTGTCCACAAATGCGTAAATAAGCAACATGGCTTTCTCAAACATGGGAAAGCTCCTGAAGATAATATTAAAAAGAATTTATGATCCAAAAATACCACAAGGAAGCTACACACTGAGATCGAATAATGAAATATACGCAACAACAGAGGACTTAGAAACAGTTGTAAGGAGTAGACAACTTATCTTCTATGATCACATAGTTAGGGTAGATCCCACAAGGTAGAATAAACATATGAAGCAAGAACTGGAGGGACGTGAAATCACTGATAGAGAAGGATTCAGGAATCTTCTTAATAATATCAGGGTTCTTGTAGAGGAGAGAACAAGATAAGAGCGTGAGAGATAGACGGAAGAGAGAAGACTGCAGTGGTCAGAATGAATAAAGGATTATCTCTCTCTCTCTCTCTCTCTCTCTCTCTCTCTCTCTATATATATATATATATATATACATATATATATATATATATATATATATATATATATATATATATATATATATATATAAATGAATGTGTGTATATCCCCGGGAAGGTTTTTGAAAAAATTTAAAATCAGAATTGGGGTTTTAGGTGTATGTAAATATCAAAATAACATTTATCTATTATAGATTTGTCAAATACCACTCACTCACTTAACACGAAATCTCAGAAACTACCGAACGGATTGGAATGAAATTCGATATGTAGATTCCTCTAGGGCCGTAGGTGCTCGCTAAGAAAGGAATTTTAAAAAATCGGCCTGGATCGCGGCTAATTTGCGAAAAATGCGATTTCAATTTTTATTGGGTGAATAATAAAAGATTAATTGTCATATGGTATTTGGAGATAAGCTAAGTTAAAAAATAGGTTAGATGTTTAAGCCGCACACTTTGACCACAAATTAAGTTCCTTTTAGTTGTAAACTAACAAAAATACGATCGATGTCGAAACCTTATAATATTTGTACTTTCTGTGAACTCATGGTAGCTGCAGAGGTTACTTACAACTTACAAGTTTGAGTTTTTTTCGTGAAGAGAAGCTATTAAAAGACTTATGTTCTCTGGTGATGACATGTAAGGCCAGTTCGATGTAGGGACAAAAAACAGATAAGAATCAATAGTTCTACCAAGTGTATGATTCTCTTTAGTATCGTATAATGTTTTACCATGGAGAAGAAAGTTACAGTATTAACATCTCTCAGCGTGACCCAAACTCCAATACATCACTTAAGAAAACTGTGCCTGCAGCTGATTTTTACGCCTAAATGTTAGTGGAGCGAGGAAGGTGAAGGTGAAGAACCTCATTTACTTTAATTTCGTAATCTCCTCAACCAATTTATGCTTGATATGTACGCAAAAATAGAAACAGAAAGACTAAACTTTTAAAAAAGTTGAGAAGTTGAGACTATATTCACTTAAAGTATGCCATAATAAAAGCTGATGGTCTGGTATCAGAGCTGGGTAAGATGGTAGTGCTGCCTCGAAGCTTCACTGGAGGACTGTTAAAATAATATAAAATTAACTTTTGCAAATTGTCAAATTTACTTATTGAAATTATTCTAAGAATGGAATTCTTTCAGGTTTATTTAAGTAATAATAATTATCAACGTTAAGCTTAACTTTTACTAATTTAAGATGTCCTTAATCCTTATGATATTAAACCGTAGCGGAGCAGGGTAATTTCAGCTATTATTATATAAAAGGACAAGCAATTTTTCGTTGGTTAAAACGGTACAATGTTATATAGAGCTGGAAATTGATAATAAAATTGCATCGATTCAAATAAATTGTTATAAAAAAAACTATATATATTTAGTGAGACGTGTGGATCCTAGGGATGTTTTATAATCGAACGATATGTGGCTAGCGGCATTCTACACCAAAATTTGCAATGGTAAAATTATTAAACCCCTCTGTACCAAATTTTAACTACAAAACATTCATAATACTAGGAAGGTTTTAAAAAGTATAGTTTACTATAATAATAATTTACATTCTCAGTGTTAAGTGGCGGAAATTTGTCACACTGCCATTAACTTTTATAGTTAAATAGAAATCAAAATCCAACCAAATGAAATCAATAAAATTATTTTTACTGCACTAAACATTATTGCCTTATCAAAATATCGATTATTTTTTGATATTGTGTTTAAAAAATGGGCGACCCAACCATATCTTTTGATAAAGGTTTTAAGAAGACTAATATTTCAATGATTTCAAATTCATTTTATTGTTTTATGTTTATTTAATACATTTTATCATTGGTTGTGTGAAAGATCAGTAATATTACCAACAAATACTATAGCAGAGAATATTAACATTATTATTGAAAAAGTAAATTGTGACATAGAGAATATCTCTATTGATAGGGTTGTAAGCACTGATAATGCCGTCCATTATCCGCCAGAGTATCTTCCTAAAATGTCTCTGTCCATCTGAATTACCAACTCATAGATTAGATTTAAGGATTGAATATCCAATAATGCTTTTGAGTAAATCATTGCAGTAATACCGTGTTACAGCTATGAGTGAAAATATCTAGAAATATAGTAAGAAAATAATTCTCAACTGTATTATAAGATTTTTATTGTTAAAAAATAAAACTTCTGTTGTTAGTTAAAGCTATCTTCTAAGTTACTTAAAAGAGCGGGCGAAGGTTACTGCTGTGGATGCTAGTTATAGGATAAGTACTGAGCGCATCATCAGAAGGTGAATGTGATATCTGCATGGTTCTTTGTTGGCCGGTTCGGAAAAGCATACTAAAAGTACATAAAAACAAGGGACTAATCATAATTTTTATATCTAAGATGTATAAATCTTACATCATGCTCCGTTATTTTCTTAAGTAAATAATTAAACAAAGATTTAGGCAGCCTAAGTAAATACGACAGCACGTGTGGAGGTTTGTTCCTAGATAACCTAAATTGACTGCAGTAATTGTCCTATGATAAAAAGTGGGTTGGGGAGTTGCTCTATTCCTTCATACTACTAGCGTTTGTAACCCTTGCATTAAGATAAGACCATTATTTTTTTTCATTCATATTTAAAGATGACAGCAATATTGTTAGAAATATTTATGTTAAGCAATTATTAATATCTTTAGTAATTCAAAAATGAATCCAACACTGTCCTAAATAATTACGCAATAGCTATACTATTAAATTGAATTGATTTAAGGTTTTAAAAAATCAGAACAATAATCACCAACTTTTTAAAATGGTTTAAATCTTTGGGTGTACATTGTTAAAGAATAATTTTCAGATCTTCTGTAATGAATTTCTAGAGAACATTTTGTGAAAATTTCGAAATGGAAACAATTCTTGCATTAACATTACATTAATAGACTTCTGTAATAAGTCCAAGAATTGATTATATCATAAGTTTATTATAAGAAAGAAAGACCGTTTTTGATACCTCGGATGGATCTTGATATTTTTTGAAAATTAAATTCATTGCTCTATGACTGAAAAAGAGCTAGATAAAGCATTTTTTTAAACAGGAGTTGTTCCTAGGTTTTCATTATTATAATTGACAATTGTGATAAAAACTTTAAACAAAATTACAAACTTAAAAAAATCCTTTGAAATAACAAATTATTGTTGAATAAGTAAAAAAAAAAATTGTTAAATTTCAGGTAAATGTAATTGTTCTACAATAATAATAATAATAAAAGCTGACCTTAATATTCGATTCCTTAACACCACCCATCAAAATCAATATATCCAAGATCAAACCTATTACAATCCATTAAGTTTCGGTCTTCTCATCAGACGTTTTCGTTTTCACTTTCGAACACGTAGAGAGATCTTTAGGTAAAATAACAGTCGTATGATTACTGATTATTATTGGGTTGTTTCACATGAAATGTCCGTTTTCAAGGTAAAGGGATTTTAGTAAAAATACAATATGAAAACAATATAATTTTATTCGAAGTATTTACCTTCTTTTTCTACACATTTTTCCCAACGTGACAACAACTTTTTTATCCCGGATTTGAAAAACTCTGAGCTTTGAAGTGAAACAAAATCTGAAAACGCACTTTTGATTTCAGCATCATTTGCAAAAATTTTTCCTCTGCAGAAGTTGTCTAAATTCCTGAAAAGGTAATAATCTGTTGGAGACAAGTCGGGAGAATATGGTGGGTGCGGAAGAACTTCGTACCCCAGCTCTTTCAATTTACGCATGGTAAGTTTTGAAACGTGGGGTCTAGCGTTGTCGTGTAGGAGTATAGGGCCCTTCCGATTTACCAATCCAGGTTGTTTTTTCAATAATTTTGCGTACATTTGGCCAATTTCATTGCAGTAGGTTGTAGAGGTAATGGTCTCACCTCTCTAATTACAGTTGGAGGTCTTCCTCGGGGCTGGTTTTCCAAGTTGGTATCCCCAGTCGAAAACTTAGCAAACCAACGGCGAATGGTTCGTTCATTTACACTCCCTTCCCAAACGCCTTACAGATGTTTCTAGCAGCCTCAGCTGCCGAACGACCTAGTTTAAACTCATAAAAAAATATTACACGAAAATCGCGTGTTTCCATGTTCATATTTGAAGGTATACTAAACAGTGTGTAATTGATTGGGAAGCTAATGTTTATAAAAGAAAAGTAGAAGATTAGTAACTGCTTGATTATGATATGTGAACTTTGGAAGTAAACTACAGACACTCGCAAAATCCTCTATGTATTTCAAATATTATAAAATCGGACATTGCATGTGAAACAACCCAATAGATATCTGAACAGTTTTGCAACCTAGAAATTACAACTGTTTCCGACTATTAATCTAAATTTAACTACTACGTCTTCAAATTAAATTCTCGATGTATCTACATCTTTTAAACTATAACTGTTCTAACTACTAACCGTGTATTTCGTTTTATTGGCACTAATTACTGGACCAATTTCTGTACCGGCCTTTAAAGGCGTTATGTTAAATTTAATAGTTTCCTCATCTTCACCCAACAATACCAGATTATTAGCATAGCCAAGTACAGATATTTTACTAAACATTTTTAGACCTTTTTAGTACGAATTATCTTCCTAATAAAGTATTCTAGTACTAAATTAGAAATAGGCATGTCTAAGTTAAATATGGAATCATACCTAAGTGAAAGTAAAACAATTTTACCAGTATAAAATTATTTAAAAAATCAATGGCTTTAAATACGTTCCTGCGATCAGCCAATCGACAGAATGAACAAATATTATGCTTGTAACAAAAATTTTGTAGAGAAAATTCAATTATGATGATTCGATAACAATAATTAAATTTTTAGTTTCAAATAATACGACAGTTGAAAATAAACTAGTTTCATGCAGATAGTTTCTCCAACAACGTCCGGATTTAATTCAACAACACTTCTAACAGAGCAGAGCTCCCTGACGGATGCTGGTTTAAAACTTTCAGACAGATGCAACCGTATCTCTCATCTCCCATGTATCCTGAATATATATAGAATAGAATAGAATAGAATAGAAAATAAACTTTATTCTGGGACGATGTCCCCTAAGAATAATATAATGTACATAAATAAATACAATGAGTCTAGCTTTCATAAGATGAAATAAAATAAATTAACAATCTGGTTAACTATTTACAATTTTACAAATAAAGAACAAAAATAGAAATAAAAATTACAAAATCCAATAATTGCAGGAGAAAGAATAAAAACCTATTTACATCTACTGAATGCACTTCTTTTTTTTTTTTTTAGTGAAGTTTTGCTAGTCAGTATCATTCTGGAGGGAAAGGAGGTGTTGAAAGAGAAGGGATTTAAATGTGGACAGAGATGGAGCATTACGGATATTACAGGGTAGTGAATTCCACAAGGAAGTAGCACGGGAAATGAAGGAGTGGTCAAATGATGTACTCTTATGGGAAGAAGTATACAGGTCAGAGGAGCGAGATCTTGTAGTGCGGGAGGAGACCGAGGATCTGAACTGGAAGTTGTTATAGATGTAGGAGGGATTCCGAGAATTGATGGTTTGGTAGAGGAAGGAGGCTAGGAAGTAATTTATGCGGGATGAAGGATAAAGCCATTTTAACTCTGTATATAGATGTGATGTGTGGGAGGCTTTTGGAACCCTAAAGATAAACCTAACGAAACAGTTCATTAGTCTTCTTAGTTTACTCTCGAGTTCCGCCGTCAAGCCACCATATGCAACACAGCTGTAGTCAAAATGGGGTAGGATAAGGGAAGAAACCAAGAGTTGACGAGTAGGTTTCGGAAGGGAGTCCTGGGAAGAATGGAATAGCTTAAGGATGGATATAACCCGTTTAGAAATTTGGGAGATATGAGGTTTCCATGAAAGGGTTTGGTCAAAGGTAATACCAAGGTTTTTGACTGTGGGGTGGAATTGAATAGGTTGGGAATTCATAGACAGTATCGGGAGGTATATATACATATTTAAGCTTATTTTTTTCTGATCAGCTGTTCTTTAGTTTTACATTACGATAGTTAATATGTCAATTTTGAAATAAATATATTTTTAGTAAAAAAAAAACATTGGTTAAAGTTGAGTAAATAAGACATATACATTGTTCAATCCAATTTATCTTTCATCTTAGTTACCTTAAAATTTATTTCTTTTTAAAGTCCTGGATTTCACTTTATTGTTTCTAAAAATCTTCGGGTAAAAACTTTAAAATAATACAATTTAACAAACACTAACAGTTCACGACACGTAATACTTTTATGCCAAGTAAATATTATTTTTAAATAATAATACATATTGCAAAAATTATAAAACAGACAAATAGGAAATAATTATCATCATCATCTCATGGCACCTTATGGTCCTTGCAGAACACTGGCCTCCTATACAATCCTCCTCCATTCAGACCTATTCTCAGCTGCCCTTCTCCATCCTCTCACACCCAGAGTCCGAAGATCCTCCTCCACATCTTCAAGCCAACGAAATCGAGGCCTTCCTTTCCTTCTCTTTCCACCCGGGTGCCGGAGTTTCAGAGATCCTACTAGCTTCTATACTTTGCAAATGCCTAAGCCATCTTATTTTGTCTCTTAGTATATTGGCTACAAAAAGATACGGCAATCTGGGGCTGCATATATGGTAGAGTTTTCCGTTCTTCATTTTTCCTCATTCGAAAAAATATTCAGTCCATATTGAGTTGAACCATATATTTTTCGAAGGATTTTCCTTTCCCACATGTTTAATACTTTTTCCTCGTGTGATGTCAGGGTCCATTTCTCACTTCTGTCTATAACAACCGGCTGAAGGATCGACGATAGACACTTAATTTGAGATTGGTGGATATATTTATATTTCGAAAAATTTTCATTAGATATCAATAATTATGCTATGATTAAAAACATAATAAATTATCAAAATAGAACAATATTGTCGGATACTTAAAATTAATTTTTTTTTAAATAAATGAAAAATCTTTCCTATTAATTTTTTTTTTTTTCCAGACCTAAAAAAGTGTAAAATATCCTAACACAAAAAATGTAGACAAAACGTTATCTTTTTAATTCAAACCAATATAGATCCTAAACGCTAGGCGCTAGCGACTAATGCTATGAAACAAAAACATATGCTCCATTCAAATTTTGATCAGGAAACTACTGTCCAATTTTTAATCCGAGGAACACCGAATAAGCTAGAGTGCGTCAAAATGTCATTTGTGAGTGAAAAAAAAACAAAACAAAAAACAATACACCAAAAAAGTACAGATCTCCAGGCAAGAGACATATCTATGTAATAATTTCAAATAAAACGGAATAAAATCCTAAATTGGAATAAAAATTGCTGACCTTCGGTAACAATGGCCTGGGCTGGATGAAATTTGTAACGCAACTGACCAAGAGAATGGATCTTTGCCTTCCTAAACTCTACACTATAATAGGTTGGTAACCTGTAGGATAAACCGTCTTTCCCGTCCTAGTTGGAGTACGTAAGAACTTGAAGTCCCAACAAACAAATCCTAAATCATTGAACTATATAATCTAGTTAATGTGCTGTTAATGATTACAACAACATGTCAAAACTTGAAAAGAACAACTCATCAGTAGCACTTCTTTTTTTTTATTTATTTATTTCCCTTCCTTGCCTCTCGGCTACACGGGTTTTGCAGGGATGGCTTGTAGCCATCACTGCTGGTTTTAACAGTTTAACATAACATTTCAATATTACTTTTAACATTGCAAGAATAAATTGTCTTAAACATTTAACAGAACATTTCAATATTACATTTAACATTTAACATTTCAAGATTACACTACACGTTTAAAGTAACATTTAATATTTAAAATACATTAAACGCTTTACATAACTACATACTTGTGTTTAATACAATATACCTTATATCTAATACAACAACCTATATTTAATACAGCATACTATATTAAACTTAACTACTAATACAAACTACTAATACAACTACTAATACAAACTACTAATACAACATACTATATTAAAATTAACTACATACTAACTATAACATACTATAATACATAATAATAACTACATAATAACTATAACATACTAATTTAAAATAACAACATACCTATATCATTTTTTTTTTTTTTTTTTTTTTTTTTTTTTTTTTTTTTTATTAAATTTTACGTTTATATAGGCATTATTCGGTGATGGGGTTGTCGTCAGCATCATTCTTGTCCAGGATTCTTTCTGGGGCGTGGCCCCTTCTTCCTAGGTTGAAGTGCTCTACCCCCACTTCAGTTTTCCAACCATACACAAAACTTTTGTAATACGGGTAGTTGTCAGCTGATACTAGTTGAGGGAAGTCACTCTCCGTTAGAGCATACAGCCCTGTTTCTCTCTGTAGCTTGGCTCTCAATGCCTCAAAGGCAGTGCATGAAATTACCACATGTTCAGCGGTTTCCGGTACACCACAGCTGGGACAAAGCGGGTCAATATTTTTACCATGTTTCTGGAGCTTGGCTCGAAAGCCCCCGTGCCCTGTGAGAAACTGTGAGATCCAGTAATCCGGGAGTACCCAAGTTGCTTGAAGACGTGACCTAACAGTGGGGAAATATTTTCTAAGAGTAGCCCCTTTCGGGGTTGTTACCCACCGCCTGTTCCATTCTTCTATCGTGTACTCTCGGATTATCTCCAACCATTTCCTTGGATTTGCGTCGATCAGAGACCGGAGATTATTTGGTAGTCCCACCGAACCTTCCCTTTTCATATTAAATTTAAAGCCATCTTCTTGCAGTACAAGATCAAGAGGTACCCCTCCTGCTAAGACCTGGACCCCCTCATGAGACACTGATCGGTACGCCCTGGTGACTCGCAGCAGAGAATTACGCTGAATTGTTGCCAGCCTACTCATCTGTCTGCGTGAGAGATTTTGGTACCAGGCGGGAGATGCATACCGTAGGATACCAAGTATCACTCCTTTATATATCGCCATCATAGCTGGGTATCTGAGGCCCCACAAGGCGCCTCAGTAGCACTTCAATAACTATTCTACACTAGAAGGTAGGCCATCTTCTTTTTAGACGACTCGGAAGTTTATCGGGAATAGAATAGGAAGCAAGTTGAGAAACTAGAGGATTAGTGTGGTTATGGGGTTTGCAATGAAAGGATAGGAATCTGTTTTGGGCTAAATCAGCAACATATGAGACATTGAGATCTTTATGGATAAGTCTATTTGTCACAAAGTAAGGAGCATTAAGGATTTTTCTGGGGATTTTGGACTGTAAGGATTGGATATGGGAAGAATTTGAAGGTTTAGTAGAGTCCCAAAGCTCAACTCTATATGTCCTAATAGGTCTGATAACTGTCATGAGAATGAGTCTTTTCAGTAAATCGGAAGTTTTGAACGTTTGTCTAGTAAGTGTTGAAGAATTCGAAAATGACGAGCTGTTTCCTGTCGTTTTCGTCTTGTATGTGGATCCAAGTTAAATGTTTGTCCATGTGGAGTCCTAGGTAGCGGATCTGTTCAACAGGGATTAGTGGAATGTCATTAAAGGATACTGTAGGACAGGAAGTCGTAGGTTTACGACGAAGGGTAAAGGTTATTTGGTGTAATTTGTTTGAGTTTATTTTGATTCTCCATTTTTGACTCCATTCTTGTATGTTTAGAATATGAGATTGGAGTGTTTGGGCAAGGAAGGGATCATTGCTTACTCTTAAATTTAAAAAAATATATACAATATATGTAGTATAGGTATATTAAACTAATTTCGATTTATGTTTGAATGACTAAAACGAGTATTCTTTGGAATGAAAACATTATATCGAATGAACTATAATTTTTTTTTTTTTTTTTTTTTAGAACTTTTATTGAGTAATTATTACAATCTGCTACAAATGTGGGCAATAAGTAATATAGATGGCATATGATTACATTCACACATTATATACAAAAAGAGAAAAAAAAATTATATATACAAAATAAAAAAAATAAAAAGATAACAGAAAGAACTCCCTATACATGAACAATATACAAATAAATAAAATGAAATACTAAAATAAGAAAAAATAAAATCTTCAGTAAGTAAAAATAAAATATTGAGTAAGTAAAAATAAAATATTGAGTAAGTAAAAATAAATAAATAGTAGTAATAAAAAATAAAACAAAATTAAATTATAAGTTAAAAACACAATCCTACTTTATTTACAATACACACTCATCCTAGGGACCCCCCAGCCAGACCCCTCCCTCCAATTATGGAGGGACAAGCCAGGCATAGAGAGGTCTTCTATTCTCTCTCAGCTGCGTCACTTTTGTAAAAAACCCAGTGGAAGCTGAGTGAGAGCGCTATAGTACATATAAAAATTATGTGTTTGAATTTTCACTCGAACTAAATTCGAAGAACGTTCGATTATCACATCAAATGTTGATTCTAACTAATTTTATTGATGTTTCAATGACAAATACGTGTGTTCTTTCGATTGAAAACATCATATCGAATAAACTATAGATTATATAATTTGAATGTTCACTCTATAATTGTTCACACTATATAATTTAAGATATTTTTAGAAATCGTTCAAGAGATAGTAAAGCCACATAAACATACAAGTTCTGAGATAGGAAAAAGTTATATTTTAGCTATTTTAGTTTTGAAACTTGCAAAATTTATTCATTTAACTGTTATACTTGAACACGATTAGTTAATAAACCAATGAATTTTTTATTTATTTTAACGAAATTTAAGATTAATAGGTACACTTATTACACTTTTTTTTTCTAATACTCCAACTTATTAATAAAGAAAACAGATAAATAAATAAGTAAGTGCACTTAATATATAAACTACAATTAAAGTTTAAATATTAAACGAGATACTATTGATTCCTGGGTCAAAAGGTTACCAGTATCAGTCCTCCTGATTTCCAATATAATTTGATACGGATAGGTAAGCGGCAGCACAGTCACTGTAAACCAAAATCCGGGAAAACAAATCGAGTACGGCTGTGGAAGATAATTACCAGTATTTTTTCTATAATATCAGCCATAGATCGAATATAGGGTAAGGTAACCCTCTTGGAACACCCATTTTATGTAAAGTGGGTGCTCTTATTTGAGGAAAACCTGGAGATTAACCGTGGATCTTGGCCAAATCACTTTTAGGTATATCCGTTGGTCAAGAAACAGTACCTTAATATGAAATTTTGAACATAAAAACCTTCTTGAGTTACAGTTTTACAGGCTTTAAATCAAAGACATTATATCAAGATCTCATAGTCCAGTCAATGAGGGGTGTAGACAACTTCGTTGGGAGTAGTTAAAAGGTAAAAATACTAAAAGCCCCCGCCCCTTGGTCGTATCAAAATTAAAGATAATTAAATTTCTTATAAAATAGGTTCTATACATATTTGTGTAAATTCCAACGGTTTTCGAAATATGCGTTATTAAAAAACGATAATTTTAGAAATTAAAAAAAAGTTTACCTCTCTTTTTTGTTAAACTTTTGCTTCTAATACCAAACACGTCATACGAAATTAAAGTAAATTTAATGCTCTACAATTTTGATTCTGACATTTTTTCCGAGAAACGATTGTGGAAGGTACTAGAAAAAAATGTTTGACAAAAAGTGAGGTAACATTTGTTTTCCTCGAAAATCGCCGATTTTCACAATAATGCATATTTCGAAAACAATTGGAATTTAGACAAATTTATATGTAATAAATGTTATAGGAAATTTAATTAGCTTCAATTTTTATCCTTAAAAAATTTTTCTAGATGTTTTCGATGTACAATGGTAAAAAGTGAGGTAAATTTTTTTTTTCTCGAACATTATTGATTTTCAATAACGTATATCTCGAAAATCGTTAGAATCTCGACAAATATGTAAAGAATTAATTTCCACCGAGTCCACCGTTTTCTAGGTATCATTGAAAAATCCAAAAATTGAACATCTCCCCTCCCCCCAGTGTTAGCTCACCCCCAGGGGTGGGGACTTTTAGTATGTTTACCTTCTAATTACTCCTAACTAAGCTATGTCTAAAGTAAAAAATTATGGCATACCTCATGCACTCTATAATGTGTTTTTTGACTGGACTATCAATGATGTGATTAAGACTTTGCATTCTGTGCCATCATGATTGACACTAGTTTGTAAATTTGTATAATTAACTACTTATATGTATTATTAAGCCCATTTGGACTTTTGGGCTTCGACTGTAAGGGGCAACAAAACCATGGATTATAAAACCCATTCCAATCTAAATTCCTTCGTACTATGCTCGCTATAATGATCTCAAATGCTCCATATAACATATATCTAGTTCATATCCTTATAACTTCCAAATAAAACAAAAGCCCCGAAAACAAAACCCTTTGTTGACATACTTCTCCGCTCATGCTTAGGGTGACTGAGCAATGAGAGTGAAGCGGTAGGGTCACTTTGGACCTGGCTTACCCAGCTGTAAGTAGTATTGGGCCGTTCCAACTTAAAAGTGGAATGGGATTTTACGTTACGTTCCACGAGCGAGTTCCAGTTTTCATTCCGTTCCAATCTTCGTTCCACGTCAGTTTGGCTAACCTACTACCTACACTATGCAGTTTTGTTCCATCCGTTGTTGTGACTTCGAGCTGTTAACTTCCTTCTATTTTATAATTAACAATTTTATAGCTACTATAATATTAAGAAGGTTTAAATAGCAAAGCATACTTATTAAAAAAATGTAAACTTTTAAAATAGTTTCATTGAATCAATAATTTTTTTTTTTTGAAAAATGGCTGTGCACAAGAGTTCGTTACTCCTTTTTTCGGAACCAATGTAATTGAAAAATTCTCGCTTAATTTTGCACAATATTCCTTCATTTCAGATTTATTCATTTCATATTTGGTTATTGAGATTGTGAAATTGAGATCGATATTTATTTTTTACTGCTTCCTATATTCCAGATTATAGTAGAAACAAAAAGAAATCATTAATCTAACGAATCCACATTTCATTAGGTAACAATATCAGGATAAATGTTCTGTCGAATGACGTAATAACCAGATCAGGCGAGACAAAAGGTACCCAGAGCATCCTCTAATTGCTGTAATTTCATTTGGTGTTGTGCAATTATCGATCCTAAATGGGCGAGAATCGATTTAAACGTTAAGGCAGACAATGGGAGATGCTAACCAGAGCCCTAGTAGACCCGGGCAGGAGAGAGGACAGACAATGCAATACCCGTGCTAACGATCCCGTCGGCTCTCATTAGCATTCAATAACTTCGGTAATCAACTTGTTATCCTCAGGATATTCACTTGTCCAGCGAAGGAACGATCCAAAGTTCAAAGGAACGGAAATGAGCGCGCGTGCAAAGGTATGAAGAGATACCGTAATATCGATAACATACTTCCAAAGAGAAAATGTCACTATTTAAAACTACAGAGAAAGTAAGTTAGCAATTAAAAATAATGGATAAATAATTATCTATTATCCACTGTTGTGGTTTTCTTTCTCGAGAAGTCTCTTATGGTCCACTCTGTACAGGTGTTCGAGAAATGTCAACCTCCTCCTAATACCCTCTGAGATTTTTTCTGTTTTCTTATAAACTTCTTCGTCACTTCTATGTCTCCACCCACTTTCAATTTGAACAGCACCCATAATTTTCTAGGGATTCTTCTTTCCAAGAATTCTAGTTTATCCAGCTCGTAGTTCATTGACAGACACTCACTGGCACATTCTGTCTTCACCATGGTGTTGCAGTGCTTTATTTTTCGCATTCCAGGATAAACACTTCATATCGTAAATGTTTTTCGTCAAACCGTATGCTCTCTCCATTTTTGAAATCCGATTTTCCATTGCACCCACCCCTAGCCGATTAGCTTGTATGTTCTCCCCAAGGTATTTGAACATGTTGACACTTTTGATTCGCCCTATCTCTGTTTCTAGAAATCGTGGCCCGTCTTTGGAGTTCATCATGAATTTGGCCTTTTCTGTTGAGATCCTCAGTCCTGTATGGTTTGCGATTCTTTCCAGAAAGTTAACTTCAGTTGCGACCTCTGGACTTTCCGGCAGAACAGTGAAGTCATCAGCAAAAGCTAGGCAATCGACTCTCTCTCTCTCTCGCTCTCTCTCTCTCTCTCTCTCTCTCTCTCTCTCTCTCTCTCTCTCTCTCTCTCTCTCTCTCTCTCTCTCTCTCTCTCTCTCTCTCCTCTCTCTCTCTCTCTCTCTCTCTCTCTCTCCTCTCGCCCTCTCCTCTCTCTCTCTCTCTCCTCTCTCTCTCCTCTCCCTCTCCTCTCTCTCTCCCTCTCTCCCTCTCCCCTCTCCCTCTCTCTCTCTCTCTCCCTCTCTCTCTCTCTCTCTCTCTCTCTCTCTCTCCTCTCCCTCTCCCTCTATCTATCTATCTATCTATATATTTAGTTTTTGATCTGATTCCTAACTGCCTCGTCATCCAACCAACCAAGTCTTCTTGTCATTTTATTTTACGTGTTCAATGTTACTATATATATATATATATATATATATATATATATATATATATATATATATATATATATATATATATATATATATATATATAAGAAGACTTGGTTGGTTGGATGACGAGACAGTTAGGAATCAGATCAAAAACTAAAACCTTACCCTTGATTTCGGTCCGGGTAAATGCTATTTCGAGAACATGAATAATAAAAAAAGAGCCCAAAAACCAGTGATGCTTAAGGAACGGAGAAAGTGGCATTCACCGACAAAGATCTGGTGCTAGAGATAGAGAGAAAAATACTAATAATAATATAAAAACCAAGAAGAAGAGAGAAAGATTATCAGCCGACTACCAGAAAATTGGTTGGCGAAAAGAATAATAGATTATGTAACTTCAATAAAGAATTTCACAACTTTTCTAGATGAAATTCGAAAGGACCTCAGAAACACAAACATAAGATCAACCGACATTTTAGAAAGAAACATCTTCAGACAAAAAGTAGACAAATAAGAAGTTGTATCAGAGGAACCAAAAAAAACAAAAACAGTACAGGCCAAAGAGGTCAGAACAGCGTAAACAAGCCTTTTTTGAAAGAATAAAAGCATATTGTAAGAACAAGAAGAAACTAATTGATCGAGTTAATTGCTTAACTTCTTCCGTTTCCGGGGAGAATTCGCTAATAATTTTAATCATAAATGCCAAGAAGGATAGCGTAGGAATACTGATTAGGAAAAAACAGTGAGCTTCATGGACATACAGAAAATCTTGAAACGCCAATGAGGAATAGATTATTCAAACATATGAAGAGATAAAGATACGTTCAACGAACAAATATTTGGTAAAGTGAATAAGGCTGAAGAACGTCATGGGATATCCGGAATAAATAAAGGAGAAAGTGGAGAGTAGTTAAAGTACCAGAGAGGTAGAGAAGGTAGAGAAGAATTTCGGAACGAAACGTAAATATTTTTTTTCTGGAAAGAAAGAGGCAAGAAAGTATGAGATGGACGGAGGAATGAAGGATGGAGATGGGAAGAGAAGTCGAGAAGGATGTGGGCAGAAAGGTGTAAAAAGAAAAATCCAAGAAACAATATATGCGTTTTCTTACTACGTCTGAATCGCGTGTATGTTATAATTTAACAAACAAAAAAAATGTATATATGTGTGTGTGTGTGTGTGTGTGTGTGTGTGTGTGTGTGTGTGTGTGTGTGTGTGTGTGTGTGTGTGTGTGTGTTTAATAAGGTTCGTGAAGTTCAGTCAATAAATATAAACTACTATTTTGGTGACGTTTCGAGACTATATTGTTCTCATAATCATCCTCTGCATCTTTATAGGAGCGTCCTTGTATTCTTCACACTCACCAGCTTTCTGTTAGATTTCTGAAGTTTCCTTATTACTGTAATATACATGTGTTATTACTGTAATATGAAGTTCCCTTATACTGTAACTGCTTCAGGACCGTGGGTTGTCTTGATATCTTCATAAAATCCCATTCTTCCACTATAGATATTTTCTAGTATTTACTCGATGTGATAATATGGATATATTTTCTTGACTGTTACTATTATATGTTTAGTAAGGTTCTTGAGGTTCATTCAACAAGTTTTGAAGCTAAGAACAAAAAGCTGACGAGTGGGAAGAATACAAGGACATTCCTACTAAGGTGCAGGGCATGATTATGAGAAAAATATATAAGTAGTCTCGAAACTTTGCCAAAATAGTTGTTTATGTATAAACTGAACCTTAAGAACCTTATTAAACATCTAATACTAACAGTCAAGACTGTTATTTTATAAATTATATAAAAAATTTGATACATATATAATAATTACAATATGAATCATAGTTATCAAAGTGTTATGAAACAAACTTTTCGAAGGCACTCATAACAAGTGCTGTATTTTAAAATATTTAGACATAATTTTTTTTTGGAACACAAAAAAAAAAAAAAAATTTCACACTATTGTGTGAAACCGATGTTGCTTCATTTCGAAAGTACCTCACTGAGAAAGAATGCGGGCTTGACCTTTAAAAAAGGTTGGTCACAAGCCCGAAATTATCTACTTTTAGATTTCTCTAACAAAGTGGTTATCAGTCATCTGGTTAGCTAGTAGAAAAAAATAAAATATATATATACATTGGGAACTCGTTATTTTTTCACTCAAAAATTCATCTTATTCTGTAATTCATCAGGTTTTTTTTTTTTTTTTTTTTTTTTTTTTTTTCAAATTGGCTACTGTGCATAACAAAATTAAATACGTATGTAGTTCATTTTTTTTGCTACTTATTTAATCTTTAAACCGCCTTTGGTTTGTCACTAAAAAATACGCCTATATTTATACATTTTGCAAATCATTTCATAGAAAAAAGCAAACAGAACAAGACCGGAGTAAATCCCTCCATTGATTGTAGTAAGATGAAAGGAAGTGAGTGCATTTGACGAATTCCCGGAATCAGTTAATACTGGAAAGCTCTTCCTACAAAAACATTAGCACCTGGCTCAGCAACATCTGCTCCAGGTTATAAAATGAGAAAAGATAAGCAGCTTGTTAAACAAGGATAGTACGGATGTCGGTTATAAAATTTTAAATGGCAGTGGAATTACAGAACAAGTGCTGAGTGCTCAAAATGAAGCTAGTGATGAAAAAGATGACGATGACGTTTCTAATGCTTCCACTATTCCATGCAAAGAAGTAGAGGAAATGTTAATAACTAAGGGCATTAAGTAGTTTCGAGAAGCAATGTGAATCTGATATTTCACACCTGATGGGATGCGGCAAGTGTTTAGCTTTTATTGTATTTTTTGTCATTGCCACTCAGGTCCAATGTGTATAATGTTAATTATATGCAAAAAAAATTGCAATTATATAGTTTAAAATGTTTTTTTTTTTTTTTTTTTTTTTTTTTTTTGTTACTTTACCAGCAAAATTCTGTAATTTGTCATTTCCGCTATTTCGTCACCCCCTCTTCCCCACTTGTGACGAATTATATAGTTTCTACTGTATATCATTTTTGAAACAAATAAAAGAAGGGTGATATCAATGTTAGTAGCGCTGTACCAATGACTAGCAAAAAATGACAAGATAATCAATATCATTAATATATTTAATCGATCAATCGAAGCGCTAGATCCCAAACCAAAGTAAGACCAGTAAAATCTTCTTAAATGCGGTTTGAGAAGACTTTTGATCTCTCCAATTAAGCAGATAAAGGAATTTCAATTAAATAAATAAGGATCAAAAGACGTCTTGGAAATTATGGAAATGAACGGATCTGTTCGACAATAGCGCCATTCTGCAACTGAGTTCGGTGTAGTAAAATTATTGAATTCATCTGTACTAAATTTTTACTACATCATCTTCATAGTTATAGGAAGGTTTAGCAATAATAGAAATTATAAATAATGTTCAGTGTTGAGTGACAGAAACGAGGTTTGCGATACTGTCGAGTGCTTTTATAATTAGGAATTAAAATCCAACCACATTATAATTATAAAATTATTTCTCTCAAATAAAAATTAATACCAAATCAAAATGTCAAATATTTGCTTTTTGATATGGTGTGTACAAATATAAACCATAGCCATTTAGTTGTTTGCACTGATAATTCGATGGACTTAATAATCTGCAAGAGTTTCTTATAGTCCCTGTTCTTAGTGATTACCGACCCACATATTAAAATCAAAAATCGGACGACTAATACTAATACTACTTTAACATAGGTGTTTGTATTACCAACGCAATTAACCATAACAATTAGCGATAAAAAATATGTTCTAAATTAATCTATATATATATATATATACTATTATATAAAAGGACAAGCCATTTTTCGTTTGTGATCACTAACCGCAAAAACTACTGAACCAGTCTTTACCAAATCTTAACTACATCATCTTCATAGTTGAAGGAAGGTTCAGCATTAAGAAAATTTATATATTTTCTATTACATTGTTGCTAAAGAGCGATAAATATCTGGTACGCAATGAATTTTGAAAATTGACCGATATGTGGTGAGTGCCATTTAAGAGAGGTTATAACAGTACAGTTTACATAGAGCTAGAAATTGATAATAAAATTGGCTTCGTTCAAATTACACATTAAATAAAACTCATGGACTAACTTTTATATTACACAAGAAATCACAGGACATCCGGCAGTAAATAGTTATTTCTATCGATTTAAAATAAGAGATTCATTCCTATGTCCAAGTGATTTCACTCAAGAACAAAATATGCACCACCTCATAAATGAATACAGACCACTCACTGACTACAGAACTATTCTACAGACAAAAACAGTACAGAAACTAGGACAATGGCCGGTGGATGGTCAATGTTTGATGAACAATTTATTTGAAAATTTCCAAATATTTCTTAAAAATTCAATCATTAAAATAGAGGATATAAATATGAAATATCTCTAAACTTCTAAATATTCATAAACTTTTCTCTACATAACTTTGTTGAGTGTGATTTGTGGATCCTAGGGATGTTAGATAAAGCAACGATATGTGGTTAGCACCATTCTGCAACAAAGTCGGCATTGGTAAAATTATTAAAATTTCAATGATTTCAAATTAATTTTGATTGTTGAAAATAGCAGTAATTTTACCAACAAATACTATAGCAGAGAATATTAATAACATTATCATTAAAAAAGTAAATTATGACAGCCGAGAATATCTCTATTGATAGGGTTGTAAGCACTGATAATGCAGTCCTTTATCCGCCAGAGTGTTTTCCTAAAACGTCTCTGTCCATCTAAATTACCAACTCATAGATTAAAATTAATGATTGAATTTCCAATAATGATTTTAAGTAAATTTCAGCCTTGTAATAATTGCAATAATACCGGGTTAAAAATCACAGCTTTGAGTGAAAATATATAGAAATATTGTGAGAAAATAATTCTCAACTGCATGATAAGATTTTTGTTGTTAAAAAATAAACTTTCAATCATTAGTAAAACCTATTTAAGTTCTTTACTTATAAGAGCGGGCGAAGCCGCGACTGGGGATGCTAGCAATTAATAAGTACAAATGATTTTATTTAATATTTCGACTGAAATTGGCTCTAAGCCAAGCACACAGAAAAAAAAAATATTGAGCATCAATATAAGATGCGGAATTGTAGCAATAGACTCAAGAGACTTGGTAATAGGGACTGAATAGGATGATAGGATGACACAGAGCGCGAGGAATGGTATCAATGGAAGGTTGATGACCGCCACTTCTGGTCAAGGACGAACAAGAATGTCAACGACACAGGAGGCGGTGCCGATGACTCCAGGGTACGGTCGATTCGACTTCGACGAAGAGTATTAGAGAGTAGAGGATTCGAAAGGTTTAGAGTCGAGGATGTCAGACAGATCTAGTGTGAGTCACTTCATTCAGAAAGCAAGACTACGTGTGAATGTGGTGATTTAGATCATATATGGCACGTTAGATGGCAATATAGATTCAGGGGGAAGGCATAACGTGAGGACATTGCAGATAGATTTGACGTGGTAATATTGCACGCCATTCGGAAACAGAGGTATAAGGTGGCATTTTTATCACAGCATTACCGTGTCAGTAACTTTAAATTACAGCTGATTATTATGCCCAGTGTATACAGTATTTACATTTATAATACAAATTAATTACCACTAGAGATGCAAAATATAGTGAGGGGAGCATTTGGGTTTGGAAACTACACATCTAAGTTAACAAAAAACTTAATGACTCTGGTTGCAGGTGTTCATCAGAACTGAAATAACAAAAAACTGGATGTGATCAAAATGAATCAATAAATAATTAATTTAAATTAAAACAATATATATAATTAGAGCAGCCCTGGGATGGTTGGGAATTTTTTTTTTTTTTTAATTTTTTTTAGAAGTACGTATGATTTATTCTAAATGATAATAATGAACACAAGTCAGTAAATAAAAAATATATAAAACACTTAAAAGTGTCCCAACTATCCTGGACACCAGGATGGTTGTCATACATAAATTAGGTAACACATTAGTTACAATTCAATATTCTTATTTACTAAATGATAAATGTAAACATAATAAAATAGCACTACGTGTTTCTTACACAAATAATAGTATAAATTAAATTTAAAAAGGAACACTTTTACAAATAAATAAATAAGGCATGATGTTGAAAGATAAGGTTCTGTAAAGAAAAAAACAATAAGAAAATGCAATTAACAAAATGTATATAACTGCAAAAATATAACAGGATGGTTGGACACTGTACCACCTGTCCCAGAGATCAAATGTCCCAACCATCCCTTAGGTTACTTTTTTATTCAATACGTGGTCCTGACAAACATGTAGGTTAGTACTTCAAGATTGATAAGTGAACACATTGAATGATACAATTTAAAAAAGTTAAAAAAAAAAAAAAATAAATGTGAGAAACTTATGCAGTACGGAAAGATAGAAAGGTAAGAATAAAGAGATACAATTTTATCTAGTAGCTTGGGTAAGTAACTCTTTTAGCGAAGACATTGTAAAGTTTTGTCCTGTATTTTGTGGGAAATCCTGCCTACTTTAATTTTGTATTAAAGCGCCATCTCCGATGTATGCATGTGTCCATTGAATAAGCTAAACTTTAGTGATTTTCGCAGTAAAACTAACTTCTTGGTAGGCATCTAAATTTCACACACAAAAAAAAAAAAAAAAAAAAAAAAAAAAAAAAAAAAAAAAAAAAAAAAAAAAAAAAAAAAAAAAAAAAAAAAAAAAAAAAAAAAAAAAAAAAAAAAAAAAAAAAAAAAAAAAAAAGTGCCAAAAAAAAAAAACTCGAAGTGCAAATTGATTTCGTAGTAAAATAATGAAACAAAAACCTTCTAAAAAACAGGTATTACAATTTAAACTTAAAAAGACAAATCAAATCATCTTGTTAATGCTGAAGCCAGACAAATACAGAAGAGAACGTAATGCCTGAGGACATGAGATAAAAGCGAACCCCGGCCGAGTGATTGCCAGTTTAAGCCAAGTTAGATATAATTTGCATTTCCCTGAGATAGAGTTACATTTGATCCTAGTGTTGAGCGGAAGTATAGAATTCCATCCCACTCGCTACCCTCCCACTCATCACCAAGAAAATATCCGACAGTGGAAAGGTTCAAAGCAATGGAAGGATCTACAAGTGGCTGAAGGCTCTGCACAATTATTTCCTTTTGAAGCTATTTAACATTTTAAATTTATCATTGTAGAGAACATTTTTTAATGAAATTGCTAATAAGTCCTTTAAATTGAACCGTTATTAATATAATGTTAGTGAAATATAATAAGGAGGCGTGGTAGCTCAGTGGGTAAGGCGCTTGACTACCATGCTCCCGGGCCCGAGTTCGAGTCCGCCTGAAGGCAGAAAATTATATCTGTTATTTCAGTCGTGGATCGAATTCGAGGTCGGGAGACCCACCCAGCCTCTTAAAAAGTGGGTACCCTTAATTGGGGAAAAACCTGGCGGTTGAGCGTGAATTCTGGCCAAATCACCTCCTTTCACAACCGTTGGCTTAGAAACAGTACAGCCTACCTAAGTACTGAACCCGAGACCCTTCATGGGTTGTAAGTGGTACAGGAAATATAATAGGACTTAAATCATTTATATTGTATGTTTATATATATATATATATATATATATATATAATATATATATATATATATATATATATATAATATTTTAGTCTTGAAATTAAAAAAAAAAAATAGTTTAGAACAGAAATTGTGGGGAAAACATTGGAATATAATATTTATTTTATGACTAAATTTATGTATAATGAATTTTTATATTTTTTATATTTACCACTTAAAAAAAAATGTTAATTCGTGTTTAGAATGCATGCTCCTATTTATGTGTAACGAAATGTTATGTTTGTTACAAGAGAGAAATTGGTTCCCTTTGTCGCAAATGCGGCAGAGAGTCTGAAACACAGCACATGTGCTGGGAATTTACCCCCAACAACTCCCTCCTTATAACAGGCCGCACAGTGGGCGAAAATCACCTTTTAGGTGGACAAAGTTCATAAAAAAAAATTTATAAATCGCCTACTAAATATTGTCCTAATAATACTTTTTTGGATACCAAGAGGACACTATTCTCTAGTGTTTATGCTAAAGAGCACATTTTTCTCAGTGTTTATTGCAGTTCTTTGAACAAAAACCATACTTGATTATTTAAATATCATGTGAAATGGACACTACAGAGACAAGTAAGTATTAATATTTTACTATTCGGGGTGCTGCATGGATATAGTTTTACCTATACTAAATCATATCATTAGAAAGAACATTTCCATATTTGAATAGAGAATTACTTGCAGAGGGCCAAGGAGTGCCAAGCTAATTCTTTCATCATTATTTCAGTCAAACCATATATTTTTCATATTCACATAGTTTTTTTTTGCGATTGTTTGCTATTTGTGGAATATTTACTAATTTAAGATAGATTTCAGGTTTCGTGATCACCATTCCACGAAAAGTATTTGTATCTGAATGGTTGAAATATGGATCAAAAGATAGGAGTAAACATCTCTTAATCTATATTTTAAAACTAGGAAAAAACAATGAAGATAAAATTACAAACATCAGAAGAATTAAAGACGCCACAAAAGATTTCTAAATAAAAAATCAGTGACAAGCGGAGAAAATGTCATCGGAAAGCTGATGTTTTTTTTTTTTTTTTAAGGACTTTTTCGCGTAGCTTGAAGGGAAGGAGTTTGAATTTGAGTTTGTTTGTTATGTTGTTGTTATGTTACGAAAATGTTCTAGAGAGGCCGTAAACAATGATCTCATGATGCTCTTAGTTTCACCAGACCCGCCTTTGTCGCCAGTTTTCGGAAAAGTTTGCGCAATAAAGGAACCAACCCGTTTGATGTGGGTGTAATTAGCCTATTGAAGTGTAGTTTACCATATGATCAGCTTCAAGAACTGCCATTAGAAGATGACAAGAACTTGTCAGAAGAAAATACTGAAGGATGTAGCAGCATTGCATCAGGCGATGATGGCTAATTCATTTTCAGTGCATAATATAATAATATATATTTGTTATTATTAAAAAACAAATCAATACAATCACATTTTTCTTTAAGAAGTTAGTTTTTTTTGTTTTTTTCCCCCATTATTTTCGTAGTATATCCTTTGTTTTCCGATGTGTTATTTTTTTTATGAAGATATGTATAAATAATAAATTCAAAAAGTTACTACAGAAATTTTCTATAGATCTACAAAATGTTTTCCCAATTTTTATCCATTATATCCAAATTTATGTGTGTGCACAACATTAGTTTGCTCGATATACTAAAAAATATGGGTGCAAGATTTTTTTAAAGATTTTTCCCTTACTCAGTGACCTCAAAAACACCGAACAACACAAAGAAATAATTTTGTCGACCTAAAAATGGATTTTTGCTCACCGTGCGCCGCACGGTGGGGCAAACACGGAAAAAACTCTAAATACAACTTTATTATTTTTGACCTGTTTGATGGGCCATTGTATTCATTATTAGATGGTGCAAATATTTCTAGTTTGTTTTTTTTCATTTGTCTAATTTCATTTTTATTTGCGACTTCGTGGCCTTCTAAAGTTGGACAATATTACTCCACCCCAAAATGGTCTATTTCTATCGAGCTACCATTTGGGTCACTGTGGATTTATTTTTATAGATAAACCTATGAAACTTGACATATTTGTAGTTCAAACTCTAAAGAATAATGAAAAAATATTAGATTGGTTCTATGTATAAAATATATAATCAAAAAATATACTAGAGCGAGAGGGAAAAATGAACCAGTATTGTTTAACATGTGTGGTCCTACAAAAAAAGCTCCGCTGAGCTCCGGTTAAAAACTACCATCACCATAAAGCTTACACCACTACTTAATATCTCTATAAATTTTATTGACAACTGATGACAACTGTGCAAAAAAACAACGATTGCTTACAAAGTTGAGATTAGCCTGTCCGTGGTCCCTATGTTTATTTATTTACAAACACTATGTACTAAACCTAAGGAAGGGATTCAGGCATACAAATGAAGTGATCTAATTCTCAAATATCAAACAAAAATTTAGGGATAGATGTCCCAGTTCATTTTTTGCATTTTCAGAGAAATAGTCATTTCTTATTCCACTTATAGACGCTCATGGAAAAATTCATTTTGTTTTTTATTTTTTTAATATAATAATTTTGGGAATAAAAATAAGTGATTATATGTTAAATGTAATTAAAATTATAAAACCAAAAAAAATTGACACTCCAGTGCGGTTTTAGGTTTGCTTTCTTCTCAAAAAGTGTTAACATATACATTCACTTTATGAATCAAAATAAAATATTCCGATCTCTGTGAGGTATTTTTTAGTAACTTTTCATTAGAAACTATTGTTCGCGACAAGTATCCTTTGGAATCGGATGATTTGATAACTTTACAATTTTGTGCAATTAATAACCGATTTTTCCCTCATTATAAACAAAATTTAAAATCGGTTAATTTTAATAGATATAAGTTTAAAACTAGATTTTATGAGTAGATGAATAAAAGATTGATATTATGGTATGTTTCAAAAGCTACTAGAATCATTAGATCCCTACATTACGTACATGAGGCCTCAACTTAAAAGAAAACTACTTCCCATCAGTGAAGAAGAACTCCAGTTGATATGTGAGCCGTCCTGTCATTCATTATGTAGGTAAATAATGAATTACTCTGAACTAATCTACATAAAAATGTGATTATTGAAAAAGGGGAACCATTTTTTTTTTGTTATAATCAAGATAAATTAGCTTACACCTATGTTAAATTAAATTAAAATTTTTAAAAAAATTATGTAAAATAAAATTTTATAAAATAACTCTCAGTTTTATTAAAGAAAATAATGATATAATTTTCAATATAGTTGCAATTCTAATGTATTTTCAGCCAGCTTTTCTGAATCGAATGAGGCTATTTGCAGCTCGATGGGACTAACTGTTCTCGAGAAAAAGAGTGTTCCTCCTTCTTTTTTTTTCCAGAGGTATTGCTATATTCAACACTATTACAAAAATATTCACAAGCATCATCAATAGAAGACTAACAAAATGGGTTTTGCCGAGATTGTGTATTTGTTTTGAATTCTGGGCTGTTCTCTCATGAATTTTTATGCTTCTGCCCCACTGTGCGCCGCACACTGGATCAAAATTTAAATATGGCAACTGATGAATTTCCAAGGATTTGTTACGGCAGGAGCCATATATAGGGCGCTCGCGCTCAAAACTCCCAACAGTTAGTTTTGTATTAAAAGTCTGCCATTTGTTTTTTTTCATTTTTTTCGTTTTATAAATTTATAATTTCTTGTTTAGTTTGTAAAAAAAATAAACTAAAAGATAAAGTTATAATTGAATTAAAAAAAAGTATCTTTTTTATTGATGATAGGTTCAATTTAATAAAATGCATTACTTTTAATAATGTTCCTATATTATATATTTAATATAAAACTTTCTTAGGCAGAATTATCTTAATGATAAACAATATGTGTAGAACTACATATTGAACAATTTAATAAATACATAAAAGTAATATAATTTACATAATATGTACCAATAGTATAAAAATAATAAAATGTAGGTACAAATATTTCTCACTATATCCACAGATAAAACAATAAAATATGTTTATAAACAAATAGCATTTAACATATTTTAAGTATCAATCATATTTTTAGGATTATAATTAATAAATAACTATGTAATGGTTTTTTACATGATGTCTTTAAATTTTTTATTTAATATTCACGTAAATTTTGAAGAATCATTTCAAATTTTAATAATGAATCAATGTTAGTTTTACCTGATCCCCTAAAAAAGTTTATTATTTATTATTTATTTAATATATAGGTAGATGTAATGTGACATGTAATGTTGTTTAAGCTAGATGGTCCAATTGTTAACATGCCACAAACATCGGGGTCGAATTAATATTAATTAATTTTGTTTTTTATGTTGGCATTTTTCTGAGGTTAGTTATCAATTATCAGATATTAGATCAGACTAGTTACTAGATATTAGCAGCCGATTAAAAACGTCTTTAATTGTATGAAATCTAGAAGTCTTCCTGCTAAATTGTTCACCATAAGCCTTAAAATCTTTTAGGATTGATCCTTCAATACCATCATGTATACCTCAAGTGACTTAAAATCTTTGTTGCGGGCCTTTCACTAAATTCAAAATTTTCAATATCTTGATGTTGCGTGAAGGAATTACCCTTTCGCTTTCACATTTATTTATAGAATAGCTTCTATTATCATATTATAATGACAGTTTTGCAATTCCCTAGCGCTAAATTGAATTAATCAAAATCAAAGATTTAGGCTTCAAATTTTGAAATTTAAAGATTTAATTTCAATTTCGTCCATAATCTTTTATTTATTAGTGTTTTATAGTACAAACCTATTTAATTCTAGAAGTTTTTCTACTAACATTTTTCTTGTAAGCCTTAAAATCTTTGTTGTGGGACTTTCATTAAATTCAAAATTTGGAATTTTGTTTTCAATTAAAAATTTTATATTTCAAGTCATACTATGTGGTGTTCAAGTGAAGGTATATAATATAAAATATTAATAAATAAAATATTAACGATGAAATTCAAAATTTAAATTCTTAAAACTTAAATTTGATTAATTCAATTTTGCGCAAGGGAATTGCACTTTTGCCTTCACATCTATATTTACAAAGGCTTCTATTATCATATCACAATGACAGTTTTGCAATTCCCTTGCGCAAAATTGAATTAATCAAATTTAAGTTTTAAGAATTTAAATTTTGAATTTCATCCTTAATATTTTATTTAATTATATTTTATATTATATACCTTCACTTGAACACCACATAGTATGACTTGAAATATAAAATTTTAAAAGAAAACAAAATTAGCGTATTGAAATGGTTTGCACTTTACAATCGACTGAATAATGCTCTCTAATAATCCGCGACATAAAACGGATTAAAACATTGAAACGAAACACACAGAAGTGAGAGATGTTTACTAGTTGATTTGCCATATTATGTAGATTTTTTTAGCCACAAAAAAAAAAAAAAATACCCAAAAATCAAAAATAGAGTTTTGAGCGGTGTTAGTGAGGAGATGGCCCCAGTGTGCGCCGTCACCACAGGGTTTAATACGAAATAATGAGGTTCCTTGAAGAGAAAGATTTTGCCTGTTTCGATGAGGTTTACTGCATCGATACCGATGTATCTACTAGATACGCTGACATTGTTGGATTTTTACAAAAAAGGAAAATCAGCATTAATTCTAGATCCCGAGATTAGATTAGAAAGTAACGATCTGGATCAAGCAGGTGAAGTGGAAATGGAAAAAAAGGAAATATGTGAAAAATGCATCCTATTCCTTAAAGAAAAGGTCCGTGAGTCTTTCGTAGAGAGAGAGTTCAGCGTGAGAGGCATTAGTGATGGGTCGTTCTGAGTAGAACGAACCTTGGAACTGGTTCCAGTCTTAAACCGGTTTGGAACGAGACGAACTACCTAACTTTTTCGTTCCAACTGGAACGAAAACCAACGCCAAAATATCTCCGGTTTCGTTCCGTTGGTTTAGATAGGGTATAGATTGCACCTCCCGTTTCGTTCCACCCAAGATCGTTCCGACTGCTGATCTCTCCCTTCCTCCTTCACTTGATCCCTTCCATCCGCTCAGAGCCCTACAGCCGTTGATCTTACTGCTCTTGTTTTCCTACCCTTCTCCCCATCAAAACATTCAGAATATTATCGCTGACTAAGATAAAGAAAACAAAAAAATACAAAAGAACCCTATTTGCTTTATATCGAATCCAGCTGATTCCCGAGAAAGTTACGAAAAACAAAACAAAACGAGAGCGGTAGCTTGTTGTACTTTGTACACTGAGGACTAAATATTTTTCAATCAGCAAACTATCCCTCCTACCACTTTGAAAAGTTACTTGCGGCAAACAGAGGAGTATATCGAGGGATAGCTAAAGCAAATTTTCCCGGAAGCTCAACGGAAGCGAGAGAGAGAGAGAGAAAACAATTCGAGTGTTGTACAAAATACAACGGCGCAACCGGTGGAGGTAGTAGGTTATTCAAACTGACGTGGAACGAAAACTGGAACTGGTTCCAATAAAGGAACGAAACCTAAAATCTCATTCCGCTTATAAGTCGGAACTAAGAGGCATATGGTTCGGAGCTCGCGGGACTATACCGAATTGAACAAGGAGCTTCATGGAAGACCTGGGTCCTGGGTATTCGTATGAGGAACGTGGCTGTGTTAGAGGAAAATACTATATTGGACTCCCTGGGAATAATCCACCACCACATATATAATAACTAACGGTTTGGAAGGTGTAAGAGGAAGGAAAGGGAAGAAAAGTATAAGGATAGAGGAGGAAAAAAAAAAGCAAAAATAAAACAGAAGGGTACATACATATTGTATGATTATTCTGATTGTTATAAGGTACTATATTTATTTTGTATAGTTATATTTTGGAAAGCTATATTTTGTATTGTTGAATATAAGATGATATGTTGCCTTTTTTAATATTTTAATTTTTTTAACTGTAATTTTATAAATTGCATGATATTGATAATTTTAGCATGTAGATTTTTATATTTAAAAATTGACTATTACGAGGTTTTTTTTTTGGTTTTTTTTGTGCTATATTTATTTTGTTGTTGAATATTGAACGTCAAATTGTGATTGATAAGTATACTGTGTATGTAGCAACCCATTTAAAAATGGGCAGTACCACTTAATAAAGTGTTTCTCTCTCTCTAGTACCGTCTGAATAAATGTAATTCAATTTTCTTTAGATATGTTGTAGTGATGTCATCTAGTTTGTAACTAAGCCATATTTAAGAGAATAAAGAAGTTTCGATAAAATCTTCAATTCTAAAATAATGATAATAATATTCCACATACTTGGGGGCTGCGTATTATAGAAAAAACTACTAGCGCCAAATCCATTAATTATTCACTTATAGTTATTGTTTAATAGAACTAAAACTTGATAATTTACCTTTAGGAATCGAATTAATTATGCATGTTGTTAACTAAAGCAGCCCGCTAAGCTGGCTAAACCAATTAATTAACCAATAACCCTATCAACTTGCTAACTATTCCAATTGTGCCTTCGTGTAACTTAGACTGAAACTAAATTTAAATAAATTCGTTTGGCATTGGTTATTTGCCTATAGCTTATCTATAAACAATATTTTACTCGTAATCTTCTCTCTAATTGCAAAATGAAGTATTACTTTAGTTTTCAAACTTTTTCTACTAGTTTGTTTCTCAAGAGGATCTATATTTTTATATCTCATAATTCGCCATGGGCCTTATTCAGAAACTAAAACTCACAAGCAAACACTGCTCTATATACATATATTCTTCTTAGTTAATGCCTCCATGATCTTACAAGGGGACGTTTGCAGTTGTAACTCACAGATTTGAATGCCGATTTTTATGTGGGTAGTAGGGACCTATAATAGTGCAAAACTAGAGTTATAGCCGCCAATGAGCATTAGGAGCCGGAAAAAAAAATAAAATATGGAAATCACGTTGTTTTATTTTTTTTTCTCAGCTCTCAGTCAAGATAGAGAAATGATTCTTTCACGTTTAATTGCAGTTATGTATGCTATTAGATATAAAAATACTTTTGTTATGCTCAAGGCACTTTCCGGCTTTAGGGTGCTCAAAAATGACAAAATTCCAAGGAAATGCGCTGTAAATTAGTGGAAACTTTTTTCCATGGACAACTGAGCTCAAATTTCGAGTTAACGCACCATAAAACTCTAAATATGT
This sequence comes from Euschistus heros, assembly GCA_003667255.2. Classification (NCBI taxonomy): domain Eukaryota; kingdom Metazoa; phylum Arthropoda; class Insecta; order Hemiptera; family Pentatomidae; genus Euschistus; species Euschistus heros. The sequence goes on from RCWM02000556.1 coordinate 270,536, forward strand.
AAAATTCAATCAAAATAAAAAAATATAGATTCTTTACCCCTTTCGAGGAGGTTAAAGTTTTGCAGTTGACATTTCATAAACAATTTCTAACGGCCATAACAACTGCTGTGTTCAACCGATTACAATATTAATAGCATCACTAGAATCAGCATACATTCTGCGTTTTATCCATGCGTATAACATTGGTTTTAATACCGATTTTAGTCGACAAAAACTGATGTGAATGAAAAAATCCAAGGTCAGCTATAACTTGGAGATATCTCAATGAGGGGAAATCCTGCGACCTCCGGATTTAGGCTAAACTATGCAGTTTTAAGGCTTCTAGATGACCTTAAAATTTTGTCTTAATCGGTTGCGAAATATGTGAGATAGCGCAAATTATTTACATTTAGGATTTCTATGCAATTTGAAATAAAAATATGTCATTTTAAAACGTCTTATTTATTTAATATAGGTGAGAAAATTTTTATTTCAAATTTCTATTAAGTCGTTTGTTGTTGCTTTGATCAGGTCAAAACCCAGCGTTTGTATATTTCTCTAGTGTGTTTAGCCATAGCAGAAGACTAGGTTTTGAAATTCTAGACGTCCCTTATAAGTAGTGAAGGGCCGTTCCGACTTAAAAGTGGAATGAGATTTTACGTTCCGTTTCACTATTGGAACCGGTTCCAGTTTTCGTTCCGTTCCATTTTTCGTTTCACGTCAGTTTGACTAAGCTACTACAAATTAGAGAAGGGCCGTTCCGATTTAAAAGTGGAATGATAATGTATGAAAAAGTAGTAACTAATTCATGTGACTGCTCCATTGGCTTTTGAACAAATATCGAAAAAATCATATAATTACATATGCAGTAAAACCTGGTGTGGTTCATTTCTCTGAATCCGAAAAAAGAAGCCGAGCTCCGTCGGTAGAATGGAAAATATCAAAGAAAGTGGTTTATTGTGAAGATGCCCATGGGTGAGGTGGTGGTGTAATGGAGAGGGGGGAGGAAATCAACAGTGGCAGCATCAACGCAACAAAGCAGTCGGAAAGACCTTGGGTGGAATGAAACTATAGATACAATCTAAACTCTACTACACCGAGGGAACGAAACGAGAGATCTATTGGCGTTGGTTTTCGTTCCAGTTGGAACGAAAAACTTGAGCAATTGGTTTCGTTCCAAACCGGTTCAAAGTTGGAACCAGCTCCAAGATCCGTTCCACCATCACTACTTATGAGCCGCAAGTGCAGTTCATTCTCCATAATCCAACACATATGGAACCAGAGGAGTGTCAGACGTGAGAGAGATATATGCTTTATTGAAACAATTACCAATAAACATAGTGCTGCCCAACTTTATTAGGTTGCTATAAACACAGCATACTCATCTATCCAATTAAAGACAACACTGTAACTTATAATTTAGTTATAATTATATAATATACTACTTAATATTACCTAATACTAGACAAAAATAACATTTTTTTTTTTTTTTTTTTTTTCCTCCTTTCCCTTCCTTTTTCACCCCCTTTTTTTTTTTTTTTTTCCTTTTTCGCTTCTTTTCCTCTTTCACTTTATTGTTAAAAAAAAACAAAAAAACAATAAACAAATGACAAATGATTACAGTTTTACAAATATAAAAAAGTCCATTGCAGCGAAAAGTAAGGTTATGGGTGTAAGTCGCCAGGATGAAGATTTCATAACTTACGATGATGAGATCTTTGAGCATGTGGACTCAACTACTATCTGGGAAAGCTTATGAAGGAAGACCGAAAGGAAGACGATATGGAGACCAGACAATGAGTGCTGAAATGAGTGCTGAAATGAGAGTGCACGAAACATGCGGTTATTGTTTACTTCATAGCTTCGTTAGGAATAGTTAGAAAAAAAAACATACTAAAAGTACCTGCCTCTGGAGGGGGTGGCTAACGGTGAGGGAGAGGGGAGAAGGTACCATTTTTGGATATTTTGATTATACCTCAATATTAATATTAAAGCTAATTGAATTTCCTATAAAATTGTTTTTATAATTATTTGTAGAAATTCCTACGTTTTTCGAGATATAATAATAATAATAATAATAATAATAAAGTTCTTTATTTATTATGGGACCTTAAGTCCCTTAAGAATAAAAAATAATGTACAATCAAGGGCCTTCAGAGCCTTAAAATAAAATAATATTTACTTTAAATGTAAAAACTGGACCCGTCATCTCCCACAGTTTCTATATGGATGATTTGAAATTGTATGCCACAAATGAGAGAGACATGAAAACATTACTGGAATTGGTTGTAGGATTCAGTAATGATATAAAAATGACATTCGGTCTTGAGAAATGTGCTACATTAAAAGCTGTACATGGCGAACTAAAAGAAAGTGAAGGTATAGGGCTATCTAATAATACTAGGATAACCAATTTATCTGAAGACGATGAGTACAAATATTTGGGTCTAATAGAGCTTCTGAAGTTCAAAAAAAAACGCTAGGGAACGGTTTGAAGAAAAATTTAAAAGAAGGATTAAATACCTCCTCAACACACAACTGTCTGGTGGTAACATAATAAAAGCTATAAATACGTGGGCCCTTCCCGCGTTAATCTATAGTTTTGGTGTTCTTAAGTGGTCAGATACAGACCTGCAGGCCATTGACAGGTATGTAAGAGTGGAAATGGTCCGTACAAGAAAACGACACCCAAAATCCTCAGTTAGCAGACTTTACATTCCAGGAAGCAAGGTGGCAGGGGACTCTTGAATGCTCATGGGATGTGCAGACGTATTGAGAATGACCTAAGAAATTATTTCAGCACACATCAATCACTTAAATTCAGAGCAATTAGTATTATGGATCGAGACCATACAGCTCTCAGCTTGGCAAGGGATCACGATAAAGAAGAACCAACAATCCAAGCAGTAATAGAAGAATGGAAATCAAAACCGCTCCATGGTAGATATTATTTTTCACTTATGGAAGAAACCATGAATTTGGAATCGTCTACCAAATGGCTGGCAAATGGGAAACTGTTCCCTGAAACTGAAGGGTTCATAATGGCGATACAGGACCAATCGATTCCTACCAATGTTTACAGGAGACGAATTTGCGGAGAAAATATCTCAGAAAAATGCCGCCTTTGTAAACAAAGTCCGGAATCAATACAACACCTGGCATCTGGATGTACTGGTCTTGCAGGTACAGAGTACCTTCGCAGACATAATCATGTAGCAGGAATCCTACATCAAGAACTTGGAAAGATGTATGGAATGATAAAAGAAATGGTTCCTTATTACAAATATAGGCCAATAAGAATAATGACGTCAGGGAGGTATAAACTATTTTGGGACGAACAAATAATAACGGACCATACGGTTCTCCACAACAAACCTGATATATTAGTAATGGATCTGGAAAAAAAGGAAGCAAAGATATTTGAGATTGCAATACCAGTAGATGACAACATAGAAAAGACCATCTCCACGATAATATAGAACTCCAGGTACCAAGAACTAGCTGCTGAGTTGAAGACTATTTACAACCTTCAAAAGATTTCAATCCTGCCAGTAATAATATCATGCAATGGCCTTATACCTCAAACGACAGTGCAATCCTTCAAAGATGGAGGAATTTCATTGAAAAAATTAGAAGATGCACAGATGGCAGTCCTACTTGACACAGCATCAATAATAAGAAAAACTCTTAATATATAAACTTTTGGTTGGTACTAAACCCCCAAACGTTTACATTACCACTCATGTGTGTTTCAATAAATAAATAATAATAATAATAATAATAATATTTAAAAAAAGAGCAGAAAGAAGATATTAATAAAAAGTAACAGAAAATTTATAGTAATTTTTTACAAAAAAAAAAAAAAAAAAAAAAAAAAGATTTCTTAAATATAAACTGTTTATAATTATAGTTTATAGTTTATAACAACTAGAAAGTGGCTATTGACAATTTTTGGAGGACAGGATCTGGGTGGATAGTAGATGGTTAAAGAAGTGGTATTTGAAAGTGGAAAGGTTAATTGAATGACGAATGTTGAGAGGGATGGAGTTCCAGAGAGAAGAGGATCGGATTAGGAAAGATATACGTTATTTAAAATCGACAATGTTTGCAACAAAAATAATTTACTTAACTTTTTGCCAAACATTTCCTTCTAGTGCCTTCCACGATCCTTTTCCAGAAAAAATATCCGAATTGCAGAGTATTAAATTTACTTTAATTTTATATTTGCGTACATCCACTTGAAGCAAACGTTTCACAAAAAGTGAAGTCAAAAATATTTTTTTGAGAAAATTACCGATTTTCAATAACATATATCTAGAAAACCGTTGGAAGTTTGACAAATTTATAGGAAATTCATTGGGATTTCCTATTATATTTGAAACATATTTTTCTAGAGTTTACCGTTTTTGAAATATAATTGAAAAACCCAAAAATGGAACTTTCTCCCCTTCCCCGTATTGCTAGACTTTTAGTATGTTGATCTGAGGTAAAAAATATCCTATATCTGAGGCAAACGACAATATGTTTATTGACTGGACTATTATCCCAATAAGATGTTTTACCATTTAGCATAGCATAATGATCATTTGCAATAATCATCGCATCGCTAGTCCTAAAATTGTTGTTTACAGTAATTTTATCATAGAACACTTTAGCTATAATTTATTCATTTGAATTTCTTTTGGAAATTAGTGTTTATTATTCCCGTTCTTGAATGAACCAGTCAAACAAGCCCTCGCTGGCAGTGGCTGGCCGACTGAGGCTTCCAGCTATAGAACGGGTTAGTCTTGACGTCGGACAATGGAAATGCCAGATTATCGACATTGTGATATATCGAATGCGATATATCGAAGCTTTAGGGTTCTCAAGCCATCCTCAGCCGAGATAACAGATTATTTCTGGTATGATCTTAAAATCATCTTCATTCGATTTTTCTAAAAAATTGTTTTAATTTTGCTAGTTATCCAAAGGCATTTGTTTTTCAACAACAAAATTATTTATATTATAATCATCAGACTAATGTAATAAAATACCCAACAGTATTCAGCTATTTTGGAACAAAATACTGGAAAGCTGGAAGCTAACAGAATTAACATGAGAGGCAATGGAAAGCTGAGACCTTAGCACGAAGGATTGTTCTCAGTTTACGAGATCTTCTCGTCAACATAATAAAACCGTTTCATATTAAATATTTCTTCAATTATCTCGTGTCTTGAATAACAGTTTTCATTGAATCATACATCTATTACCCAGAAATAATGTGAGATGAATTATATTTAGTTCACACAGCATTTTAAAAGATTGTCCCTTTTTTTGAAATTAACTATTTTGTTATAAACTAACTCCATTGCTCACTTATGACAAGAACAAATATTGCTAACAAGTATATTTGGAAGTTTAAAAGGAAATCTACAATCTACAATCTATTTGCAGGAAAACCTACAAATCCCGAATGAAGGGCGGTAATATATCATTACGCCACTCTTGACAATTCTTAATATTCTTTAATTCGAGGAGATCTCATACCCGGCTCTTTTTCAGTTTTCAACCGACTTCAAAAAAGAGGAGGTTCTCAACTTGTTTTGTTTTTTTTTTGTTTTTTTTTTTTTTTTTTTTTTTTTGTGTATGTTACGCGATTACTCCGTCAATTCTGAATCAATTTTGATGATTCTTTTTTAGATCGGTAGGGCATACTTCAGAGGTGGTCCCATTAAAATTATTTTGAAATCAACGCAGCACTTTTTAAGAAAAATAAAAAAACACAGTTTAAAAAATCACTTATTAACGGTTTTTTTGATTTTTCTTAAAAAGTGCTGCATTGATTGCAATTTTCAAAATATTTTTTATGGGACCACCTCTGAAGTATGCCCTACCGATCTAAAAAAGAATCATCAAAATTGATTTAGAATTGACAGAGTAATCGCGTAACATACACACACACAAAAAAAAAAAATATACAGACGAGTTGAGAACCTCCGTCAATTCTTAATCAATTTTGATGCTTCTTTTTTAGACTAGTAGGGCATACTTCAGAGGTAGTCCCATACAAAATATTTTTAAATCAACGCAGCACTTTTTAAGAAAAATCAAAAAACCAGTTAATAAAAATCACTGCTATATAACCTTACACTGTTAACATATTTATGATTATGATTATTTAAAATCTCCATAGTAACTAAATCTCCGTCCTAAAGAATAAAGAAATATCGCCACTGGTGGAACGCGGTGTCTACTTTTAGGCACCCTCAGAAAAAGCTCAATTCAGTTGAAAGTTATATGATAAATTGGTACCAGGTATTTAATTTTCTTTATCAATGATTTTATATGTATGTACAAACAACATACACATACCCATTAATGAAAAATATACGTAGTGATTTCAACTCCCATTTTGTGTTCAATTTTCCCAATTACATGAAGGTAAGTGGTATGATAACCTCGATAAGTCTTTGTTCAGTAACTCGAACTATTTTTCAGGGTAGCTTGAAGATCGAGAATTGACTATATAAAAAAAAATACACTCACCACTAAAAAGTGAAAAATAAAAATAATTTTAGAGAAAAAAAAACAAAACCGACTTCAAGATTAAACCTATTAGATTAAACTACTTACGAACTTAACTAAAAAATAAAAAATAATATTTTAATTGCTTCAAAACAAAAACCGTTAAATGAAAATCAATGAAATTATCGATACTTATATACCTATTCACAATTTATGATCAGTTATTTTTGGAGTCGGTGCCAACCAAAACTAACAGAATTTGAAAAGAAATGGCAATTGTATAGATCCTTTCACTGTTTCATCACCGCCACACCGCTGTCTCGGGCCATTCGGAAGTGTATTGCAGAGGCAGGATCAAACTGCCATTCTTGGCTGGCACCAACTCCAAAAATAACTGATCATAAATTGTGAATAGGTAAATAAGTATCGATAATTTCGCTGACTGCCATTTAACGGTTTTTATTTTGAAGCAATTAAAATATTATTTTTTTATTCTTTAGTTAAGTTCGTGTAAGTAGGTTTAATCTTGAAGTCGGTTTTGTTTTTTTCTCTAAAAAATATTTATTAGACATTTTCTGTCATCAGAGCAATTTCCGATTATTTTTTTTTTTTTTTAATTTTACTGTGACTATCATAGGCAATATAGAATAACGAAAATAAATTAAGTTATCTTAAAATTTATAAAGAAGCAAAATGTAAAAAATAATAATTGTTAAAGTAATTATTTATTTTTTTCATCATTTTATTAAAATTGTAAACTGTTCAAAAGTGTGGGGGATAATGATTATAATAACGAATAAATAACATGTAGGGAAGCATTCCAATACCAATAATTCTGTATCAGATGATATCCAGATAATTTTCTATTCAGGCGGTTGAACGTATCGGACATTGAATTAGCATCTTACGAAAGCGGTCTCACACATTCTGTAGAGCGGTCCGGTCTGATCTCTTTCCTGCCGTGGCGTGGTCCGTGTCGACGTTTTTTATGTTAAGTATGAGCTCAGACGAAGAAATTCTCCTTCTGTTATTTGCATTGCAAAGCCAAAAGAGGAAAAGACGATGCTGGGTGCATGAAATTGATAAGAAGAGAAAACGACTAGGGGAATATCACAGCTATCAGTTATCAGTTCGATACATCGAACTAGAGTCACGTGAAGATAGGTTTTTCAAATATTTCCGAATGTCGCGACAAGGTTTCGAGGAAATGCATGATTTTAATTTTAACATGCCTTGAGTCCTTGACCGAAAGGTTTTAAATGTAGCCGCGTAGCTCATCAACATGTGGTCATAATTTAATTAAAAGAGTGAACCAGCATAGATATGACTGTAAAAAAACAAATACTGCACTGTGCGAACCTACAAACAAATTCAAAATGAATTTGACTTCGAAAATACAACGATATTAAATCATGAAAATAAAACAAAAAATATAAAAAATGAAGGAAGCATTTTATAAAAATAAAACAATAGACCAGACAGTAAACTACAAAACAGATACACATAAAATAGGTCCAAGCTATGCAAAATTAATAGATATATTGAAAATATAAATAGTTAATATAGGAATAAAAATCATTAGTAATTAAAAATAATAAAAATGTGAATAATAGTAACAATACAGCTAATAGAATGAAAATGGAATGGGTAATAAGAACCAAATTAAAAGGCCAGAATGTTAGTGATATATAAACAAAACAATGATTGAACATTGCCCAGTGGTGTCAGTGTGAATTAGTGTGACTATGTGAGAATATCACAGTGTAAGGTAAAATTTCAAATATTGTTAAAAATGTCATCAATAAATAGTAATAAAAATGTAAAAATAATATAGAATTGTAAACATAACATAAATTATTGTAGAACCTGAAGATGGAGCAATTGAGCTCTGAAACATGTCAAAACGAATGAATAAAAAATGAATAATGGGGAGTTATGCCTTTTAAAAAATGAATGATTTATTAATTAAAAAAATGGTACTTGCTTGTTGAATTTAATTCTTTTGCTATCGCATTCCATGCTTAGGTATAATCACTGTCATACAGATGAGTTATATGTAATTAATTAATCCGCATCTTAAAGTTTTTGTCTATTAAATGTAGATTTAATTTCCCAATTTAAAGTCTTAGGCAACAGATCTCTTCAACAGGGATCACTGGAATATTATGAAAGGTTATTGTAGGGCAAAAAGTCGTAGGTTTCTGACGAAGAGTAAAGTTTATTTGATGAGATTTAGAATATATATAAACATCATATTCACATAAATAACCGAAATACCATCTTATACAAAAAAGAAAAAACAAATATATATATAAGAAGTTTTCTTTGTTTGCATTACACTCTTATGTAACCGGCCCAAGTTCAGGTTAGGGTTGGGCGATAGTCGATAGTCACTATCGATGGTCACTATCGATAGTGTCGACTATCGATAGATCTTTTTTAGCCTCTAGTTCTGAAACTCCCGGAATTATGCTGATCTGTCTCTGTCCAGTGTCGAGTTTTTTTTTTAAATTGAATTCGGAATTCCTAGGGCTCAAGGGTTCTCTCAAAGATTAAGCCAAATGAAAGCAGAAATGCTAGTTTTCCTTTCGGGAAATATGTGGCTCAAGGAGCACACTTGACTCTTGAAATTAAATATTTTGTTATTTTTCTTTTCTGAAGATTTGATTTGTTTATTATTATTGTAACCATGTAAATTGTAAATACATTTTAAAATTCAAATAAATTAGTTTTTTTTTTCTTTTATCTTCATGATATAATCTTATAACTTATAATCCTCCAAATTTTAAATAGTAAGTAGATAAATGAATTTAATTAAATTAGTTGAAATTCTGTATTGAATAGCTTTGGGAAATAAAGGAAGCAACTATTGAAAAACTATCGATAGCAATCGATAGTTCTCAACCGAAAGTATCGGCCTATCGATAGTGCAAACTATCGACTAACGCCCAACCCTAGTTCAGGTACGGCTGTAGGCAGACAATTTATTTTCTGTTATATCAGTTTTCATAACTGTTATCCATAACCATAACTGTTGGTCTCGAAAGAAATGTTATCTAATCCCCAATGCAAGACTCTTAAGGGTTTCTTATAAATTTTCTTTATTATTTTTTTTTTATAATTGATAACATATTCAAACATAGTATTGCATGCATTGCGCAACTTGCTACAGGTCAATTTTCTTGGGTATTTGTATAATATAAATTTATTTAATCTAGGGACAAAAATAAAAGCCTTTTCATTTTCCCCTGGGAAATTATGGAGATAGGATGGTCTACATTTTTATAGAGAACTAGGTGCCACCATACTCTTCGTAGACAAAAGATATAAGCAGTTTTATAAGAGAAGAATTATACAGAAATATGCATGTTATTTTTTAACAGATATCTACAATTCTTAAAAAGTAATTTACAAAATTATTCCTCAGCTAAAGACTAGGAAGGGCAGAAATACTTCCTACTGGTACTAGTACCATACGTACAAAAAGTGCTCCAGATAAACAAAACAATTTCTTGATAAAGAAAGTATGATATAGACCTCGATATATAAAAAATTATATCTATAAAAAAAAGTCCGATTTCCCAGCTAACTGGGAATACCAATCAAGATTTAAATCCCGTATTTAAAGTGGACATTGCCATTCTATATTCCTTTACCTAAAGTCAAAAAATAGACCCTTTTCATAAAAGCGGTGTATATAAACTAAAATGTTATGGCTGTGAAGTGAAATTCACAGGAAAAACTAGACGATCATTAAAGATAAAAAAAAAACTAATAAAGACATACAAGATTAAATTTCGCTTTCAATTTAAATGAAAACAAACATAAATTCAACAATGAGTCGGTAATAAAACTAATACAGGACGTAGAAAATAAAATGAAATTAAATATTTATGAACCATAAGAAATAATAAAATATTTTACAACCAATCTAGATTTATTTTTATTTTTATTACCAGATAAACATTTCCAATAGTCCTATTTTTTATTCGTTTTCAGTAGAAATAGAAAAGCAAATTAACCAGTCTTAGGAAAAACCCAAAGCACAACCTATCGGTCCACTGGACAGTTAGGTCTCCTAACACAACCTGCTCCATGTACTGAAATCTTTCAGAAGACCTTTTGATTGCCTTCTCAGCTGAGTATTAACTTGTTTAATTTCTTGTATTATTTTTTTTTTTTTAATCAATTTATTGAAATTTACAACTGTACAAGTATACATCAAGTAAATGTGTTAAAAAAACGTTTACAATAAAATGCCAAAACATCAAAAGAACTACTCATCAGTAGCGCTTCAGTAAAATAAAAAAAATCTACACAAGATCTCTGTGCCATCTTCTTTTCAGACGCCTCGGAGGATTATCGGGATTTGAGTGGAAAGCAAGTTGATAAACAAGGGGATTTGAGTGGTTATGAAGCTTAATATGAAAGGATTGGTATCTGGTTTGGGCTAAATCAGCAACATATAAAACATTAAGATCTTTATGGATAAGTTTATTGGTGAATAAGTAAGGAGCATTGAGGATTTTTCGAAGGATTTTAGAATATGAGATTAATTGGATGGTTTAGTAGAGCCCCAAAGCTCAACTCCGTACGTCCATATAGGTCTAATCGCTGTCAAATAAATGATTCTTTTGTAATCAATTGGGAGCTTTGAACGTTTGTTAAGTAAATGTTGAAGTAGTCTGTAACGACGAGCAGCTTCTTGTCCTTTTAGTCTTGTATGTGGATTGTAAGACGTTTGTCCAAGCGGAATCCTTGGTAGCGGATCTGTTCAACAGGGGTTAGTGGAATGTCATTAAAGGATACTGTAGGACAGGAAATCGTAGGTTTACGACGAAGGGTAAAGGTTATTTGGTGTGATTTGTTTGGGTTTATTTTGATTGTCCATTTTTGACACCATTCTTGTATGTTTAGGATATTAGATTGGAGTGTTAGGGAGGCAAAGAAAGAAAGGATCATTGTTTACTCTTAAATTTGAAATCAAAAATAAATATATACAATAAATGTGGCATAGGTATATTAAACTAATATTATTGATGTTTCATTGACAAATACGTGTGTTCTTTCGAATGAAAACATCATATCGAATAAACTATAGATTATGTGTTTGAATGTTCACTCTAACTGTATTCGAAAAACGTTCGATTGCGTTATTCAAACGTTGATTCTAACTACTTTTATGGATGTTTCAATAACATATACGTGTATTATTTTAAATGGAAACATTATATCGGATAATGTTCTTTCGAATGAAAACATCATATCGAATAAACTATAGATTATGTGTTTGAATGTTCACTCTAACTGTATTCGAAAAACGTTCGATTGCGTTATTCAAACGTTGATTCTAACTACTTTTATTGATGTTTCATTGACAAATACGTGTGTTCTTTCGAATGAAAACATCATATCGAATAAACTATAGATTATGTGTTTGAATGTTTACTCTAACTAAATTCAAAAAACGTTCGATTGCGTTATCAAACGTTGATTCTAACTACTTTTATCGATGTTTCAATAACAAATACGTGTATTATTTTGAATGGAAGCATTATATCGGATAAACTAAAGATTATGTGTTTGAATGTTTACTCTAACTAAATTCAAAAAACGTTCGATTGCGGCATCAAATGTTGATTCTAACTATTTTTTTTGATGCTTCAATAACAAATACGTGTATTCTTTCGAATAAAAACTTTTAATTGGATGAAATTTTTAATATGTTTTTAAAACTGATGTTTTAATAAATATTTAAGTTCGAAACTAGTTTTAATTTTTTTTTATTTTTATTTTTTTTTTTATACATTTATTGAAATTTACAACTGTACAGAATATATACATGAAGTAAATGTAGTGATAGTGAATAAAATGGCATGTAAATAACTTGTGAAGAACTACTCGTCAGTAGCACTTTATTAAAACTTCTACACTAGAAGGTCTCTAGATCATCTTCTTTTCAGACTCCTCGGAGGATTATCAGGAATGGAGTGGGAAGCAAGTTGAGAAACTAACGGATTTGAGTGGTTATGGAGCTAACTATGAAAGAAAAGGTATCTGGTGTGGGCTAAATCAGCAACATATGGAACATTAAGATCATTATGGATAAGTTTATTGGTGACAAAGTAAGGAGCATTGAGGATTTTAAGAAGGATTTTGGACTGTTGACGAGATGAATTGGATGGTTTAGTGGAGCCCCAAAGCTCAACTCCGTACGTCCAGATAGGTTTAATCACAGTCATGTATATGAGTCTTTTTTAATTAATTGGGAGCTTTGAACGTTTGTATAGCAAATGATGAAGTAGTCTGAAACGACGGGAGTCTTAAAATTAAATTAATCAATCCTAATTGTATTGATCCTTCTACACTATCGCCTAAAACTTCGCCTCAAATTAGTGACTTATATATGTATATAAAGCTCTCTTTTATGACGCTCTGATGTCAGTAAGCATCCCACATACAGCAGCAAGAAAAATAGAATAGTTTTAGAACGGGGTACTGTGAAGGAGGATTCAGCAAAGTTTATTGAGTAAATTACATTTAGCAAACTTAAAAATGTGCACAAGAAGGAATTCCAGATCACAGAACGAAACGTATTAAAGCTAATGGTAAAACGAAAATAAAGATAAGAATAATATCCATTGAGTTCTGTAGAATGGAATGTGGAAAATAAAAAGGACAAGAAATTGTATACTTGGAGTGAGGAACAATACTTGATCTGAAGGAGTTTCATCTCCTTAAAACCGCAAAGCACTGTTAAAGCACGTATTTAAACTTGCCCTGAAGGTTGAGAACGAGGTAGTTAAGTAATGAGAGGTTCTTGGATAGCAAGCATTTGAGGGGAACGGAGCTTATGATAACAAAAGGTAAAGCTAATGGTATTTGAAAAGATGTCAAAGAAAACTGCTCTACATATAGGAGACTACAGGTTAGACCTATATAATATTTTTTACACAATTTCCAAAGCGGAGTCGAATTTTATCGAAAATTTAATACTTTTTTTTTTAAATATAAATCTATTGATTCTTAAAATGTAAGAAAAAAATGCATAAGTAAACCTTACAACTAATAGGAATCTTTAAAAAAGGTGTATAAGACCAGCTTCTTTTCAAACAAATAGAGTTGAGAAACTATCAGGTTTGATTAAAGTTTAAAAATTAATAATAAAGACTTCGTTGTAAACCTGCAACAACTGTGTTATAAATAAATAATGATCATTTATTTGCCTCCAAAACATTCTAATCACATATCCTAAACCTTCAAGGATGGTCTAAAAACTGAAGAATCAAAATAAATCCAAAGTAATCTCATCAAATAACCTTTACCCTTCGTCGTAAACCTAATACCTCCTGCCCTACAGAATCATTTAATGATATACCACTTATCCCTGTTTAACCGATTCCCTACCTAAGACTCCACTTGGATAAAAGTCTTACTTGGAATCCACATAGGAGACCTAAAAGACAAGAAAAATTGCTTGTTACAGACTACTTTAACATTTACTAGACTTGCGTTCAAAGCTCACAATCAATTGCAAAAGAGCTATTTACATGACTGTGATTAGACCTATCTGGACGTACGGATTTGAGCTTTGTGGCTCCACTAAAACATCCAGTTCATCTCGCATTCAATCCTTACAATCTAAAATCCTTCGAAAAATCCTGAATACTCCTTTCTTTGTCACTAATAAACTTATCCATAAAGATCTTAATGTTCCATATGTTGCTGAGTTAGCCCAAACCAGACATCAATATTTTCATCGTAAGCTCCATAACCACTAAAATCTATTAGTTTCTCAACTTGCTTCCAACTCCATTCCCGATAATCCTCCGAGGTGTCTGAAAAGAAGATGGCCTAAAGATCTTCTAGTGTAGAATCTTTATTGAAGTGCTACTGAAGAGTAGTTCTTTTCAAGTTTTGGTATGTTATTATAAACCTTATCAGCTCATTTACTTGATGTATATATTTATTCAGATATAAATTCAACTATATGGACGTACGGAGTTGAGCTTTGTGGCTCCACTAAAACATCCAATTAATCTCGTATCCAATCCTTACAACCAAAATTTCTTCGAAAAATCCTTAATGCCCCTTACTTTGTCACCAATAAACTTATCCATAAAAATCGTAATGCTCCATATATTGCTGATTTAGCCCAAACCAGATACCTATCATAGTAAGCTCGACAACCACTGAAATACATTAGCTTCTCAACTTGCTTCCCACTCCATTCCCGAAAATCCTCCGAGGCGTCTGAAACGAAGATGGCCTACTAGAAGGTGGTGTAGAATTTTTATTGAAGTGTTACTGATGAGTAGTTCTTTTCAAGTTTGACATGTTATTGTAATCGTTATCAACACATTTTCTTTATGTATATATTTTGTACACTTGTAAATTTCAATAAATTGTTAAATATATATATATATATATATATATATAAAGTAATCTGTTCCGAACAACTATTGACCATTAAGCTCATTTTTGATACATTATTTGTAACTAAATGAAAAAAAATTATAAGTTTTTTCAAAGTTGACGTTTGTCCCGTCTTGTTTCAGTTGCTTTGCAATAATATGTATGTTCGTTCCTATTACTTAACCTTTCGTTCCGGTTATTATTATAAAGAACATATTTTTTTCCCTCACCGTTCGACTTATATTTTCATTCTATTTATTTAAAACCGTTTTTGTACCTTTAGTTATTAAAAAAATCACTTTTTTTTTCTTCTGACTTATCTTTCTTATCAACTCCTAATCCTTACCATACTATTAATTTACTAAGGAAATTTCATGTAGCGATATTTATTAACAATCTAGTATTGTTTCCAACAGTCTGTTAGTTTCAATGTTCACTATGAACAATTTTTTAAGAGTCTGAATATTTTTTTTACCCAGTCATCTATAAGTTTAAAATTTTAATTAAAAATTTAATAAAAAAATAAGTTGACGGTATCATTGTGTATATATTAAACAATTGACACTCGATAAGCCTTACTTTAATTCCATTTAGAAGAATCTACATCTTCTCCCTGGCGACGACAAAATGGCCAACACCAACAAAGTAATTAAAAGGGACTAAAAGTAATCAAAGCCTTAAATCGCCCGAGTAATCAGGCTATAAGCATTCACCTGGAGAACAACTTTCCCAATTCTAGTCCCAAAAGTCTCTTCCAGGCTCTCAGGAACAGAAAAGAAGTAGGACTCCGGCCCTTATCAAGATTATTACAATTTTATTCCTAAAGTCAACAAGAATAACAATAGTGCTAAGCTTCTAGTTCACCGTATTAGGTCCTAACTATTAGCAATTAGAGTGAGATTCACAGTTTTAGAAACAGAGTTTAAAGCAGCCTATAACCGTTAAAAACTACAATTACGAGGGTGAATCAAATATAAACGGTAATTTTCAAAATTATATTTATTGAATAATATTATACAGAAACTATACCTTCAACATTTTTCAATGTAGTCTCCTGCATTATCTGCACACTTCTGCCACCGATTTGGAAGCTTGAATATTCCCTGTTCATAAAAAGACTGAGGGCGAGTTTTTAACCATTCGCGCACGTGCTTTTCGACGTCTTCATTGTTTTCAAATCGTTTTCCTCCAAGATTTTTTGAGGCGCATCGTCACATGTGATGAGACGTGGGTCCACCATTACACCCCCGAATCGAAAATGGCAAGTAAGGAGTGGCGAAGGAAGGATGAAGGCTGCCCAGTGAAAGCCAAAACTCGTCTCTCAGCCGGAAAAGTTCTTGCAACAATTTTTTTTTGACTCAAGGGGAGTTCTACTCATTGATTTTCTTCACGATCAACGAACAGTGAATGCGGCTTACTACTGCCAGGTGCTACAGTCAGCAAAAACCAGTTACCGGAACAAAAGACGAGGTGTGCCCATTAGAGATGTCATCCTTCTCCATGACAACGCAAGGCCTCACACCGCATTGTTGACAAGGGATAAATTGGAAGAAATGGGCTGGGAAACTCTCGAACACCCTCCTTACAGTCCAGACCTGTCCCCTTGTGCCTATTTTTTGTTTGCGCCCCTGAAAGAATCACTTGGAGGAAAACGATTTGAAAACAATGAAGACGTCGAAAAGCACGTGCGCGAATGGTTAAAAACTCGCCCTCAGTCTTTTTATGAACAGGGAATATTCAAGCTTCCAAATCGGTGGCAGAAGTTTGTAGATAATGCAGGAGACTACATTGAAAAATGTTGAAGGTATAGTTTCTGTATAATATTATTCAATAAATATAATTTTGAAAATTACCGTTTATATTTGATTCACCCTCGTACAAGGAGCATAAAGATGTTCTTGTTAAATAGTGTAACGACCCCCCACAAAACTAAAGAAAGGATTAAAACAATATAAATTTGATTAATATGAAAAAACATTAGAGATACGCAGAAACAATGGTAAAGAACATTGCGAACGAATCAATAAAATGATATAAAATAGAAAAAAAATAAGATATGGAATAAAGAAAAATGACTTGAGGTACACTATGATGGTATAGAAGGATCAATACATTTAGGATTGATGAATTAATTGCCACTTCTATTGAGATTATTTTAATTGTATTCATCAATCCTAATTGTAATGAAAAATGCATAGAATTAGAATTAGGATTGAAGACACAGTCAAATCACGATCAACGATATTTTAAAAAAACAAAACAAATCCATAAAAAAACTTTGAATAATATACACATAACACCCCCAGAGGATGAAGCTACCACAAAGAAATATATTTTGATACCATATTACAGCTCAATATCCACCAAAGTCAAAAGGAATTAAAAAAAAAAAGGTTTAAATCCTGCATTTAAAATAAACCATTTTCATCTTAATTCCCTTCACCTAAAGACAAAATAGACCCTTTCCAGAAAAGCAGTGTATACGAATTAAAATGATTGTGAAGCTGAATATACGATCGGTAAATCAAAGAGTAAAATAACATATAAGAGCATGCAATAATAAGATTCAAAAATCCAGATTTCGCTATCCATCTAAAGGAAAATAACCATAAATTCAATAAAGATTCGGGAGTAAAAATAATATACTCGTATCAAGTAGAAAATATTATAATAAAATATAAATATTTATGAATCATTAAAAATAATAAAATCGTTTAACACCGATCCAGATTTTTGTTTAAATGACCAGATTTAAACATTAAAACATCAATATTAATTAAACATTTCCAATAGAAACGGAAAAATGCGATGAGTCATAGGTATAATCCCAAGGTAAACCCCAAAAATTTAACCTTCTCTTTTCTATGATGGATATGTTTCAGATATCTGTTAGATCCCCTCAGGTAAGTTCCAATATTTGATTTCTTGTCTTATGTATTTGAAGACTTAAATATATAAAGTCCAAATAACATAGTACTAATGTTTTGAAAATTATATATATTTTAAAACTGAAGATGAACGTTTAGCATTCGAAACTTGTTTTTTTAATAAAATAATTCCAATAGAAATGGCAATTAATTCATCAATCCTAAATGTATCGATCCTTCTATTCCATCATGCGTACCTTATGAAATCAAGTGCATTAAATTAGGATTGATGAATTATTTGCCGATTCAATTGGAATTTTTTTATTAGTTCGAAAACTAGTTTTAAATATTAAACATTCATCGTGCTCTAAAATATATACAAAAAATAATATGGATTAAATATATGTTTAATTTTTAAAAATATAAGACAAGTAATCAAACAAAGACCTAGACCAGACTGAATGGAAAGAGACGATAAAATAAATTTCTTGATTAGATATAATAGCATGATTTACTGCCTTTGAAACATACCACCGAGGAAAAAAAAATGTAATTTAAAATTTAAAATATACCCCCTTGGTCGTAAACCTACGACCTCCTGTCCTACAGTATCCTTTAATGATATTCCACTAATCCCAGTTGAACAGATCCGCTACCTAGGACTCCACTTGGACAAACGTCTTACTTGGAAGACATACAAGACTAAAACGACAAGAAACAGCCCGCCGTTACAGACTGCTTTAACATTTACTGGACAAACGTTCAAAGCTCCCAATTAATTATAAAAGACTCATTTACATGACCGTGATTAGACCAATATGGACTTACGGAGTTGAGCTGTGGGGCTCTACTAAACCATCCAATTCATCCCGTATCCAATCCTCACAATCCAAAATCCATCGAAAAATCCTCAATGCTCCTTATTTTGTCACCAATAAACTTATCCATAAAGATCTTAATGTTCCATATGTTGCTGATTTAGCCCAAAACAGATACCAATCCTTTCATAGTAAGCTCTATAATCACTGAAATCTATTAGTTTCTCAACTTGCTTCCCACTCCATTCCTGATAATCCTCCGAGGAGTCTGAAAAGAAGATGGCCTAGAGATCTTCTTGTGTAGATTTTTATTTAAGTGCTACTAATGAGTAGTCACTTTTAAGTTTTACCATGTTATTGTAAGCGTTTTTAACACATTTACTTGATGTATATTTGTACAGTTGTAAATTTCAATAAATTGTAAATTAAAAAAAAATATATATACAGAAACAGTGAAACGACGATGTAAAGCATCTTAAAAAAATAAATTTGTAAAAAAAAAAAAACACCCCAAGCGAAACCTATTCCAAAAACAGAAAAGAAACACCAAAATAGAAATGGCAACCAATTCATCAATCCTAATAATACTATTATACTTCAATACATTTTAGAAGGAAAGAGAGAAAGAGTTTAAAATCGTATTTGGCTCACTCGGCCTCAGAATCAGTAATGCGGTAGAAGGTTGTGCAAAATAAGTATGGTCGATTCAGATGGATAAAGTTGAGATCGTTTTATCTTACTGATAACTCGAGGAAAATAAATAATACTATATTAAAAAAATATTACTAAACTAAAACATTTCATAGAATTCATACATTTTCATTGTATGAATTTCTTTCATTCTTTTTCTATTTAACTTTAAATCATTAATCACTCTTGTCGCTGAAGTGATTAACGATCAGCGAATTTGGTGAAATACTGAACCACCTGACGTGACAGGCACGAGGGGGAGAAGAATCCTGTGGATTAGACATTTGAAGTTTAAAAAATCTATTTTTAAACATTTATAAAATACTAGTTGAAAGTACCCTGCTCCGCTGCGGTTTAATATCATTAGGATGAAGGACAACTTAAAATAGTAAAATTTAAGCTTAACGTTGATAATTATTATTACTTAAATAAACCTAAAGAATTCCATTCTTAGAATAATTTCAATAATTAAATTCGACAATTTGCAAAAGTTTATTTTATATAATTTTGATAGACCTCCAGTGAAGCTTCGAGGCAGCACTGCCATCTTACCCAGCTCTGATACCAGACCATCAGCTTTTCTTATGGCATACTTTAAGTGACTATAGTCTCAACTTCTCAACTTTTTTGATTTTTTCGAATAAAGTTTAGTCTTTCTGTTTCTATTTTTGCGTAGATATCAAGCATAAATTGGTTGAGGAGATTATGAAACTAAAGTAAATAAAATTCACCTCCTCGCCCCATCAACATTTAGGCGTTAAATTCAGCTGCAGACACAGTTTTCTTAAGTGGTGTATTGGTGTTTGGGACACGTTGAGGGATGTTAATACTGCACCTTTCTTCTCCATGGTAGAACATGATACGATACTAAAGAGAATCATACACTTGATAGAACTCACTGATTTTTATCAGTTTTTTGTCCCTACATCGAACTGGCCTTACATGTCATCACCAGAGAACATAAGTGTTTTAACCTCCTCTTTAACATAAGTCTTTTAATAGCTTCTAGTCACTGAACAACTCAAACTTGTGAGGGTCCACCTCTGCAGCCACCATGAGTTCACAGAAAGTGCCATATTATAAGGTTTCGACATCGATCGTGTTTTTGTTTGTCTACAACTATAAGGAACTTAATTTGTGGTCAAAGTGTGCGGCTTAAACATCTAACCTATTTTTTAACATAGCTTATCTCCAAATACCATATTAAATTAGTATTTTATTATGCACCCAATTAAAATTGTAATCGCATTTTTCGCAAATTAGGCTGATTTTTTTAAATTCCTTTCTTAGCGAGCACCTAGGGCCCTAGAGGAAGCTACATATAGAATTTCATTCCAATCCGTTCGGTGGTTTCTGAGATTTCGTGTTAAATGAGTGAGTGGTATTCGACAAATATATAGTAGATAAAATATTAAAACCTTTTCTAAAATTATGAAGTTTAAGACCTCCTCAGATTTAGCTTTCTTATACCGCGTTCGACATAAAAATCAATTGAATAGATTCAATAGAAAATATTTACTGAATTGCAAACACTTAGAAACTATTCTCAATAATTTATAAAAAAGAAAAAGAAAAAAAAAAAAAAAAAAAAAAAAAACATAGATACAAACGCAATAATTATAAATAAAATATATTTACCAACAATATCAATTAATCATTATCTATTTGCCACTACTTAAAGTAATGTTGGTTAACACAATAGATAAAGGTGAGATAAATCAGACATCAATAGATGAGATGGTATTGTGTTTTATGGTACAAGATCTGTATCAATAGTAAAAGATTAATAAATCCCAAAATATGTGGTAACAATATTTCAGTATCAATGGCTCTAAAAAGTTCATATAAGTAATTAATATTATGAAATTTAAAATAAATTTAAAATTACCGAAAAAAAAAGGTTGAATTGTAATAAACTTCCCAATTTAAACTTCGACTATTTCTGTAACACAAGCGGTCGCGCGTTGTACGAAGTACAACACCGTGGTTTTATCCCTTAGGCGGGGTGCACACTGGAAAAACCGGTTTCTAGAAACATGGAAACGAAGTTGCTGGAAACTGAAAGATAGGATCAACGTAGGTTCGTGCACAGAACGTTTTTCGAAACCCGGTTTTTGAAACCCCATTTCATGAAACACTGTTCTACGTTAATCCTACCTTTTTTTTTCAAGCAACTTCGTTCCCATGTTTCTAGAAACCGGTTTTTCCAGTGTGCACCACGCCTTATTGCCTAAAAGTTACAATAAATCTATTAAATAACCACTTAAAATAGAATATATGTACAGTATATTACCTGAAAGAATAGTATTTTGAAAATAAATGAAAATATGTTTATAAATAAATAAATAAAGGCTTAGCGAATCCGAAGGTTCGATGCCGACAACAACTACCGTTGACCACAAACCTCTCTCCAACCCACTCCCCCAAAACCCAAATCTTCCAGGTCAGCCTTGACGCAATTCTCCCATCTACGTTTTGGCCTACCCCTCGGTCGTTTACCCGACGGATCAAAACTAGTCACTTTTTTTCGGAATTCTATCATTACTAAGAAAGTATGTTTATGATTTAAAATAATAAAAACCAGATTTATAACTAGATAAATTTTAATTTACAATATTGCAGTCAAATATAATTATAAGCATGTCAAAATGGTTGTTTTTATGAACTTTTTTTGCATTTTTTTTATTGCAAACTTTTTTTGTTTTTTTTCCTCTGAACTCATATTTATTACTACCCTCAACAATGGTAGAATATTTAATACAACATTTTCTATTTTCTTTTCACTCAAATGCGAATTTTTCTCTTTCAAATTCTGATTATTTTTTCTTTCTCGTCTAGCTCCTCCTAAATACGAGAAATATCTATTTTCTTAGACAGAAAGGTTACTGTCTAATAAAAACATTCAAAAAAATTAATACTTTGCATACTAAAATAAACAAAGGTAAAATTACCAAAGAATCCTACCTGTCAAATACAGCTGATTCCGAGAAAGAGACGAGAAACATCAGAACGAGTGGTCGCTTGTTGTACTTTGGTGCAACACTGAGGACTAAATATTTTTCATGGAGTGAACTATTCCTCCTACCACAGTGGAAAATTGCTAGTGGCAAATAGAGGAGTACAATTTTCCATTGAGATGCTGAAGGGAACCAAAGGAAAGAAAGACCCAGAAAAAAGTGGACTAGTCAGGTGCAGGAGAGTATATGCGGTCATGGATTGTGGGAATAAGTTTTAAAAATAGAGAGAAATGAAAGAAAGAAATTAAGATCTTCAGATAAAGAAGAACTTATATTGGGTGAAGAAAATCTCAAACTGAGGAAATTTCTTTAAAAATAAATAAATAATTAAAATGTTTAAAATACATTAATAATGACTCACCTGTGGAAAATCCTCCTTACGAACGTGTACTCCTTCTTTATTCCAACTGAAATTAAAAAAAAAAAAAAAAAAAGGATAGATATTAGATATTTTTATGAAAGGACATAAAATAATTGTTAACTCAGTTGAGGTACGCTTTATGGTATAGAAGGATCAATACAAGAGATATGTTTATTCCACTGATTGTTAAGAAAAGAATCGATGTCGATAAAAACTAAATGTAAGTTAGTTATTATTAAAGACATAATTTAGCATTTCTTTATTAATTGTGAACTGATTAATATTTTTATTTTAATAATTAGGACTCCACTTAGACAAACGTCTTACTTGCCATCCGCATTCAATACTCAAAAGACAAGAAACTGCCCGTCGTTACAGATTACTTCAACATTTATTAGAAAAACGTTCAAAGCCTCCAATGAATTACAAAAGACTAATATACATGACTGTGATTAGACCTATCTACACGTACGGAGATTTGGGGCTATACTGAACCATCTAATTCATCTCGTATCCAATCCTTAAAATCCAAAATCCTTAAAAAAATCCTCAATGCTCCTAACTTTGTCACCAATAAACTTATCCATAAAGATCTTAATGTTCCATATGTTGCTGATTTAGCCCAAACCAGATATCTATCCTTTCATAGCAAGCTCCATAACCACTCAAATCCCCTAATTTCTCAACTTGCTTCCCACACCATTCCCCGGATTATCCTCTGAGGCGTCTGAAAAGAAGATGGCCCAGAGACCTTCTAATGTAAAATTTGTATTGAAGTGCTATTGATGAGTAGTTCTTTTCAAATTTTAACACGTTATTGTAATAGTTAACAGCACACTTACTTGATGTATATATTTTGTACAGTTGTAAATTTCAATAAATTGTTATAGTAATAATAACAGCAAATATAAACTAGTCTATTCTCTAATGACTTCCTAATATTCATTATTCCTTAATCAATAAACCCTTTGTAAAGTTTCCAAAGGTTAAAACGACAGTTGATGTTTATTCATTCTCTTTGATGCCTTTTCTGCTTTAATTTAACACCTATTTGCTTCCTAAGATAAATGAATACATTAAAATGAAAATTTAAAAGTTAACAAAGTGTATTTACATTTAATAAAAAAAAAAAGAAAGCCAATTATGAGTTAAGATATTAGAATATCGACCGGCATGTTATTATTTTTATTATTTTTTTTTTTTTTTATTAGAATACAAAATAAAATTTACAAATATTCAAAAGTTAATCAAGTACAAAAAATATTCTTCTGGTAGAAATAATTTTAAAGCTTTTTTAAATATTAGTTATAAATACTATTTTTTAGAGAAATACAATACTTTAGAAACTGTATGTGATTTGTAGTGATAGGAGTCAAGTTATAAATGTTTAATTAAGAAATCTTAATTTGTATGCTTACGTTTCAGCCACAATCTTAATAGTCTTCAGTGCTTATTATACATACAGATACATCTAAGGGAGGAAAGGGGAGTCATTCTTTTGTTTTTATTTTTCGAGCATCCTAAAAATATAGCTTTTTGGTTCGGGTTGTTTGGTTCTTTGAAATGCCAACAACTGCATATATTATGTTGAGGTCTTTTAATACTTATTAGCTTTTTATCGAAAAGTTTTAGTTTAACATAACGGAACCTCAGCAAGGCAGGGTAAAACTCTTTTTAGGAAAGTAAAAAAGATATCAAAATATTTTTGTACAGAGTACAGCACAATCTACTTTTCTTAAGATTTATGTGATTGCATCAGTAGAATATAAAAATCAATAAAATGAAGTGGAAACTCGTTATTTCGTCACTCGATAATTCGTTTTATTCTGTAATTCGTTAGATAGTTTTTTTGTTTTGTTTTTTTTAAATTGACAACTATAAATAACTAAATTAAATACGTGTGTAATTCATTTTTCCTCTTGCTAATTATTTAATCTTTAAACCGCCTCATTTGGTTTGTCACTAAAAAATACGCCTATGTTTATACATTTTGAAAATCATTTGATTAAAAAAAACGAAAACAAAATAAGCCCGGAGTCAATCTCTCCATAGATTGTAGTAGGGCTGGGCGATAGTCGATAGTTACTATCGATATATCGATAGGTCATGCCTATCGTTGGTCACTATCGATAGTGCCGACTATCGATAGATCTTTTTTACTAATTTCAGGTTTTAAAACTGTCGGAATTATGCTGATCTGTCTGTGCTCAGTGTCGAGTTCTTTTGAAGTTGAATTCGGAATTCCTAGAGCACAAGGGTTCTCTCAAAGATTAAGCCAAAGGAAAGCAGAAATGCTAGTTTTTCTTTCGAGAAATATGTGGCTCAAGGAGCACACTTGACTCTTGAAATTAACTATTTCGTTATTTTTCTTCTCTGAAGATTTGATTTGTTTATTATTATTGCAAACATGTAAATTGTAAATACCTTTTTACATTAGTTTTTTTCTCTCATCTTTATGATATAATCTTATAATTTATAATCTTACAAATTTCAAATAGTAAGTAGATAATTGAATTTAATTAAATTATTTGAAATTCTTTATTGAATAGCTTTGGAAAAAAAAAAGAAGAAACTATCGAAAAAATATCGATAGCAATCGATATTTCTCGACCGATAGCATCGGCCTATCGATAGTGCTAACTATCAACTATCGCCCAACCCTAGATTGCAGTCAGAGATGAAAGGAATTATGAATGCAGTAACGAATTCCCGAAACCAGTTAAGACTCTTATAAAGCTTCTTTCTCTGAATCTTATTTTTTCTGATTTAGGAACACAATTAAACATGCTATTTTCAATGTAGCTGATGCGTGGAACAATATATGTATTGAAAAAATATAATATTTACCTCTTTTTTTTTTCTATTTTATACATGTATGTACTTTTTTGTATATGACTTCATTTTTTAAAAAATGTTTTTGTTCCAAGATTTTTGTGTTTTATGTCATTGTCAGTCAAGTCCAATGTTTATAATGTTCATCTGGTCGTTTTTACATTCGATAAACTGGAAAAAAAAAATACAATTATATAGTTTAAAATGCTTTTTTGTTACTCTACCAGCAAAATTCTTTTATTCGTCATTTCCGTTATTTCGTCACCCCCTCTCCTCCACTCATGACAAATTATCGAGTTTCTAATGTACGAGTATATCAATTAATCATTGTCTATTTGCCACTACTTAAAGTAATATTGGTTAACAGAATAGATAAAAGTGAAATAGATCAGACTTCAATAGATGAGATCCATATCATTAGTAAAAGATTAATAAATCGACAAATATGTGGTAACAATATTTCAGCACCAATGGCTCTAAAAAGTTTAAAATTAAAATATATTTCAAATTATTAAGAGGGGTCACCTGTGGTGTAGTGGTTAGCATAGCAACCTACTAAACCCAAGATCGCGGGTTCGCAGCTCGGCTGATGACCTTAGGATTTTTTAAAGGGAGTAAAAAATCCTTAGCTATGCCGTCCTTCGGAAGGGACGTAAAATGGGGGTCCCGAGCCTGTGCGATGTCAGGTACTCGTTAAAGATCCCTATCCTAATTAAACCTAGATAGGCAAAATTTAGGACTCCCACCATAGCATCGTTCGATTAGCCATAGCAGCATAAAGTGACGTTAAACGAAATAAACAAATTATTGAGAAAAAAAAGGCTGGAATGGTAATAACTTACCGAATTTAACCTTCGACTATTTCTGTAACACGAGCTTTCGCGCGTTGTATAAAGTACAACACCCTGTTTTTTATCCCTTATTGCCCAAAAGATGCATTAAATCTATTAAGTAAAATAATTTTACCACTTAAAATAGAATATATGTACATTATAAATATTGGAATTTAGTGACAATTCAAGTCTAATATTTATAATGTTCAACTTGTCGTTTTTACACTCAATAAACTGAATGTAATATTGAATAAACAAAAAATACAACAATATAGTTTAAAATGCTTTTTTGTTACTTTACCAGCAAAACTATATAATTCGTCATTTCCGTTATTTCGTCAACCCCTCTCCCCCACTCATGACGAATTATCGAGTTTGTACTGTAATTTATATTATTAAAAAATATGATAATATAAAAAAAATAAATAAACACTTTTATAGCACTATAGGGCCATCCCTATTACCTATTGTTCTCCTTGAGGCAGATTGTAACACATTCTCATTAAAAATACTTAAAAAAAAATAATTTTTTTTTTTAAATAATAAAAAAATAAATAAAAAAAAGATTTTGAACCAAGCCGACTTCTCACTCAAGGTTAAGGAAACCGTAGCTCAAAACGATCCCAACGCTACTCTCTAAGCTGTAGAGTATGTAGAACAAGTAGAATACGAATATATAAATTTTAAAAAACATAATTTAGGAACAGCCTCACTGAGTGTTACCCTGAGCAGGGACAAACAGGCAAAGTTTAATTGGAGGTAGGAAAGATGGCGCTCGGATAGGGGAAGAAGTGAGCAGTGAGTAGCTTTTAATCTCTTAATAAACTCTAATTTATTATTCAATTAGCCGTGGCTTAAAGTACTAAGCCGTAAAAGGAGCTTAGTAACATCTCCTTGTAGGATTATTGCTATTTGCTGATAAGTACCTTGAGGGATTAATTGATTTCGAAAATACACCAAATTTGAAGAAGTATCTGTACAATTATTTACCAAGCTAGGATAATTAATTGAGGTTTGTTTTACGTTATTAACAAAGGGATGCTACAGAGACTTTGTGCAGATCCGCCATATTTAATTCCTATCATTGCCTCTTTGGTAATGGGGTAACCTGTAGGATAACCCGTCCTTCCTGCCGTTAAGGACGTTAAGCCCAAATAAACAACAGTAGGTCCAAGCGACATTGTAGGTTTTAGGTACCTGTGGACATTGTTAATAAAGAAAGAGTGGTAGGAGGGAAATTGAAATGGTTAGGTTGGTAGTGCTGCAAACATCTCACTGTAGTTGCAGGCGTGTTTTCAATTAACAGGCTAGTAGAAATTATTATTTTTAAGTTTTTTTTCTTCCAAATCTTGACCAATCCAACCTGTGATTTTAAATTTTTTTTAAGACCTAAACTCAGAAATTTTCTAGGAGGTATTATTCCATTGGGTTGTCCGACAAATATATCATAACTTCATATGTTTTCATATCAGTTATCGCTTACAGGTTTTGTGAAACTGAGCTTTCCGAACAGCTTGGCGCTCAGTTGTTCCTGTGGACACCATTGCCCGCTGAACTTGTGGACAGATGGTTAAAGTGTCCACTGGTACAAAAGATTTTTCTCTTAGCTTATTAATTCATTTTTCAATTATAAATATTGCGGAAAATTTTTTAGGGATTCTACGTGATATAGAATACCTAAATATGGATATCTACTGTTCGTATAACATTTTTTTTTTACTTATAGATAAAAAACAATTAAACATGCCACGATCGATTGATCAAAAGAAGAGGCCGCATCCCAATGTCACTGCATTTAAGAATGCTGTGGAAGATGTTCTTAGCGAAGGAAGATCCATCCGTGCTGCAGCAGATATGTATGCGATTTCAAAATCTTCCCTGTTCGTAAGACTAAAACAGCACTTATCATCAGGTGCAGAAATTTTTACTTACAAACCAAAATACGATGTACATCTGGTCTTCAGTGCAGAGCAGGAAAAGCAATTGTTAGATTGCATTCTACAAAGTACATTCCTAAATTAGTCGAATTTTCTTGTTTAAATATTCTAATTTGTTTATTTCATTTTATAAAAAATTATTTCTGATGTATTTCTCTGAATATCATTTCAATTATCCCTATAAACCTATTAAGAAATGAATGTCCATTGGTACAACCACTAGTGTCCGCAGGTACAAAGGGGGAAGGTACCTATAGACACTAATCAGTAAGTTACAAAACATTATTTTCTGAACAAACAAAATTACTTTTCAAAATAAATTCATCAGGGTTTGATAGCCCCTTAAATGTCTTATCTTATAGTACAATAACCTTACAGATAAATAAAACTCTAACAATTAGAAAAATTTATAAGTGAAAATTGTTCTCAGGTACAGCACCTTCCCCTATCACGTAACGAAAATTATTTTTCATAAAGTAACATAAAACTTTCGTAAAATTTTCGATTCGAGCAATACCAATAGAGTTATAGCGTGTTAAAATGTTACATTTTTGAGTGTAAAAAAAAGTTACACACAAAAAGTATTGACCCCCAGCCAAAAACTGTATCTATGTTAAAAATGTTACACGATAAAACAATAAACCCCCTATACAAAAGACATTTCTTTGTAATATATGTATAGGGGAGACCTGGGATGGTTGGGACGGTGAACTTTTTGATTAATAGGTTGGCACTACTGAATTAGCTTTACAGCTGTTGATAACACTCCTGAGGGAGGTTATAATACTGTGCTTTGGCGGCCATATTTAAATTTTCTGAGAAGAGAGGTAAGTTTTTCTTAATTTTACTGCAAAAGTAAATATTTGAATGAACTTTAGGAGAGTATTTTCTTAAAGACAAAAAACCCTAGAGAGTCTTAAATTAACATATAAAACTATAACATATAAAAATTATCATTCGATTCCAGTTATCAATCTTGAAATACTAACCTACATGTTTGTCAGGACCACGTATTGAATAAAAAATTAACCTAAGGGATGGTTAAGACACTTGATCTCTTCGACTGGTGGGGCAGTGTCCAACCATCCTGTTATATTTTTGCAGTTATTTATATTTTGTTTCATGCATTTTCTTATTGTTTTTTTTCTTTACAGAACCTTATTTTTCAACATTACGCCATATTTATTTATTGGTAAAAGTGTTCCTTTAATTTAATTTATACTATTATTTGTGTAAGAAACACGCAGTACTATTTTATTATGTTTACGTTTATCATTTAGAAAATAAAAATATTGCATTGTAACAAATGTGTTACCTAATTTATGTATGTCCCAACCATCCCTAATCGCTGTCCCAACCATCCTGGTGCCCAGGATAGTTAGGACACTTTTAAATGTTTTATATATATATATATTTTTTTTACTGACTTGTGTTCATTATTATCATTTAGAATAAATCATACGCACTTCTAAAAAGTTATTAAAATATTTCAAAAGTTACAAAAAATAATTTTAGCCCTAAAAAAAAGTTAAAATAAAAAACTTGTCCCAACCATCCCAGGTCTCCCCTATATATTAAAATAGGATTACATTTTTTTTTTTTTTTTTTTTAATTACATAGCATAAGTAAACAAATAAAATAAAACACATTATAGATATAAAGTAGAAATAAGGTCGTTACTAAAACAAATATATTTATTATTTAAAAGAAATGATATTTCTACAAGTTTATTTAGACCGTGAAGATGTTTGATGCGCAGTAGCCAGTTAAATTAAAGACAAAACAAAACACTAAGACGCAGCGCATAGAGAGATGTGATAAATTGGAGTGCCCTAGGAGAGGAATTGCTCGGCCTTTCAAACGGAGTTCATTATGTCAATCACAAACGGACGTGGGATCTGTCCCATCGCATCATTCATCACCTCCCTGGATCAACACCAACACCAACACCAAAGCTCGTAGGATGTTTGTCTAGTCAGCGAGCATCGATCTTGGATTCTATGGGAGCTCTTGTTGAGTGTAAATTGTAAAGGGGGCCATTTCAGTAAACGGCCTGTTGATGAAACACCTTCCAAGCGGTTAAAAGTCTTATACTCTGGTAACCATCAAACATTTGTTTTCAAATTTTTATTTCACTTAAACAGTGATTATATAATATTTATAAACAATATCAATTTCATAAAACTAGAAGTTATACAAAACATTTGTATGAGAATCATAAACAACTAACTACCCCAGATACACAAGAATATCAACTATGCTCACTGGTCTCCATCTACCCAAAGTCTCAAACGAACTCATTCAGTCTCAAGCAAAGCCATTTTTTTTATCAAATGCTATATCTGAAAACCCCAAAATTCCAAGAAATAGGAAACTACAAGCAAACTCAAAAAAGATGCAAACACAAAGGGACAAAACACATTACTTGAAGGTTGAAAAACTAATTTCTTTAAATTACACAATTGTACACACATTAGAATAAGTACAGTCTATGGGTGTTGAAATGAGGGGTGTAGAGTGCATGGAATATGCGATAATTTTTGACTTCGTAGCTTTGTTAGGAATAGTTAGAAGGTAAACGTACTGAAAGTCCCCGCCCCTGGGGGGTGAGCTAACGGTGGGGGGAGGAGAGATGGTCCAATTTTTTGGTTTTTCGATAATATCTTGAAAACTGTTGACTCTAGAAAAGTATGTAGCAGATCAAAATTAAAGCTCATTGAATTTCCTATAAAATAATTTATACACGTATTCGTAGAAATTCTAACGGTTATCGAGATATACGTTATTAAAAATCGACAAGTTTAGAAATTATAAAAATACTTTTTGTTAAACATTTGAAGCAAATACCAGAAACGTATATATGAAATTAAAGTAAATTTAAAGCTCTACAATTTTGATTCTACCGTTTTTTTTTTTTTTTTGTTGTTTTTTTTTGAAAAACGATTGTGGAACATAATAGAAGCAAAAGTTTGACAAAAAGTGAGGTGACATTTCTTTTTTCCCGAAAATCACCGATTTTCAATAACGTATATCTCGTAAGCGGTTAGAATTAGGACAAATTAATATATAGACAACATTGTAGGAAATGTAATTAGCTTTTATGTTTATTTAAATCATATTTTTCTAGAATCAACGGTTTTCAAGATATAATCGAAAAACCAAAAAAAATGGAATTTCTCCCCTCCCCCCCACCATTAGCTCACCTCCCAGGGGCAGGTACTTTTAGTATGTTTACCTTCTAACTATTCCTAACGAAGCTATGAAGTCAAAAATTATCGCATATTCCATGGACTCTACAATGTGTTAATTGACTGGGCTAAATAGTGTAAGTATCTTATTTACACTCTAAAATAATTTATAAAAGTTTACTCTATATTATCCCACAAAAGAGTTTTATTTTCATGTCGTTTGTATTATTATATAAATTATATATTATTATTTGTATTACTTTGGCTTGGATCATAATTTAACAATTATTTATTATTATTCTTTATTATTATTCAATTATTACTAGTATGTACTTTTAGTTGTGTAGGTTTTTTTTTTTTTAGTTTTTCCTAATGTTTTATCTCTTTGTTTAAGTTTTTTGCGTTCTTACATTTGTTTATAAACTCTTTCTTATTATTTATTATGTCATGTAAGATGGATGTGCATGTGCCTATGTTATTATTAGCCTAGCCTAAAAATAAAATTTAAAAAATAACCAATATTGAAAACTTCTTTCGAATGTTAAGCAATTATAATCAGTTTTAAAAATATATCGAAACTAGTTTCCGAATAAAATAATTCCAATATAAATAGATAATATTCTAGAGAACAAGTGTTAGTGGCGAATTTTGAACAAAATGAGTTAAGTAAATAAAATTCACCAGAATACATCTCAAAGTTTCGTTTTAGTCACTTGAATCATTATGGTCAAAATTCAACTTTACCACTTATTCTCTGGGATGATAGATAAATAAGTTAACAGTATTATTTTATTAATTCGTATTAAGCTTTCGATCATCTTTCAGTACATAATTTTAATTCTGTGGGGCGAAAAGCCCTTTATTAAAACATAACAGTATGAAGAAAAACCAGTCAGTTATTATAGATATTAGTCTAGTCAATTAAAACATTGTAGAGTGCATGAAATATAAGATAATTTTTGACTTTATCGCTTCGTTAGGAATAGTTTGAAGATAAACATACTAAAAGTATCAGTCCCTGGAGGGTGGACTGACTGTGGAGGGGAGGTGAGAAGGTCCCTTTTTTGGGTTTTTCGATGATAACTCGAAATCGGTGGATTCTAGAAAAATATGTTATAGATAAAAAATGAAGCTAATTACATTTCCTATAAAATTGACTCTATACTTTTTAGTCGAACTTCTAACAGTATTCGAGATATACGTAATTAAATATCGATAATTTTCACAAAACATTTTCATCTCACTTTTTGTCAAACATTTGCTTCTAGTGCCTTCCACGATTGTTACTTACAAGGGGACGTTTGCAGTTGTAACTCACAGATTTGAATGCCGTTTTTGTGTGTAGGTAGTAGGGACCTATAATAGTGCAAAACTAGAGTTATAGCCGCCAATGGGCATTAGGAGCCAAGAAAAAAAATAAAATATGAAAATCACATTTTATTTTTTTTCTCAGCTCTCAGTCAAGATAGAGAAATGATTCTTTCACGTTAAATTGAAATTATGTAAGGTATTTGATATAAAAATACTTTCGTTATGCTCAAGACACCACCCGGCTTTAGAGTGCTCAAAAACTCTAAAAAAATGACAGAATTCCAAGGAAATCCACTGTAAATCAGTGGAAACTTTTTTTTATGAAAAACTGACCTCAAATCTCGATTTAACGCACCATAAAACCCTTATATGTGAAATTTTATCAAAATCAAAAAATATTGATTTTTTACCCCTTTCGAGGAGGTTAAAATTTTGAAGTTGAAATTTCACCAACATTTTCTACCGGCCATAACAACTGCTGTGCTCAACCGATTGCAAAAGTAATAGCATCACTAGAATCAGCATACATTCTGCTTTTTATCCATGCCTATAACATTGGATTTACTCCCGAGTTTAGTGGACAAAAACTGATGTGAATGAAAAAATACCAGGTCAGCTATAACTTGAGATATTTTAATAAGGGGAAATCCTACAGCCTCCGGATTTGGACTAAACTATGCAGTTTTAAGGCTTCTAGATGACCTTAAAATTTTGTCTTAATCGGTTGCGAAATATGTGAGATAGCGCAAATTATTTACATTTTTTCAGAAATTGACAGCCTTGCCTTCTAAAATCCTACAAAATTTTAAAGGTAAAAAAAAATTATTTTTGGTTTCGACGAAATTAAGTTTCTACATGTTTTTTGAGATGAGGAATCTGAAAATAATATCAGTTTTTAGTTAAACAATTTTCCTCACCTTTATTATTTAAATAAGACGTTTTAAAATGACATATTTTTATTTCAAATTGCATAGAAATCCTAAGATTGATGAATAATCTAAAATTAATATCAGGTTTTGGTTTAAAAAAATGTATATATTTTTTAAATGGTCTTATTTGAAATTTTATAATGTCTAAAAACTAAAATAATAATAGAAAAAGATCATTTTATATCAGTCTTATTTATATAATATAGGTGAGGAAAATTTTTTAACTAAAAACTGATATTATTTTCAAATTCCTCATCTCAAAAAACACGTTGAAACTTAATTTTGTCGAAATCAAAAATAATTTTTTTTACCTTTAAAATTTTGTAGGATTTTAGAAGGCAAGGGGCTGTCAATTTCTGAAAAAATGTAAATAATTTGCGCTATCTCACATATTTCGCAACCGATTAAGACAAAATTTTAAGGTCATCTAGAAGCCTTAAAACTGCATAGTTTAGCCCAAATCCGGAGGCTGTAGGATTTCCCCTTATTGAAATATCTCAAGTTATAGCTGACCTGGGATTTTTTCATTCACATCAGTTTTTGTCCACTTAAATCGGGAGTAAATCCAATGTTATACGCATGGATAAAAAGCAGAATATATGCTGCTTCTAGTGATGCTATGACTGTTGAAATCGGTTGAACAAAGCAGTTGTTATGGCCGGTAGAAAATGTTGATGAAATCTCAACTTCAAAATTTTAACCACCTCGAAAGGGGTAAAAAATCAATATTTTTTGATTTTGATAAAATTTCACACATAAGGGTTTTATGGTGCGTTAAATCGAGATTTGAGGTCAGTTTTTCATGAAAAAAAGTTTCCACGGATTTACAGCGGATTTCATTGGAATTTTGTTATTTTTTTGCCATTTTTGAGCACCCTAAAGCCGGATAGTGTCTTTATCATAACAGAAGTATTTTTATATCTAATAACACACATAACTGCAATTAAACGTGAAGGAATCATTTCTCTATATTGACTGAGAGCCAAAAAAAAAAAAAAAATAAAACGTGATTTGCATATTTTATTTTTTTTCCGGCTCCTAATGCTCATTGGCGGCTATAACTCTAGTTTTGCACTATTATAGGTCCCTACTACTCACACAAAAATCGGCATTCAAATCTGTGAGTTACAACTGCATACGTCCCCTTGCATGTTAGAAAAAATGAAAGAATTAAAAGTTTAGAGTACTAAATTTATTTTCATTCCATGTGTATGTTGGTATCCAAGCAAATGTTTAACGAAAAATGAATTTTTTTTTGTTTTTTTTCCTCATTTATTGATATTTACAACTGTATAAAACAATATACATTAAGTAAATGAGTTGATTGTGAATACATTGGCATGTAAACAACTTGTGAAGAACTACTCACTAGTAGCACTTCAATAATATCTACACTAAAAGGTCTCTAGGCCATCTTCTTTTGAGACGCCTTGGAGGATTATCGGGAATGGAGTGGGAAGCAAATTGGGAAACTATTGGATTTGAGTGATTATGGAGCTTACTATGGAAGGATACGTATCTGGTTTGGGCTAAATCAGCAACATATGGAACATTAAGATCTTTATGGATAAGTTTATTGGTCACAAAATAAGGAGCATTGAGGATTTTTCGATGGATTTTGGATTGTAAGGAATGGATACGAGATGAATTGGATGGTTTAGTGGAGCCCCAAAGCTCAACTCCGTATGTCCAAATAGGTCTTATCACAGTCATGTAAATGAGTCTTTTGTAATTTATTGGAAGCTTAGAACGTTTTTCTAGTAAATGTTGAAGTAGTCTGTAACGACGAGCAGTTTCTTGTCGTTTTAGTCTTGTATGTGGATTCCAAGTAAGACGTTTGTCCAAGTGGAGTCCTAGGTAGCGGATCTGTTCAACAGGGATTAGTGGAATATCATTAAAAGTGAGGTAAACGTAAAAATTATTTTTTTTGCGAAAATGATTGATTTTCAATAACGTATATCTGGAAAACCGTTAAAATTTCGAAAAATATGTTTATCAACAGTTTTATAAAAAAAAAAAAAAATTATTAGTTTTAATTTTTATTCGTAACATATTTTTCTAGAGTTCATCCTTTTCGAGATATAATTGAAAAACTTAAAAATCGGATCTTCTCGCCTTCCCTCCACTGGAAGCTCACCACTCTCT
Organism: Euschistus heros; assembly: GCA_003667255.2. Taxonomy (NCBI): domain Eukaryota; kingdom Metazoa; phylum Arthropoda; class Insecta; order Hemiptera; family Pentatomidae; genus Euschistus; species Euschistus heros. Next base: position 306,362 of record RCWM02000556.1, read on the forward strand.
AGGGGTGGGGACTTTTAGTATATTTATTTTCTAACTGTTCCTAACGAAGCTGTGAAGTCAAAAATATGCACTCTACACTCCCCATTTCAACACTCATTGACGGACTAATATCTATAGAACCTTGGTAACAGTTTTTTGTATACAGCCTCTTTGTTTCATTTTTTTCTTCCATTAGGGAATAGCATCTATGTATAATAATAGGGCGTATAAAAAAAAAATGACTGTTTTATCAAATTCCAGAGACCAAAAGTCTGTAAATATCTTAATGCTATTTATTATTAACCAATACTTAATAATCCCTTTAGAGCATTCTCTAAGCTTGTTTACTAACACTGGACTTCTTAAAAAAAAGCCTCAGTTCAGTTATTTATTTCAAAGAAGAAACATAACAGTGTCCTACGAAATTCTCGTAATTTTAAGACATTGCTGGAAAAAAAAAATTCACAGCCGCTGGAGCAATTCGTGAAATTATTAAATATGAAGGGGAAGGTGTCCTTGAAGAGCGCACAGCACGGCGATGATTTAAAAAATTTAGAAGTGGAGATACGACGTCGGAAAGGAAGGAAGGCTCTGGGTGGTCATGGATGTTGATGAGGTTCTGAAGGAAGCTGTTGAGTCAAATCCGTCCAAAAATACTTGCGAACTTGCCAGGGAGTGTGTTGTGTCGAAAGATACTGTTAGTCGCCATCTTCTCTCCATGGGGAAGGTGAAAAAGACCTACAGACTGGTCCCTCACGAACTTTCTCCTCAATAATCGGCAGTCGAACCAAAGAAAAGCTTACAGAACTTCATGGGTTTGAACTCCTGCCTCATCCACCATATAGTCCAGACCTCGCACCTTCGAATTACTACTTGTTTCGATATATGACCCATTTTCTTCAAGGGAAAAAAATTTATAATTTTGCAGAAGTTGAAAATGCTATCCAGAGTTGTTTGACAGCTATCCCAAGGAATGGTATCAGCATCGAGCAATTGGCTAGCAGATGGGTAATGAGAGTAGATAACACTGGACTATACTTTGAGTATTAATTGTATATCAATGAAATAATGATACTAATATTTGTTTAAGAAACGTTCATTTTTTTTTTTTTTTATACACCCTATTAATTAAATAGTTAGGTATTAGAAAACTATAGCCATAATTGGTATCTATTCGGTTCCTTGAAATCTCGAAAAATCTATTCTATTAATAATAGAGTCGGATCGTTAAGAATCGGTGGAACCGAGGTTCAACACATCCTTAATAATAATAATAATGAAAACAAATGGATGGTTGAAGAATTGCTGATGATGGAAGGAAACTACATTTTCTGATACGAAATGGTGAATTTTATTTTTAATGCATAGGACGGCATGAGAATCAATGCGCCTTTAATATCAATTTCCCTCAACCGTAAGCCAATAGACCCTTCTCATGTTCCTCGACCATTTTCTTAGTTTTGAAGGCTAAGAGGAGAAGCTACGACCGATAGCGGCCCATACCAAAAGAATATTGAGAGGTTTTCTGAATCTATTCCGCATCAAGAACGAAAAATAAAATATAAAAGAGGAAATATTGAAAGGGGATCGATGTAGGAGAGGAAAGCTTTGTCAGTTGAGGCTTTAGTTTCAGCCGAGAGGAGGGACATGGCAGTAGCAGCTTATTGTGTTTGTCGCTCCCTTAGTCAAAGTGAATATATCATAAAGATTTTCAATGAAAAATGGATTCGTATTCCTTCCAATTTTTATTTCCTTCTATTTAAAAAATAAATAAAAAATTGACACAAATATTTGAGATATTTAAATTTAGAGCAAGTTGAAAAGTTTAATGCTCATGGTTACTGTTATCACCCATCTTGGTATAGTAGTCCAGTAAAATAAGGGTTTGCCGAAGAAGAAACTGCCGAACTTTTATTCTCAACATATACTTATGTTTTTTTGGGGTGCTGAATCCGAATCCGAAGTCTGCTACCACGGGAGACGTCGGCTTCATACCCAAAATCGCAAACACCCAGAATATCGGTTATTTTCAGTATTTTACCTATAACACGAAAACTAAGCTTTTTTCCAAGAAAGTTTTTAAATGATATATATAGCTAGAATTATTACCTACGAAATGAAAAAAAAAAAAAAACTACTTCCTAATCGGACCATTGACGGCGAAGCTATGGGCTTGCAAAAAAGTGTAGACATTGACCAACTGGCGGTCAGTCCTACTTCTCCGCGAAAACAAGTTTGTTGTACTTTTTTGTCTATAACTCAGAAACTATTTGTCCGATTCATAATTACTTTTTTTCATCTTAAAGCTAATTAAATTTTCTGTAAGTATCTTAAATATGAAATTTAATGTCCCTTAAAAGCACGATAAAAAGCCCGTATTATTGTGAAATCCACGTTTTTTTTTTGCAAATTATTCACTATAGCTCTGAAACTATTCGTGCGAATCAAAATGTCTTCATTTTATCCAAAAGCTGATCAAATTTACTATTAGACTCTATATATGAAGATTTAGTCGGGTCTCTTGAAACACACATGCCAGAACGGTAAATATCCCGTACTTTTATGGAATCCATGTTTTTTTGGCACATTTTTTCCTTTAACTCCAAAAATGCTTGTCCGATCCAAACTTTCATTTATTCTTCTTAAAGCTAATTAAATTTCCTATTAGATCATATATATTTAATTTATATTAAATCCCGTAAAATACTTACGCTAGCATGCTAAATATGTATATTTAGGCAAAATATGACAATTATGACATATGTTCAGTGGGCTGGACTATATGGTAGTACTAACAACCTTTTTTGATACTGTTTTTTTGTAGGATTGGGGGTCATTAAGCGCACCGGAAGAACTTAATTTATTTGCACCATAAAAACACACAATGTTCTCTTTTTCAAAAATGAAAATACTGTAATTAGGTAATACCATGAGAAAATAATGTTAAAGATACGAAAAATAAATCTTCAAAAATGTGAAATTTTCAATTTTTTGGGGCTTATGCGAGACCAGAAGATATCAACTGATCTAAACGTTACAAACTATTACACTAAGAAAACATCTAATTCAAAAACTATCGCAAAAATGAAGTTTTTTTTTATATTTTGTCAAACTTTAGGGCCTATGCGTGGTGACCCAAAGATGTCAACGGATTTCGATTTTTTTTTTTGTTTTATTTGTCTATATAATTCGCAACTTTTTCACTCTATTAAAATTTTGAAATTAAAAAAAGCATTTTTTCGGCCCACCCTAATACTTTAAGGCTTAATATTTAATTAGGTTTAATAAAATTATAAGAACCTTTCTTGACTTCGAAGAAGCTTTCGATTGAGTCTGGCACCAGCGAATGCTTTACAAACTCTGTGAATTCCTACCTCCTGTATACCTTTATTTATATTTATGAATTTATTAATACCGAATTAACAAATAATATTAACAATTATTGTACAATAAAATCTTAGAGCATTATTATAAAAGGAATAGTTGTAAATATGGACACCCTCTTTTGTTTTTTATTTAAAGTTACTTTTTATTTATTTATTGGAAACAATGATTAACGCCAATTATTTCATTTCAAAAAGAACGATTAGTAAATATGGGCCCTATTCAAAAAATCACTAAAAAAAAGTTAAAAACAAGATAAAACAATTCCTTTTATCCTTGCATATTAAGCTCCATACCTTAGAGTTTGGAACGAAGATTGCCTAAGGACTTTCCCATGTAATGTCGAGCTTTTATTGAAGTACTACCAATGGGTAGTTTCTTAAAAAGTTATTGCAATCAATGATTTACTTCATGTTGTTTCTTGGGGCTTATCGTCGTTACTTACTCCACCCGGGAAGGTTAGTACGGGTTATCCTACAGGTTACCAACCTATTCTAGCCAGGATGGGAAGATCAAGATTCATTTAGAGGGTCCGCAACGAAATAAATTTTCAACTCAACCGGGTGAGATTCGAAACAACGCCCATCTAGTTACGAGCGCGCTGAAATCCTCGCTCCAACTTGCTCCGCTATCGAGTTCCCCATTCCCTTAATGTATTTATTGTATGTCATTGAATATACCAATAAAATAATTTAAAAAAATATAATTTATCACTGACAGAGTAGCGCTGAGAAGTAAATGAATGAATGATTGTTTTGTTTTTTATTGCTTGGGAAACTTCCTATACAAACAGGAGTTGGCTTGGCAGCCTCACAATAACAAAAAAAAAAAAAAAAAAAAAAGCATTAGTAATGACAATAACAAACATAGAATGGTAACAAATTATTAAAACTGAAAGTACCTAATATAATATAATATAAGTAAATCCATCAACTCAATATTCAATGAGAGATCTAAGGAACAGAAAAATGTTATTTAGCTTGTCGATGCTATTTAACTCCAATACACTATGAAGAGATTGCAAACAGTCCTTTTTAATAATATACTATAATATATATAGATATCGCTCCTTTGAGATCCTATTGCAGGATAATCGAATAGGAAATGTTTCAGTCTTCAATGCTTGTAAGGCACTATTCGCACAGAACAAGCACTGTGACCACTTTACATTGATTTCTATGAAGTATTCTTAAATATTCTTTGTTAAACACTCTCAGCTCACTAACAGTTCTTAATTTTTGTATATTTATTTCTTATTTTTATTTTATTTTTTTTTACACGAAACGGCTTTATATACCACGTGAATATCATTTCCTCCCAACTATCCCTACACATCCCTCCCTCTTCTCCTCCCACCTCTTCTTCATTCTCACAGGCTGCATTCTTCCTCGCTCCATACTCTCCTCCCCCTCACCTCCTTGGTACCCACAAGGACCTTTATTTCCCTTAGTTTTTCCCTATATCTAACCCTATCGAAACAGTCCTGACTTGAAATTCCCAATTTCCCCGTTTCGTTCTTCATCTTGCTATTTACTCTGTTCTGGTTCATCCGTATATTTATATTTATATTTGTCAAATACCACTCACTCATTTAACACGAAATCTCAGAACCCACTGATCGGATTGAAATGAAATTCGATATGTAGCTTCCTCTAGGGCCCTAGGTGCTCGCTAAGAAAGGAATTTTAAAAAATCGGCCTGGATCGCGGCTAATTCGCGAAAAATGAGATTACAATTTTTATTGGGTGAATAATAATAATATATTAATAGTCATATGGTATTTGGAGATAAGCTAAGTTAAAAAATAGGTTAGATGCTTAAGTCGCACACTTTGACCACAAATTAAGTTCCTTATAGTTGTAAACAAGCAAAAATACGATCGATGTCGAAATCCTATTGTATGGTACTTACAAGTTTGAGTTGTTTCGTGACGAGAAGCTATTAAAAAACTTATGTTCTCTGATGATGACATGTAAGGCCAGTTCGATGTTCATATTCCTTACGAGAAACCAACCAACCTTGCTTCACCCCAACTACTCTTCCTTCAGCTTTCCAGTCGCAAGATAATTGTTCTGAACTATAATTGGCCCTTTTCAAATCGGATTTTCTCAACCAGGCCCAAGTTGTATTTCAAAAAAGTTGAGACTATATTCACTTAAAGTATGCCATAAGAAAAGCTGATGGTCTGGTATCAGATCTGAGTAAGATGGTAGTGCTGCCTCAAAGCTTCACTGAAGGACTATAAAAATAATATAAAATTAACTTTTGTCAATTGTCAAATTTACTTATTGAAATTATTCTAAGAATGGAATTGTTCAGGTTTATATAAGTAATAATAATTATCAAGGTTAAGCTTAACTTTTACTAATTTAAGTTGTCTTCATCCTAATGATATTAAACCGTAGCGGAGCATGGTACTTTCAGCTAGTTTATACTAAATGTTAAATATTTTTCTGGCTTGGGGTTAATAAAATTGCAAATACTCCTATAAGAAGGGTTGTACTTTGAGCTAAACGTTCGGCTTATATCTTTCGAAAAAAAATTGTTTTTTAGTTTCTCTATAATAGTGCTTTTGTTGTATAGTAAGAGTTTTTCATTAGAGAGATGAGAGAAGTTATCAACAATGTTATTGGCGGAGGCTATCATTTTAATCTGTGAGATCCAGTCGTAATTTAAGTCTTGTTTATGCGAGTCCAGAAACAAAAGCCTCTCAAAAAATTAGCGTGGCAGTCTATCCTCCGTTAATGACATTATTTTTATGCTTAAATTAAGAATTTTCGTCATGGCTATTATTACGAGGTGGTCTCGGCCTGTTTAGTAGCGCTGAGAAGTCTTCCATTTTACAGGCTTAGTTGTTTAAAAGCTTAGTTATAAGATTTTCAGAGTTGTATATATTGCATGATCGTTACTTATATTTCCGTTTTGTTTTTTGTTTTTTATTATCTTAAAATTATTTCGCAAAAAAAAAAAGAATTCTGTATAAAAAAATATAATGGATTTCATATTCAATATTCTTGTAAACGAAGAAAAGAGAAATTTCAAGTTTATTAAACGAAACCATGTAATCTCCATCTGATTACACTTACACAAACAGAAGTCCTTCGAAGTTTCCTATTCTTGACTTTAGAACTTATCATCATTTAAAAACTTTTCTCAAAAACAAATGATTAAGAAGTCCTTGGTTATATTTAGATCACATTATGTATTCATAGACTTTAAAAGCCAAAGTGAAATGAAACATTCAGCGGCACGTTATTCGTTCGAGCGTGGCAGTGATAACAGCGTTTTTTGAGGACATTGAGATATTTTTAGTTAAAACAGAAATAGAAACGAATCTTGTGCTGCAGGATGACTAAATAGCACTCAGGGTGTTCAAATCCTTGAATTTGCAACATTTACTAGTGGAATTTATTTAGAGTTTTTCAGATTAGAAAAAATAAAAATGTCATTAAGAAATAAAGCGACACTAAAACAAAAAATATGCATAACTAGCATCCCCCTTCGCGGCTTTGCCCTTTCTCATAAGTAAAGAACTTAAAGATAATTTTAACTAACAATTGAAGTTTTATTTGTTCATTCACGTCACGCCGTATATTTATATATTTTGATAACAATCACATTGATTTAAGTAATTTTTATTATCAATTTTCAACTCTATATAAAAATATATTTCATGTCTTGGGAACCTCTCTTGAATAGTGCTCGCCACCTATCGATCAGTTTTCAAACTTCACTTCGCATCACATATTTATCGCTATTTTAACTACAATTTAATTAAAATCAGTAAATTTTATTATTGCTAAACCTTCCTAGAACTATGAAGATGATGGGTTTAAAATTAGGTAGAGATTGGTTCAGTAGTTTTCAAGGTTAGTGATCACAAACCCAAAATCTTATTAAAATTCTCTAAGATCTTAATATCCTATATATTCCTGATACTGCCCAATTCTGATCTCTGTCCTTTTTAGGGGTCAGAGTAATCTGTTCCAATAGTTTAAAATAATATAATAATACGATAGAACAGAAGAATGAGTTTAGTATTGATGAATTAATTGCCACTTCTATTGGCATTATTTTATTAGAATACTAGTTTATAATGCTAAACATTCATCTTCAGTTCTGAGGAGAACTAAGAGATATCTTAGATCTCCTGAGAATTGATAATTGAATACCTTAAATGAGAAGGATTACAATTAGACAAATGATTCACTTTCTCCAAATATATTAATAACAGATGTAATAGAGCTTAAAGTATCATTAGAAAAATGGGTAACGGTTCGGATCGGCGACACCACCAAACTAGGTTGACCCGCGCTACACCGACCAGTTCGATCCTTACGCTTCACTTCGAGTTTACATTTTTCGATAGTTCATTCCTATAACCTCACATGTGAACAATCACTTCTACAGTTTCAACTTGGATTGTGTTGTTTAGTTTGTTATATTGATATTTAGACTTCTTAAATGTAAATAAGTGAAACAGAAGTTAACAAAATGAGTTTCATAAAGGATTAAGTGTTTTATAAATTCATGTTTTCTTATTTCATCTAATCTTATGTGTAAAAGTGTTATAAAACTTAAGAAGATTAATTTGTACATGGATTTGGTGTTTTACATATTTATATTTGTTCTATCAATTTAAGTGATACAATTTACAACTTTTAAAAGTGTTTTGAAACTTAACAAGATTTATTTGTACATGGATTTGGTGTTTTATATATTTGTATTTGTTGTTTCAATTTCAGTGATAAAATTTCAGTATACATATTTTGTGAATGGATTCTTTGTCATCCATATTACTTTTTGTGCTAAAGTGAGACAGATTGTATAATTAATTCAATAAAACATATCAGTTTATAAATAAATGTGAGAAAGTATATCACAGGTTTTTTATGTTTTCTTATTTCCACTTCCCATGAGAAAATATAGCATAAATTAACATCTTCACTTTCAACTAGGATTCTGTCTTATATTATATAATCCCTTATAACATGGAGAATTGACAATGTGAAAATAATCACAGATTAAGAGGTGAATGACACATTACTATATAATTGTAGAACTATTGGTATAATGTTATAGATTAATGTATTTTAAAAAAAAATTAGAAGCCTGATGATGAAACATTATCACCGAAACATGTAGCTACAAATGTTAAATAAATAGGAGTTATGCCAAATAAATGCTTAAGGATTTTGTCTTTTTTACATTTATAATTTGTTATTTTCACTTCTCTGAGAGAAAGTTCATCAGGAATTAACTTTACTGGTGGTTCAGTAGTATATTAATTGTTGATTAAATTAATATTAATTCAAAATTGATTTAGTGTCTTATATTTCGATATTTCCACTTTAATATTTTCTTATTTTTCATTTTAATATTAGAAGGTAAACAGAAGTTAATATTACTTTGAACAGGGATTTAGAGTTTCTCAGTAAATGTAGGAGAATAACCTTTCTCCTCTAAAAGCAGCGACTAGAACATCGAAATATATCGGAACAAGGTTAGAATCGATAAAAGGTATTCTGAGCGGGTTTAGGGGTTGGTGTCGCCGATCCGAACCGTTACCGAAAAATGAAACTCTATTGAAATAGACAAGGACAAAATTCAGTCATACCTAAAAAATAATCAAAATTCAATCATAGCTATTTAATAATAGCTTTTGACAACTAATTTCCTGAATCAACCACCTAATTTAATAATTATTACATCTTTCAGTCTTATTCTAGTGAAATAATGGTTATTAGACTGAAAGATTTAATCATTATTAAATTAGGTGATTTTAATTTTTATTAGTATTATTATAACAGAAAATTAGTTGTTAAATAGCTATGATTTAATTTTGATTATTTTTTAGCCATGATAAAATTTTGCCTAACTCGGATCTTATCTATCAGCAAAAAACAAAGTGACCTGAATATCTATATTGTATATTTTATTATGAGTACAATTTTTATTTTATTTATTTCTAATGTTCCCGACTGCAAATAACTTCATATGAGTAAAACATCAAAAAAAAAAAAAAAAAGCTACAAATTCTGTGACATAAATAAGGGAATAACTTTAAAAAAAAGTTTTAATAAATGTTTACAAAAGAAAAAAGGCTTTATATTCTGAAAATTTATCATCCGATCAGAATAAACTAACATGAAATGCAGAGTAAATCACCTGAAGGATCGTGCAGACATTTCGAGGAGAGAAATCGTTTAAAGGATATGCGGTTTTGCAAGAAAAAGCCGCAGACGAATTAGGCGTGTACGCAGAATTTTAGTCAGCCGATCAATCTTTGGGGAAGGATATGCGTGAATCATGCTGATGAGACATTTTTCTTTGAAGGCATCTTTCTCACCCTAAGAAAGGTCTGGGCATTGATAAATGGATTGTAAAGCGTATTTCTTTATATGTGACAATGGCCGCCAAGCAAATGAAAAACGATAACCATCTATGAGAAACAAATGCCAAACAAACAAGTAAGACAAATGACACCATATATAATCAGTTTCATAATTTTTTTAAATTATTTATTGAAATTTACAATTGTATATACAAAAAATAAAATATATCAAGTAAATGTGATGAAATAGATAAAAATGGCACGTCACTTGTTTTTAAAGCAACTACCCATTGGTAGAACTTATAAAGGTTTTATATAATGAAGCACTATATTAGAAGGTTCCGAGGCCATCTTCTTTTCAGGCGCCTCGGAGGGTTATCTGGAATGGAATGAGAAGCAAGTTGTAATACTAATGGATTTGAATGGTAGTGGAGTTTGCTGTGAAAGGATTGATATCTGGTTTGAGCTAAGTCAGAAATGAAAGATATATTAAGATCTTTGTGGATAAGTTTGTTTTTAAGGAAGTAAGGAGCATTTAGGATTTTTCTAAGGATTTTGGATTGTAAGGATTGAATACGAGATGAATTGGATGGTTTAGTGTAGCCCCAAAGCTCAACTCCGTATGTCCAAATTGGTCTAATTATTGTCATGTAAATGAGTCTTTTGTAATTAATTGGAAGGTTGGAGCGTTTTTCAAGTAAATGTTGAAGTAGTCGATAGCGACGGGCAGTTTCTTGTCGTTTTAGTCTTGTATGTGGATTACAAATAAGACGTTTGTCCAGATGGAGTCCTAGGTAGCGGATTTGTTCAACGGGGATTAGCCGAACTTCGTTAAAGGAAATTGTAGGACAGGAAGTAATTTCATAATAAAGAATATTTTCACTAGAAATAAAATTACAATACAAATGCTAACAATTCATTAATACTTTTATTATAGAACTTTCATCAGAGTCATTATATTCGTAATTAGGCAGATTATCTAGAAGATTGCAGTATAGTTGAATATTTCAATAAATTCAAGAAAAATAAAATATTTACCATAATATATTTTGCTTTTGAAAATAACATTGAAAAACAATGAATAAAAAAAAAGAAAGAAAATCATTTAGGATATCTCCCCACTGGGAAAAATAATACCAAGCATATGTTTTTCTATAACCCACAGCTTATCCCATCTTACATTTTAGAATTAAAATTATCAAATAATTATCCGTTCCTATCTCAGTGATAAATATTTCAAATTAAATAATAAATTTGCCTATTGTTACCTCTATACCCAATCTGCCGGTGTTCCTCAAGGTAGTAAACTAGGTTCTTTCCTCTACAGCTGACATCCCAACTCATACCACCACTGTCCTCACCACTTACGCTGATGACACATGTGTGTTATCAGTAAACAATGATCACTTAATTGCATCCCAAGCACCCCAATCCCACATCCTAAACCTTCAAAGATGGTCTACAAAATGGAGAATCAAAATAAATCCAAAGAAATTTCACCAAATAACCTTTACCCATCGTCGTAAACCTACAACTTTCTGTCCTATAGTATCCTTTGATGATATTCCACTAACCCCCGCTGAACAGACCCGCTACCTAGGACTCCACTTGGACAAACGTCTTACTTGGAATCCACATAAAAGTCAAAAATGACAAGAAACTTTGGCATTTTTCTCAATTTTATCAATGCCCCTAACTTTGTCACCAATAAACTTAACAAAAAGAACTTAATGTTCCATATGCTGCTGATTCAGCCCAAACTAGATACTTATCCTTTCATTGTCACATCCTTAACCACTCAAATCCACTAGTTTCTCAACTTGCTTCCCAATTTGCCCTAAACGATTGGCCCTAGTCACCAATATTACATAACAAAAATTATTTTCCGTTAAATTTATGATAGGGGAGCTAATAGAAAATTGTTGGTTTGAGCAACACCGACAGAACTAGAAGGTGTCAAAATGTTACATTTTATTGAGAGTAAAAAAAACACCAAAAGTATATAGGCCTGCTCCATAGAGGAACTAAGCTAGAAATTAATATTATAAGCTATATAATTAGTATTAATATATTGTAATAATTTTCGATATGTTTTTTATAGCTAAAGTAGGATATGATCAAAAATATAATCGTGAAGAGAACCTAAATATTATCCGAAGCACTAAAAAAATAAATATAAACAAAAAAAAAGTAATAAAAAATTATCAAGATTTTTTTTTATTTTATGATGTGTGAAGCATAACTTTGCTTAATATTGTTTATGGAAATTTTCCCCACCAGCAAACGTTAATAAAACATCTCCCCCTAGGGCTGAATTTAAGAAAGAAAAAATAAAGTTATTACCAGACAGGTGCTTACCGCTGGGGGGCACGGCTCTGGGCTTTCTTTGTACATAATATATGAAATGAAAGCCTCTTCGCGTATCGTAGCGTGAAATATACGAATGAAAATATGGAACAGTTTGCGGTGAGGCGAAGCTTGAAAATAATAATTAAATGAAACCAACAAAGCAGTTTATACTAAATTTAGTATTCATTCAAGGAAATAAATATGATTTTTTGAGGTTCAATTAACAGCTAACCTCAATAGTAATGGCTGCTAGTCTGAAGGACAAGCCATTTTTCGTTTTTGAACACTAACCAAGGATACTACTGAACTAAACTGTACTAAATTTTAACCACGTAATCTTTATATTAGGTTGTCACACATGAAATGATCTTTTATAGAACCAGGAAGAAAATAAAAATCTAACATATTTTTCATTTAAAGTATTTACCATCATTTTCGATACACTTCTGCCAACGGCTTTCTATCTCAGATTTGATAAACGTTGAGCCACGTTATGAAAGGAATTCAGAAAATGCATTTCAAATGTCTAAATCATTGGTAAGCAATTTTCCTCACAAAAAGTTGTCCAAACTCCGAAAAAAGTGGTAGTCTGTAGGGGATAGATCAGGGGAATATGGGGGGTGTGGTAAGACTTCATAGCCCAATCCCTTTAATCTATTCACTGCCTGTATTGAAACATGAGGTCGGGCGTTATCATGAAAAAGGATACGTCCTTTCCTGTTTACCAGTACCGGCTGTTGCTTGATCAAATTTTGATGCGTTTGGTCAATTTCTTGGCAGTATAATGTTGAATCCATCGTTTTTCCTGTGCAAGGGGCAGATTTTCTAATGTATCTCCGGAGGAACATTTTGTAAACCATCGATGGACGGTTATTTCATTAGCACCTCCTTCACCAAACGCATGATTAATATTTCTTGCTGCCTGCGCAGCGGAATGACCGAGTTTGTACTCATAAAAAAAAAAAAAAATCGTTCGGAAATTGCTTGTTTCCATGGCCACGGTTAAAATAATACTAAAATCTGTATTCCTATTTGGGAAAAAACAAAGACAGTTTACAAAATATAACATTAACAAGTACTTTATTATCGATAGTAAATATTTTGATAGGAATCAGTAGGCAAGGCTTTATGCCTCTATAAAGAAAAATCGGGCATTTCATGTGTGACAACCCAATAGTTCCGAAAAGGTTGAACAATGATAAAATCTACTGATTTTCAATTAATTTGATATTATAAATGTGATAATATGTGGATAACAGTGAAGTTTGTAAATTGAACGATAGGTGGCGAACGCATTTTAAATGAAAGGTTACAAAGATACGGTGTTATATAGACAATAAAATTTAACTAACCTCAATTAAATATTTAAAAAGATTTAAAAATGTGGTGGAACATGTAGATCCCAGAGAAGGTTGAAAATCGACAAGTATGTGCTTGGCATCATTCCGCAATAGAGTTTACAATGGTAAAAATACAGAAATCATCTGTACCAAATTTCGGCAAAAACATCTTCATAGTTCTGTGAAGTTTTAGCAATAGTAAATTTTTCAACAATAAAAATCAAAATGTACAATGTTGAGAGGGGGAAGCGAGGTTTGCCACACTGTCATATACTTTTATATTTAGAAATTTAGAACCAACCAGATAAAATCGATAAAATTGTTCACACCGAATCAAAATTTATAACCAAAACAAAATGTTGATTCTTTGCTTTTTGATATTCTGTGAAAAAGTATGATTTATGAGCCTTTAGTAATAATGCAGTCTATTATCGGCATAAGTTGCTTAACTCATTAAAATTAAAAATTGGATGTCCAATAATGCTTTTAAGTGATCTTAGTTCCAGGTTAGAAGTACATAGAAGGGTCAATGCAATTAGGATTGAGAATTAATTGCCACTTCTATTGGAATTATTTTATAAGAAAACTAGTTTCGAATGCTAAAAATTCGTCTTCAGTTCTAAAACATACAAAATTTTCAACAAGTTAGCACTATGTTACTTGGATCAAGTAATGGTACTCACCTGAGGAGATCTAACAGATATCTGGGATTTTTACCCATTGATAAAAATCCCAAAAATTGAACCTACTTGTATATATATATATATATATAATATATCACGATGTATATATTTCAGATATCTGTTAGATCTTCTCAGGTAAGTAGCAATATTTGAGTTCTTGCCTTACATTTTTGAAAACTTTAGTATATATAATCCACGTAACATAGTGCTGATGTGTTAACCCTCCTCCCCTACTCACTGGGTCGCTCACGATCCAGTGCTGTTTTGTCGACACCTGCACTCTCCTGAGAAGTTAAGGTGCGAGGTGCCCAAATACCCTCCCAGCATGTCTTCCAGGAGCCGTCCTAGCGATAAGGTAAGTAATCTGTTGCCTTTTCTAATTTATATTCTGATTTTATCTAGAAAACTCTATGTGTGGATCGCGTATGACCCAGGGGTAGCTTATATGTCATGAATATTATTAACTGTTTTCGTATGTCTGGTCTAATTATTTCGCTTTGCTTTGCAGCAAATATGGCCGAAAGTCGCTTATTTATTAGGGAAGAAGATGGTTTAGCAGTAAGCAGTGAACCTGACGACGAATTTATCCCGTTATTTATACGAATTTATCGTGAACGATGACGATGTAGCCGACGATGACAAATATATTTCTGACCAGGGAGATATATATTAATTTTATACTTCTTCACTCTGGAATACATACATTGGTCGGGACCATAAGAAAAACCAAGAGAGAGCTTTCTCCATCTATGGTCGATCCAAGAGGCCAAGCTGTTGGATCATCAAAATATTTTTATGATGACACAAAAACCATCTTGTGTTACATCCCCCCCTAAAAAAAAAAAAAGATAAATGTGTTGTACTTCTGTCCGCGATGAACTTATTAGATGCTGTAGATGAAGCCATCAACAAACCAGAATTCATAAAATTTTACAACTCCACGTTGACAATAAGCTATTTTCTTCAAAAAGACATTGTTGAGCCAGAGCCCAAAAAATCTTCTACCTCAAAACGTATTAGGTACAGTGCCTGCTCTTGGAGGAAGGATCGAAAAAGTAATTCGAATTGTCAGCTTTGCCAACAATCCATTTGTGGTGAGCACAAAATGGGATTGCCCATCTTGTTTGGAGAAAAGAATAAATAATTTAGAAACAAGATTGGAATAGAAGAAAACCTATATTGTATTATAATACATAATGCACATAATTTAATGGAACTTTGTTATATACTATAATTTAATTGTCAAGTAATATTTATCTGTTCGTGATTTTTTTTTATATAACTTGTTACATCAATTAATTACTTTTTTTTTTACTATTGTTCGCCTTTTCATAAATAAATATTATGTTTCTATAATTATAAGTCTTGTACTTTTTTATTTTAAACCCTAAATGATTGATTTTTAAATGGCAAGGTGAATTTCAAGGCTATAGGTCGTGCACGACTCAGGAGTAGCAATTGTGTCATAGGATAAATGGGTAGGGGAGGAGGGTTAAATTTATTTATTTATTTATTTATTTTTTTTTTTTTAAGAACTGAAGATGAATGTTTAGCATTCAAAACTAGTTTTCTAATAAAATAATCTCTATAGAAGTGGCAATCAATTCATCAATCCTCAGTTACTAAAGATTACATTCACTAAAACATCTTCATCCTTTCATCAACAGATGAACTCAATTTGATACCGACCGAGGATCGAACCACAGCCAAGATTCCTTTCTGATCTCTTGAAGGGCACACTAACTCTATTCCTAGAAATACAACTTAATTAAGTATTGAACTCATGAATAGAGTTTTTTTTTTTTTAAAGCTTCCTCGACGGTTAAAACAGCAATGGCTCCCCGATCTATTGTAAACACGTGTATTCGAGTTCTTTTAATGACCAATTCCACTTAAATCCCAAGCTCTTGCGGTAACAGTCTTTTGTTTTTAACAGAAATAGTATTGGGAACTCCAGGAACTTTTAGCTCTTTATATAACCTTTTTTTTTTTATTATCTTTTTATTCACTAATTTGAATTTTAAAGTAATATTGTATGAATGAATAATAATTGTCATTGCTTATTGATTAGACAGATTCTATAAGATTATTTTTAAGAGAGGTGCTAATATATCGTCATCCCAGGATTACCTTGTTCTATATCCCAAAACCCTTGTTTTGGGAAATGAGATTTGAAGTTTATTTCTTAAAGTACTTTTTCGTTTTGGGATAATATGTAAGTGCATTTGCAGTTAAATATTGTCAGTATATTAGATAATATTTGACTACATCAAACTTACATCCTAACTGCATTGATTTAAAACTAAAAACATTTTATTCATTTGGATATAGAACACAAATGGCTATTTTTGCATAGCCTTAAAGAAACTTGGGGTATAGACCATTTTTAGATCAATAAATTGTTCTATATCCCTTTGAACCAATTTCTTTTCAATATTTTTTTTTTTATTTTATTAATTTCTTTTCTATTTTATATAAATTTTATTATTACAAAAAAAGTAATAAAGAAGTAAAAAAATAAGCAAATGTAAATAAAGTGTAAGTATATAATTTATTTTATCTCTTTCGATTTTGCCTTCCTTGACTTTGGAGTTGTTTCTGGTTTATTTTATGGATATAGAACAAAATGAACGGTCTATAGAACCCTATAATTCCTCAAGCTATAATTCTTTAAAGTAGACACAAAACTTGGGTTATAGAACATTTATTTACTGAATACTAGATTATGGGATAAGATATTACTTAAATTGATTAGATATTACTTATCTATTTAATAATTAGATATTGCTTATTATTTAAGATATTACTTAAAATATTATTTAAATTGATATAGAACAAGAAATTTTTTTCTAAATTTTTGATGTATATAACTCTATATACCCTAAAAATGGACTTAGAACTAGATAATTCAGGGATGACGATATGTATAATGCAAGGAATGCTTTTTTTTTTTATTCTTGTTATTACAGAAGAACAATCGACTTGGAGATTTGGCCCTGTTCAAAGTATACCGGAAGATAAGCTGGGAAGTATATAATGTACGACATAGAAAGGAAGTTAAAGGGAGACCAAGGATGACGTGGCTGGACAACGTAGAGGACGACTTGAGACGACTTTGAGCGAGAGGTTGGAAAAGTACCAGGTATGCAAGTTTAAAATGTCGTTTTAATTCCAATAGAATGCGCTCTTAGCCTATTGAAGGATTTGCTTATCTCTAAACGCTATTTTGTTTGTTAGTCATTTGTTTACAAAAGTCAGTTGTTTTTAAGTCGTTTACGTGAACGTATCATACCATTCTTCAGCATGATAACGCTCCTGCACATTCAGCCAGATTGACTAAGGAAACGATTTCTTCGCTTGGTTGGGAACTCCTACCCCACCCGCCGTATTCACCTGACCTGGCGCCTTCTGATTATCACCTCTTCTCATCGATGGGACACTCATTGGCGGAGCAACACTTCAACAATTTCGAAAACGTACGAAAATGGCTCGATGAATGGATTTCAAATAAAGATGAAGCATTCTTTTGGAATGGTATCCATATATTGCCCGAGAGATGGGCAAAATGTGTAGAAAGCGAGGGTCAGTACTTTGAATAAAATATATTATACTTTTTTTTTAAATTACTGTGTATTTATTTTAAGAAATAAACGACATTTTAAACTTGCATACCTGGTAATAAACCATACTCGGCTGTAATATGTATTATCTATAACCGAATTTAAATCTAAACAATGCAATCACAAAAACAGTAACTTTGATTCTTTTCAAAGTCTGCACCCATCGATATACCATTTAAGAAGGCATCGCGACCAGCAATGAATTATTCATTCAAGAACGAACCAAAGTGACGCTGCGTTTACTAATGAGCCGTGTTACGTAGGTTAGTACTCAGTCCTTGCATCGAAAATCGAGGAACTCGATCGATCCTTGCGTGACACTATTCAAACCCGGGCTCCACGTCCATGCAAAGTAATATTTTTAGGTATCTGTGATGTGTTTTACGAGTCTTTTAATAGCGTTATGTAAAATGAAACTGTAAAAAGTGTTATTTAAAAAAAGAAATACTCAAGTCAGTAAGGTCGTTTATAGCACTACCTGTCATTAAGAATTGAAAAGTGTGCGTGACCCTTGACTTATTTTCACAAGATAACAAGATTGTGAATTCATTGTTTCATAAAAAGTTATTTAGAAAAAATACAAGTCTAAAAAAACACTGCAAACTTGTGTAACGTTTTTTCACACTCAATAATTTAATATTTTGACACGCTCTAGCTCCGTTGGTGTTCCTCAAATCCAAAATTTGCCTAAAGTTTCCGATCAGATTAAGAAATTAAAAAAAAAATATATATACGAGGGTAAGTCAATAATTATCCGCAATATAGTTATAAAATTTTTTTGAAATGAAATAGGAAACTTACAAGTACATCATTTTTCGACATAGTCCCCTTGCTTTTCAACGCACTTGGTCCAACGTTGTTCAAGTTTCCTGATGCCCTCATGGAAGAAGGTTTTGGGTTGAGATGCGAGCCAGGAATGCACCGCTTCTTTCAATGCTTCGTCCGAGGCAAATCGACGGCCCCTAATTGCCTGTTTGAGTGGACCAAACAAGTGAAAATCAGATGGAGCGAGATCGGGACTATATGGAGGATGATTCAATACTTCAAAATTGAGTTTCTGAAGCGTTTCTACAGTGTGGGCAGCTGTATGCGGACGGGCATTATCGTGCAACAACACAACGCCTTTTGACAGCAGTCCTCGGCGTTTGCTTCGAATTGCAGGCTTCAGCTTAGCAGTAAGCATCTCACTGTAACGTTCACTGTTTATTGTTGTGCCCCTTTCCTGATAATGTTCCAGTAATGGACCTTGTGAGTCCCAAAAAACCGTAAGCATAAGTTTTCCTGCGGACGGTTGGGTTTTGAATTTTTTCTTGCACGGCGAATTTGGATGTTTCCATTCCATACTCTGCCGTTTACTCTCCGGCTCGTAATGATGGATCCATGTTTTCGTCACCAGTAACGATCCTGCCTAAGAAGTTGTCCCCTTCGTTAACATAGTGATCCAAATGTTTTTGTGCACACGTCCAAGCGCGTTTGTTTATGCAACTGTGTCAGTTGTTTTGGAACCCATCTTGCACAAACTTTATGAAACCCAAGTCTGCTGTAAATGATTTCGTAGGCAGAACCGTGGCTAATTTGCAGACGATTTGCCACGTCGTCAACAGTCATCCGTCTGTCTGAGAGAATCATCCAGCTCCTTCATTTTGCGTAACACTTGTGCGACCATTTTTGAATTTTTCAATCCATTCATGGACACTCCGTTGTGGCAAACAATTGTTCCCGTACTGTACCAAAAGTCTTCGATGAATTTCGGCCCCTGATACACCTTCCGACCACAAAAAACGGATCACTGAACGTTGCTCTTCTTTGGTGCAAATAGAAAGTGGAGCGGCCATTATTAACAGCACGACAGCGATAACAAAACTAACCTACCAGCTTGATACGCACATAAACATAACAACGAATAAACAAAGCATGCACCATCAACACAAAAGAACAGTACTGCCAACATAAACAAAAATATAGCTATATTGCGGATAATTATTGACTTACCCTCGTATATATAGGTAAAATTAGATTACTTTATTGCCTATGTAAGGGGACATTTTTTTTTTCTCTATAGTTTCAGTTAATTTAGTTCGCAACGTAAATGGGAACAAATTTATCTCAAATGCTTAAAATAAAAAAATAGGTTATTATAAATTAAACAGTGGGCAATACGTACATATTTTCAAGATGTGTACCAGATGCAGTAGCAACAAGTACCAGTCTTGAAACTGTACCCAGCCCCTAACATTAAAACACTCCCTTATTTAGACCAATTGTAAAAGGTTTTGTTACTTTTATTTTTAATATATATAGCTGTATGTTTTAATTGTATACATAGATTTTTTTGAAAAACCGTGAGTCGGTATCCATCGTTAGACACCACTTCTTCATGAAGAATTTCGAATCATGACCATCTACTTAACAGTTCATAGTAGTTTTTAAATACCACAATCTAAAATTTACATTTCACCAAAGTTAAGTAACTTAAAGAAATAAAAACAAAAATAGAAAGAAACGTGGCATTAATATTAGAAAATAAAGGAACAAACATTCATGATTTAAAATCAATTGACCCAAAGCAGTCTAAAGCGACCTTTTAAACTAACAATAAGTATCGTCCTGAAAAATGTATTCGGAATCGTGGAATCAGTAACTGAAATCAAAGGAGCGAAATTAACCAACAGCTGAATCTTTCAAAGCATAAGATAAAAATTTCATTGTGATATTTTAAAATGTTTTAAAGCACAATTTATAGCGTTAGTTCTGTTTTAATCTAAAATTCCAATATTTATTTCTACATTGTTGCTGTTTATAATTTATATCACATATATTATAATATTTATATTTATATAATTTATAACACTAAATTAACTAAAAACACCAGGCATAGATGGAGTAAACTCTGTAATATACGAAAAAGTATACGAAACGTTTCCACAAAGTATATATAATATATATTCTAAATGCTTCAGCCTTGGACGTTTTCCAGATTTTTGGAAAAAGTCTAAATTGGTGCTATTAAATAAACCGGGAAAAAAACCTGAAGATATTTCCTCTATCAGACCTATATGTATTATTCCAACAGGTGGGAAAATCTTGGAAAAGTTAATACATAACAGGTTATCGTATTATCTTTACAGTAATAAGCTCCTCAGTGAAAACCAATTTGGATTTACGCCACAAAAAAGCTCGGTTCATGCGGTAATGAAAGCCATAAATATTATCCAAAATGCCTTGAATAATAACCAGCATACCGCTATTATATCGCTTGATATCACTGGAGCGTTTGACAATGCTTGGTGGCCGTCAATTTTTAGTACTCTTATTAAATATCAATGCCCACGTAACATTTACAGGATTATTTAAGATTATCTTAGCAATAGATCTGTATCCTTAGTGACAAACAACGTTGCATTACATAGAAATCAATCTATTGGGACGCCACAAGGCTCGTGCTGCTCTCCTCTTTTATGGAACCTAATTGTTGACTCACTGTTAAAAGAACGATTACCTTCAAACGCAATGATTTTGGCCTTTGCAGATGACATATTAGCAATTATATCATCAAAATATTTTAAACATTTACAGACAGTAGTCGATATAGTATTAGACAAAATAAATACTTGGGCTTACTTAAACAAACTCACGTTCAATACACAAAAATCTAATTATATGGTGATCACTAAAAACGACTAAGTCCGGACTTAAATGTGAAAATACAAAATAAAAACCTGAATCGAATACCTACTTTGAAATATTTAGGCATAACCATTGACGAAAAATTAAAGTGGAACAGACATATTGACATACTACAAAACAAACTTATAAAATTAATAAATTCACTTTCAATAGCAGCGCGAGCGACATGGGGGTTGAGAACGGAGGCTCTGGAGGTTTTGTATAAAGGCACAATTTTGCCTATTCTTACTTATGGCATTGAAATATGGCATCCAGGACTTCTTACCAGCCTTTGTACAGGTCTCTTAGCTTCTGGTTGCTTTTTATCCTCCACACATCTCTATCTCTCGTAGGGCCATATATCTTCCTCAAAAATTTCCTCTCCCATCTATTTAGAATTCCTTCATTCTTCTCAGTAAGTGTCCAGGTTAAACTCCGATATAATGCGACCGGTCTAATAATGGTTTGGTAGACCCTTATTTTTAGGGAGGCATTTTTTACCTATTAGTTAACTGATGTGTGGGTACTTCTTACCAGCCTTTATTATTTCCCTTATCTCTTCATTCTCTTTATTTGTTGAAGTTATGACGTTTCCCAGGTACTTGAATTTTTCGACACATTCGAAGTGGCATCCTGCCCCTTTTTTTTCCACCATATTTTGTTCATTTGACACCACTAGGTATTTCGTATTTTCATCGTTTATGTGGAGGCCAACGTCTCTGGCTTTTAGCAAGTCAGAAAAATGTAATATTTTACATTTTAACTAGTCTTAGTAGGGACTACTTCTATAACAAAAACCATAGAAATCGAAGAGGTCAAGGTCCAAACTATTGGTTGATTTGACATGGATTGGACCCTAAGGCGTCTGAAAAAATGATCAAGGGACCTTCTTATTCAAAATATATTTAAGTGATACTAATGGATAGTTCGAGGCTTAAGCAACCTACGTATTCTGAGGCATATTTTAGTAAAAATTAATTAGACCTTAGCCTTTCGTAAAATTTCGTGCTGGATCCAATCCGAGGCCAGATTTTGAAAAAAAAAACCGAAGGCAACACTAGTAGCCAGTTCCACATGACACAAATAGAATCCTTTGCTATAACTCGTACATTTTTCATTTTTTCTCGCATAGATTAAAGAAATAATTATTTCTTTTATTTAGTTAATAATTATAACATGAATAAATTAGCTTTATGTGTCTCCTATCATTGCAAACATTTAAACGCACATTTACAAATTGTATCTAGCTATAAATATAAACAAATACATATAAATTTATATAAATATTCCCTAAATGATTTATAATAAGTGGTTTCTTTTAAATAACAGGGCGTATAAAAAAAAAAAAATGACCGTTTTATCATAGTTCAGAGTTCGAAAGTCAGTAAATATCTTAATGTTGTTTATTATTTACCAATACTTAAGAATCCCTTTAGAGCATTCTCTAACCTTGTTTAATAACACTGGACTTCTTAAAAAAAAAAAAGCCTCAGTTCAGTTATTTATTTCAAAGAATAAACATGACAGTGTCCTACGAAATTCTCGTAATTTTAAGGCATTACTGGAAAAAAAATTTCACAGCCGCTGAAGCAACTCGTGAAACTATTAAATATGAAGGGGAAAGTATCCTTGAAGCGCACTGTGCGGCGTTGGTTTGAAAAATTTAGAAGTGGAGATACGACGTTGGAAAGGAAGAACGGCTCCGGGCGGCCATTGATATTTGTAAGGTTCTGAAGGAAGCTGTTCAGTCAAATCCGTCCACAAGTACTCGCGAACTTGCCAGAGAGTGTGGTGTGTCGAAAGATACTGTTAGTCGCCATCTTCTATCCATGGGGAAGTGGAAAAAGACCTGCTCGTCCACACACTTTCCGTCGAACCAAAGAAAATTTTACAGAACTTCATGGGTTTGAACTCCTGCCTCATCCACCATATAGCCCAGGCCTCGCATCTTCGGATTACTACTTGCTTCGATCCATGGTCCATTTTCTTCAAGGGAAAAAATTTGATAATTTGGCGGAAGTTGAAGATGCTGTCCAAAATATGAAGACAGGGGGAGGAAACTAAAGTTAACGTCTAGTTTACCTATACTTTTGACTCATAAGAATGAGTGCATCTTTCTATTATCTACAAGATTTAAGCTAAATTCAGTCAGTTTTGTTATGAAAAAATATCAACTCTATTCTATAGCCATGAATGCAATATTATGTAAGTATAAATTAAATAAAAATGTAGTAAATACAAAATGAAACGGAAGAAAATAAGCCTAATAGTTACGAACAGATTTGACTCTGATTGTATATATTTACAATATTGATGACTTAATTAATTAATGACCTCAACATAGTTGAATTTTTAAATCTCCATTGCCGTCTCTCTAAACGAAACAATGCTTCCTCGTCAACTGTTCTCCAGAAGTCAAAGAAAGATTCGGAGGTCGAGGGATAGCCCTGACATCGAGAGCACTGGAATTAGCGGCTGTAAACTGAAGCTGGAGGCCCTGGAGCGGCGGCATTTCTTTATCAGCATTCTGGGTCAGCTGGAGATTAGAGTCGGTCGGCTATGAAACCTTAATGAAACCTCCCCCGGATATTCCCATCTTACTCCATCTGTTGATATAAAAACGGAACTGCACTGCAATCCAATAGAGGCATAGCGGACAAACCTACCAATCAAATTTTAATTAACAATTTTGTCTTGTATTCAATCTGTAAGTTGATTTATTATATTTTTTTATATATCATCAAATTCCTCAAACTCTTTATTTTAAACCTTTTGACATGGATACATCTTTCGGCTGTAGCTCTGTACTTTTTCATCAAACTGTACTAGTATCCCCCATCGCGGCTTCGCCCGCTCTAACTTTAAATGACTTTAACTAATAATTGAAGATTAATTCCTTGATCGATTGAAATAATGAATTCAACAATGCAATTAAGGTGTATTTCTATTATGATACTTCATCCCTAATTTTTAACCTGGTTAAAATTGCACTGATTAAGTGTTTGAAGATTCTGTATAAGCATGATTAGACATCCAATTTCTAATTTTAATCTATGAGTTGGTAATCCAGGTGGATACAGACTGTTACGAAACTATTGCGGATAATCAGACTGCATTAAAAGTGCTTGCAGCTAAATACCTATCGGTCATATTTTTACCCACATTATCAAAAAACAAAGGATTGGCATTTTGAATTGGTAGCATTTTTTATTTAACAGAAATAATTTTATCGATTTCATCTAGTTGGATTTTAATTTCTAACCTTAAAAGCTAATCACAGTGTGACAAACCTCGTTACTAACGTTCAGCACCATACATTTAAATTATAGTTAACTTTAATACTGTAAATCTTCCAAGAACTATGAAAATGATGTAGTAAAATTTGATTTTTCGTCCAGTAAAATAAGGGTTTGACGAAGAAAAAACTGCAGAACTTTTATTCTCAACATATCATTATGTTCCTTGGGGTGCTGAATCTGAATCTGAAGTTTGCTACCACTGCAACCATCGGCTTCATATTCAAAATCGCAAAAAACCGCCAAAAAACGCCGTTAATTTTGTTTTTTTATCTGTAACACGATAACGAAGCTTTTTTCGAAGAAAGTCTTAAATGCTAATTGTAGCTGGAACTAGTACCTACACAATGAAAAATCGGACCATTTTACGCAAAGGTTATTGGGAAAAAATGAGAAATTGGCCAACTTGCCGTCAGTCCCACAGCTCCGCGAAAACACGTTTGTCGTACTCTTTTGGCTATAACTCTGAAACTATTTGTCCGATACAACATTACTTTTTTTCATTTTAAAGCTGATTAAATTTACTATAAGAATCTATAAATGAAGTTTTAATCAAACCCCCTAAAATGTACATGCCAGTCCGCTAATAAAAACGTACGGTTGTAAAATCCAAGTGTTTTTTTGGCACATTTGTCGCTCTAACTCCTCAAATATTCGTTCGATCCCAAATTTCTTTTTCCTATCTCAAAGCTGATTAAATTCGCTATCAGATGCTATATATGTAAATTATATTAAATCCTATAAACCTCCCAAGCTTGCACACTAAATGTGTATGTTTTGGCAAAATTTGTAAATTATGACATGTTCAATAGACTGGTGTGGGTATTTCACGGTGTTAATTATAAGTTAAATATATAGGATTTAATTTTGGATCGGACAAATGATTTTGGAGTTATAGCGAATAATGTGCCAAGAAAAACATGTATTTTACAAAAGTATGTAATTTTCAGCGTGATAGCTTGTGTATTTAAAGAATTTTGATAAAAATTTCATATATAGGATCTAATTGTAAATTTAAACACCTTTCAGATTGAAAAAAAAAATATTTTGAATCGGACAAATACATTCGGAGTTATAGTATCCCATATAATATAATATCCCAGACGCCTAAAAACCCATACTGTTGTTAAATCTATGGTTTTCGGCATATTTATCATTATAACCTCTCTTTAATGGCGGTCGCAACCTATCGGTCAATGTTAAAACTTCACTGAGCACCACTTATTTATCGCTTTTTTTTATCAAAAATTTGATAGATAATATGTAAATTTATTACTGCTAAACCTTCCTTGAACTATGGAAGGTGAACTATGAAACTTAGTTACCACAAGCGAAAAATGACTTGTCCTATTATATAATAGTATAGATATAGATTAAGAACATGTGTTTTCAAAACCCGGCTTGAGTACGCAAAGTGACTCTTTTCTGTCCTATGGCGCAAAGTAAAACAGTGGAATAAACAGATGATTAGAATACCTCACTCCTGACAACTTAGGTTATTGAGCGATTTCAGTTCATAGTTAATCTGTGTTTTCTGTTTTAAAACAATGTTGGGAGCCCAAGATTATCTTGAAATTTTAGAAGAAGTGATTTTAGAAGAAACACAGAAAGCAAAGGAGGAACTAAAACCGGGTATGAAGTGGAATACGATACGTTTTGTCACTGGTTGAAAAGAAGAAATGTTGGTGGTTTTTGTGATGATGTTTTGCTCGTTTTTCTGTCAGAAATAGCAAAAATCTTAAAGCCACCTACTTTATAGTCAAAGTTTTCAATGATAAAAGTTTTCTTATAACAGCGTTGTTTGGTTCTGTTAACAGCTGTTGAATTTTGTTTCCTGTTACCTTATAATAATGAATTAATCATAAAAGATGGCCAAATATATATATATTTTTTTTATTAAGTTTAAACAGTATAAAGGAAAGTAATTTTCATATCTCGTCCGAAAAGTGGTGTCGAATTTCCAGGCTCGGCAACACCTCGCAATGAAAACACCCACTTTGCATCCTAGTAATTAAAATAACTATTTTTGTGAAACTTTTTTTTTTTAACCCTCAAAAACTGTAAAAGTTTTACACGATCTAGACCCGTTGGTTTTGCTCAGATCAAAAATTTGAGTAACAGGAGGTCGTAGGTTTACGACGAAGGGTAAAGGTTATTTGGTGAGATTTGTTTGGATTTATTTTGATTCTCTATTTTTGACACCATTCTTGAAGGTTTAGGATATGGGATTGGAGTGTTTGTGAGGCAATGAAGGGATCATTGTTTACTGATAACACACATGTTTCATCAGCGTAAGTAGTGAGGACAGTGGTAAGATGAGTTGGGATGTCAGCTGTATACACTTTTAAATCTAAAATGTAAATTGGAAAAATCAGTACCTAAATTATAGATAGACAATTTCGTGATCAATTGTTTTTCCCAGTCAGAGAGCTCATTCATATCATTGTAATTTTCACCTAAATAAATCGTTGTCGCTTAATAATCCTGAATGAATGTTTGGGTTTTGGAACAGTTTCGATTTCACTGTAAGATGAGAAGAACCGACCCCATTCAAGAATCGAATCCTAGCGATAAATGTTCTATTTGAAATGCAAAAAGATACAAGGCGTTGACCCCCTACAGGTTTGCGGTTTACAGTCCGGTCTTACAGGGACCTATTTGATATTGCTACTCAGTACATAAATATAACGCAAATTAAATACACACATGTTTGTGTTTGTACATAAATATTCATCGTGCTAATAACAGAAGGACAAGCCATCTTTCGTTTCTGATCATTAACCGTGAAAACTACTGAAGCAATCTATACCAAATTTTAACCGAATTATCTTCATATTTTAAGGAAGGTTTAGCAATAATAAAATATACATATTTTCCATTAAATTGTTGTTAAAAAAAAAATAAATATGCGGTGCGCAGTGAAGTTTGAAAATTGACCGATAAGTGGCGAGCGCCTTTCAATACAGGTTACAAGGATACAGAGTTATATACAGCTAGAAATTAATAATAAAATTTTCTTAAATGAATTAAATTGTTATCATAAAAGCTATAAATATTTGGTGTGTCGTGTGGATCCCAGTTAATTATAAAAATCGAACAAAATGTAACGCCATTCTGCAACAGAGTTTTGTAAAACTATTGAACCCATTTGAACTAAAATCTAACTACATCATCATCCTAGTTCTAGTAAGATTTACAATAGTAAAGTTTACTATAATAATAATTCTTTAAATGTTAAGTGTTAAGTGACAGAAACGAGGTTTGTCACACTGTCATAAACTTTAAAGGTTAGAAAAAAAACAAACAGATGAAAACGATAAAATTATTTTTGCCGGATAAAAGTTAATAACGAAACAACGTGTAGATCCTTTTCTTTTTGATATTGTGTGTCAAAATATGATCCATGGGCCTTTACTTGCAAGCACCGATAGTGCAATCCATTAATCCACAAGAGTTCCTTAATAGTCTAGGTCCGTCTGGATTACCAACTCATATATTAAATTAGGATTGATGAATTAATTGCCACTTCTATTGAGATTATTTAATTAGAAAACTAGTTTCGAATGCTAAACATTCATCTTCAGTTCTAAAACATACTAAATTTTTTCAACACATCAGTACTATGTTACATGGATTATAGTACTGATCTGATATAGTACTGATAGATATAGTACTGATGTGTTGAAAAAATTTTGTATGTTTTAGAACTGAAGATGAATGTTTAGCATTCGAAACTAGTTTTCTAATAAAATAATCTCAATAGAAGTGGCAATTAATTCATCAATTCTAATTGTATTGATCCTTCTATACCATCATGCGTACCTCAAGTCATTTATTAAAATTTTCAAACAACTAATCAGTGCAATTTTAACCAGGTTAAAAATTACTGCTGTGCGTGAAAAATATCATAATATATATTATATATTATATCATGATATAATGCTCAATTGCATTCTTCAATAAAAGATTTTCATCGATAAAAAAATACAACTTTAATTATAAGTTGAAATTATCTAAAGGAGTACTAACCTACAGGTATGATATCTTGTCTTAGATTTTTAAAAATTTTAATATATATATATATATTCTATGTAACAAATTGCGGATGTTTTGAAATTTGTATTACGTTTTAGAACTGATGATGAATGTTCAACATTCGAAACTCGTCTTCAAATATGAAAACATCTTATCATCAGATTCGTGTTTTGCATGCTATTCAACTAAAGAGAATTTCTTCAGCTTGAATTATTGTTTCAAACTCATACAACAAAATTATACCCGTTTATATAGAGTCACCTATAATAAAGAACCCAATTTCCAAGAAAAGAGTCAAAATTAAATAGACCATTCCAAAGATTAATTCCACACAGATAGATGAAAAAAAAATTATAGCGGTCGGAGATAAAGTGATAATGGAAACCAGGGGATGTGGTTGGGATACGAATATTGGAAATATAAATTAAAAATTATTTTTCTAAAATTATTGCAGCGGTTATTCTACGATGTCTAGAACACCGGACTGGCTCAGTGAATAATAAATCGCTGAGCATCTGGCCGTGCAGTGTAATTTACTAGCAGCACGTGTGCCCCGTCCATTCAATGCCTACCATATTGTCCTATATTAAAAAAATATATTATATAATACAGTAGATAATATATTTATTTTGTTTATTATAATATAACATCATATTATCTTTTAAAACATTATGTAAATACGATGATTTTATTATTCTCTTTGAAGTTCCGGTTTTTTTTTTTTTTTTTTAATTAGTACCTTAATTTTTTTTCCTGTAGGAAAGGAAATAGGAGTTTATACTATATCCACCTAGAGTGTATAGACCTAAACCTATACCACTTACAACCCATGAAGGGTCTCGGGTTCAGTACTTAGGTAGGCTGTACTGTTTCTAAGCCAACGGTTGTGAAAGGAGCTGATTTGGCCAGAATTCACGCTCAACCGCCAGGTTTTTTCCCCAATTAAGGGTACCCACTTTTTAAGAGGCTGGGTGGGCCCCAGGAGGGTCTCCCGACCTCGAATTCGATCCACGACTGAAATAACAGAATATAAATTTTCTGCCTTCAGTCGGACTCGAACTCGGGCCCGGGAGCATGGTAGTCAAGCGCCTTACCCACTGAGCTACCTCGCCTCCTGGAGTGTATAGAATATGCGAAAATATTTGACTTCATAGCTATGTTAGGAATAGTTAGAAAGGAAACATACTATAAGTCCCCATCCCGGGGGGGGGGGGTGAGCTAACGGTGGGGGGAGGGGAGAAGGTCTTATTTGGGTTTTTCGATTATATCTAGAAAACGTGGGACTTTAGAAAAATAAGTTTCACATAGAAATTGAAGCTCATTAAATTTCCTATAAAATTGATTATATTTGTCGAACTTTCAACGGTTTTCGAGACGTACGTTATTTAAAATCGATAATTGTTGAAAAAAAAAAATATTATGACCTCACAATTTGTCAAATATTTCCTTCTAGTGCCTTCCACAATCGTTTTTCAGAAAAAATGTCAAAACCATAGTTGTAAAACATTGAATTTACTTTAATTTCATATATAACTTTCTGTCACTAGAATCAAATATTTGACAAAAAGTAAGGTCAAAATATTATATTTTTTGAAAATTAGCTATTTTCAATAACTTATATCTCAAAAACCGTTAGAACTTCAACAACTGTGTATGGAATCAATTTTATAGACAATTTAATTAGCTTTAATTTTTAGTTTAAACATAATTTTCTGAAATCCACCGTTTTCGAGATATAATCGAAACAATCAAAAATGGGACCTTCTCCCCTCCCCCCGCACCGTGAGCTCACTCCCAGGAGTATGTTTACCTTTTAACTACTTCTAAGAAGCTATGAAGTCAACAATTATCGCATATTTCATGCACTCTACAATATTTTTTTGACTGGACTAAATGTATAGACATTTCATAAAAAAAAAAAAAAAAAAATAAATAAATAAAAAAAAATCTTATTAATTACAAAAACCCCGTAGTATTTTGCTTTGTTAAACAAAGTCTACTAATATTCGTTACAAAATTTTATAATATAGTAATGTTAATTTTTATTTATTTCGAAATTAACCATCTTCAGTTGAAATAATACCTAATTAACCGAGAAACATTATTGCTAATTATATAGAAGTTGACAGAATTAATAATTATACAATAAAAATGTAACAAATATACAAAATCATCATTACAGTATGATTAAGTAATAGAGCAATCCTTGATATAATGGGATTATTGCCCTAAGGTTAAGCAGTTTAGGCTACTCGCACAAAGGAGTCAACTTCCTTTCAGAGAGTTTACCTGAGCAGTCGGCAGCTGGCCAACTCAGACCTGACAGCTCCAAGCTATGGCGGCAGCTTTGACTGTCTCTCGGCGAATTATTATTTTAACTGACATTCTCAAAGTTCAATTCAAAATCAATAAAAGTTAATCTATCTGAACTTATTTAAGAATTGAAAAGGCCTGTGGTACTAGATTCGAAAAGATGAGTATCGAAAATCTTAATAATTATATAAATATGTTAAAAAAAATATATTTATTTAGCAGAAACAACCTAGGAGATATAAATTATATAATCCTCTCTTTGAAAAAGTGTAACTGATATCAAATTAGCCAATATTCAATTTTTTTCAAAATTCAAAATATTTAAAAGAATGGCTTGCTTTCTTCTTCTTCTTCATCTAACCCTTATACCTCACGGTGTCGGGGCTTTTTTTGGGGGGGCTCGGCCGGCTTGCTTTCGATTACCATAATAATTATTTCTTATGAAAAAAAAATATAACATGGTCACGGATGCTTGATGAAACTGCATTGTTTGCAAATATTCGTATAATTGCATATTTTATTGAACAAGGAAAAGACAATAAATCAAACCCAATTATTAAAATTAAAACGTTTTTAAAAAAAAAAAAAAAAAAAAAAAAAGGAACAGGAAAAGGAAAACAATGCAGTAAAAGTTTTACTAAACATTGGCACTACTGAATTGGCTTTACAGCTGTTGATCACACTCCTGAGGGAGGTTATAATACTGTGCTTTGGCGGCCATATTTAAATTTTCTGAGAATACATAAAAAGTATTGACCCCCAGCCAAAAACCGTATCTATGTTAAAAATGTTACACGATAAAACAATAAACCCCCTATACAAAAGACATATCTTTGTAATATATGTATAGGGGAGACCTGGGATGGTTGGGACGGTGAACTTTTTGATTAATAGGTTGGCACTACTGAATTGTCTTTACAGCTGTTGATCACAATCCTGAGGCAGGTTGTGATACTGTCCTTTGGCGGCCGTATTTAAATTTTCTGAGAAGAGAGCTAAGTTTTTCTTAATTTGCACTGCAAAAGTAAATATTTGAATGAACTTTAGGATAGTATTTTCTTAAAGGCAAAAAAAAACCCTGCTAGCGTCTGAAATTAACATATAAAACTCCTATAAATTATCATTCGATTCCAGTAATCAATCTTGAAATACTAACCTACATGTTTGTCAGGACCACGTATTGAATAAAAAAGTAACCTAAGGGATGGTTGTTTGGGATCTCTGCGATGGGTGGGACAGTGTCCAAACATCCTGTTATATTTTTGCAGTTATTTATATTTTGTTTCTTGTATTTTCTTATTGTTTTTTTTCTTTACAGAACCTTATTTTTCAACATCATGGTTTATTTATGTATTGGTAAAAGTGTTCCTTTTTTTAATTTAATTTATACTATTATTTGTGTAAGAAACACGTAGTACTATTTTATTATGTTTCCATTTATCATTTAGTAAATAAAATATTGAATTGTAACTAATGTGTTACCTAATTCATGTACCCCTTAACGCTGTCCCAACCATCCTGGTGCCCAGGACCATCCTTGGGACACTTTTAAATGTTTTACATTTTTGTTTTTTTTATTGACTTGTGTTCATTATTATCATTTAGAATAAATCATACGCACTTCTAAAAAGTTATTTAAAAAGAAAAATATTTCAAAGCTACAAAAAAAAAAAATAAAAAACTTGTCCCAACCATCCCAGGTCTCCTCTATATAGATAAATAAAAATATGGTATCCGTACCGAAAGCCGGCATGCACCTTCGGAATACACCTACCACCATCCACTAACATTGCACCAATGTTTTTCCGATTTATTTTTAATTTAAAATCAACTACTGCTCCTCACTACCAACCGAGTTTTAAATAAAAGCAACAGCAGAATGTTTATTCATTATTATATATCACCTTTAAACATTAGTTTTCATTAAATCATTCTCACACCTTGCCAAATGTGTAAAAGTCCTACAGAAGTTAAGAAGATTAATTTTTACAAATATTTATATTTGTTTTATCAAGTAATAAAATTTCAGTATACATATTTTGTGAATGGATTCTTTAACGTTCATATTGCTTATTGCTCTAAAGTGAGACAGATTGTATTATTAATTCAATAAAACAAATCGAATTAAAAATAAATGTGAGAAAGTATATCAGAGGTTTCATTTTTTCTTATTTCCGCTTCCCTTGAGAAAATATAGCAGAACTTAATATCATAACTTTCAACAAGGATTCTGTTTTTTTGTATATTTATAATTTGTTATTTACACTTCCCTGACATCAGAAAGTTTATCAGGTGTTAACATTACTGTCAGTTTACAATTATATTAATTCTGATTTAATATAATAATAATTCAACATTGATTTTAGTGTCTTATATTTTCTTATTTCCACTTCATTATTTTCTTATTTCTAATTTAAATATCAGATAGTAAACAGTAGTTAATATTACTTTGAACATGGATTTTTAGAGTTTCTCTTTAAATGAAGGAGAATAACCTTTCCCATCGAAAAGCAGCGACTAAAACACCGAAATAAATTGGAACAAGGTTAGACTCGATAAAGGTATTCTGGGGGCGCCTATAGGCTGGAGGCACACTTGTGTAACGGTATCAAAGATATAATATTTAAATACTAAAATAAATACAATAGCCTAGAAATAAGTTTATAATGAATGAAAAAAATTTACCTTATATTTTCTAGATTTTTTTTATTTGATTAAATTAAATTAAAACACACTATTACACTATTAAATCACAAAACACTGTAACACCACCTAAAACATTTAACTTAAACGTAAACCGCACTCACTACACGACCGTTAACAGAAGCGAACACCTCGAGATGTTAAATTAAACTGAACATAATAAGCCCTGACAGTAGAAGGCTGTGAAGGAATCAGCTGATTTAATTATGAATAATCGAATCTCATTGGCTGAGCCGATATATTTCATTTGTTTTTACTCACTTATTAGTTTTTATACTGTCTATGTAAAAAACATTACACATTTCCAGTTCGGACCGGCTTTGATCTACAGTCAGAGAAAAAAAAAAAATCCGATCGTTGCAGACAGATATAATTTCAAGTTTAAGAGGTAAAATGTTTGACATAATAAAAACAAAAAAAATATATATAACAATGAATTTTAAAATAATTTAAACTAACAATAATTTTTATTTTTTATATTGATAATTTTCTATATTTTAAAACTAGGAAAACCCGTCACGGCTTCGCCCGGTCTCATAAGTAAAGAATGTAAACCATTTTTAACTATTAATTGAAGTTTAATTTGTATATCGAACAAAATCTTGTACTAAACTTTTCAATTCAGCATCAGGTATTTCTTCAAAGATATTTTTACGCATATCAGTCATTTCTAACCTGGTTAAAATTGCTCTTTTTAGTTGTTTGAAGATGATGCAAAAGCATAATTAGACAAACAATTTTTAATTTCAATGTATGAGTTTGTAATCTACATGGACAGAGACTGTTAAGATACTCCAGTGGACTAGTCCACTCAATAAACATATTGTAGATTGCATGAAATATGCGATAATTTTTTACATCAAGATTTCGTTAGTAGTTAGAAGGTGAACAAACTACAAGTACCCGTCCCTGGGGGAGGGGGGGAGCTTACGGTGATGGGGAGGGGAGAAGATTTCATTTCTGGGTTTTTCGATTATATCTCGAAAACGGTAGGCTCTAGGAAACTATGCTACATATCAAAATTAAAGCTAATTGAATTCCCTATAAAATTATTTATATACATGTTCGTCGAAATTCCAACGGTTTTCGAGACATACGTTATTAAAAATCGATAATTTTCGTGACAAAAAATAATTTTTACTTCACTTTTTATAAAACATCTGCTTCATGTATCAGAAAGGTATATATGAAATTGAAGTGAATTTTGCTTTACAATTTATTTCCCTAAAGTGAGACACATTGTATTATTAATTGAATAAAACACATCGCTCTCAAAATAAATGTTAGGAAGTATATACAAGTTTCTTATATCCACTTCTTGAGAGAAAATATAACAGAAATTAACATCATAACTTTCAACAAGGATTCTGTGTTTTATATATTTGAATGGGTCCGCCGAAACACGTTCTAACCGACAGTTTCCGATATAAAACTCCATTATGTCACTATACATGTAAATACATATAACAAATTAATATCTAAACATAAGATCTAACCTACAAAACTAACAACTTTAGATTATGATTTTCTTTCACTGATTACTCTAAATTTTATGTTTGCCGCGTTGTTGTTTGCACTTCTCTAGCATCGGTAAGTTTATCAGGAGTTTACATTACCGGTGGTATAGCATTATATTAATTCTCATTCAAAAAAATATTAATTCAACATTGATTTAGAGTCTTATATTTTGATATTTTCTTATTTCCACCTCATTATTTTCTTATTTCTCGTTTGAATATCAGAAGGTAAACAGAAGTTAATATTACTTTGAACAGGGATTTAGAGTTTTTCCGTAAATGAAAGAGTATAACCTTTCCCCTGGAAAAGTAGCGACTAAAACACCGAAATAAATCGGAACAAGGTTAGAATCGATAAAAGGTATCTGGAGCCACGCTTCTGTAAGGGTACCTAATTTTTTATTTGTGGTATGCTTTAAATTAATCTTGATGTATTATAGGGATCAAATAAATTTTTAAACTGAGGTATATATATATATATATATATATATATATATATATATATATATATATATATATATATATATTTTTTTTTTTTTTTTTTTTTTTTTTTCTAGATGTATCGAGAATTGATTTTCTTCTGCGGTTATCGATTATATAACATCAAACATTTACAATATTACGTAGATAAGCAGGACTGGAAATGCTCGATATCCGAAATAAAAACGTTTAATTCGGACATAAAACGATTCGGATGATGACTCGGTAGTTAAGAGGGCCAATTAACGAACAACATTAAACAGCAGTCTTACCAACAGCGGCAATATTATTCTATTAAACGAGTCATAAAATCTTTAATTACTACATAAAGAAATTTGTTTCGGAGCTATTCCGGAGATTATTGATGATACTACATTAAACGTTGCTATTCAAAAAATATAATACCACTTAACCCATTTACGTCCATTGTTGTGTATATGCAGC
Organism: Euschistus heros; assembly: GCA_003667255.2. Classification (NCBI taxonomy): domain Eukaryota; kingdom Metazoa; phylum Arthropoda; class Insecta; order Hemiptera; family Pentatomidae; genus Euschistus; species Euschistus heros. Next base: position 342,505 of record RCWM02000556.1, read on the forward strand.
ATTATTTTAACTATTGAAGATTGGCAATTTACAACGGTCCGAGTGCCAAAATGAAACATTGTAAAAACCGAAGATTTAGTTTATTACTTTTTTTTTATACTATACAAACACTATCTTTCGTCATATATTTAAACTAATGGGGTGAATAAAAAAAAGACCGTTTCTTAAACAAATATTTGTATTATTATTTCTTTCTTTGATATAAAATACAATTAACACTCAAAGCATAGTCCATTGTTATCTACCGTCATTACCCATCTGCAATCCATTCGCTCGATGCCACGCTAATACCAATCCTTGGAATGGCTGTCAAAGAACTATTGGACAGCATTTTCAACTTCCTCAAAGTCATCAATTTTTTTCCCTTGAAGAAAATGGCTAGTAGAACCAAGTAGTAATCCGAAGGTGCGAGGTCTGGACTATATGATGGATGAGGCAGGAGTTCAAACCCATGAAGTTCTGTAAACTTTTCTTTACTTACACACCTTGACACCAGACTGACTTGGAAATTACACACTAACTACATCTTACAACAAGCTAACGCAAGACTTAAACTTTTCGTACCCTATTTTAAATAGAAAATCATTACTTCGTCACAGCTGTCTTAGTATACAAAACCATGCTGCGGCCCCTACTGACCTACTCCTGTCCTGTCTGGTATAACACTTCAAAATTAACCAAAAAGATACTACAGACATTCCAAAACAGAATTCTGCGTATGGCGGTTAATGCGCCCTGGTTTATAAGGAATTCCCAGCTTCACCGGGAACTGGGAGTTGATCGACTAGAAGAGGTCTTTAACAAGCTCACAAGACGACACCATGAACTTCTCCACGTCGCATTTGGAGCTCAGGAGTATAACTTAAGAACATCAATAACAAGAAGATTAAAGCCTAGGGCTTACCAAGACATACTTGGCTTTTAACATTTGTTTATCAAACAGTTCGTGTATAACATTTATTGTTGATCCTAAATTTAAATAAAATAAATAAATATTTTTTATAGATATTATGAAAAAAAACAAAAAACTTTCTGTTACAATAATAATCCTTTACTTCATGTATGACCTTAGGGTGCCAAAAATTATGGAATAAATGAATCGTAATTAAATAACCTCGTTGGAAATAAACAGTTCCTATTCGGATACTACTCCAAAAATTTTTGTATAGATACAATTTTTCATCCCATTCAATCCAACAGTCAATACAATATCGCCGAAGCCAATCTAGAAACACAAGGGAAAACTCCAGGGATAAAAATACGAAAGAAAAGTCCGGAAAGAGAGGCGGTAAAATACTCAGAGAAAGGCTAAAATTCTTTCCCAATGCTTTCTACAAAATTGATTTACATATTTTTTGTACTATTTTCAATTCTAGCTCGAATATTCAAAAATATTACGCTAAGAATATCTTGTATTCATTTTCTTAGCAGAATAAAGTTGTATTAAAGTTAAGAAATTAACTAACCGCTCACATAAGTTAAGAAATTAACTAACCGCTCACATAAGTTAAGAAATTAACTAACCGCTCACATAAGTTAAGAAATTAACTAACCGCTCACATAAGTTAAGAAATTAACTAACCGCTCACATAAGTTAAGAAATTAACTAACCGCTCACATAAGTTAAGAAATTAACTAACCGCTCACATAAGTTAAGGAATTAGATAGTTTTAACTAATAATTGACGTTTTATTTTTCATATTAATAAAAATCTGTAATGAATATTAAGAGAATTGGAACATCTCCCATTTTTAGGAGACCTGTGACGTTAAATAAACACTTACGTTATTCATCCAAGGAGAGGAAAACTTAAATCATCTGCAAAGCCCATGGAATCATTAATCATAGAAATCGATATTTTGATTTGACAATAATTTAGAGTGTGGCAGAAATAATTTTATCAATTTCAATTTCTAACCTCAAACGTTTATGACAGTGTGGCAAACCTCATTTCTGCCACTCATCACTGTACATTTAATTTATTATCATGGTAAACTTCACTATTGTAAACCTTCCTAGAACTATGAAGAGGGTTTAGTAAAACTTTGGTAGGGATGGGCTCAGTAGTTTAACTATTGTAAATTCAATAGCGGAATGGTGCTAACCACATATCAGTCAATTTTCAAAATTCAGTGGGATAAAAATGTCGCACCAAATATTTAAACCTTTTTTAATAATTTAATTGGATATAAGAATTTAATTAATTTATTAACAAATTCAAGCTCTATATAACACACCATACCTTTGTAACCTCTCACGTACAATGGTGCTCGCCACCTTGGTTAAAACCCTTTATCCCTTTTCTTCCCATATCTCCATCCCTAATTACTCATTCCTGCGCCATGATAGATCTGTCCGAAGGGGCGGGGTTGTCGGGGGTCTATATCCAATAGTCTTAAAGCCAAAATCCCTTCCAATCACCATCTTCAGATTCTCCTCACGTTGAATACTTATTCCTTGAGATATCAACTACTCCCTACCCCTTCGCTATATGCTGTGATTTACCGACCTCCCCATGTTCCATTTTTGACGATGCATTTGAAACCTCTTTAATTCAATTAACTCTACTACCTACTCCCATGTTATATCTCCGGTGATTTTAACACTATATGTTATCCGAATCCTTTGATAAATCCTTCCTCGTCAATTTGTTCCATTCCCTTAATCTTTATCTAGTACCATTTTTTCCCACTCATCACACACGATCCTCAGATACCTGGAGGATTTGACCTTTATATTACTGACTCTCCAGACAAAATCCTTTCTTCATCTCAGCATCCAGTTCCTTTTCTCTCATCACATGACCTAATCCAGATTTCATACGATTTACCAACTAAATCTTTTGTTCCCACAGTTGTTTCCTTCCGAAATCTGGACCTCCTGTCATTCGAATCACTACAACCTGATCTTGATTCCATCCCATGGGACGTTATCTATTCCTTTACCTCGATTGAACCAATGAAACCTTTTTTAATAATTTAATTGGATATAAGAATTTCCGTCGAATCCCGATTTTAATTAATTTTTATTTTAACAAATTCAAGCTCTACCCTTTCTTCCGCTCCTATAACACCATAACTTTGTGCAACCTCTCACGTACAATGGTGCTCGCCACCTATCGGTCGCCTTCCCACACTTATACCTCTCCTTTACCACATTTACAATTTTTCTCTTCAAAATTCGACATTTCCTTCTTCTTTAAAACAGCGCTCGTCCGCCCCTTGAACAAAAAAATCCCTAATCCTTCCTCTTCGAGTGACTTCCGTCCTATTTCCCTCCTCTCCAACCTATCGAAACCTCTGGAACGCATTGTTCAGTCCCAACTTTCAGTTTTTCCTAGAAGAACGCTCACCTCCTTAATCCCTATCATCCGGTTTCCGTCCCGGATACTCTACCCAAAAATCTGCCCTTCTGAAAATATCTCTCAAGACATATTTTCCGCAATAGATCGCCAAGAGTTAACTATCCTTATCCTCTTAGATTTTTCCAAAGCATTTGATAAAGTTGACCACAACATCCTCCTATCCAAACTTCGAAACTTTCCTTATCCACATCTGCATTACTCTGGTTTAAGTCCTTCCTTTCCGATCGATCACAGTATGTAGTTATTCCAAATAAAACTCCGTCCAAGACCCAAACCCCTATCCTGTGGCGTGTCCTCAAGGATCTTCACTATCACCCACGCTATTTTATCGGTCGACCCGTAGATTACTAGTTACCTCTCTCATCTTCCCCTACTTTGACTACTGCTGTGCTGTCTATGGGGGTGTTTCTGGGGATCTCGAGGCCAAAATCAAAAGACTATTTAACTGCTTTATGCCGCTTTATTTTCGGGATCCCGAGGAGCGCGCCACGTTTTCGCAGTTTTATGCGGAGTTAAAGTGGCTTATTCCTTCCCACCCGTCGCCAGTATTTCCTGGCATCCTTACTTTTTCAAACCGTTCAATCCCATCATATTTATTCTTACCCGCCAAACCCGATCTCGTCTCATCAGATTTGCAAATTAAATAATCAAAAAGCAAAAGATAGACATTTTGTATGTAGAAATAATTTTATTGATTTCAGCTGGTTAGGTTCTAATTTCTAACCATAAAGTTATATAACATTGGGGCACATCACGTTTCTGACATTCAATATTTTGTATTTTAATTATTATTATAGTACTTCTAAACCTTCCAAGAACTATGAATATGACATAGTTAAATTTTTGAACTGTTAAAAATGGATTAAGCAGTTTAATATTGCGAAATATTAACCAAATATATATTTTCAAATTTCACCGGGATCCATAAGCCTCACCACATATTCAAATATTTTTTAATAATTTAATTATATATAAGTAAATTTTATTATCAATTTTTAGCTGTTTCTAACACCTTATCTCTGTAGCCTCTCTTGAATGGAATTCGCCACCTATCGGCCAATTTTCAAACTTTTCTGAACACAACATATCTATCACATTTTTACTAACAATTTAACTGAGATTCTGTAAATTTATTATTGCTAAACCTTCCTTGAACTATAAAGATATTGTGGTTAAAATTTGGTACTGATTGGTTTAGTAGTTTTCGCGGTTAGTGATCACAAACGAAAAATGGCTTGTCCTTTTATATAATAGTATATATATTATTTTTTATTGAACATCCTTAATCAAATCCTAATCTAGATATGTTTTGATTTAGTTTTTTATCTACTTCTTTAATGAGAGATGCTATAGTGAGAGGACGGCGTAAGTATTGTTATGGATAACATAAAATATTAAGTAAAATAAAAATTTGGCATCAAGATATTAAAGTTAATCATTGGTCAACCAAATTATTTATACAATAAATTAACACAATTCAAAATCTACTTCAACTTTTGTAGTGTTGAATTCGGAGTAGAGATACGCCAACTATTTAGTTAGCCTTTCTTATTCATTTGTATTTCTACAGGGTAACTATAAAATAAATGCGGAGCCGGTAGAGGGAGATAGTACAGGCTAATCTGAGTCGATTTTACTATAACAACTACTGTCTGAAAATTAGGCGTTTTCGAGTTATACTAATTTTTAACATTTTATAAAATTAACGCCCTTCATACGTTAAACAAGAGATAAAACTTTTTTTTTTTTTTTTTTTTTTTTTTTTTTTTTTTTTTTTTTTTTTTTTTTGTGTGGGGGTCGCATGAAAACTTTAGTATCTGATCGAAATCCTGTACTCACAATAGAAGACCTCAGATAATACAACAAGATAATACATGCAGCACAAGAAATTCATGCTTCTTAGGAATTCGGCGGTAGTAAAATTAGCTGTTCTAAGAAGAGGACGTATTTGCATTAGAAAAAGAGGGCGCCACATCGAAACTGTATTATAAAAATAAAAAATGTAGTTTCAAAAAAATGATCCTATCTTAAAGTATAATTTTGTATTTGTAGTATTTTTATTGCTTTTTCCTTCCTCCTTTTTAATGGTAATATTTTTGCCAATTCTTAACCGATTTGTAATTTGTATACCTCATTTGAAAGGTAATGAAACGAAGATGTTTTCTAATTATTTTGTACGAAAAATCTGTAGTTGATTTTTTGTAGTAGTTTGTAGTTAGTTAATTTTTAAAACAAAAATTGAACTATTTTTAAGCTTACTGCAAGAAATAACGTCGATACTGTACATCTCACTATCAATTTTCGTATTTTAGAATAATTTTATTGTAAACCCCCAAAAAATCAGATAAAACACCCAGTTTTTATGTTTTATGACTTGTTTAACGTATGAAGGACGTTAATGTAATAAAATCTTAAACATCAGTATAACTCTAAAACTGCTAATTTTCGGACAGTAGTTCTTATAGTACTATTTCCTCTACCGGCTCCGCATCTATTTTCTATTCACCCTGAATAAATACAAAATGTATTCAATATTTTCTGTAAAAAAAGTTAAAATGAAAACATGGACTTCATTGATTATAATTTTTATTTTAGGATAGCATCCACCGTCGCTATATTCAATCCTTCAATATAATACAATTGTTTTTGTTTTGTTTGTTTTTTTTTCAACTTCTGTTTTTCAACAACGTGAGGTCAATATTTTGTTTTCAAAAATAAACGTCACGATATGTTTCATTGGCCACGCATTTTTACAAAAAACAAAATTCAACTCAACCTCTGACCTTTTAGCTATTTCTCCCCTGCCTTTTTATTTAGCATCTGTTGTTGACGATAATTTCTTTGTGGACTAAAATAATTAATGGACTTTTAATTGGGAGACAGTATTGTATACTAATTATCAAAAGTTTTAAGGATAATTAGTACCATTGTTAAGCATATTTTCCTTTGGAAAGGGCATCAAGGAAATGCTTTGGAATTAGATTTCCTTCCTCAGATAATCTTTTCCTTAAAAAGAAAAGACCCCTTTCTACAACTAAATCACATAATTAAATTTTACGGGAGGATCCTACACAATCCGCCCTACTAAATATGTTACTAGACTAAAATGTTGTAGTAGTAATGCAAGCCTTCACCGAGGCTAGAAAAAACAGAAACAAATAAATGACAAAAAAAAAAAAAAAAGAGAGTGATCATTAAAAAAGAGAAGCAAAGGGTCATGAAAATAGAAATAGTAAGTTGGAAAAAAAAAATTAAATTGAAATAACAAAACCAGATATTTTGTTTTTAAAAATATATTACGACAAAAAGACAAGTGGATATAGTTGATAAGTAAATATATACATATTTATGTATATTATGTATATATTTTTTTATACAAAGGAGCGGTTGCTAGTCAGTGTCAGCAGCCCATGAAGAAGTTCCTCTAGTCCAGTAAAATAAGGCTCCAAAAGTCCGTATTCAAGAAAAAACTACCGAACTTTTATTCTCAACGGATCTTTATTTATTTGGGGTAATGAATCCGAATCTGAAGTTTGCTAACACGGCAGACGTTGGCTTCATATCCAAAATCGCAAAAAAATCGGTTATTTTCCGTTTTGTACCTATAACACGAAAACGAAGCTTTTTTCAAAGAATGCCTTTGGATATTAGTTGTAGCTGAGATTATTACCAACGCAATGAAAAAAACTTGTCCGAAATCAGACCATCTACCACGATGATATGGTCTTGGGAAAAAAGTGTAGAAATTGACCAACCGGCGATCAGTCCCACTTCTCCGCGAAATCATGATTGTCGCACGTTTATGTCTATAACTCCGAAATATTTGTCCGATTTTGAATTACTTTTTTTCTTCTAAAAGCTGATTGAATTTACTATCAGACTATTAAATATAAAATTTTTATAATGTCCCTTTGAAGCACGCTAAAAAATCCATACTGATGTAAAATCCACGTTTTTTTTTTAAACGTTTTTCTCTTTAACTCCGAAACTATTCGTCCGACGCAAAATTTCTTTTTTTAAATCTAAAATTTAGTCTAAATTTACTATTGGACTCTATATATCATGTTTTAATCGGGTCTCTTGAAATACACGTGCCAGTTTAGAACGCTAAACATCCTGTACTTTTATGGAATCCACGTTTTTCGGCACATTTTTTGCTATTACTCCAAACTATTTGTCTGATCCTAAATATATATATATTAAATCCCGCAAAACACCCATGCCAGCCCACTGAACGTGCCATAATTGTCATATTTTTCCAAAATATACAAATTTGGCATGTTAGTTTCGTGTTACCGGTACAAAACGCAAAAAAAACCCGTATTTTGGATTTTTTTTGTTGCGATTTTGAATATGAAAGCGATGTCTGCCGTGGTAGCTAACTTCAGATTCGGATTCAGCACCCCAGAAAAAAAAAATCCGTTGAGAATAAAAATTCGGCTGTTTTTTCTTCGGCAAACCCTTATTTTATTTGACTTCTAGGAAGGTGGAACGAAATACAAGATAATAGAATGTCTTCCAGGAAAGGACTCAAAATACTACACAAAGTACCAAATATTTGCATTGAAATTAGAGGAATATGGTTCGAATATTCAAATGAATTATAAATAATGTATGGGCAAATAACCAATGCCATACAAGTTTACATAATTGTTAGCTTTAGTTCTAAGTTACACGAAGGCACTATTGCAATAGTTGGCTAGTTGATAGGGTTATTGGTTAATTAATTGGTTTAGCCAGCTTAGCAGGGAGCTTTAGTTAACTACATGCATAATTAATTCGATTCCTAAAGGTAAATTATCAAGTTTTGATCAATTAAACAATAACTGTGAACAGTTAAGGGATCTAGTCCAAGTAATTTGTTACATTGCAGTAAAAATCAAATATTAAAACATTAAAGATTTCAGACAAAAGGTATATAAAGATCCAACAGCCTGCTTTTTTAGATATATATATATATATATATATATATATATATATATATATATATATATATATATATATATATATATATATATGAATTTACATATTAGATATAATTTATGCATACGTTTATTATTTTTTATTTATTTTTTGCAGTGTATTAAGATAGTAAGATTAGTAAGATTCAAAAATAAAATTAAAAAAAAAAAAAAAGAATTAAAAGAAATATTTCATTTTAATAATTTTCCTGATTATTTTGATGTTTCTGTTTAAAAATAATGTCATTCATTATGCGCATTACATATGACGGTTACCATCAGCTTTAGTTAATAAAGGAATTTCAACGTCATTTTTTCTTGAGAAGACATATTTTAAAATTAATGTAAACGTAAGATTTTTTTTTTTTTTTTTTAGAAACGAACATTTATTTATTGACTAATGGATCACAAGTGTTTAACAACCTTGTATTATGGATTTGATATATTTCTTCGAACGATATACAGAAAAAGAACTACATATCTTCCCGTTAAGTAAATTTTTAAAACTATGTGAAATGTTCGTTTTATTTTTCTTATGATAATAAGTACTGGTAAGCAGTTAATATTAGGGATAATTTTTTTAATAGTGAAAAAAAAAGGGAATGTTTTCTATAAATTTATTTTTGTGACATTAAATCCCAGATAAATAGGAGTATGCATAGTTGGGCATATAACTATGCAAACCCCACTATTACACTTAAGACTTGAAAAAATGAAAGTTAAAAAAAAAAAAAATTAAATTCATAATAATAATAAGTTCCGCAATTGATTTTAAGGCGAAGGTTTTACCTACTATTTAAATGTAGAAGTAGATTTGTTTAAAAATACAACTTATTCAGCATATTCTCATGTGAACGTTTAGATCAATTAATTTTTAAATAGAAATTGTAAAATCAATCATAAGATTACGAGACTAAAACGAAAAGAAACTGCGCGTCGTTACAGACTACTTCAACATTTACTAGACAAACGTTCAAAGCTCCCAATTAATTACAAAAGACTCATTTACATGACTGTGATTAGACCTATCTGGACGTACGGAGTTGAGCTTTGGGGCTCCACTAAACCATATTGGGGCTCCATTTCTTTTCATATCCAATCTTTACAATCCAAAATCCTTCGAAAAATCCACAATGCTCGTTACTTTTTTACCAATAAACTTATCCATAAATGTCTTAATGTCTCTTATGTTTTTGATTTAGTCCAAACCAGATACCTATCCTTTCATAGTAAGCTCCATAACCACTAAAATCCATTAGTTTCTCAACATGCCATTCCCGGTAATCCTCCGAGGCGTCAAAAAAGAAGATGGCCTAGAGACCTTCTAGCGTAGAATTCTCAATGAAGTGCTACTGATTAGTAGTTCTTTTCAAGTTTTGACATGTTATTGTAATAGTTATCAGCTCATATACTTGATGTATTTATTAGTACAGTTGAAAATTTCAATTAATAAATATTTTAAAAAATAATAATAATAATAAGGGTCCTATATTTTCACAGGTTGGTGAAACCGGGGATTCCAAAATTAAAAACGTTTTGCTAACCTTTCTCAATCCTTTTTATTCTTTCTAATTCCCCATAACTTAGGAATTATAACTTTTATAATTATAATTATCCATTTTTATAACCAAAATTATAATTGTATATTTTTATAAATATTTTATAGTTATAATTACAAATAATATTAATATTTACAAAACTTAGAGAATAACGGTAAAATAAAAAACAATGTTGAAGATAGACGTGAATATATCAGTAAAGTAGAAAACATAAATTAAAAAAAAATACTAATATAGAAGTCTGTCATAATTGTAGCATTTTATTAACTTTAATTGTATTAATAGGTTTCTAATATTGGTATTTTATGTGTACATTACGTATATTAATATTCCGTATGCTAATTTCCCCTGGATACTGCAACGAAACGCAATATTTATAAACGGATCTGAAAAACCAATTCATACCAAACTACTTCAAGGATCTTTTGAAAAGCCCAAAAAGCGGGAAAATCGAAGTCAGAGTAGATCCGATTGGGGAAGAACTAACCAATCAGCACTAGCCTTCCAATATCCCTGGGGCAATATCCAATGGGGCCCTGAAAGGGAATTGCTAGTCCAATACATGAACTGGAACCGAAGACAGAAATGCGTCTCTTAACTGAGCCCTATCTGTAAAGAGATCGGGGTCTAGATGGAAGTGAACGCTACACTCAACAACTTTTACCAACAAAAATTTGCACTGTATTAAGTTACCACATAAGTTATCAAAATTAAACTTTATTAAAAATAAATAAATAAATTGTTTATTAAAAGAAAGAAAATAAGTTGAAATCAAGTCAAGATGAGATACCAATATGTAAATAGGTAGGTCGGGTGTCATTGTCATTTCTACCTATCCATGTTTATTGTTAGTGTATTTTTGTATTGCTTACGAATAATGTGGAAAAGCACAATGGTGTTGAAAAACTATATTTTGCCTAACTTTAGGTGGAATACCGTGATGAAGTTGTGGTAGGATATTTAGTAACAGATGCTAGTAATTCTCATTATTCAATCTGTTGGACAAACTATGATTTTCCAACACTATTTGACAGCAGCACAAAAATGAATCAACGATATCCCAAATGGAAATGTAGAAATGCCTTCCTCTGTAAAAACAGACTCATCTGTCCATAAATTCACCTTAAAAAGTGGTATTCTTCAATATCATCTGCATTCAGAAGCCAATGTTCCTTATCATTTGGTTTTGAACCTTAAATTGAAAATCTAATAAAATAAATCCTAAATAATAATAATAATAAATAAAGAGTTTATTATGTTTAAAATGCACACTTCCATTAAGGGATTGTTATAATGTTTTATTTACAAAAGTAGGCCAAATGAAAACACCGGTTTTCCGGTTTTAAAAGTAAATTTCACCATGAAATCGATACGGATCATTAATTTGATCAAAACCTATAAAAGCTGGTTGAATTTGCAAGTTTTTCTCCGTATTTCCAAATTGTGAAAATGTAGTCAGAGTTTGAGAAATATTTAAACAAAATCGGAGATATTACAGCTTTTATTGAAAAAAAATGTGGTTTCCCCAAAAACGTCTTTGATTTATCGTATATCTGCAACGGATTGGAATAGAAAGGTGAGGTCTGCGGCATTTTTCTACATTTTTGATCTAGTTTTAATGTTTAGTAAGGTTTTTGAGGTTGAGTCAATAAATAAAAACAACTATTTTGGCGATGGTGAAAAACAACTTTTCACGAATTCAGTGTTTTAGTTACCTCGAAGGTGAGTGCCCATGCTTGATTTCTTGTCTTACCTTTTTAAAAACTTTAGTATATATAATCTATGTTACATAGTACTGATGTGTTGAAAAAAATTTGTATGTTTTAGAACTGAAGATGAATGTTTAGCATTCGAAACTAGTTTTCTAATAAAATAATCTCAATAGAAGTGGCAATTAGTTCATCAATCCTAATAATAATACATATATACTAAAAATATCTGGGCTAAAAGAGATCCGTAGTAAATTCCACTTGTTACACCCTGTTACAATCTACCACAATCTGTTACAATTGCTGTCAGCTGGGAAATGAGACGGGACTGTTATATAAATATATATCCGACCCGTTCTCCTACACAACACCTACTCCCTGCTACAAGGGCATTTGTCTCGAGGAACACAAACCATTGTTAGTAGTTGTGAGTAAAATATTAAGTATGCAACACCTTATCATAATAGAAGCACTTTTATAGTATTATTTATAATTTTTACGATTTATGATGAAATGGTGTTTGTTATTATTTATTTATTTTTTTTTTTTGGGGGGGAGACGTTTCGAAAGTTAAACATACATATTGATGTGGTTTATTTCAATGCAATGTGATGACGATGAAGAGAATCGGGGCGTGGATGAAAACACAATTAAAAATATTAATTTTTTGGGGGAAGTTTCGGCCTACAATGTAAGCCTTCATGAGGGCTAGAAAACGCCACAAGAAATTAATATTTTTAATTGTGTTTTTTAGACTGCATATTCATCAGTTCTAAGGAGACAGAGTGGAATAGAAGTAATTTCCAATAGAAATTGCGAATAATTCAATTACTTCTTAATATAATGGCCTACTACCTATCACAATAGCACGTATCGATAAAACATTTTTCTTGTTTTTTTTTTCTAAAAAAAAATGAGTTTTTTTTTGTCACTCATTAAGTGACAACTAGCAGATGTGATCATTGTATGTAACACGACTGGCATGTCAGACCATGAGGGAGGTTAGCACATAGCGGAACTTACTGCTAACATAATATTTAATTTATTTTAACTGAGTAGATCCCTTAACCAACTTTTTAGCCTTTTTCGGGTATTCTCTTCCATACATCTTGAGGCCATAGCTTGTATTATGTTGTCGATGTGTCCTTAAAGCTTGTCATGAAATCTTTTGTATGAAGTGATCTTGTACGATGGGTTTGCGGAAGTCAGCGAGCATTACTATGTTATTGACGTTAATAAGTTTTAATGTTTTTGATTGAAAAGTCTGTAAGTGTTAAATGTGTTTTTTTTTTTTTATTTTTTTTTTTTTGCTGTTCTGTAAATATGTGAGGCGTACGTTCGTAGTGGTTTTGATAAGTAAGTTAAGTCTTTACTTTATTTTTAATATTGATAATTTATGTAGAAGTGGACATAAATGTCTCAGTTATTTGTTAAAGCTTTTTAGGGCACAGTGTACAATACACCATACCTTGATAGTTTGTTTGGAGGGAACTCATCATTCAAAAACATTAAATGGTGTTAAAAAAACAAAAAAAAAAAAACAATGTGAATAATGAAGCAGCATTATGTTTTATTATAATTTAAACCAATAAAAAAAAAAAAAAAAAAAAAAAAAAAAAAAAAAAAAAAAAAAAAAAAAAAAAAGGGAGGTTCGAAGGCCTAGTTAGTTGGGGTGAAGATTTCAGCGTACACGGTACTGAAGGCCGTGGGTTCAAATTCCACCTGGGCGTGTTAAAATTTATTTCGTGGCAGACCGACGAATAAATCATGAGCTTCCCACCCTGGCTAGAATAGGTTGGTAACATGTAGGATAACCAGTCCTTGTTGGGCCTAGTTGGAGTATATTAGGACGTTAAGGTTTAAATAAACAAACAAAAAGGAAAAAAAAATGTTTATTTAAATATTTTTGAATATGTGTGGTTATATAAATATAAGTGAAATAGGTTAAGGTTTTTTTAGTTTCTGTTTTTCATGTGCCTTCTGTCGAAAATTAGTCCTAAATATTGAACAGTGTTAGTCTACTTAGCTGGAACATTGGTAATGTAAACTTAGGAGACAGGTATTAAGTCGAATTGTAAAAGTTCGTATTTCTCCATCTTAATATCCTTAAACCCTGGAATATTTCAGAATAGTATCCATAAGGACGAAAACTAATATATATATATATGGCCCAAAGATGTCCTTTCGCCATCTTAAAATAGTATTCTTAATGATGAAATATAATAAAATCATAAAAAAAAAAAAAATCATCTTGAAAAAAAAAAATAATAGTATCTTCAATGAAGGAGTTACATATATTGATAAATAATTGTATTATACAAAGCATTTACTCCTCTTTGTTAATAGTAAAAACATGTGACATGTTTCGGGAAACAAGGTCCCATCATCAGACTGAAATTAATAAATTAATATAAGATTGGCCAACTTAGTACTAATAGCAATAGTTAAGATTAGGACTGACCCTTGTACCCATAAAGTAGAAGAGGTAATCTATTGACAATGTAAATGAAACTGACACGGTGTGTTAACACCAAGAGATTGTTTTAAAGGTAAATTTATAATGAGATATATTGTAGTAGATCGAAATTAGAATTGTATTGTTTTGATGTTAGAAAATGTAGTGTGATTATAGTAAATTGGTAATAATGTTTCAGTCTGACGATGGGACCTTGTTTCCCGAAACATGTCACATGTTTTTACTATTAACAAAGAGGAGTAAATGCTTTGTATAATACAATTATTTATCAATAATAGTATCCTTTAGAACGAAAACTAATTCTAAGTGGGAAGGAGAGTGGCAAATATGTCCTTCTCTACTTTGAATTAGTTTTCGTTCTTAAGGATACAATTTTAAGATGGCGGAAGGATATCTTTGGGCCCATAATATATATATATATATATGCAGATAGTTTTCGTCCCTATGGATACTATTTCGTTCTTAAGGATAATGTGTTTAAATATTCCAGGATTTAACGATTTTAAGATGGCGGAAGTTGTTAACGCATTCAATGGGAATTTGCAGTTAGTTTTTCAACACTAACGTCATTGTTGACTTTAATATCCCATTTTTTGAACCAGTATTGGAATTATAAGTAGTATTGGAGAGACAGTGACAATATCTAAGGATATATTTTGTTTTATTGATACGAATTTTACATCTTAGTTTAATTTGAATTGTAAAATAATAAAGAGAAAAATAAATGTTTACTTAGATATACAGCACAAGTGGTTAGTAAAAATTCAATGGAAATTTCCAAGATAAGCCAACATAGAAGGAAGCGACTTGGAACGAGTATCGACTTAACAACTGTTGGAAGTCGTAAAAGGAAACCCCTTGACCGAAGATGGTCGAACGGCGACCCCTGACCCGATACTCGGATCGAGCCCGAAGAAGAGGAGTTGGAGGAAACATTTGGTGGAGAAGTGTTGCGAGAGGTCGAGTACAGTAATCGAGTTGCCCAAGAGAACGGGTCTAGATCTAGGTTAGTCAGCTGTGTCTTCCCTTCGTCTCAGCTTATCCTCTCTCTCTCTCTCTCTCTCTCTCTCTCTCTCTCTCTCTCTCTCTCTCTCTCATATTTTTAATATTATTATGGTTTTTTTTTCTTTTTTCTCTCTCTCTCTCTCTCTCTCAAATAGTATCGCTAGCGATGTATCTTTGAAACGGCTAAATAAAAGAATTTTTCTTATTGGTAATTTTACATAGATTAATTTTGCAAATTTATTGTGTGTTACTACCAGGTATGCAAGTTTAAAATGTCGTTTATTTCTTAAAATATATACACAGTAATTTAAAAAAAAAGTATAATATATTTTATTCAAAGTACTGACCCTCGCTTTCTACACATTTTGCCCATCTCTCGGGCAATATATGGATACCATTCCAAAAGAATGCTTCATCTTATTTTAAATCCATTCATCGAGCCATTTTCGTACGTTTTCGAAATTGTTGAAGTGTTGCTCCGCCAATGAGTGTCCCATCGATGAGAAGAGGTGATAATCAGAAGGCGCCAGGTCAGGTGAATACGGCGGGTGGGGTAGGAGTTCCCAACCAAGCGAAGAAATCGTTTCCTTAGTCAATCTGGCTGAATGTGCAGGAGCGTTATCATGCTGAAGAATGACTTTGGCGTGCCTGTGAGCCCATTCTGGGCGTTTTTCGATCAATGCGTGACTCAAATTGATCATTGTTGTCGGTAGCGCTCGGTATTGACTGTTTCGCCGGGTTTGAGAAGCTCGTAGTAGATACTCCGTTCTGATCCCACCACACACACAGCATTGTCTTCTTCCCAAAACGATCGGTCTTGCACTCGATGTGGATGGTTGTCTGGCGTTACCCATGATTTTTTTCGTTTGGGATTCTGAAAATAAATCCATTTTTCATCGCCAGTTACAACTCGATGCAAAAAAAAAAAAAAAACCCTTTCTTTCGTGGCGTAAAAGCAGCATTTCGCACACAGTTTTTCGTTTTTCCATCTGTCGTTCGTCCAATTCATGTGGAACCCATTTTCCAACCTTTTGAATCTTTCCCATAGCTCTCAGGCGATCGGAAATGGCTTGCCTAGTGACATTCAACTGTTCTGCCATCATTTGTTGGGTTTGGGTATTTGTCTTCGTCTAATAAAGATTGCAATTCGAAGTCCTCAACTTTTTTGGTCGATTTTTCTCGTTTTTGATCAGTAACATCAAAATCACCACGTTTGAAACTTTGAAACCAACGTTCACATGTCCTGACGGTTGGAGCAACATCGCCGTAAGTCTCAACAAGAATTCGATGACATTCAGATGCCTTTTTCTTTTGATTAAATAAGAAAATCATGACATGCCGCAAATGCTCTTTATTTGGCTTAAAATTAGACATTTTTAACACCAAAGAAAGGTATGATACGTCCACGTAAACGACTTAAAAACAACTGACTTTTGTAAACAAATGACTAAAAAACAATATAGCGTTTAGAGATAAAGCAAATCCTTCAATAGGCTAAGAGCGCATTCTATTCGAATTAAAACGACATTTTAAACTTGCATACCTGGTATTTCGTATCAGCTAATTTCTAATATATTAAAAAAGAAATGGTAGAAAGAGACATTCAATCTATACTCCCTCCAAAAGCAAAATCCTCAGTAGAGAGGGATTTTAGCATGTTGCAAGGAAAAACAAAACTGACAGCGGTAACAAACATCCCGGAGGCGGCTGATAAAAATTTCATGGAGCAATTAGTGAGTAAAAACGTATCCTATTTCTATCGCAGGAGGGCTCTGGTGTCGGCCTTCATACAAAAAGAAATGTCTAGCTATGTTTCTAATCAGGATTAGTAACCCTTTCAGAACCAATTAGAATTGAAGAACTAATTGCCACTTCTATTGGAATTGTTTTAATAGAAAACTAGTTTCGAATGTAAAACATATCAGCATTATGCTACATGAATTATAAATACTAAAAATGTATGACAAGAAATCAAATATTGGTACTCACCTAACGAATATCTGAAATATATCAAGAGTGGAAGGGTAAGGATAGGTTAAATTTTGTGGGGGTTTTCCTGTGACTAATTGGATTTTTCGTTCCTATTGGAGAAAAATATAAAACAAGACTATTGGAAATGTTTATCTGGTCATTTAAGCAATCTGGATTGGTGAGTACCTATATTTGATTTGTTGTCTTACATTTTTGAAAACTTCAGTATATATAATCCATGTAACATTGTACTGATGTGTTGAAAATTTTGTATGTTTTAGAACTGAAGATGAATGTTCAATATACGAAACTAGATTTCTAATAAAATAATCTCAATAGAAGTGGCAATTAATTCATCAATCCTAATTGTATTGACCCTTCTATACCATCCTGGTGTACCTGCAGTCTTTCAGGACCAATTTAAAAATAATTGTTCGATGTGGCATACTTTTTTTTTCTCAATTTATATAGAAGGTGTTATTTTGCATTCTTTACTCTCTCAATTTACATTTTATTCAATGTTTAAATGACGATGTATGTATGTCCACGATGTGATTTAGTATAAAAAAAAAATAACGATTTGCATTGAGATTTAAAAATCATTTTTGAAAAATTTATTTTTCATATAAACTATAATTTCTATAATAATAAAAATATCGTATTTATTTATTTATTTTTTTGTTTTTGTTTTACTTTCCATTTTTCTACTTAATTTAGTTTATCTTAAGCTGCAAGCGAGAATTTCAATTCTGTTTAATTTATCAATCCTTATAATTTTTTACAGTAAAACGTAAAGATTTATACTTTACTCTTAAAAGTTTTTCCATTTGTATATACACATATGATGTTTATACACATGTATATGCTATCACAATATATACTCAATGTAAATATGAGGTAAGACATATTTGGTGTATGATTACATGGTTAAAATACACTGTGATATCGTGCGTGGACCAATCAGGAGAGAGACGATGTTGTTGATGAACCCACGCAACTCCTTAGCCTTAATTCGATCCTATAACTCATTGTGAATTGGCCATTAAGGAACTAGCAACTATGTGTGTCGATTGGAACCACTGCCTCTGTTAATGGTTTAATTATATCGAGGGCAGTCAACTGTGGCTGGGGTGGTCTCGAATCAGCTGTTTATATATTTTTAAATAAGATAAAAAAATCTTTATGGATCAATTTAGTTTTAGAATATTTCGAACGCTGCTGCAAGAAAGGAGAATGTAGCTCTTGTTAGAGCATTTATTATACAAACAGTCAATTTTAGTATTTTTGTTTAGATAGATAATTTATTTAGTGGAATACGTACTCTACCGCTGTCAAACAGAAACACGGTGTTTTAGAGAGAAGTGTGATATGAATGACAACTAATCCATTCATACCGAATATAAAAAGAAAATTAAAAAAACTAAAGAAAAAAATCGAACTATACAAAATAATCAATTAAATATCGTAAAAAAGTGAAATTAATTAAATTAATAAAAGTGATATTTTTAGAGTAATTACAGGATTTAGGAATTATCAAAATATCAAAATAGCCCTACTCAAAAGCACAATTTTGACAGATCTACTTCTTCCCATCAGCCAGGAATATAATAATGAAAAAACAATAAATAAATAAGAAATACACTCAAAAGCAAAAAAAAAAAAAAAAAAAAAAAAAAATAAAAATATTCAATTACACATATAAAATCATCCTATTAACCAGGTCCATTTACTTATTTAAGAGTCTTTGAGAAGACTCACTCTCTTAGCGATACGGCACACTCACTTGTAACATGAGTCGAGAATCTGGCCATTATCAGAACTCCTATATAAATACATATTTACTATAGGTCTCTGGACCACTGCCGTTTTAATCTTCGAGGGGTTTTATCGGGATGTGTGGACCAGGATAATGATTGAGCTAGAGGCTTAGGGTGGTTGCGATGGAATTTCGAAAATTTTATGGGTATATATAATATTACATATGAATATAATGGATTTTCCTTAACTATTGTTACTTTGTTATACTTTATTTTAATAATTTATTGATTTTTCTTACCCACAAAAAAAATGATTAAAAAGTCGCTGATTAACTAGTAAAAAACTAGTCACCAGTATTTTTCTCCTTCGCAACGACCAGTTAGGAGATGATTTGTAATTTCAGGAGGAGTAATCAATTACTTTATGCACATTGGTAAACTATTATCTTGGTATAAATAATAGCTTTTTAAAAAAATATCTGAACCCTTTGAAATACGCACAGGTGTCCGGCAGGGGCACGGAATGTCTCCTTGCTATTTAATGTCATCAGGACGTGGGAAAAAGAAATCAAAGGAATTAAAAAAGAAAAAAGAACCCAAATTAAATGTCTGGCGTTTGCTGACGACGTGGCAATACTCACCAATGACGGGAAAGGAGACACAGGCTGCCTTAGAGAGACTACACAAATTTCATGTAGAGTAGGCCTCCAAATATCTTATGAGAAAACTCACTATCTCGAAAGACTTCCTATTAGCAAAATACCAATAGAAACAAAATATGGCAAAATTACACAAACCACTCTATTCAAATACTTAGGCGAGGTCATTCGGCCATCTGAACTGAATCAGATTTCTAATCAAGAGAGAGGATAAAGAAATTACAGTAAGCATACAAACTCACTAGGAATTACTACAACAATAAAGCCATATCGATTCATGCTAAGGTGCGGCACTACGACACGGTTGTGCCCGGAAGCCTTGTATGCAGCTGAAACTAAAGTACTCCATGGACATTTCAAAATAAAAGACATTGAAAAGCAAGAACGGAATATTTTTGGCCCTGTTCATAAAGACGGTATTCGTATCAAAAGATCAGCTTCAGAAATTCACAACCGACACTATTAATGACGCCTTCAGAAGAAGGAAAGCAAATTTCTAGTGAATCTTGTACTGTGAGTCCCAATCGACTCACAAAAAAAGATTTTTAGCATTTCACTTACTCCAGTAATAATAAGACAAATTGGATTAATGAAACACTAGATGACCTGAAACAGATGAGTATTAGTGTAAGTGACATAAACAACAGGGCAAAATTCCAAACTTCTTGTAACAAAACAAACATTTAACACACCACCAATTGAGAACTACTGAAAGAACATGGACTGGAGAGTGTAAACAAAAACACAGTGAATTCAAGAAGAGATTAGAGGAAAATAAAAGAACTAAAAATGGGAACGAAACATCATGAACAAGTTTCAAAGCTCTCTTAATTGGGATTTAACGAAAAATAATAATTAAAAAAAAAAAATCAGTAGTTGTTTTTTTTTTTTTTTTTTTTTTTTTTTTTTTTTTTTTTTAAATTTATTGAAATTTACAACTGTGCAAAATATATACATCAAGTAAATGTATTGACAACGATTAACTGAAAAGAACTACTCATCAGTAGCACTTCAATAAAAATTCTACACTAGAAGATCTCTAGGCCATCTTCTTTACAGACGCATAGAGGATTATCGGGAATGGAGTGGGAAGCAAGTTGAGAAACTAATGGATTTCAGTGGTTATGGACCTTCCTTGGAAGGATAGGTATCTGGTTTGGGCTAAATCAGAAACATATGGAACATTAATATCTTTATGGATAAGTTTATTGGTCACATAGTAAGGAGATGAGGAAGATTGGATAACGATTGGATACGAGATGAATTGGATGGTTTAGTAGAGCCCCAAAGCTCAACTCCGTACGTCCAAATAGGTCTAATCACTGTCATGTAAATGAGTCGTTTGTAATTAATTGGGAGCTTTGAACGTTTGTCCAGTAAATGTTGAAGTAGTCTGTAACGACGGGCAGTTTCTTGTCGTTTTAGTCTTGTATGTGGATTCCAAGTAAGACGTTTGTCCAAGTGGAGTCCTAGGTAGCGGATCTGTTCAACAGGGATTAGTGGAATATCATTAAATGATACTGTAGGGCAGGATGTCATAGGTTTACGACGAAGTTGTTGTTTTTTTAATAATGGAACTAGCTTCTTTTTTTTTTTTCTTTTTTTCGTCCCTTAAATAATTTGTGTTAAAGATAACGTTGCTAATTGGATGTTCTATAAGTGTCAGTATGTAAGTCCAGAAAACAGTGAGGAAGATAATAATAATAAGATAATAAGATAAACTTGGCCTATAAAGATATCAGTAAGGTCATTCTTATGCAACTGCAGGAGAAAGAGAAAGGATCGCTAATGCCCACCTTGTCAACTTGCTTCGGCGCCCAAACAGTATAAATATTATTATTATTAAATATTATAAATACTAATTTATGATTTACTATTAAATTTTATAGATATAATAATATATTTATATGTATTTTTGTTATTTAATTCCCATAATGAGGTTTGGTAATGGTAATAATTTGGTTACTTGCCCTCGTTTTAGGCTACTCCAACATTTACTAGACAGAGGTTATAAGTTATTATGTCATTGTAATTATTTTCCAGACATATGCTGATGTACCTATTGTATAGACTAGTAAATACCAATACATAAAATAAATAATAAACATATTAGCATTATTGAATTTTAGATATTTAATGATCAAAATTAAGAATGTATTAGATCATGTTTCTAACTTAAGAGATCCTACATAATTCGTAAATAAATTAAAGTTGAGAATCAATAAAGTACTGTAAAATACTTAACGTGTTCTAAAGATTTTTTTGTTCATACTTTTGTTTCTCCAGCTAGTAAAGCTTAATCAATGGATATATTTGATAAGGAAAATCACATATAAGAAAGAAAAATATATATTAACCGATGAAAATAATAACTAAACATTATCCTGACTTTGTTAAATATATTTTAAATATTTAAAGGATCGCTAAGAATAAAAAATAAGAACAGTTAGATCTAAACATTTTAACTTTTAAGTAACAGAGATGATATACAGATATACCTAACAGTTCAATAAAAAATATATCTATAATGGAAAAATGACTTAGAAAATAAAACACAAATTAATAGTAAAAAAAAATATAAGACAGTGTATATGTAGACTCATGTGAATACAAGCAAAGACCAAAAGACTAAATATGGTAACATTAGGATAGTAGATAAGTTTAAATATTTGGGTGAAGTAATTCAAAATAATGGTTTAAATAAAGCAGCTAATCTCGCAAGAGCGAACAAAATGGATTTGCCTTCCTAAAAACTATAATAAAAAAAAAATCTCTCTATTGAGGCTAAATTGCGTCATTATAAAGTAGTTGTTCGTCCTGAAAGCTTATATGCCTCTGAATGCTTGCTTCTCAACAAAAAGGGTGAAATTGAAAATATGGAAAAGAAGGAGAGAAAAATATCAAGAAAAGTATTAGAACCAAGAAAGACTGAAGAAGGTTTTAAAATAAACAGTAATATGAAAATATATCGAAACATTGAAAGGTTGAGTGATGTAATGAGGAAGCGTAGATTGGCGTTTTGTGGGCATTTGATGAGAATGGAAGAAAGAAGACTGACGAAGAAAATTTTCCAACACAGCCTACAAAAACAAAAAAAGAATACATGGATAAGGATGGTAAAGGAGGATATGAGAGTGCCAAATGTACATTGGAATTCAATGTGGGACAGAGATTTCGGACAGTGGTCAACAGGATCAAATTTCCGGAAATGGCTAAGACACAAGTTAACAGACGGTGGTCATATAAGAGAAGAAAGCATCAGGCAGTGGTAATGAAGAGATATTGGAGGGAGAGGAAGAGCAAGAAATAAATTGTTGAACGTGGTCCACAGATGGCTGAACTCGTAAGAAGAAGAAGTAAAAAAAAAAAATACAAACTTTATGAAAATCTGATTTGTTATTTTTTTTATTAAATCATCTTCTTTTGTACTTTTTTTTTTATTTTCTAATTTTTGGCAGGCATATCATTTTTTAGCCCTGATAACAGCCAACAAACGTAAGGAAAAATATTTTTTTGTAGACTGTTCCCTCAGTTTCATAAACCTGGAAAGAGTCCTTAACGCTGAACCTAGGATATGGCTAAATAACTTTTTTTTATTTTTAAGATTTAATTACGTTTCTAAAAACATAATCATAATTCTTTTGAGAATATATCAAAACCATACTTTCTTGTAAATTGGACAAAAAAAAAAATCCATCTTTCCAATTGATAATATTCAGAGAAAATGGAATGCATTGGTGAATTCATACCGGTAACGCATTCACTCATACGAACACTTTGAAAAGAAGATGGTACAAAATGCCAATCTCCAGGTCTAACTTCGAGTCCTCCCGCTAGGTTAGAAAATTTATTTGCCAGAAGACGATCCAGAAGCACATCCGCCTTCCATAAAGTTTGATATCTGACACATCCATTTGGGAAAAAGGATCGATAGGCTTAGCGTCAAAGTAAAACATCAACTTCTTATTTCACCAGTGGACTGGAAGGAGTCCTTAAAGCTGAGCCTAGGATATCGCTGAATATATATATATATATTTTTTTAAAGATTTAATTACGTTTCTAGATACATATTAATGACTCTTTTAAGAATAGATAAAGACTTAAGATCATATTTTCTTGTAAACTGGACATTTCTCTAGCTATATCCATTGCTATTCATAACATTCATACTCTAGCCAATCAACATATCAACCAATATTAAACGCATATACAATCCAATATCATAATACCAATCGAATCGTACGTTTTTAAAGGAAGTCTCTTCTGTCCTTTGTTATTCATAAAATATAAACTATTTTTATGAAAACAAATGAAAGCAAAAACCGATTGTAAAGTATAATCGGTCCTACACGTCAGGCAAGAACAAAGCTTCTCTTTAGGAAAAACATTATTTTAATTTTAGTATTCAAAGATGATGTTCCACTAATACCTGTTGAACAGATCCGCTACCTAGGACTCCGCTTGGACAAACGTCTTACTTGGAATCCACATACAAGACTAAAACGACAAGAAACCGGCCGTCGTTACAGATTACTTTAACATTTACTAGACAAACGTTCAAAGCTCCTAATTAATTACAAAAGACTCATATACATGACTGTGATTACATCTATTTGGACGTAAGAGTTGAGCTTTGGGGCTCCACACTAAACCATCCAATTCATCTTATTTTTTTTTTTTTATTTTTTTTATTTTTTTTTTATTTTTTTTATTTATTTCCCTTCCATTATTCAATCCTTACAATCCAAAATCCTTCGGAAAATTCTCAATGCTACTTACTTTGTCACCAATTAAACTTATCCATAAAGATCTTAAATAAAAAATTCCACATATTGTGTGATTTAGCCTAAAACCAGATACTATCCTACTTCAGATAAGCTACAACCATAAAACCACTCGAATCCATAATAATTTGTTTTATATCAATTTTTTTTTTTTTTTTTTTTTTCAACTTACTTTGTCACCACTCTATCCTCTTAACTCCTCCAAGGCGTCTCAAACGAATCATCAAATCCGTTAGTTTCTCAACTTACTTCCAACTCTATTCCTCCAAGGCGTCTGAAACGAAGATTGCCTAGAGACCTTCTAGTGTAGATTTTTTTATAAAGTGCTACTGATGAGTAGTTCTTTTCAATTTAATCGTTGTCAATACATTTACTTGATTATATTTTATACAGTTGTAAATTTCAAAAAAAAAAAAATAAAAAAAGTACAAAGACTTATTTACATCACAGTTATCAGACCTATTTGGACACAAGGAGTTTGGGCTCAACTAAACCTCCTATTTCTTCCCGAATCCAATCCTTACAATCCAAAATCCTTCGAAAAATCCTTAATGCTCCTAACTTTGCTACAAATACACTTATCCATAAAGATCTTATGTTGCTGATTTAGCCCAAACCAGGTACCTATCCTTTCATAGCAAACTCCATAACCAAACTAATCCTAAATCATGTAAGTGATTCTTTTATATAAAATCGGAAGTTTTGAACGTTTGTCTAGTGAATGTTGAAGAAGTTGAAAACGACGTTTGTCCAGTTGGAGTCCTAGATAGAGGAGCTGTTCAACAGGGATCAGTGGGATACTATTAAAGGATTGGACAGGAACAAAAAAAAAATAAATAAATAAACCTGAATTATTTTATAAGTCCTGGTTTAGCGGGGTAATAAACAATGCTTTTATTCTAGCACAAACCTATAAAATTACTAGATTCAAATTCTTAATCTAGGTAGAATGGGAAGATCTAGGTTAAGTTAGCAACCTTTGCTATAAACTACTATATAGTTAAGGTTAGGGAATATCAAAGTGCCAAACGCAAGTAAGTAAAACAAGTGAACCGATATTTCGTTGTCATATTGACGAAATTGCCATAAACAACATTTTACAAAAGACAGTTGAATATAGTAAAAGAAATAATCAGAAACAAAACACGTTCGGAAAACAAAAGAGCTAAAACAAACTGAATTGTGGACTAGAGTGGAGCAGTCTCATTGAGGTGAAGAGGCGGAGGAATGACAGACCAATCCGTTTGGTTCACTTCAACACGCTGACTCACCTTCACAAACAGTCGGTCACAGATACATTGATTTTGTTTGGAGAATGTTTGTTATTCCCAACTTGTTCCAGCAACTTTGCATATTGAATACAGCTTACTGATTTAGCATTTGTTTAAGTTATCGTCCTACCTAAAGGAACATTTGTTTTATTTAAATAATTATATAAGTGGTGCGACAGTAGTTTTTCGCTACGAATCTATTAAAAATTAAATAATTTGCATTTCATTAAGTTTTCTTTCTTTTTCTCTCTCCCCTTTCCCTTTCTCTCTCTCTCTCTCTCTCCCTCCCCCCCCCGTATCTCTGGGGTGCCTTCCAATCAAAATAACATCGGCTTGTCTGCCCGCACACGAAGGATTTGTCTTCGTCAACTTCTGGGTGCGGACAGGGCGTGCCCTCCTCCATAGGGATTTGGGTACTATAATTTATTTCTTTATTTTTTACCTTATCTACTTTTTGTGATAAATTTTCGATCCGAGCAACATTAACTGGTCTAGAACGTGTTAAAAAGCCTCAACACTTTAAAAATGAAGGCAAAACGTGACTTTTAATGTGAATATATTATTCAATAAATTTGTGCTAAGAGCACTATCGTCACATTTTTGTAAGAGTAACTTCAATAGAGCTAGACCGCGTCATAAGTTCGAGGAAAAAAAAAAAAAAAATTTCACACAAAAAATTACAGATCCTCAGACAAGAGACTTATTCATTTAAAAAAAATAAAGTTAATTGTTCGGATCGGCGACACCAACCCCTACACGCACCCAGAATACCTTTTATCGATTCTAACCTTGTTCCGATTTATTTCGATGTTCTAGTCGCTGCTTTTAGAGGGAAAAGGTTATTCTCCTACATTTACTGAGAAACTCTAAATCCCTGTTCAAAGTAATATTAACTTCTGTTTACCTTCTAATATTAAAATGAGAAATAAGGAAATAATGAAGTGGAAATAAGAAAATATCGAAATATAAAACACTAAATCAATTATGAATTAATTTAATTTAATCAACAATTAATATACTACTGAACCACCAGTAAAGTTAATTCCTGGTGAAGTTTCTGTCAGAGAAGTGAAAATAACAAATTATAAATATAAAAAAGACAGAATCCTTTAAATCCAGAAGTATTTATTTGGCATAACTCCTATTTATTTAACATTTGTAGCAAAACGTTTCGGAGACACTGTATTATACCAATAGTTCTACAATTATATAGTAATGTGTCATTTACCTCTTAATTAGTGATTATTCTCACATTGTCAATTCTCCATGTTAAAAGCCATTATATAATATAAGACAGAATCCTAGTTGAAAGTGATGATGTTTATTTCTGCTATATTTTCTCATGGGAAGTGGAAATAAGAAAACATGAAACCTGTGATATACTTTCTCACATTTATTTATAAACTGATATGTTTTATTGAATTAATTATACAATCTGTCTCACTTTAGTACAAAAAGTAATATGGATGACAAAGAATTCATTCACAAAATATGTATACTAAAATTTTATCACTGAAATTGAAACGACAAATAAAAATATATAAAACACCAAACCCATGTATAAATAAATCTTTTTAAGTTTTGTACCACTTTTTTACATAAGATAAGATGAAATAAGAAAACATGAATTGTTAAAACACTTAATCCTCGTGTTGTTAACTTCTGTTTCACCTATTTACATTTAAGAAGTCTAAATATCAATATAACAAACTAAACAACACAATCCAAGTTGAAACTGTAGAAGTGATTGTTTACATGTGAGGTTATAGGAATGAACTTTCGAAAAATGTAAACATGAAGTGAACCGTAAGGATCGAACTGGTCGGTGTAGCGCGGGTCAGGCCAGTTTGGTGGTGTCGCCGATCCGAACAATTACCAAAATAAAATAAATAAAGATATAATAAACAAGAAAAAAAATCGTTAAATTAGATTATAGAATCCAACATGCCATTTGCAAATGATACTATTACTTTAATGCTATTTGCTAATATTATTTTAAATAAATTTGATTTGCTTTTTTTTAACTTTCATAAGATTTTTTTGTTTTAAATAAATAATTTCTAAATAGAGGTGTACGCATAGGAAACCAAAAACCGACGTTTAGTACTGGTACCTGTGTCGAAAAATTTGTTACCGACATATAATTTCCTTTACATCTCTAGGATCATGTTGAAATATCTTCAAGGGACCGTTTATTTACTTATTTACTTACTCTTCGGAGCTACAAGTCTGGGTGACCCTTGGCCTCCTGGATTTTTCCTCTCCATCTATCTCTGTCCTCTGCTTCCATTCTCTCATTTCTTATTCTTAATTTTGCGGCATCTTTTGCTACTTCATCCTCTCATCTGCTTCACGGTCTTCCCTTTTTCTCTTTCCAGTCATTCTAGTATCTAGCAGTTTCTTTGGCAATCTACCTGCTGTCATTTTTCTGACATGGCCAGCCAACCTTAATCTATAATCTATTTCTTCATTCGTTTTTATTTTCCATATTCCGCCTACTTTTCGTAATTTTGGGCTCAACACCAAGTTTCAGCTTCATATGTAACTACAGGTCTTATCAATGACTTGTATAATTTTAGTTCCGTTTTTCTAGACAACAGTTTAGACTAATAATTCGCATAGTAGGCTCGGTTTCCAGCCATAATTCTCATATCAATTTCGTTGCTCATCTTATTTTCATTATTGACTGAAGAATTTATTTACTTTGCGGAATCGAAAAAAAAAATAACTGAGATTCTACAAATTATTTTCGGTTCCTCAGTATTATTTTATAAGTGATTTTAAGTAGATCATCGAAACCATAGAATTTCATCCCGATCCGATTTGGCAACCCTAATCTCCACCCTCCTTTTTTCGCTTAATTTTCCTTTCATATCGAGCCTTTGAAGGGAGTTTATTTCAACGTATTTTACAAGTCCTTTAATATATTTCATTCTAGGGAAATAATTTGATTTTTTATTATAGGACAAATTAAAGTGTATATTAAATATTAATATAAATAGAATACAAATTTTAATGTCTCGGGTTCGATTCCGTGTATTGAAATTTATTTACTTAAATTTAGTTATTTATTTACCCATGATGAATTTGATCGACATTTTTATTGAGAGGCATATCCATGATGAGATTTATGAAACAATAAAAAACTATTGTTTTTCCCAGTCAGGGATTAATTGAGTTTCTTTTATTTAGCTCTGAATATGGACAGCAGAGCTATCTCTGGGAATTGTTATCATAAAATAATGTATTGTTAATTTTTTATACCTCTGACTGATCCCTTATAATAACCTACAAGATATATTCATTCAGTCACCAAATAAATGTCTTCAATTTTACTCTTAAAACGGTAGTTATATTGTTATTAGAGATATTACGGACTATATTAGTGCAATATGAAGTTGTTTTCGAGATGATAACCTTGGGCATTGCAGGCCCGCATATGGCGTCCCTCCACCATACGCAATTACAGCTAATTTCCAACACAACACTCAGCCATATTAATTTCGCGTTTTCCAATTAAAGTTTGAGATATTACAAATGTTTTTTTTAATAAAATGTAACTAGATAGACAATACTAAATTTCCCCATTAAAATATTAATAAAAAATATATTA
This sequence comes from Euschistus heros, assembly GCA_003667255.2. Lineage (NCBI taxonomy): Eukaryota > Metazoa > Arthropoda > Insecta > Hemiptera > Pentatomidae > Euschistus > Euschistus heros. Next base: position 371,634 of record RCWM02000556.1, read on the forward strand.
AAATCTTAAACTTTTTTTTCACTGAAAAAAGTTACTAAAGGGAATTTTATAAATCATATAGATTCCACAAAGAAGCATCTTATCTCTCCCAAGGGCCCATTCTTTTTAAACGATATACAACTAACATCTATCCTCACAACCCATCTTAACGAAACTTACGCCTTACAAATCAGTGCTGTTCTTTTTTCTGCATTCCAGACTTCTCCATCATATTTTATTGTTTGAATCAATTTAATTGTCCTTCAGAATAACTCTGTCAAGACATTATTTATTTGCGAACTATAATTTTTATTTTTTTATTTTTTTTTTTTTCAAAAGGCACAGAATTTACCTCGAAGGTGCAAAGAATCACCTCAGTTCGATATATATTCACTGTGAGTCCAATCTATATTATAGAAATGTCACAACCTTTGGAACTCCTCAAGCATACCTTTATTCCAACACACTTATAATTTTTTTTTTTTTTTTTTTAAACGTATTATTGAGTAATTATTACAATCTGCCACAACTGTGGGCAATAAGTAATACAGATGGCGTATGATCACATTCACACATTATGTACAATAAGAAAAAAAAAATAATAATAATGAAATAAAGTAAATAATGAATGTAAGAAAAAGAAAAAGAAAAAAAAAAAGAACTATTCTATACATACACAATATAAAATATACTATATACAAAATGAAATACTAAAACTTATATATATAAAATAAAAAAAAAAAAAAAAAAGATAAAACAAAGGTAAAAATACAATTATACTCTATTTACAATTTACACTCATCCTAGAGATCGCTCCACCAGACCTGTCCCTCCACTTATCAAGGGACAAGCCAGGCACAGAGAGATCCCAGCTGTTCTCTCTCAGCTGCGTCACTGGTGTAAAAAAACCCAGTGGAGGCTAAGTGAGAGCGCTATAACATTCACTCAGGGCATGAGTAGAGAAGCTGGCCATTGCCAGAACTCTAATATAAGTAATTTTACAAAAGATCTCGGGGGCACTGCCGTTTTAGTCTGCGAGGGGGTTATCAGGATGTGTGGAAGCGGATAACGATTGAGCTAGTGGGTTAGGGTGAAAGGAAAGGTTGCGATGGAATTTTTAAAATTTAAGGGATATAAGGTCGAGGACGTATGGTATATTGAGATTGTTATGTTGGAAACATAGTAAGGAGCATTTACTATAGTTCGGAGGATTTTGGATTGGAAGGATTGAATGCGTTTGATATTCGACTTTTTTGCTGTCCCCCATAGTTCAAGTCCGTAAGTCCAAATAGGTTTAACGATGGTTTTGTATATAAGAAGTTTGTTTTCAATGGAAAGATGGGATGTCCTATTTAGTAGTCTATACAATTGGCTGAAGCGTCTGTTAAGTTCTTGTCTTTTGAGTCGAGTGTGAGGGTTCCATGTAAGTCTTTTGTCTAAGTAGAAACCAAGATACCGAACTGTGTCATCTTTAGGTAGTGGAATACCATTGAAGTAGATAGGACTGGATTTACGGCGGAGGGTAAAGGTTATGTTGGTGCATTTAATTCATTTACTTTGATTCGCCAGTTGTTGCACCAGTCTTCAATCAGGGATAAGTGATTTTGGAATTATTGGATGCTGTTAAAGGATTTGTATGGGATGAAAGGATAGCAGTGTCATCAGCGAATGTTGAAAGGGAAGTATCGGGAGTAGTAGGGATATCTGCTGCATAGAGGATATATAGAACTGGACCTAGAACGCTACCTTGTGGAACACCAGCCTCTATAGAATAGCAGTTAGAGTATTCCATTCCGCAGCGAACTCGTAAGGAACGGTTAGAGAGGTAGGATCTAAGGACTAGGAATAGCTAGTTATATAGATTGAGGTAAAAGGGTTTTTAGTTTGAAAAGCAAACCGACATACCCGGTCGAAAGCTCCTTATAAATTAACAGAAAGTTCTCGCTTACTTAAATGTGGATAAAATGAATAAATTTTAACATGGAACAGGGATCTTGCTCGATTCCTCTCAGCTGTTGTATATAAAAAATTACTCTCTTTTGGAAATAAACAATACAATCATATAGTTAAAACTCGAGTGAGAATAGCCATTCACTGCTCTTAACATCGCTACTGTGTATTTGTTTTGGCTTGGATGAATATGATAAACCTAGAGTCTGCAAAGGGAGGCTAAGGGGATAGTCTCAGTACATCTGTTAGTTGATATTTTATATTGTCGGTCTGTAATTGTCATTGGTTTTGGTTGGCTAGCAATTGTCCTCCACGTGAACTTTCAATTACATATTTGGCAAAATTAATACAATGTGAGTTTGTTATAATTACATAGATTTAATGCCCCCTACTGATATTTTCGAAGTGCTATGCTATTGGAGTGAATTATTTCATTTGTCATCCACGCGACCTTCCCCGTAATTATTATTTTCAACTTGGTATGTGTTGCTACTGATCAACTAGGGTTGGGCGATAGTCGATAGTTACTATAGATAGTGTCGACTATCGATAGATCTTTTTTACCCTTAAGTTTTGAAACTCTCGGAATTACTCTCTGCCCAGTGTCGAGTTTTTAAAAATTTGGAATTCCTAGAGCTCAAGGGTTCGCTCAAAGATCAAGCAGAAATGATAGTTTTTTTTGTGGAAATATGTGGCTCAATGAGCACACTTGACTCTTGAAATTAACTATTTGTTTTTTTTATTTTCTGAAGATTTGATTAGTTCTTTATTATTGTAACCATGTAAATTGTAAAAACTTTTTTAAAATTCAAATAAATTAGTTGTTTTTTTCCCCATCTTTATGATATAGGTAATCTTATAATTTATAATCCAGCAGATTTTAAACAATAAGCCGATAAATAAATTAGTCGAAATTCTTTATTGAATAGCTTTGGAAAAAAAAGAAGAAACTATCGAAAAACTATCGATATCAATCGATAGCTCTGAACCGATCGTATCGGCCTATCGATAGTACTAACTATCGACTATCGCCCAACCCTATGATCAATGTACTTTCTTTATATTTAATTATTTTGAGTAAATTATATTATTTCTTATATCCTTTCTTAAGTATTTTTCAAAATTAAAGGGATTAAAAAAGATGAAGATGGCTATTGCTAAAACACCATAAAACTTAGTGGATGGATATTGTCATCCGCGCGATCTTTCTTGTAACTGAGCCATATGCGACCACTCAAGGCTTAAGCGAAAAAAAAAAAAAAAAAAAAAAAAAAAAAAAAAAAAAAAAAAAAAAAAAAAAAAAAAAAAAAAAAAAAAAAAAAAAAAAAAATTGCTAATTCCGCTGTGTGTATTTAACCATCTTCTATGACATTATATACAAAATGTGCTTTGATGCTTTGATTATTTTCTGGGCTAAAATTACAGAAGAGATTCGTCAAAAGATTAGTTTTTGATTGGGCGTGGAATTTAATTTTAAAACGAAACCTGCAAAATAAACTCATGACTACTCACTAGTAGCACTTCAATAAAATCTACACTGAAAGATCTCTAGGCCACCTTCTTTTCAGACGCCTCGGAGGATTATCAGGGATGGAGGAGGAAGCAAGTTAGGAGACTAGTGGATTGGAGTGGTTATGGAGCTTACTATGGAAGGATAGGTATCTGGTTTGGGCTAAATCAGAAACATATGGAACATTAAGATCTTTAAGGATAAGTTTACTGGTCACATATAGTAAGGGGCATTGAGGATTTTTCGAAGGATTTTGGATTGTAAAGATTGGATACGAGATGAATTGGATGGTTTAGTAGAGCTCCAAAGCTCAAGTCCGTATGTCCAAATAGGTCTAACCACAGTCATGTATATGAGTCTTTTGTAATTAATAGGGAGCTTTGAACGTTTGTCTAGTAAATGTTGAAGTAGTCTGTAACGACAGGCAGTTTCTTGTCGTTTTAGTCTTGTCAAAATAAACCTAAATCTAAAAAATGCACATAACGGAATTGGCGATCTCGCAGACGGTATGGCGGCATTGGCGGTCAAAATGGCAACCCCTGAACGTGTTCCATGTTATTCTTTCTTTAGCCAAAAGGCTCAAAGGGGCCAGAGCGAAAACTTATTAAAATACTTAATTTAAATACTTTACTTAAATTTAACTCCAAGAACGAAATAATATTTCGCTAGAACTGACACGCCTATTCCATAGGGATATTGTGAAAGGGAAAACAATAAAAAAATAAGTGAATATATTTTCTGTTTCAACACCTTTTGCAAAACCTAAGCACTTGACATCTGATTCGCAGGAAGTACCCGTGCGTCACTGACTATATCTGTCTGCTTGATTCCCGTCAAGAGGTTTCTTACAAAATTTCTGACATTTATTGCTTTCTGGAGGCGCCCTAATTGACATTTCCATCTCAAGCAACTCAAGGCGGACTATTTTACTTTAGGAGAAACCAACCCCCAATTTCTAAAATAACTTGATAACCGATGTAAGGTTCTAAATATAGAATTCCGGGAATAAAATTTATTTAATTTACAACTCCTGAATATCCCCTCTGCATCTAGTCAACGAGATATATATCTTTAATTTGGTTTTTGATATTTCGTTATTTTAAAATAATTCTGATGAAACTGTAATGGAAAAAAAAAAAAAGTAAAACAAAACCATATTCTAACAATATATCTCTATAGCCGAAGTAATGGGTGAAGGCATTGTCTGTACAAATGGATTAGGTTGTACATTTTTGTATTTTATGTTTGAATAATGTACAAAAAGTTTGTGTAAGTCGTTGTGTGTTGTGTAATTTGAAACGTACTGTGGAGAGTGTAGTGTTTTATTCAGTATTTTTGACTAAACTGTTTGTATTTTATGAATGTGTGTGGTTTTTGCATGACCCCAAGGTTAAAAAAAAAAAAAAAAAAAAAAAAAAAAAAACCTATATCACTAACAAGCCATGAAGGGCCTTGGGTTCCGTACTCAGATAAGGATGTACTGTTACTGGGCCAACGGTTGTGAAAGGAGGAGATTTATCCAGAATACTCGCTCAACCGCCAAATTTTCCCCAGTTAAGGGTAACCACTTTTAACGAGGCTGGGTGTGCTCAAGTATCCGAAAAGAAATTTTCTACCTTCAGTTGGGCTCGAACTCGGGCAGGCGACTTACCAAAAAAACAAGAAGCAATATACAACCAAACATATGCAAATCGAACAACATCTTCCTAAAAAAAAAAAAAAAAAATACTTTTTTTTCAAAGTTATAGAAATTATTGCAGTCCTAAATTCTTCAGAAAATCCTGAATTCTCCTTATTATGATACAAATAAACTTATCCATAAAGAACTTAATGGCCCATATGTTGCTGATTTAGCTCAAACAATATACCTATCGTTTCGTAACGAACTCCATACTTACACAATTCCACTAGTCTCATAACTTGTTTTCCGTTCGATTTCCAATAAATCTTCCAGCAGTCTGAGAAGATTGCCCTAGAGACCTTTTAATATTAAACTTTTATTGAGGTTCTGGTCATTCTTTAAAAATTATTGACATGACATTGTAATCGTATTTCACATATTTACTTCTTGTTTATATTGTATTAATTTCTTCACATCAGTAAATAATTTTTAAAAAACTGTAATAATTTCATTCATTTGATTCACACCTGTCTTATAATGAGTATCATCATGTATGATTTGTTATCATACATTTTTAAAAATTAAATATACATTGTCTATGTTGCAGGGTGCCGATGTTATGAAATTTTGTATGTTTTTAGAACTGATGTATATTTAACATTTGAAACGAATCATAAAGACTCGATAGCCGAACGAGTTGGAGAGGAGGGAAGGTATCAGCGCGTTTGGTACGGAAGGTCGTGGGTTCGAATCCCACCCAAACGGGTAAAACTTTATTTCCTGGCGGACCCACAATATGAATCTCGGCCTTAAGGATAAAAGGAAGATAACCTATCCCTCCCGTCCTAGTAGGAATACATAAGGACGTTAAGCCCCAAAAAAAAATTCAAAACTGGTCTTTGAAAAAAAATTCTAATTGAATTAGCAAATAATTCAGTAATCCTAATTTTATTTATTCTTCTATACTAGCATTCTTACATCTTGTGATTTTTAAGGAAGTTTAATTTTCATAATTTTATTTCACTTTGCATATAAATTAGAACAGTCAGAGATTTCGTTAGTTTGAGGTCGTTACAGCCCAGTTGACCTGACATTATCTATACCCTACTGGATACGAATCCTGATATGCTACCAGATGGTTTCTAATGCCTAATGAAATTATAGCCAGATAGTATTGAAAACGCAAAATCATACCCGTAAGGTTGAAGGTTCATAAATTATGTAATAGGTGATGCCTTAGACTGGCAGAGGTCTAGGATAATATTTTTTTTTTTCCAGTATGGCAATAAACATTAGAATAAAATACAGGAGGACATTTACACAGTTACTAAGTACATATAAGGAAAACGCAATAATAAAACAGATGTAATAAAACACTCAGCTGTAAGAACTATCTGCTGTAATAGTGAGTAGTTGCGAGGCGAGGCTCTTGTAGAGAAAGCAGACTTAATTAGGAATATGAATTGAAATTTCCAAGAGGAGCTTCATAGTATTATACTTTTATCTCGGGGGAGCTCTTCGAGGAGGGAATTCGATTGTGAGGAAGCGCCAGTGTTTCCAAAGGTCGCTGGGAATAGACAATGTCTCAGAGAACAAAATCAAGAAGTTGGTCTGGGGAATATAATTACAGAATGGAAAATATAGAATATGGCATTTTTGCAATCATAATCATTTTTGTTTAGAACAACATAAACGAAACTGTCAAACTTTTTATTTAATTAAAATGTTGAAATGACAGAAATTTCTGATTTAAAATTCTTTTAGATACTCTCACTTAGTCTCGACTGGGTTAAGGAACCGGTGACGCAGCTGAGAGAGCAACGCTGGGATCTCATATAGCCAGGCTTGCCCTGTAGTCTAGCCAATGAGTGATAAAATGACGGGTGTAGAGTGCATGAAATATGCGATACTTTTTGACTTCTAAGTTTCGTTAGGATTAATTAGAAAGTAAACATACTAAAAGTCACTCACCCCTGAAGGGTTTGACAAGGGTTATGGTGGTTTGACAAATAGTTAGGACAATTTTTTTTTTTTAAATATCGATTTTCAATAACGTATATCTCGGAATAAGTTCGAAAAATGCGTGTAAAATCAATGTTATATGAAATTTAGTTAACTTTAATTTTTATTTGTAACATATAGTCCACCGTTTTCAAGATATAACCAAAAAACCCAAAAATATAACATTCTCCCCTCCCCCACCATTAGCTCACCCCCAGGGGCGGGAACTTTAATTTTTTATTAAAGTCCCCAGTGTATTTTTACCTTCCAACTATTCCTAACTAAGCTATGAAGTAAAAAATTATCACATATTTCATGCAATCCACCACATTTTTTTTTTACTGGACTACTGCCATTGTGGGTAACTAGCTTGGTTCGAGGTTTATATGTATTTTCATATGGAGAGATATATGTAATATATATAGACTGTATTTAATTTTTATATTTATTTTGTTTTTAAACAAAAAAATTCTTTATTTATATACGGACCTTAAGTCTCTTAAATATAAAAAATAGTTTACAGAAAGAACCTTTAGAGCTTTAAAATGATATTATTTATAATAAAAGAACAATTAATAATAACAATGATCAAATGAAAAAAGAACAGAAAGATATTCATAAAATTAACAGAAAAATTCGTGTATTTTTAGTCACAAACAATAATATTCCATGTACATAAATGGTTCACATTTTTATATATAACTAAAAAGTGGCTATTGCTATTTTTATATTTTATTTTATTCCTTTCAAGAGTTCTTATTTCAATTTGTATATTATACAATCATTTATTACATTTTATATTTATTTATTTATTTCGTTTAACGTCACTTTATGCTGCTATAGCTAATCGGACGATGGTACGGTGGGAGTCCTAAATTTTGCCTATCCAGGTATAATTAGGATAGGGATCTTTAACGAGTACCTGACATCGCACCGGCTCGGGACCCCCATTTTACGTCCCTTCCGAAGGACGGCATAGCTAAGGATTTTTTACTCCCTTTAAAAATCCTAAGGTCACCTGCCGGGCTGCGAACCCGCGAACTTGGGTTTAGTAGGTTGCTATGCTAACCACTACACCACAGGTGACCCCTTACGTGTCATATTATTTAATCTATACTATGAAATGTAGCCTCACAACCTTCGAATATTGTTAACACATATAACACAACATATATAAGACAAAATTTTTTTACACAAAAAGTGTGTAACTACAGCCTTTGAAGTTACTTACTTTGTAAAAATGTATCGATTAAAAAATATTTTTATTTTTCGATTAAATCACATGAAATATTTCGCTAATATTTTCATTTCTGATTAAATATTTTTCCAGGATGCAACTTGTAACAGATGGGATAGCGAGAACAGAGATATGAGGAATAACGGCGACAGATGGCGCAGCTTTCGAATTATGAAGGGTATGAGTTTGAATATAAATAAAAGAGAGAGACAGAGAAAGTGAATTAGAGGGGTGAATTTATATTTTTACTTATTTTAATATATATATATATATATATATATATATATATATATATATATATATATATATATATATATATATATATATATTAGCTATTCATTGACATTTACAACTGTATACAGAATAAAAAAATAAAAATAAAAAAAGCCTAGTAAGAGAGATGATAATGCTCGTAATAACGTCATCGTAGTTAAAGCAACTAGCCATTGATAGTACATTAATAAGTTCTTAATTATAAGGTCTCGAGGCCATCTTCTTATCAGAAGCCTTTGAGCACGCCATTCTATCCTGTAAAGAATGAAAACAGGGTTGAGGTACTAGTGGATTTTAATGGATATGGAGTTTACTCTGAGCTAAATCAGAAAACACATTATGACCTTCATGGATTTTTTTTTTTTTTTTTTTTTTTTTTGTATAAGTCTGTAGCATTGAGGATTTTGGATTGTAAGGATCGGATACCAGATGATTTGGATGTTTTAGTGGAGCCCTAAATCGAACTCCAGATGTCCCCAATGGGTCTCATTGTCATGCAAATGAGTCTTTTGTGATTAATTGTGAAATTTTATCTAGTATATTTTGAAGGAGTCGATGAAAAATTTTGTAAATATGAGCAGTTATTTATTTCATTTTGTGAAATAAATGCATACAACTAAAGTATAAAAATTGAAAAATATAACTTTTATATAAATACATAGTCCTAATTTTAGTAACTAATATTACGCTCGCATAATTTCATAAATTGATTAAGTGAAATTTCAATTTATATTGAATTTTTTACAGTTAATTTTAATCAATTTAATTTTTTTTTTCCTTTTAATCAATAAAACTCAACGAAGTTATTATTATAAATGTATTTTAAAATTATAGAATCCTGTTTCTACTTCTGTAGTGTGGTTTTAAGGACTTATCTTTAAAAATTAATTTTCATTAATTTGACCTTCAACCTCACACAATGATCTTTCACCTGACTAATCACACCTACTACCCCAAAACCCAAAATAAAAAAATATACAAAGAGAAATATTCAAGATAAGTAGAAAAGTAGAATTGAAATAATAATAAAATAAAATCCTCTAAGAGCTTCGCTAAGGTAAATGAATTTATAAGGATACAAGCCAAGATAAAGCGTATTAAAAATGTAGGATATTTATCATTATAATGACCACGCCATAAAGAATATTTTCACCTAAAAATGAAAGAGAATTTTCTTTTTTTCGAATAAGAAAGTGCTGGATGAAGGTAAATGGAAACAAAACGGGGAGAGGTAAGTTACACCTTCCCCCCTACCAAACCGAAATCCCTTGAAATCCCGGCAATTTATCATCCCCTAAGCTGATTCCCAGGGGATAGTCTTCGCTAAAACCTGTCTAATATTTGTTAAATGGACGAATTACGGGTTTAATTAATTATCTGGTATTGAGTTGCTATCATTAATTAAATTAAAAAAGAAAATAAGTAATGAACCTTGATACTTCCTAGCTAGAATTATCTCATCATATACGGCAAACCAGGCAGTTATTCACACCGCAGATAGTTTTTGACACTATAACTTGGAAATTAAGAAATAAAAGTTTAATTATTAAAAAAAAAAAAATAAATAAATAAAATGTAAGAAAATTCATTTTAAGTTATACAACTCAGCTGTGTTAAAATACTTTCGATTCTGTCCATATTTTATAACATACCAGTACACCCCGTTGCGGCTTCGCCCGCTCTCATTTTTTTTTTTTTTATAATTTATTAAATTTAAAGTATAAAATATATAAACCAAGTAAATGTGTTGTAAGTGAATACAATGGCATGTAAAAAACAAGTAAAGAACTACTCACTAGTAGCAATTCAATAAATTCTAGACCATCTTCTTTTGAGAGGCCTCGGATCTTTATGGATAAGTTTCTTTGTTACAAAATAAGGAGAATTAAGGATTTTTCGAAGGATTTTGGATTGGATACGAGAAAAATTAGAAGATTTAGTTGAGACCCAAAGCTCAACACGTCCAAATAGGTCTGATAACTGTCACGTGTATAACAAGAAACGTTTGTCTAGTAAATGTTGAAGTCTAAAACGACGAGCAGTTTCCTGTCGTTTTAGTCTTGTATGTGGATTCCAAGTTAAACGTTTGTCCATTTGAAGGCCTAGGTAGCGGATCTGTTCAACAGGGATCAGTATAAAGACATAAAATTATTTAAACCAATATTTGAATTTAATTTGTTTGTCGATAAAAATCTTGTATTGAAATATGGAATTCAGCATTATTTCAGCTACGCGTGAAAATCAATGATATTTTCACGCGTAGCTGAAATAATTTTTAACCTACTTAAAATTACATTGATTAGTTGTTGGAAAAATACGTAAAAGCATAATTAGACATCCAATTTCACAGAAACAATTTTATTGACTTCATCCAGTTGGACTTAAATTTATAACCATAAAAGTATATGACAGTATGCAAACCTCGTTTCTGGGACTCAAAACTATACATTTTAAATATTATTATAGTAAAATTTATTATGTCCTAGAGTATTTTATTGTAAGAATTGAATACGAGAATAATTAAAAAGTTTCGTGAAGCCCAAAGCTCAACACCATATGTCTAAATGGATCTAATTACTGTCATGTAAATACGTCTTTTGAAATTGATTGGGAGCATTTAACGCTTGTCTAGTTAATGTTGATGTCGTAGAAAACCATGAGCAGTTCCCTTTCTTTTAATTATTGTAATTAGTATTATTTTTAAATTCGAAAAAATTATCTATTCGTAGAGCATATTTAGTATTAATTAAATATAGTAAATATTAATTTTAAAACAATATACTACAATATAATCCACTGAATGCAAGTCGAGACAACTTGTTAATCAGGAATGGTGATGTAAAAGAAACAGAAAACAGTTCAGATACGCACAATTGTATATCAATGCAATTAGAATTGAAGAAAATTACTTGCTACTTTAATTAGTATTTTTTTATTTGAATAAAATAGTTTAAAACTAGATTTTTGTTAACACAAACAGATAAACATTTCCAATAGTCCCATTTTAAATTTGTTTCCAGTGGGAACGGAAAATGCGAACAGGTAATTACTTATATTACATATTTAATGTAGGAATAAAATGTCATAACCTACCTACACAACTCCCCCTTCGTCTCTTAGCACTCATTGTCAGTTTGCTCTAGGTTTTGATATATATTTGAAAAGTCCTATTTTCCTATTAAATGAAAATTTTTTATAAGAACAAATCGAGGCTCTGGGTAATAAACTATTCAGTTTTAGAATCTTCAGTAAACTCTATTTCCTTTATTTAAATTATATGACTTGTAGACATGTTCCACTGGATAAATCGATTTTCATTTTATTGTTCTAGATTCTAACTAATAAATTTTATCCGCAGTAGTAAAATAGTAAAATCGATTACAGATCTAACTAGGTGGGGTTTTTCTCCAATAAAAAGTCGATCATAAATTTTTCTGGAGGATAGAAGTATCAAGCCGCACCACAGCGGGGCCAACTCTAGATTGAACATGATAGGTCAAGGAACCGTGATCTCTGTCCATGTGAAAGCAAACACAACTTTTAATATAACAATCCAACATATAAATATATACTATTATACAAAAGGACAAGCCATTTTTAGTTTGTGATCATTAACCGCGAAAACTACGGAACCAATCTGTACCAAATTTTAACTACATTATCTTTATAGTAGGGTTGGGCGATAGTCGATAGTTGGCACTCTCGATAGGCCGATACTATCGGTTGAGAACTATCGATTGCTATCGATAGTTTTTTCTTTTTTTTTCCAAAGCTATTCAATAAAGAATTTCGACTAATTTAATTAGATTCAATTATCTACTTACTATTTGAAATTTGCAGGATTATAAATTACAGTGGACCTTCGTTGTTATGCGGGTTAGGGGGAAATGAAACCTCCCGCGTTATAGACGTACTCGCGGTATAACGAGGGCAGAAGTATGAATTATTAGTGGTCAAAAAATAATGAAAATGCACTCTGATATAAACTCGGGCAACAACTAAAAGAATAATACACAGTTTTTAAAAAGGAAGTGAGGGGATTCTATGAACCAAGAAGGCAGGAATAGACAACTTCTCCGTACATCATCTAGGTAGGTTACCGGGAAGATATTCAATCGACATCGTCTAAGCAACACATTTCGGCTTTTTTCCAGGACGACACAAGCGATGTACCCACTCTTTCCTACAGTTTTTTTTTTTTAAATTCTAATAAAAATCAAACTTTACAAAGTTGTAATATTGAAACAAAAACAATGAAACTTGGTTAGACAATTGTAATTCATTCTAAACGTTCTATTTAGTTTTACTTCCTAGGTTAACAACCAGTTATAATATTTTCCTTTACAAATTCCTTTTAATGTTCAGTAAAATTAGAAATGTGTTTAAAAAAATTTAACAAATGTAACTTAATTGTTAGAGTTCCCTTTTTCCCAGAACTTATCAAACTTTGGAACCTTTTCGTTTTTTTCTCTTGTTTTTAAGACTCAATTTTCTAATTGTTTTCAAGTTTTCTATTGTTGGTTTCAAAACCAATATACGATGTAATCTTATTTTTTATTGATTTTAATTGAATCAGGATCGGGATCGGAGCTTGACCCGCGTTATATCCGAATCCTCGGTATAACGAGCCGCGTTATATCGAGGGTCTACTGTATAAAATTATATCATAAAGATGAGAGAGAAAAACTAACTTATTTGAATTTTATAAAAGGTATTTACAATTAACATGGTTAAAATAATAATGAACAAATCAAATCTTCACAAAAGAAAAATAACAAAATAGTCAATTAGGATTGATGAATTAAGATAAAAAAATATTACATCAATTAGAAAATAGTCTAAAATTAAATACTTTTGAATCACTAGAAATAATAAAATCGTTAAAAACCGATCTATATTTTTGTTTAAATGATCAGATTAACATATCCAATAGCCCCATTTTAAATTTGTTTCCCATAGGAACGGAAAAACCCAATGACTCATAAGGGAAACCCCATTGTTAATCTAAAACTTAACCTACCTGCCTCCCCCTTTTACTTCTCACAAATTCAGTGTTTTAGTTACCACGAAGGTGAGTGCCTAAGCTTGATTTCTTGTCTCATCTTTTTAAAAAACTTTAGTATATATAATCTATGTACCATAGTACTGATGTGTTGAAGAAATTTTGTATGTTTTAGAACTGAAGATGAATGTTTAGCATTCGAAACTAGTTTTCAAATAAAATAGTCTCAATAGAAGTGGAAATTAATTCATCAATCCTAATTGTATTGATCCTTCTATATCATCATGCGTACCTCAAGTGAAATAGTCAATTTAAGATTCAAGTGTGCTCCTTGAGCCACATATAGAAAAACTAGCATTTCTGCTTTCCTTTGGCTTATTCTTTGAGAGAACCTTTTAGCTCTCGGAATTCCGAATTCAACTTTTAAAAAACTCGACACTGAGCACAGAAAGATCAGAATAATTCCGAGAGTTTCAAAACTTGAAATTAGTAAAAAAGATCTAGTCGACACCATCGATAGACATGACCTATCGATATATCGATAGTAACTATCGACTATCGCCCAACCCTACTTTATAGTTCAAGGATGATTTAGAAATAATAAAATCTACTGATTAACTGGTTATTCCAAAAAAAACAACACGATAATATGTTGATAACAGTGAAGTTTGGAAATTGACCGATAGGTGGCGAGCGCCATTCTACATGAGCGGTTACAAAGGTACGGTGTTATATAGAGTTTAAAATTGATAATAACATTTACTTATATTCAATTGGATGATTTAAAAAGTTTTAAATATGTGATGTGACATGTGGATTCCAGTGAAGTTCCGTCTATAATATAGATTTGTATTTGTATAGCTAGATTAAATAGATTAACTGAATGCCGTACGTTAGGGGTTCAAGGACAGCGACAAATCGGCCTAGATCCACGGCTTATGGTAGTTCATGGTCAGGGGCCAACTTGGGCGCATAAATCTGAAGCAGATTATCCTTGGGTCAATTCTCCGAGAGGCCATTTTACATCCGGGAATGGTTTTAATAACCAAAGAAGTATATCATTTTGTGAGTACACTTTTATTTGCTTGGTTAAAATTAAGAAAGGGTGTTGCCCAGTAAAAACGCACATTGGAAAAACACCGTCACCCTTACGGCTGTGCTCAGGGAAATTAATTATCCACAGACATCCGACCAAGGAAAACCGCAAGAAAGTTAAATTTTCAATTCTATGATATCTAGTTCAATTTTATACATATATAAATATAAATATATACTTCTGTATCCAATACTTCATAAACGGTCGACATTAAAACTCCGACAACGACTGAATACATACACTTACTTACTTAAACCCATATGGACATACACCACACAAATATACGGGACTGCTAAAAATACACACCTTAAAAAATAGAAATATTCCAATCAAAATTACTCAGAATAATCACGAAACCACCTGGGTACATTTCAAACCACACACTTCACACTGATTTAGAAGTACCCACAGTAAAGGAACATATACATGATGTTTATAGATGATTTCACGACAGACTTCATGGATATAACAACATGCTCATTAATGACATGGCCACGACTGACATACCTGCAAATACTCTCAGAAGGCTTAAAAGAAGCTGGATGAGAGATTTGCTCAAATAAATCCCTTTAATCCATGCCATAAGGAGGTACTATTGAGTACTAGTCTCCCACACACCATACAAGGCCTGTAGTATTCAATTTCACATCACATTCACTGATTGTTACCCTAATAACAGGTGTGAATAAAAATTTGAAAGAAATATATATATATATTTTAGGTCTTAGAATGTACCTAGTACAGCAAAAGACCAGACCTCAAGAAATCAATCAATAAATACATTAGGTTTATATCCATTAGGGGCTTGGAAAAAAAAAAATATATATATATATTATATATATTGGAACTGATACAAAATATGTACATCAAGTAAATGTGCTGTTAACTATTACAATAACATGACAACCTGAAAAGAACTACTCATCAGTAGCACTTCAAAAAAAATTCTACACTAAAAGGTCTCTAGGCCATCTTCTATTCAGAGGCCTAGCAGGATTATCGGGAATGGTGTGGGAAGCAAGTTAAGAAATTAGGAAATTTCAGTGGTTATGGAGCTTACTATGAAAGGGTAGATATTTGGTTTGGGCTAAATCTGCAACATAAGGAATATTAAGATCTTTATGGATAAGTTTATTGGTGACAAAGTAAGGAATATTGAGGATTTTTCGAAGGATTTTGTATTGTAAGGATTGGATACGGGAAGAATTAGAAGGTTTAGTTAAGCCCTAAAGCTCAACTCCGTATGTCCTAATCGGTCTAATTACTATCATTTGAATAAGTCTTTTGTAATGAATTGGGAGCTTTGATCGTTTGTCTAGTAAATATTGAAGTAGTCTGTAACGACGAGCATTATCTTGTCATTTAACTCTGGTATAGTGCTAAATATTTTGAAAATTATGAAAATGTAGTTATTACTATTTCTTTTTTTTTTTCTAAATGATGATGGGTTATAGATCGTCTTAGGAATGGAGTGTATGGCAAGTGAATGACTTGTGGATTCAAGTGGGTATGAAGTTTACAATAAAAGGCTATGAATCTGATTTGGGCCAAATCAGCAACATATAGAAACACTAAGATCTTTATGGATGTTTGTTTCTGACTATAAGCGTTGAGGATTTTTCAAAGGATTTTGGTTTCGCAAAAAAATCTTCAATTCCTAATTGCATTGATCTCTACTAACATGCGAAACTCATATGCGTACTGAAACAAAATTTGATGAGAAATATACTAAAATATAAAAAAATATCTTTAAAAATAATTATAACATTAGACGAGGACTCTAACAAACCAATAGACTAAGAACTTATAGCCCATTTATAATCGACGAATACTGATTTATTAATATCAAGGCTTTAGAAAACTATCAAAATATTTTAGAGAACAAGGGGTAGTTAAATGATAGTTTAGAAGGAGTTAACTAGCTGCAAAAGAATAATAACGCCATTAAATGAAATAAGTGCTGCTGAGGAGGAAGTAGCCATTAAACTGAACCTAAACCTCCAATGGCATTTTAAATCATTTAATTGTTTCTCGAATTTCTTCGAATTCTAGTCCAAGTTAACAGCAAACCTCCTATATCTTTGTCATTCGATAGTGAATTAAATTTATTATATTTATGTATTAATTATAATTATTTAATTTAAATTATTTAGCTTAAATTGTATAAGACTCATTTACATAAACAGTAATTAGACCAATTTGGACATGTTGAGTTGAGCTTTGGGGCTCCACTAAACCACCCAATTCATCTCGTATCCAAAATCCTAAATGTCCCTTAAGTAGTCACAAACAAACTAATCCATAAAGATCTTAATATACCTTACGTTTCTGGCTTTGCCCAAACCAGATATCAATCCTTTCAAAGCAAACTTTCAACAACCATTCAAATCCATTAGTATCACAAATTCCTTCTCATTCTATTCCAGATATTCCTCCGAGGCACCTGAAAAGAAGATGGCCTCTAGACCTTCGGTTATAGTACTTCATTATATAGAACCTTTATAAGTGCTACCAATGGGTAGATGCTTTAAAAACAAGTGACGGAACATTTTCATAACTACTTGATGTATTATATTTTGATATTATATTATCATCTAAACTATATTATATATATATATATTATATATATATATATATATATATTTTTTTTTTTTTTTTTCTGTACACATCATACTTAAAAGTATACAATGTACATGTAATTTTAATTTTTTTTTTTTCTGATTATTATTTAACATATACGAATGCATAGTACATGTATCAAGGTCAGTATAAAAAATAAACAAAAAATAAAATAAAATAAAGAACAAGAAGTTATATAACATAAATAATTCAAAATTCAACAAAATCAAGTAACAAAGTTATATATAGAAAAATTTATGAATATTTAATGGTTTAAAATATTTCATATTTATATCCACTATTTTAATGATGAAATTTTTAAGAAATATTTTGAAATGTTCAAATAAATTGTTCATCAAACATTGACCATCCATCGGCCAATGTCCTAGTTTTTTATTATCCTACACATGTTGGTATATACTTGTACTGTAGCTAACTGTAAGTTTTGAAATAACTTATATAATTTTATTGTAACCTGTTTTTTCACTGTAGGGCATGGTTATGAGAGCAATATAGTCTCGAAACGTCGCCAAAATAGTTGTTTTTTTTTTATTAATTGCTTGAACCTCAAGAACCTTACTAAACATTTAATA
The DNA here is from genome assembly GCA_003667255.2 of Euschistus heros. Taxonomy (NCBI): domain Eukaryota; kingdom Metazoa; phylum Arthropoda; class Insecta; order Hemiptera; family Pentatomidae; genus Euschistus; species Euschistus heros. The sequence continues at coordinate 389,515 of RCWM02000556.1, forward strand.
GTAACAGTCAAGATATTTATATATATATATATATATATATATATATATATATATATATATATATATATATATATATATATAATATATATATATATATATATATATATATATCACAGTCCTTTTAACTTAATTTTTAAGATATAGGGTTTTCCCCACTAACCCTTGTTAACTGTCTGTTTAAACTCACTCCCCTAGGTTAGTTGTGTACTAGAATTGTTAGTCTATTCATATCCACCAGTAACATTGTAAGTAGCTTCATACTCCTCTATATTCTGTAATTATATATATTTTTATTACCCTACACATGTTTTTATATACCTACCTGTACTGTAGCTAACTTTATGTTTTGAAATAACTTGTATAACTTATATAATTTTATTGTAACCTGTTTTTTTCATTGTAGGGCATGATTATGAGAACAATATAATCTCGAAACTTCGCCAAAATAATTGTTTTGTTTTTTTATGACTGAACCTCAAGAACCTTACTAAACATAAATATATATATAATTAAACTAGATATCATAGAATTGTAAGTGTAAATTTCAAGTGATTGATTATACAAAAAAATATCTGAAACTAAACCATCAGCTTTCCTACTACTTACCATGTTAACCATTATAAATTTAGATCAATTCATTACCGTTTTCATGGGCATTCATTATAGTGTTTATTTCATGATAGTTTTTATAAGATCTCATTTATAATAAGAAAATTCAACCCTGGCCTAGTTTTAAATTTAATTTTCCGATATTTAATTTCATTAATGGAACCTATTCCTGATTTTCAGATATTCTCAAAATAGATTTACAAAAAAAAAAAAAAAGTTCTTAATGTATCCGTGGGAAAAATCTCTTCCACTCCCCTCGAAGCCCTGCATAAAATTCGAAAAGAGGATAACTTTTTAATGCATTTTACTCGAAAGTTCCGAACCGATTTATAAAAGTTTTATGACTCCTGATAAAAGAGATTGAGGAGTTGATCGAATTAGGCAAAATAAAGACAAGTTAAGAACTTTTAACTAAAAGTTTAAAGCTTAGTTGAAACTCTTTGGATAAAGCCGATTAGACCCACAAAGGGATTAAAGAATATATTAGTAAGCTAAGTCTATTAGGCTAGATCTCAACTGAGCTGGAGTGGTTAACGAAGAAAATTGTAATTAACACAGTTGTAAATAGATTACAATATGAGTTGTAGATCCTGAAGATGGGGCGAATGTTGCTCCGAAACATGTTGAAGGAAATAAAAGATAAATAGGAGTTATGCCTTTAAAATGAAATATTTAAAATTAAATCTCCTTCAATAAAATAGTTGATTGATGGTTAACGAAGTCTTCAGTTCAGTCCGAGTTGAGGAAGACCTTTAACCAACGGCCAAAATGTAAAAAAAACAAAAACAAAAAAAAAGTCAAAAAGACTTGAGGAACACATGATGGTATAGAAGGATCAATACAATTAGACTGTCCTGCTTCCCCTCCTTCAAACGTGCAGGGACCTGCACGCCTATGCAGGTCCATGCTTGCTCACTCCATACCCATCGCCCGCACTTCCTCAATCCTGTCAGTCATTGCCAAGCCTTGAAGGAAACTCCTCATTTTTACAATGTTCAAACTCGAGTACCGTGCGGTATTTAATTCTTTTGTAAAGAGGGTCTTAATCCTGCGAAAATTAAAGAGCGCTTGGATTGTGTATATGGGCAGTCCTACCCCTCCTATTCCACAGTGAAAGAATGGGCAAAATTATATATGTAAGGAAGAGAACGTCTAGAAGATGACCCGCGTCCTGGTTGCCCATAGTAACGAAGTTGGGGCTTTCAAAAACAAGTGTTTTGGGGATCATCAAAAAACATTTGGATATGAACAAGGTTAGTGCAAGATGGGTTCCAAAATGCTTTCAGCTGCTCAAAAACGGGAACGAGTACACTGCTGCAATGATTTATTACGCGTATTTTCCAAGCTGCATATAATAGGGAGAAAATTTTTTTTAACAAAGACGAAAATAATTTTTTTCATAGTATAAAAAGTATTTTCTTTCACGTTTCCTTCTATCCCAGGCCTTTATCACTTCTATCACTTCACTAGTTTCGAATGTTTAACAATCATCTTCAGTTCTGAGGAGAGTTTGTTTGTTATCTTTTTCTTTCCGAGATGAGAAAGAGTTTTAACCAACGGTCGAAATGTAAAAACGTAAGACAAAAAATGAAGAAATGATAAAATGAATACTTGAGGTAAGCATGATGGTATAGAATTACCATTACAATTAGGATTAATGAATTAATTGCCACTTCTATTGGAATTACTTTATGAATTTATGCTTATTTTCGTTATTCATCTAAATGAAAATAACTATTAATTGAATAAAGACTCAGGAGTAAAACTAAAATACATCAATTACTATTGATGAATTAATTGAAAAACTATCTTCAGCCTCCCGTAGAATTGCCACTTCTATTGAGATTGTCCTTTTTATTAAAAATCCTAGTTTCGAATGCTAAACATTCATCTTCAGTTCCTCGAGGTAACTAAAACATTCATCTTCAGTTCCTCGAGGTAACTAAAACACAGTGTTTAAGTTATTAACTAAAACATAACTAAAACAGTGTTTTAGTTACCTCTAAGAACTGAAGATGAATGTTAAGCATTCGAAACTAGTTTTCTAATAAAATAATCTCAATAGAAGTGGCAATTAATTCATCAATCCTAATTGTATTGATCCTTCTATACCATCATGCGTACGTCAAGTAAAATACATCAAGAAGAAAATGGCCTAAAATTAAATATTTATAAATCATTAGAAATAAATAAATCGTTCAAAACCGATTCAGATTTTTATTTAAATGACCAGATAAACATTTCCAATAGCCACATTTTCAAATTGTTTCCAATAGGAACGGAAAAATCCAATGCGTCATAGGGGAAATCCCTAGGTAAACACCAAACGTTTAACCTACCTGCCCTCTTCCACAATGGATATATTTCAGATATCCGTTAGATCTCCTCAGGTGACTACCAACATTTGATTTATTGTCTTAAATTTTTGAAAACTTTAGTATATATGATCCATGATACATAGTGCTGATGTGTTAAAAATTTTGTATTTTAGAACTAGATGAATGTTTAGCATTCGAAACTAAAAAAACAGGTTCCGTTAATTGAACGTTCCAATAACTGACGTTCGGATAATAGACGCTCCACAGTAATTTAAAATATAAATAAATAATATTAAGAAAAATGAAACCTGAGAGAACCGTCAAAGTCATATAAAATAAAGAGAAATATATAAACGGCAATATAAGGCGATTCCGACACGTTGAAGAGAGGATAAGTGGATCGGACGTGGCGGCGACAGGAGAACCGTCCAATCTAGTCTTGGAATGGACCGGGTGATAAATTTCTCACATTTACCGCGACCAGCGCATCCACATCCATCCAGTCCTCCATCCTACTTTCTACCTCTAACATATTAACTCCTTACTGCTGGTGGTCGGCTTTATGGATCCGCGGTAAGGGATTGGGCCCCTAAAGGTATTATCTCAAGATGGGTCAGAATGAAACAAATTATAAAGAAAGTAAAATTAGAACACAGAAACTGAAAGAATATTGATTGAAATTCAAAGAAATATCTGTGTCTGAGAAGAAATATGCAGTCAAAAATCGATAAGTCGAAGTGAACCCCATTTGCTGATTACGTTTATATGATAAATCGTACCAACAATCGTTAACTCAAGGTAAAATTTTTGTCTGCACAATTCCTGAGACTCTTAAAAGTCGAATTTCCTGTGGCGGGAGGCTCTAAAAGTCGAAGTTTCCTAGAACGATGAATACGTACAAACCAGTCTACCTCAACCCTATACTCGCGTATCCTCAGCACTGTTTCCTTCTCCCCTCCACCGTTAGCTCACCACCTAGAGGCGCGAACTTTTAGTATGTTTACCTTCTAATTACTCGTAACGAAGCTATGAAATCAAAAATAATCGTATATATCTGTTATATCTCCTCAGAACTGAAGATGAATGTTTATCATTCGAAACTAGTATTCTAATAAAATAATTCTTATAGACGTGCCAATTAATTCATGTAAAAATTGATTTATCTTTATTTTATCACTTTCATTTGATTGTCTTTATTTTTTTTATATAATTGTATTTGTAAGGATATAAATTTGTTTTTCCTACATTTTTAAGTGTTGGGGCTTTTTTTGACACGGTCTAGATCTCTTAGTGTTGCTCCAACCGAAAATTCACCGACAGTTTCATCAAAAATTTAATGGAAAATATTTTTGTTATATAAGGCCCGATTCACACAGAACGGACGTGGCGCTTTTGTCTCTTCGCGTTTGTCCTATTAAAAAAAGTCTGTGCCACGTCTCCGCCACGTCCTTTCTGTGTGAATCGGAACGTTTGTTTAATAGGCGTGGCACGGAAGAGACAAAAGTCCGCGCCTCGTCTCTTTGCCGTCTCTCGCTAAAGTAAAGTTTCGGTGAAATTGGGTCTCCTTGTATCACACCCTTAAATATATAAAACGTTAAAAATCCGCTTTATATTGTGGCATATTAGACTTTATCCAATAACATTATGTATAATTTTTTCTTTCATCAATCTCTTCTGCCTAGGATATGTAGCTAACTAGAATAATAAGTTTCTGTATCCTACTTAGTATAAGGGCGCTCAACTCAATTAAATTCTTTGTAATATTTTTTGTGTAAAAATAAAATAAAAATTATATTTTATAAAACAACAAAGACAGCAGGATGAAAGGAGGAAAAAAAAAGTGATAAAGTAGAGTTCCGATACCTAATAAAAGTAACGATTTATACAGAAAAAGGCTGCTTCAAAAGTCAGCACCTCGTTAAATTTTTACAGCTCAGCACACAAAAATAACTTCAGAATATTTTTAAATTCTCTCAATATCGAAATCACGTTACAATTCTACAGGGACCAAAATAACCTTTATCGTTTTTATTATAATGATGTTATTGTTGTTTTTTTCTGCTGTGAAAATCCCGAGTATTTGTAGTTAGTTATATTTAAATATATAAAGTTGAAATTCAGCGTTTTATGATCTTATGTTCTTTTAGTCTTTGATTTAGTAATCTTCCAGTTTTCCTGTGTATTTAGCTTCACACTCGTTACATTTTAGTTCCAAAAAACCACTTTTTTAAAATAAGGTCTATTTTGTCTCAATCAAATTGTTATGATAGAAATTTCATATATATATCGCCTTATAGTAAATTTAACTAGATTTGAGATGGAAACAAGAAATTTTGGATCAGACGAGTATATTCGAAGTTTGGCGAAGAATGTAGCAAAAAACAGTGGATTTTACAACTGTACCCGTTTTAAGCGTATCTGCATGTGTATTTTACTGTACTTGATCAAAATTTCGAAAGTGGGACAAAAAGTAAATTTAATCAGCTTTTAGATGGTAAAAATAAGTTATGCATTTAACTGATAGTTTCGGAGTTATGCTTGTTTTCGCGGAGAACTGCTTGATGAAGGGTTTGAAAACGGTGTCAGTTTTGAAAACGCACCCGATTTCGTTATTTTCTGCTAAGGCTTATCACTGAGTGTAATTTAGCAGTTGTTTAAATTTCAACTGTTTATGTTTCCGTTAACCGAAACATCAAAATTTGATTATGAAATCAGGATTTTCGTTGTAATTATTAATTTCATTTACATCTTGCTGTAAGTTGTGACGTCTTCAATATAAATGAACACATGATATATATTCTTATAGGGAATTTAGTGTTGTATAAGTTCTATCCGCACGACGTTCCTCTAAATCATTGGTTCCCAAACTGGGGGGCGTGAGGACATGTCAGGGAGAGCGCGAGATAAGTTGAACATCAAATTACACGTAGTCTTTCTAAAATTCTGAATTTTAAAAGACATAGCACAATGTTCTCAGTTAATTGTTTATGTTCGGTATATTTAAAACGAAAGAATAAAAGACGAGCTACTCTCTTCGTTTATATTTGCCTTTTTCAAGCACCTATTTGTGGGAAAAAGCATTTTCAACACTTGTGGCAATTAAAACAAAGTATCGGAATAAACTTGATGTTGCTAGTGACTTGTGTTGTGCACTTACTAAAACTCAGCCACGAATAGGCATACTAGTAAAGAAAATGCAAGCCCATCCATCTCAATAACCAACCTAATCCATTATTCTTTTATTAATAATTTTTGTATTTTGCGAAAACTGATATTGTTGTAACTTATGGCAGTATAAATAAATGTTTTGTTTTCAATGTAACACTTATTTGTTTTTGTTTTGTCCTTAGGCCCAAACAATTTATTGTTATGGGGGGGGGGGGGGGGGGGCACGAGAAGCTTTCATTTCAACAAAAGGGGGCGTGGTACAAAAAAGTTTGGGAACCCCTGCTCTAAATTGAACGAGTTAGGATCTAGAAAACTAAAATAAACCAAAAAACATGAGTAAAAAACAATTTTCTAGAAACAGTCCAGTTTTTCGTAAAAATCTGAATGACTAAACTTAAAGCAAATTTAATAAGCTAAAAACTTAAAACTTGAACATTTAAATCCCCCCTCCTTGGAATTTGGAGGGACTTTATTTGTTCTTAGGGACCATCCCCTAAACATTCCTGAAAAAATTGGAACTAGTATTTCTGGTTCCTCTGATAGCCCATTTTTTGTTTACATTGACCGGACTACTAAATTCCATACTTCAATACAAGATTTTTATCGATAAACTAATGAAATCCGAATATTATTTGAAATATTCTTCTTTTAATAAGTTAAAACTAATAAGTCTTTTAATTATGAGAGAGGGCAAAGTCGTGAAGGGGTGTGCTGGTAAATTAATGTTTTTTAAAGATTTGTATACTATTTATCTTTTTATCTTTGATGTAGTGATCGTTCAAGTCTTCCTTGGAATTTAACTTCTCAGTTATTGCATGTTATACACACCTATAATCCCCATAGGACAAATCCCTTGGAGTAGCTTCTGCCTAAAAATGTGTGTGTCAAAAGAGGAAAACCTTTTGGTAGTGAAGAGCCGTATGATCTGAGAGACCTTAGGATCTCCAAAGAAGAGGAGGGGAGCCGCTACTTCAGAGGACAGCTACTTTAGTTAGAGTGCCCTCTTCATAACTCAGGCCGCTTGGTTACTAAAGCTTAAAAAAAAAACAAGAAAAAAAAACATTGATATAAGAGTTACAGGCATCAACAAACAGTTCGGATTCTCTGATATATTTTGTTATGTTTTGGCTTACATTACAGTACTTCTTCAAGTTTAGTTAAATAGAGATGCTAACAAAAAAAAAAATAAAAAAAATAAATGAGGCGTCCAGTTGCAAATCGCAACAAAACCAAATTTTCTAATTTTTTCACCAGAAGCCAAAAACCATAACAATATGATATGAATGTAATTTTTCTTGTATAATTAGCAGAAAAATAGATTGTTTTAGTTGGGCAAGCGTAATAAGGGCCGCTGTTGAACAGTTTTTTTTAAAAATTGGTTTTTCTTATGTACTTACTTCGTTTTGCATCAGTTTTGGGGACTTACTCCGATTTGAAACAGTTTGAGACTTACTCTTGTTTGATAATTAAATAAATTCATGTGTTGAGTTACAGAATTGAAATGATGGATTAAAGAAATGATTTTATATTCAAAAATGTTACTTATTAGCTTGGTGAACAATAAAAACGGATAGTAAATTAATAAACGATATACGTACACACATGGACTAGTCCATGCAATCACAATACACATTTTCCTAAACAAATTATTATTCTTCCTCATCATATTTCTTGACAAACTTCCAGTAAAACTTCTTTGAAAATGGTTAAAAACAATTTATCATTAAGAAATATTTGTATACATAAATGTGATTATTTTGTAGAGTATTGAGGAACAAAATAAAAACAATAAAGTATTGAACTACGTAGTAGTATCAAAATATTATTGACTCTGTTTTTTAGTAGGTAACTTTAAAATTCAAAACAAATATCAATCTAAAAACTTTTTTATAATGTTTAAAAACATTTGTTAGTTTAGTTTAACAAACAAAAAAATGAAATATAATTTGAAAACTGGACTAGTCAATAGTAATTACGATGACAATAACAGGCAACTTTTCTAAACAGCTGATTGTGTTTCTTCCTCCTCGTTTGTGCCTCCTAAACAGATTATTTGTCAGAACAAATAATATGCATAATATGGCAGCCATATTGTGAGGTACTCCCTTTTGGTACTGCGATGGGCATGGTTTTATTCCCTTTTGCAACAGTACGTGATTTTTAATTGTAAATTTAAATTGTTTTTCCTTCGTTTTTAAACCTAAAACCTAGTCACTCTCCTGCGTGGCAAGGAGCTGGATCGAACGGTATAAAAAACTCAATTTAGACTTTCGGTGGATTTGCTATGTTTTGCAATTAATCTCAATAATCTCTTATTTATTTATTTTAATCCAAAGTACTCCAAACTATCGCAAGTGTTCGTATTTTAACTCTAACGAAACCTCATCTAATCACCCTAATATTGTTTTCATCATATTTCGAATTCCATCAAAACCTTACCAAACATTCCAACCCTCCAGCTCAATCTTTACCCATTGTCGAGGCCGACAGTTTAGTATTTAGTACATGTCTAATTTGTTTGACTATACGCGGCTCCTTATCTTACAACTTCGTTGATCTTCGAGAAATTACGTGAGTCACGTGACGTGTTACGAGCTCCGAAGATTCGCAGAGTGTGCCACGAGACAATTGGTGAAGGAGTTGTGCCTTCCATGGCACAGTGGGGCCATTCGTGAATCTAGCGGGACAAAGGTGTGAAAGCGATCGTATCGATAATTTAATATTTTTTTATCATCCAGAACAACTTGAAATGATTAAAACAAGGTTATTGAAAGGTTGATAAAACATTTAAAATTTTATTTGTGACTTGTTGTTTTATTAAGAAAAAAAAACTTCACAAACCATTTATTGATCTATCGATGATTATATAAATTGATTTTTTTAAAAATGAAAATACCTACTTTATGATGATAATGTCAATATTATGACTGGAAAAACACCTCTGTAACAACTAACAATTTCTCTGAAGTTTTGTTCAGTAATAACAAATAGAATTTATAATATATATAAATCAGGACAATGTGTTATCAAACTATAAGCTTTAACACTTTAATACTTAATTTCTATCTTAAAACGAGCAGAACTCAAACAAATTATATTGTTTTAAACTGAAAAGAAAATTGTAGTCTATAATGATTTGTCATCTTTGATCGAGATTATCACTATCATCACTATGCTGGTCACTGAGTAAGGGTACCATAATCGTATCTGCGTCTGATATTACAAGCAAATTGAGAACACTATTACCTAAAGTCGAATTATTCTCTGGTAGTAGTCCGTATCAGGTAATTGAAGGATCAGACGAAATAAACAAATTATTCATTATGTCGGTATTGGTTACTGTGCGAGACATTTTCCGAGGAAAATGTTTCCTGTATCTCTTTATCTCTTTGTGTTGGCTTTTTTTTTCTTCCTGGGAGTTATTAAAACTGAAACCTCCAGCCCGTAACGCTTCAGCCAATTCCAATCGCGCAACTGAAAGTACTCCGCCTGAAACACAATTTTTGGTGCTACTGATAAACGGGCAAAAATGGGCAGCCAAATACAATATATTCACTAAAATTAAATGTCCCCAAACACACAGAACCACAATTTAAGACCTACGTTCACCTACCTAAAAAGTTCCAGATTAAAACGTGAATATGTTTTTTTTACTTGTGGACTTTTTAATTGACGTACCGTCTGAGTATCTAAAATGCCGTAAAATTAAAAATAATTTGTACTAATACTGAGTATTATGAATGCAATTCATCGTAAAATGTAAAAAAATAAGAAAACTTATTACGATGTTCACTGTCGAGAGCTTGAAAGAATACTAACTTAGTTCTTAAATCGTATAGAATTAAAGTGGTATTAGTTTGTTATTTATTAAATCGCTTTATTGACATTTCCTCAGCCTGATTCACTTCATGTCTTCCAACATTTAGCCTGTTAGATCAACCACTTTCTGCATCAAAAAATCAAACTTCATTTTTGGACTTTTGTCCCGCTAGATTCACGAATGGCCCCACTGTGCAAGGAGTGGAGCTATGGCGTCCGACAGAGGTCTCTAGCTATATGTTTTTGCATTCGGTGCGCAAGGCCCGACATTTCCAGATCTGATACTAAGTGACTATATAGCATCATCTACAATTGTTTTACTCGCTATGAGCCTGTGAACGGTATTTTCTATCATATATTCGCTCACAAAGTATAGCCATGGTTAAACCATAATCTATTGAACTTTACCTAGATAATGTATTAATGTTTATTTGGTTATAAAATGAAAAATTGAATTGCATGTAATGCTAAATTATTATTAAATTATAATTGCTAAATATTATCATAATAATTTATAAGTTTTATTCATTTATAAGATGAGGAAAAGAGCCTCTATGTTATTTCAACTAATCTTGTTGATAATAAAATAAAGTTACAGGCAAATTGTTTGTTGAACTAGGGTGGTTTATTGAGTGGACGGTTTCGGCTGAGCTGGCTACCAAGAGTGTCATGCCGGCAGTACACACTCGCCGAGGCAAGACGAATGCAGGCGAACACGAGTGTATACTGGGTCACCTCGTGTTAGTTCTGCTAACATTATGCTCGGCTCGGCAGCGCTCCGAAAAAAGTCGGTCTCTGGGCACGAGTCAAAGGACCGAGAGGAAACGAGCGACGAGGCGAACCAACCCAGTACACACTCGCCTAAACTCTTGATTCAGATTTCTGTGAATTTTATTCACATCTAAGTTTCGATTCATCACATTTCAACGCTTCCATCGTTCAATTTCCAGTTCCTTGCTAATTAAGGAACTAAAGAAAAAAAAGATTAACTAAAAACTAGTGAAAAAAAATATTCCCTAATGGCTTCATTTAGCCAATATATTTTTTATATTTCAAAATATATTTAAGCAATAAATAAAATCATGAAATCCTAAAAAGTTATTTAGGTGGGTTTTTACAACTTCTAATTAAAAGAAATTCTAAGTAGTTAATTAAAGTAGCTAAATTTTCCTCGAAAGCTCGCTTAAAATAAATATCCAATCAGAAAATATTAAATAAATTTGGACTTATATAGTCCTGTTGCGTTGAATGTTTTTATCTACCATCTCCGTTTTTTTTTTCCAATTTTTTCGTGGTTACAATGTACACATACTTAAAATATGCGTAGGCTGCAATAGCTGCAACTGCTGTAACCAGAATCCTTACATCCGTCTTCATTAACTTCCAAAAAAACTATAACAACCCAACTTCTACAAAGTTCGCCTTCCCTCGTCTACGAGCCACTCGGCGAGTGTGGACTGTTTGGGATCAAACCTCGGCAAGTATACTTAAGACCATTGGACAAACAAGACTAACACACCTTCACCTAAGAAGTTTATTCTAAATTTAAAATGTGTTGTTTTCCAATATTAAATATTTTTAACGAATGAAACTACAAAAAATCTAGAAAAATAAAATACAGGAAATAATTCCAAACTATTCAGTAACTTTAGGAAACGACAAAAAAAATATAGAGCAAGCAACATTCTGTACAAAGAAGAACTCTTTCATATTATTGAAATCTTCCACTTTATTTTTGTTATAATATTTATTTATTTATTGTAGAAAAAAAACGGTAATTGTTCGGATCGGCGACACCAACCCCTAAACGCGCTCAGAATACCTTTTATCGATTCTAACCTTGTTCTGATTTATTTCGATGTTCTAGTCGCTGCTTTTAGAGGGGAAAGGTTATTATACTACATTTACTGAGAAACTCTAAATCCCTGTTCAAAGTAATATTGACTTCTGTTTACCTTCTAATATTAAAATGAGAAATAAGGAAATAATGAAGTGGAAATAAGGAAATATCGAAATATAAGACACTAAATCAATTTTGAATTAATATTAATTTAATCAACAATTAATATACTACTGAACCACCTGTAAAGTTAATTTCTGATGAACTTTCTGTCAGAGAAGTGAAAAAAATAATTATAAATATAAAAAAGACAGAATCCTTTAAATCCAGAAGTATTTATTTAGCAAAACTCCTGTTTATTTAACATTTGTAGCTAAATGTTTCGGAGACAATGTTCCATCATCAGGCTTCTATTTTTTTTTAAAAACACATTAATCTATAACATTATACCAATAGTTCTACAATTATATAGTAATGTGTCATTTACCTCCATGTTATAAGCCATTATATAATATAAGACAGAATCCTAGTTGAAAGTGATGATGTCAATTTCTGCTATATTTTCTCATGGGAAGTGGAAATAAGAAAACATAAAAAACCTGTGATATACTTTCTCACATTTATTTATAAACTGATATGTTTAATTGAATTAATTATACAATCTGTCTCACTTTAGCACAAAAAGTAATATGGATGACAAAGAATCCATTCACAAAATATGTATACTGAAATTTTATCACTGAAATTGAAACAACAAATACAAATATATAAAACACCAAATCCATGTACAAATAAATCCTGTTAAGTTTTATAACAATTTTACAAGTTGTAAATTTTATCACTTAAATTGATAGAACAAACATAAATATGTAAACCACCAAATCCATGTACAAATTAATCTTCTTAAGTTTTGTAACACTTAACACTTAACACTTAACAAAGATCGACTTTGACAAACTGACAAATGATGGGCAGCGAAGGTAGTTTCTTGTTGGCTTTTGTTTTGTTTTTGTTATTTCTTTTCTTTTTTTTTGTGATTTTGTTTAAATATTTTTGTTATATTACTACGTTATGTACGTTATGCTAAACCAATCATGTTAACTTTTTATAACATTGTAAAACATGTAGTATGCCTGTAAGGCATGGAACATGTTAATATACAAATAAACGGTCTTTATATGGGGATACCATATAAGGAAAAGAAGAAAAAAAAAAAAAAAAAAGTTTTGTAACACTTTTACACACAAGATAAGATGAAATAAGAAAACATGAATTCATAAAACACTTAATCCTTTATGAAACTCATTTTGTTAACTTCTGTTTTACTTATTTACATTTAAGAAGACTAAATATCAATATAACAAACTAAACAACACAATCCAAGCTGAAACTGTAGAAGTGATTGTTTACATGTGAGGTTATAGGAATGAACTATCGAAAAATGTAAACATGAAGTGAAGCGTAAGGATCGAACTGGTCGGTGTAGCGCGGGTCAGGCCAGTTTGGTGGTGTCGCCGATCCGAACAATTACCGAAAAAACAAACCTTAATAACGATAATGTTTTACACATATTATTGCAAAAAAAAAAAAAAAAAAAAAATCAAACAAATATATTCCTCTTAAGGGAGGAAGACTGTGATTCTCAATTAAAGCAGTTTTGAAATTAAAAGGTATAAAAAAAAAATTCTGTTTCCAAATAAAATAAAAAGATACTCAACAGTTCCCGTGAACTGAGAAAAATAAATTAGATTTATATAAAAAATGGTTTAAGCAGGACGTGCATATATTATGAATCTTAACGTCATATTTTTTTTTTGTATCACGTAAATATTAGAAAATATATCTAAATTTCTGCATTGTTTAAGTTTAACATCTTTGTGCCAATAATAAAATTTTGTCGGAATTGAAATCAATATATTTTGATGTTGCCTCATTATTTTTTCTACTAAGGTCTCGAATCAAAGACATTTCTACCAAATGTCTGAATCAAAGTAGTAGAGCATTAAATCTATTTTGATTTCATATATATTTTGTTGGCAATTGAAGCGAAAAAGTGAGGTGAGTATTATTTTTTTTTCTCTCGAAAATTATCGAGTTTTAATAACACGTGCGTCGAAAACCATTGGAATTCCGACAAATGTCTATCCAAAAAATTTCATAGAATTTTTTTTTTTCCGGATTTGACGACTTAGGTCATATACCGAGACCCAATAAATTGGACCGCCAGTATTCGCGGTCTTCCCAATCTCCTTCCCGTAATCCTCTCGCCGTCATTACCTCCTCAACTACTTGAATCCATGTTTTCCTTGGGCGGTCTCTTTTTTTTCTTTCTTCCGGGACGTAGTTAAATATCCTTTTTGGCCATCTTTCTTGGCCCATTCTTCTCAAATGGCCATACCACAGCATCTGTTTGGTATGAATGGTATGAACTATAGTGTTTTCCGCCTTAACTATACTTCGTATGGCAGAATTAGTCACCCGTTGAACCCTGCTTCAACACAGCTTCTTCTCCAAAAATCCATTTCAACAGCTTGTAAGCTCTGTGCATCTCTTGTTCCAACCACCCACATTTCCAAACCATGAAGGATTACTCCTTCAAAAAAGGAGTGGAAAATCCTCTTCTTGGTTTCTAGTGAAACATTTGGGCTCCACAGTACAGAGTTGATCATGCCAATCAGCTTTCTTCCGTTCTTTATCTTTTCTTTTATGTCGCTCTCAAGCGTTCCCATGCCATCGATATAAACTCCCAAATACTTGAAGATAGTACTCCGATGTAGTGACCAATTTTCTAATAGCAGAGAAGTTGTAGATGCATTGAAGGCCATGTAATCTGTCTTCTCTTTGCTGATTTCTAGGCCCCACTTAGAATATTCTTCTTCTAGCTTCCTTAGCATATAACTTAGATCTTCTTCCTCGGAAGCTATAACTACCTGATCATCAGCAAAATGTAGACTGTACAAAGTTTCCTTTCCTATTCTTACACCCATACCTCGACATTTCCTTTTCCACTCCTTCAAAACTTCCTCTAGATAGAGGTTAAAAAGTGTGGGTATAGACAATTTAATTAGGTTTAATTATGATTTATAGCATATTTTCTTCAAGTTCACTGTTGTCGAGATATAATGGATAAACCCAAAAATGGGACCTTCTACCCTCCCCGACACCGTATGCTCACCCCCCAGGGGCGGGGGTCTTTTAGTATGTTCACCTTTTTACTAATCATAATGACGTGTAGTAAAAATATATTGCATATTATATGTTCTGTACACCCCTAATTGCAGCACACTTGGACTGGGGTAACACTTATCCGCAAAAACACGTTTGTCGGTACTCTTTTGGCTACAACTCCGAAACTAATAGCTCGATCCAAAATTTCCTTCTTCCATCTAAAAGCTAGTTAAACTTACTATGATGATGGCAATAAATATGAAAACATATGAAAACAGATTTTTTCTAGAGACTTGAACAGACCTATATTCACATCATAACAATGACTATCGAGCTATATAAAATTTAGAAAAAAAGTACAATCAACCATAGTTTCGAAATTTTTTTCACTGTTTTAGATAAGACAGGACTCAACGATAATATCAAAATTAGAATTAAAACTATTAAATAATTATATACGTCATTGTTTATCATTTCTTGAAAGTTTCCCGTCATTTGAGAACGACTCATGTATATGAGTCTGTATAGTTGTAATAGGTGGACATGTTAAATTTTAGTCCACACTTCATTTTTTAAATAAAATGTTTGTTTTTTTTTTCATTAATGTGAATCCTTGCTGGGATTTTTAGACCCATGTTCTCATATAATCTCTTTTAGGCGAGAAGCCATCCATATCAGGGACATAAAAAAGGTCGTTGACGAAGAACAACCAACAAAAAAAAAAAAGTTTCTAAAACTCTGGCATTTTAGAGACAGAAGTTTTAATGACAGAGAGTGGGGGGGGGGGGGGGGGGTCGCGTGCCCGACCACCACGGATTTGCTTTTTTTTGTTCGGATTCGACATCAATCCAACCCGTCTCCCTCGTTTTTATCGCTCTTTCAGTGATGTATCATATTATTGCCTGTTATTTGAATTCTGTTCCCTCGTTTTTATTTTTTTATTCTCATCCTCAAAAAATATATATATAACAATGGTTTTGTGAATGTTTGTTATGGGATGATAAAGAACTGTTGGAATCATGATCATTAAAAAAAAAAAGTATTTTTTTGAAGGGTGAGTAGTCCTTATGTACTAAATCAGGAAGAACGGGTTATCCTACAAGTTATTAAACTATTCTAACCAGGGTGGGGAGATCAAGATTTATTCCGTCACAAAATAAATTTTAACCGTCCAGGTGGGATTCGAACCCACGACCTACAGTACCGAGCGTGCTGAGTACCTCACCACAACTCTTTAGGCTATCTAGTCCCCATCGCGAAAGGTTTAAACGGCACTCCTATGGATAAAACCTAGGAAAATAAAAAATAAATATTACAGAGTATTAGGAGAGATTTAATCCTGGGGTCAGCTTCGGGTTCTGGAGACCCTCTTGGAAACACGTATCCTCTATTAAGTGGGTTCAATCATTGCTAACCTCATCACTTCCTCTGATTTCCTTTGGTCTCGAAACAATACTTTCCGGCAAACTATAGAACCCAATAGCGTTCATGAGTCGTAGCGGTACAGGTTCCAGCAGGGAATATCTTCTAAACTCAAGCTTCTGCGACCTTCATTCAACTTTCGTAGTACTCGACACATTCAACTGACCTAATTAGAGAGTAAAGCTGGAATATCCTAAAATTCTTTCATACCCTCCATAAATGAAATATGTATTCCCTATTATTTTTTAACTCTTTATAATTTTAATCGTTTATTTATTTAAATACTTTATTCATTTATTTTTCAATGTAAGTATAGTATGAAAGTATATTTGTGGATTCAAAGTAAGACGTTCGTCGAAAAGGAACCGTAAAACAGTGAAATCCCAACGCCCACTTTACATTTCTCAACTCCTTCAGCTCAAATCCTCTGTTCTTACCCACCGAACCCGTTCCCGCCCATCAGATTTGTACAGTCCTGCTCATTGCTCCGCTGCTTTGACAGATCATTCCTAATCCGATCCTCGTCCTTATGGAACTCCATCCCTTACACCATTCGCCATTCAAACACCCTATCCGCTTTCAAATATCACTTATTTAACTAACTACTGTCCATCCAGATCCATGAAAACTGTCATTAGCCACTCAATAGTTATATAAAATATAAAAGCTTATGTACACGAAATTTTATTGTTTTTACACAATTGATTCACAAAATGAATCAAAATATTTCTGTTTCCTTTTATTAATATTTTTAAGCTTAATTTTTATTTGTTATCATTATTAATTACCATTTTATTATATTTAATAATATTTCATAACCATCTTGAGGCTCTGAAGGCCCTTGATTGTACATTATTTTTTATTCTCAAGGGACTTAAGGTCCCAGAATAAATAAAGAACTTTTTTTTTCTTTTTTTTTTTTTTAAAACTCAACTCCGTATATTAGTCCAGTCAATAAATTCTAAATTAAGGGACGTAGAGTCCATGAAATATCCGATTTTTTTTACCTCAAGCCTTCTTTAGGAGTATTTAGAAGTTAGACATACTAAAAGTCACTGCCCCTGGGGGGGGGGGGGGGGTAAACTAACAGTGGGGAGAAGGGAAAAAAGTCCCATTTTGGGGTTTTTCGATTATATCTCGAAAAAGATAGACTAAAGAAAATTATGTTTCGAATAAAAATTAAAGGTAATTAAATTTCTTATAAAGTTGGTCATATACATATTTGTCGAACTTCCAACCGTTTCCAAGATATTCGTTATTAAAAATCGATAATTTCGCAAAAAAAAACATTTTTACATTACTTTTTGTCAAACGATTCCTTCAAGTGCCAGAAACGTAAATATAAAATTAAATTAAATTTAGTGCCAGATCTTGCAACTGACTAGAAGCGAATGTTTGACAAAAAGTGAGGTAAAAATTATTTTTTGAGAAAATTATCGATTCAATATCGCATATCTCGAAAACTGATGGAAGCTCGACAAATATGTATATGATTAATGTTATATGAATTTATTAGCTTTAATTTATCTGTATAGGAATTTCAATTAGCTTTAATTTTGATCTGTAACATATTTTTTTAGAGTCCACCGTTTTCGAGAAATAATCGAAAAAAACACAAAAATAGGACCTTCACTCCTCCCCTCACCGTTAGCTCACCCCCTCAGGGGTGGGGACTTTAAGTATGTTTACCTTCTAACTACTAACGAAGCCCTGAGGACTAAAAAAAATGGCATATTTCATGCACCCTGCAATATGTTTATTGACTGGGCTAAGACTCAAATCCGTATATCAAAATGGGTCTAATTATTGTAATGTAAATAAGTTTTGATAATTTATCGGAAGCTTTGGACGCTTTTTAAAACGACGTACAGTTTCTGGTCTTTAAGTATCGTATGAGGATTCCAAGTAAGCCAGATTTCTTAGATATCGGATCTGTTCACGGGGGATTGATGGAATGTTACTAAAGGGTATTACTGTACGAGGTTTACGATAAAGCAAGATCAAATGTCACGATGAAATATACTCCACATTATTTATTAATTTTTATTCTTTCAAAATCAATGATTTAGAAATTTCTTCTTATATATATCCGTTTATAACTATAGATATAATTAGGTTGCAGATAAAAAAGAAGCATACCTAAAAATAAGAATATGATATTTAAAATGCATTGTGAAAACATCTATAACATTATGCTGAAATTTATTTTGAAATACATAAAATAACATTAGGGTTCAGAAAAACACGTAAACGTAAAAATAATACAATGAATTTTATATTTTATTTTAGAATGAACCATTAATAATGAATCTAACTTAATTCATTGTAATGTAGACACAATTGACGTTAGGTTCAATTGAAAAGTTGAGAGTGCAGTCGAAGGAACACTTCTAATAATTATATATAATTACATCTATTATCCTTTTGAATACAAACTCAACTATCTCCTGTTTAATTAAATCATACCGAGTCAATTATTAGATAGCATATATTGAAATCCATTAGTTAATTAATTAATTTAGGATTGAACTGCGCCGGAGGTCTCAATGGGGGATGATTCATTCAACAGGGATTGAATTTGAATGTGATGACGCAGATACAAAAAGGGATCCGAAATAGCAAGCTAGCGTTGCAATGTCATCACGATGCAATGCCATCACGGTGCAATGTCATCACGGTGCAATCAGTTGATGAAACTCCAATTACTTATTTGAGGACGCCAAAAGTACCTTACAAAGGCTCCTAAAAGCAAAAGGTCCAAAATAGATTTTTAAAACGAAACGCTATTGAATAAACAAACGTAGAAAAAAGTTTAATTAGATGTGTTGTTTTCAAGAAATAGTAACAATTAATAAAAATAAGAAATGGCCTGAAAAAATAATGAGGGTTTGGAATATTTATAACAAGGACTTCTGAACTTAAAAGAACATTCATAAATTTATTTAGATAAGATAATTATAGTTATGAGGTGCCGTAAAATCCAAATAACTTCCTTTACTAAAGGTTTTAAACTATAAAAACAGTTTCAAGTTTTTAAAAATTGTATTTAAAAATAAATCAACTATTATTAATAAATCAACTAAACAATAAATTCTAATACATATAATATAGTTAATTCTATAAATCTCACTAACAAAAACTTTTAATTTAATATGAAGATCTCTCAGTAGTAAAAGTTATGTAGAAAGTTAAAGGTAAATGAGTTATTAAAAAGTTAATTTCACACATTAGTTTAAAAATTTCATTTTCAAACCGTTGTAACCAATTTTTAAAAAGGATAACTCAAATTAATTTAATTGGTTTCATGCAACATTTTAAATAAATCAAAACAAAACTTTTGAGACAAAATTTAATTTTTTTTAAATTCAGCTCATTGCAGCTGTGCGAATAACTTTGTTTTTAACCACAACATAAAATTACAGGCTGTGAAATATTAAAACAATGAAAGAATAAAAAGGTAGTTTTACATATTGTTGTTGAAGTAAAAAATTAATTTATAAGTACGACTGTATATAGAAAATTACATAAAACAATGTATAAAAAGCCTGAGTATATACACATCTAAGTATTGATAATCATTATAATAATATTTAAAATAATCTTACCTAATCACAAATCTTATTTTGTATTATTGGGCATAGCACTTGAAAAGACAGCAGTTAAAACTTCATCACCAATAAGAAAGTTTATTTACAAAATTATTAAATTATAGGGATCCGAAACGTCAGAAGATAACAATAGTTGATTGTAACCTTCCACCAACAAAATACACATACATAATATATAATATATATACATATGCTGCTTTGTATTATTAGTTATTTATGTATCTGATCTTTTCAATGCGGTTTTTGTATTTCGTATATTTTTTTTTATCCATGCCATTCTGTATTCCAATTGTCATCTGTTTATCGGTTTCTTATTTTTGTCACATCTTGTATTTTGTTTGGCAGGTCGAAATGTTGGCACGTATTAAAAAATTTCTTCTTAGACGTGTTCCTCTTTGACTGCATCCCTCATCATCTTCTTCTCCATTAATCATAACAGTAAGCTATGATTTTATCATAATATATTCTAGTTAGAAAATACTCAGAAACAGTAACAGTCGAAAGGAGCTCACTCTTTATTGAGTTAGTGTTTTTTCTATACCGTTTGGGAAAAACTAGAGATCATTTTTGTTCACAATAAAATAAATATTTTGAGCAACCCATATTGGTGTCCTACACATCTTGTAAAAGTAGGCAAATTGTTATGTCAATTGTATAAAAGGATACCAACGCCTTTACAACTTGGCTACTTATACATGATAAGTAGGTCTCCAATATGGGTTCCTTCAAAATATTCACCTTATTGTAGACAAAAATTAACTTATCTAGTTTTTCCCAAATGGTACAGATATATAACGATAGTTGAGCTCTTTACTGTTCCTAATCTCATAATATCAAACTACGCAATAGAGCATTATTCCTTCAATGAAAATTTCATGTGCTATGTATAAAACTTACAAGTTTTAAAATAACAAGCATAGTATTCGCGTGTTGGCAAAAGGGTAGCACCTCCACAGCACCCCACGGGTGGTTCGAGTATTCACATCCTTTGTTCAGTCATACAATAAAAGTTTTCTACCTGCTTGTCCCTTACCCTTTAATATTTGGGATAAACAAGATATTTAAGTTATTCTAAAATTCAAAAAGCTAGGAAGTCAGTGGGCGTGTCCCAAGTACAGGGGGTGGAGCCTATACTTTAAAAAGAGCCGGGAAAATATTTCGAGAGCAGTCTGATTAGTCCCTTTTTCCTGCCTTGGTTCTCCAAAGCTGATTCCTTGAGGTCTTCGGAGCTTGACCCAGGAGCTCCTGTCATACCTCTTAAGATATAGCCGATCAAGATGTAGTCATTTCCAAATGACACCTCACCGACGAGTTCCACTTCCGCCGATGACGCCTTGCCCTCGTCATAGCATATCCCTCAAAGATAAGTCTAGGCTAAGTTTCTTATGTTAAATTTAAGATACTAGATTAAATTATGATCCTAATTTCCGTATTGTAATTTTATGTGTCAACACTTTTTTTTTTTTTTTTTTTTCTGGTTTTAAGATTTGTTGCCAAATCCTATATAACCAAGTTCAATTTAGTTTCATTATATTTGTTATGATTGGTTACTTTGTTCATCTTTTTTTTTTAATTATAGTTTAGCTTTTAATTTATCTAAAACTTCAATCAATTTAACTACTTTTTCCCTGTCCAGTTCTTTTAAGTATTCTATTTCTTCTTGAGGATTAAAATTAAATTTTAATTCAGACCTAATTTTTTCGAACTTTTTGCATCTGAATATTATATGCCTGGGGTCTTCCGGGAAGTCACACGTCTCACATTTCCCATTGTCTTCTATCTTCATTAGGTTAAGATATTTCTTTGTACAGCCATGATTTGTCCTGAGTCTTGTTATTCTTACAATGATTTCTATCAATATTGGTACGGATGGCTTGAAACCATGGGGTTAGGCTCAGTTTGGAATGAACTTGATAATAATCTCTGCCCTTAGATTGTGACTCCCAGTCATACCTGTCCTGCCATTCTTTTATCGCCTGCTTCTTTATAGCTCTGAGTAGGTCTGGAGTTGGAACTTTGGCATTATCCTTTTCTACTTGTTTATTTCGAGCTACTCTGTCCGCCTTTTCATTACCGGAGAGGCCTCTACATGGCTAGTGTCAACACCTTGTTTAAATATATATCTGGATTTTTATTTAACAATAGTAAAATTCATTTACCATTTGCATGCCACTTATTTAAACTATATATTTTGATTACTCTCCTTTATAATTAACAAATCTTAATCATTGGCCCCACGATAACCTTCTAGAGAAGTTATTAGATTAATTATTAATTAATTAATTATATAAAAATACTCATTTACAAATTGTCAGGAGATTAGGTCCTGGCTGGCATCCCTGTATTTAGATAAATGCATGATCCGGACTCACACAGAAAAGGACATAGCACATGCAAGCGAGAATTTTCAACCAGGTTAAAAATTACCAGATTAGGTAGCTGAACATTACATAAAAGAATAATTTGACATATAATTTTTATTTTTGGTGTATGAATTGGTAAGCCAAATCGACAGACTATTAAGAAACTCTTACGAATAATCGACTACATTATCAGAGCTTACAGATAAAGGCCCATGAATCATATTTTTACTAACAATATAATGAAAGGGTCCAAATTTTGATTTGGTAATGATTTTGATACAGCAGAAATAATTTTATTGATTTCATCTGGTTAGATTTTAATTTCTAAATATAAAAGTATATGAAAGTCTGGAAAACCTCGTTGATGGCACTCAACTTTGTACATTTAAATTCCAATTACTATCAATTTAACTATTGCTAAACCGTCCTAGAATTATGAAAATGTGGTAGTTAAATTTCTGTACATGGATTCAGTAGTTTTGCGGAATGGTGTCAACTATCGGTTGTTGTTAACATTTTAATTGAAAATAAGTAAATTTTATCATAAACATCCAGCTCTACATAACACCGTAGCTTTGTAACCTCTCTCACCTAACGGTAAATTATTGACTTCACGTGCTTTTTTAATCACAATTTAATTAAAACTCTGTAAATTTCATTATTGTTAAACCTTCCTTGAACTATGAAAATGATGTACTTATTTGGTACAGATTGATTCAGTAGTTTTTGCAGTTAATGATCACAAAAAATGGTTTGTTCTTTTATATTATAGTACAGATAACAGTTTGTGATTTTTTTTTCATTTATTGATACTTACAACTGTACAAAAACATATACACAAAGTAAATGTGTTGATAGTGAATACAATGGCATGTAAATAACTAGTGGAGAACTACTCAATAGTAGCACTTCAATGAAATCTACACTAAAAGGTCTCTAGGCCAACTTCTTTTTAGACGCCTTGGAGGATTATCGGGAATGGAGCGGGAAGCAAGTTAGGAGACTAGTGGATTGAAGTGTTAATGGAGCTTACTATGGAAGGATAGGTGGTATCTGGTCTGGGTTAAATCAGCAACATAAGGGACTTTAAGGTCTTTATGGATAAGTTTACTGGTTACATAGTAAGGGGCATTGAGGATTTTTCGAAGGATTTTGGATTGTAATGATTGGATACGAGATGAAATGGATGGTTTAGTGGAGCCCCAAAGCTCAACTCCGTACGTCCAAATAGGTCTAATCACAGTCATGTAAATGAGTCTTTTGTAATTAATTGGGAGCTTTGATCGTTTGTCTAGTAAATGTTGAAGCAGTCTGTAACGACGAGCAGTTTCTTGTCGTTTTAGTCTTGTGGATTCCAAGTTAGACGTTTGTCCAAGTGGAGTCCTAGGTAGCGGATCTGTTCAACAGGGATTAGTGGAATATCATTAAAGGATACTGTAGGGCAGGAAGTCATGGGTTTACGACGAAGGGTAAAGGTTTATTATCCTCCAATTTCTAAACCATTCTTGAATGTTAGTAATATGAGATTGTAGTGATTGGGATGCAACGAAAGGATTATCATTTACTGATAACACACCTGTGTCATCAGCGTAAGTGGTGAGGACAGTGGTAGGATGAGTCGGGATGTCAGCTGTAAACACGGAGTAGAGAATGGGACCTAGGATACTGTCTGGAGGAACTCCGGCAGATTGGGTGAAGAGGGAAGAATAGGATAATTTTTGGTTTAATTTGAAGGTTCTGTCACTGAGATAGGATCGAATAATAAGAAAATATGTAGAAGATAGGAATTGACAGAGCTTATGCAGCAGTCCAGGGTGGCAGACTCAGTCAAACGTTGTAGTATTTAAAACTGAAATATTACACTCTTATTAATTAAACAGATCGAAAAAAGTAGTTAGTTATCGTAATGTCAGGAAAAGAGTAATATATCAAAATTAAATTTAAAATAATGAAAATTACAGCTAAAAATAAAATAAAAAAATAATTATTTGGGTTAATTTTTTTCCTATATTCCTAGTTGTCATGGAGAAGTGGTTCAATCAAAATTGTCCACATTTCGGTATGGCACTTTTGATCGTTTTCCAAAATCCTGTAATAACTCTTAAAATACGATATGCGCCAAAATAGATACCTACTTAAAGCCTTTATAAAAAACAATTTTTTACAACTTAGATATTAAAAATCCTGTTTTAAAGGTTAATATTTAACTCTTTTTTTTTTTCAAGGTAATTTGACTTACCAACTTCTTCACGACAGTCACCGATATAACAAAAGATGAGTTCTACAACTAATTTCACTTCTGGGACCAGTTCCAGCTGTTGTAGTAGGAGGGAACCCCTTTCTAAACCATTATCTAGATAAATCCAAAAATAGAACTACACGTAATAGGTACACCCTTGACCTATTGAAATACAGCCTGTCTAAGATGAGTAATGGAGTTGAAGTTTTTTTCGATCGTCAGCAACAGCCTTAGTTATAAGATGCCTTATGTATAAGAAAAGTAAGTATTACTAGCGAAGAAATGACTTGCTACTTGTAACAGTTACTTTTCGGTAACCAGTTACTGTTTTACCGGTGCGCATTCTAGCGGTAGCTATTCGAAATTAAAACTTCCAAAGCTCCATCCTTTCAGCACGAGATCCTCAGATTCTATTCTAAATACAAATATAAATCACACTACATGCCTTTGTAAATTGTACTTTAATGTTTAAAATTTGATATTATTCAATAAATATGAAATCCTAATAATATAATATTAAATAGACAAGGTATTCTAAAATAGCTGAAGGAGAAAAAAAAAATAGCCAGAAAAAAAAATAAATAAACTTTTTAAATTTTAGTATGCTTAAATAAACCATAAATATTATGAATAGTCTCTGAATGAAACGCACAACAATTAATAATAAAATGACAATAGTAAAAAGTCTGAGAAGCCATGAATAAATGGTAAGTTGTGAGAAAGATTTAATTAAAAACTAATAATATTATGTTATTAACAGCAGAATAATATTATATAAATAATATATGAGGTATATTATATATATGGACAATATAGTTTATTATAATATAATGTAATAAATTAAATGGATAAATAATATATAAGTTTTTTATTTTATGTTTAAAGCTTATATAGAATAATAAATGAACATTCTATGGCTCTTTTGCTAAAAAAGCGGACCGTAGTGAAGAGCGGTGAGGGAAATGCCGACAGCATCGGGGCTAAGTCGGTATATGGTGATAAAGGGAAAATTTAGTTCTAATTTCGAATGTCTACTGCTATAATGCGCACCGGATAAAAAGTAACTGGTTACTAAAAAGTAACTGTTAAAAGGAGTGTGCCTCCTCTTCGCAAGTAATGCTCATATAAATAACTTGTGAAGAACTATTCTTTAGTAGCACTTCAATAATAGATTTACATTAGAAGGTCCCAAGGCCATTTTCTTTTCAAATGCCTCGAAGGGTTGTCGGGAATCGAGTGGGAAGCAAGTTGGGAAACTAGTGGGTTTGAGTTGGTATATAGCTTGTGATGGAAAGATAGGAATCTTGTTTGGAACAAATCTGCAACATATAGATCATTTAGATCGTTTTGGAAAAGTTTATTTGTGGCATAATAAGGACCATTAAGGATTGTACGAAGGATTTTAGATTGTAAGGTATAAACATTAATACATTATACAATTAATTAAATCGAGAGGTCACTCAATCAATACATCGATAGCAATATATTGAACAAATCACCCTATAATGCAATATATTATTTATTTGGATATATACAGTATATTATATGGATAAATAATATATGAGTATAAGGGATTTATTTTTGTTTAAAACTGATGTAGGATAATAAATGAACATTCTGTGGTTGCTTTCCCTAAATAGGCGGACTGTAGTGAAGAGCGGTGAGGGAATTTAAAGGCTGGGAAACATCGGGGCTAAGTTAGTATGTGGTGATAAAGGGAAAATTAAAATCCTATTTCGAATGAACACCGCTAGAATGCGCGCCGGTAAAACAGTAACTGGTTACGGAAAAGTAACTGTTAAAAGGAGCAAGGCACCTCTTCGCAAGTAATACCAGAAAATATTAAGACATAACTAAATTCTAACTGAATTAAAAATAATTTGTTATTAGCTCTGTAATATAAAATGAATTTATGAAATATATCTTATATGAAGTATAGACAAATTCAACAGCGCGGTATTGTAACGGAAAACCGATGAAGACAGTTCTGAGAAATTGCACGTAGGCGTGACATCACCGAATTGGCAATACCGCGGGAGGGATATTGCTGAAAATACATCTCGATCTCGCCGTTTGGGGACCAATGACAGGAGAATGAAATAAAAAAAAGTAAATGTCAGTCAGTTGATTATCTTACTCAGAAACATTAAATAATAAGTTACAATACAAGCAGATTTATGAATAAAATATTTCTCACTATATTATTGCTACACCTGTTTAATAGGGATAACGTGTATGGGGAAACGTCACAACACTCTCAAGTTCATGATTTTTTTTTTTTTAGAAAACTGACAAGGGGACGTTTAGAGTTGTAACTCACAGATTTGAATGCCGATCTATGTGTGGGTAGTTGGGACCTATAATAGTGCAAACCTAGAGCTATAGCCGCCAATGGGCATTAGGTGCCAAGAAAAAAAACAAAATATGAAAATCACATTTATTTAATTTTTTTCTCAGCTCTCAGTCAAGATGAAGGAATGGTTCTTGTACGTTTAATTGCAGTTGTGTTATTCGAAATAAAAATACTTTCATTATGCTCAAGACACTACCCGGCTTTAGGGTGCTCAAACACTCCAAAAAAAAATGACAAAATTCCAAGAAAATCCTCTGTAAGTCTGTGGATATTTTTTTTTTTTATTTATTTTTTTTTTTTTTTGATTAGCCACTGACCTCTTAAATCTGTGAAATTTTATCAAAATATAAAATATTGAATTTTTACCCCTTTCGAGGTGGTTAAAATTTTGAATTTAATATTTTATCAACAATTTCTAGCGCCAATAACAACTGCTGTGTTCAACCGAATACAATAGTAATAGCATCACACGAATCAGCATACATTTTGCATTTTATCCATAACATTGGGTTTACTTCAAATTTTAGTGGACAAAAACTGATGTGAATGAAAAAATCCGAGGTCAGCTATAACTTGAGATATTTAAATAAGGGGAAATACTGCGACCTCCGGATCTGGGCTAAACTGAAAGTATTTTTATTTCGAATAACATTGAAAGATGGTATATAACTGCAATTGAATTTTTTATTTAAAATTTTTTTTTCCTTGGCTCATAATTCTCATTTGCAGCTATAACTCTAGTTTTGCACTATTATGGTAAAGGTCCCCGACACATAAATCGGCATTCAATTCTGTGAGTAACTACTCAAAACGTCCCCTTGTGAGTACTTAAGTACATTATAGGGTTGGAAAAAGAAAAGCAATAAAAGCATCCATTGTGTCAACACAAGAATTTTTAGAAGCAACAGTAAAAATAAAATGAGTTTACTACATAGAATAGAAGATTTTTCATGACGCCTAATATTTTTGGCTAAGGTTGTAATTCGTATGCAGATCTCCATTATGAAGCGAACAGTTAAATCGTCTTATGGTTTCCTGTATGGTTCTGTGGTCGCATGGAGGTTTCATATAAGAAGGTTATCAAGGTTGATTCTCTCCACCTCATGATTATTTAATACACACCTGTCCCTTTATCTACTACCAACAGCTATACCGGAATGTAAATATAAACACAAAATATGGTTTAGAGTTAGATTTTTGAATCTTTACAAGGATTGTGGGAATTTTTGGTTGTAGGCAAGTCCTATATCATTTATATCCTGAAATATTTCAAAATAGTATCCTTCAGGACGAAAACTAAAAGTATAACAATGGCGGAATAACCTTCGGCTATCTTAAAATCCGTTAAATCCTGGAAGATCCCAAAATGGTATCATTAAGAACGAAAACTAATAAAATTAAATTAAATTAATATTCTTAAGGATAAATCCTTATTTGTTGAGAAGTTTTGTTTAATAAATTGTTCTGAGATCACTCCATTTCTTGAGATTTAAGTATCAAATAATATCGATCTCAAAAACTATTAAAAAAATCGATAATACCTGGGATTCGATCTTTGATATCAATATAACTCAATATCAAAATAAATCAAAGTTAATAGCTTTATTTTATAATCTTGGTATTTGTTCAGTTATGGGGATATTAGACGATTTGTTCATATTTAAAATATCAATCAGATCAATATTTTTTATTTATTTCCAAAAGATATTTCTTGTACAAATAACATACAAAATAAAACAATTCTTTTTTTTTTTTTTTTTTTTTTTTGTCTAGCAGCACTAGGACTTTGTATAGATAATATTAAATTATATAAGTACTACGAATATAAAGAAATAGTTTAGACACTTTTACATGAAAAAAAAATATAATAAAATAAATAATTATTTCCCCCACTTGGGAACAAGTTTCATGGTTAGAAAGGATTTCCTGGGATCAGTTGTGGATTTTGCCAGTGAAAGCTCCAGGATGTCAACACTCACCCTTAAGGTGGGAAATAAGAACTATACCCTGATCAACGCCCACGCCCCCATAAACGCTGATAATAGGTGCAATCCAGATAAAGTAGAAACCTTCTGGGAAGAACTAGAGGACTCGATCGTTAAAATCCCACAGTCACATGTCAAAATCCTTTTGGGAGATTTCAACGCACAATTGGGAAAAGAGAGAAAATTCAGAAAAACAGTAGGAAAATACCCGGCCCACTGCAGGACCAACAGAAATGGCGAAAGATTAATCGAACTCTGCCAAAAAGCAGAGCTGAAAATTATGTCCACACACTTTAAAGCAAAGGCAAGTAAAAAGAAAACCTGGGTATCCCCCAATAGTTACCTAGGAGAATTTCAGCTGGACCACGTAGCCATATCAGGAAAATACTACAGAGAAATTCAAAATGTCAAAGTGAGAAAAGCAGTAAACGTTACCTCTGATCATTATCCATCACAGATCAAAATAAAAATGTACCCAGCAAAGAGACATTACCAAAAGAACAAGAACCAAGTAAGAAAAATAGATAGAGGGAAACTGGTCAGAATCTGCGGGGATACTTTCGAGAAAGACTTAAAGATACCGGAAAATTGGGAGGAAGTCGCTGAAAATATGGTACGACTGGCTGAAGACCTAGCCCCAGGAGGAAAAGTCCAGAAAAAAGAATGGTGGAACACCGAGTGCGAGGAAGCTATAAAAAACAGGTTTGAAGCCTGGAAAAAATGGAACCAAAACAAAACCAAAGAAAATCATGAAGAACTTATGAAAAAAAGGAAAAACGCACACCAAATTCTGAGGAAAAGAAGGAGGGTCTTTCTCAATGAACAACTTACAGAAATAGAAGTAAATTTCAAGGAAAACAACGCCAGACTCTTCTATAAACAGTGCAAACAGAAAACTAAACCCTACACCCCCGCTGGCCTGACACTAAAAAGGGAAGGAGGACCAGCGGCACAAAGTAAAGAAGAAATCTGTGAGGAATTTGCAAAATATTTTGAGAAACTGCTAAACTGTGAGGAGCCAAAGGAGAAATTGGAAACAACTGATAATACTCCTCTGGAGGAGGAATCCTACCCACCAGATAATGAAGAGCTGGACGACATCATCGCATCCCTAAAGAACAATAAAGCGGCAGGGGAGGATGGAGTTATCGCTGAGATGTGGAGACTCACTGGGAAAAACTTCAGGAAAATAATCACGGAAATGTTGATGGACATCTGGAATAAAGAAGAAATCCCAAAAGAATGGAATACCGCTCTAATACACCCACTACACAAGAAAGGGGACAGATCTAATGCAAGCAATTACAGAGGAATATCCTTGCTGCCTGTAACATACAAAATCTTCTCTAAAGCTCTCCTAAACAGGTTATACCCACAAGTAGACCCAAAAATCGGAGAATACCAGGGAGGTTTTAGGAAAACCAGATCATGCCAAGAACAGATCCTGAGCCTCAAACTCCTGATCAGGCACTACAGAAACAAAAGCAGGAAAAACCTATTCATCTCTTTTGTGGATTTCAAGAAAGCTTATGATTCCGTGGATAGAGAAACTCTACTCAGAATACTCCAAGAATATGGTGTCGATCAGAAGACCAGAAAACTAATAGGATTAACCCTGTTGGAAACCGAGTCGAAAGTCAAGTACCAGGGACACATCAGCAAACCCTTCCAGATCAAAACGGGTCTCAGGCAGGGAGATGGTTTGTCGCCAGTTCTTTTTAACATGGTACTGGATAGGATCATGAGGGAGTTATGGAGAGAAAACGACTCAGGAGCAGTACTGGGGACCAAAGGAATTTCGTAAAAGTTAGATGCCTCGCCTATGCGGATGATCTCGCCCTTCTTGCAGAAACTGAAGAAGAAGCTATTGCTCAGATAAACACATTATCAAGAATCGCCAGGAAAACGGGCCTACAAATTTCTGCAGAAAAAACAGAACTCATGACCACAGACATAAAGTACAAGAAAAAAGAAGTGAACACCATTTGTGGGAAAATCAAGGTTGCACAAAAGTTCAGATATTTAGGAGAAATCATCTGCAGTAATGGCTCGGATCGAGAGAGTTTTAAGGAGAAAGCCACCAAACTGGAAAAGTTATTTTTCAATATCAGGAGTTTCTACAATAAGAAGAATTTGTCCATCAAAGCCAAGGTCAGACATTATAATACCGTGATCAAGCCCGTGATACTGTATGGGACCGAGACATCTTACCTCCCTAGCATGGAAAAGCTGTTGAAGGTAGAAAGAAAGATACTCAGAAAAATCTACGGACCAAGAAAAACACCAGAAGGTTATAGACTAAGGTCCAACAGAGAAATCTATAATAACAACAAGAGTCTAGAAACCGATATCAAAATAAGAAGACTGAGATTCTACGGGCACATGATGAGGATGAGTCCTGAAAGATTGAACGGGAAAATCTTCCGACATTTCCAACAGCAAAAGAACACATCTGGGTTTTTTAGACAGATTAAGGATGACATGAATTCAGTGGGAATAAAAGATACAGACTGCCAAGATAGGGAAACATATAGAAAATCATTAAATGACATAAAGGTCTTCGTGGGAAGGGAGAGAATAAGGAGGAGTGGGGCTTGGACGGAGGAAAGAAAAGCCAGACATGCAGAACGAATGAGGAGGTTTTGGGAAATGAAGAAGAATCCCAAATCATGATATTCGCGTGGTCTATAAGGCCTTTTCGCGCCCAAAAAAAAAAAAAAAAAAAAAAAAAAAAAAAAATAATAATAATAATAAATAAATAAAATAATTATCAACTTAATAACAAGATCAATGCAATTACAAGGTATACAGAATTACAGATTTATAACTTCCCACCAAGTCATATTTAGTCATTATTGAATTTAATTAAAGGTTAAAAGAATCAGAGAATCAGTGACCCACTAATTTAGAAAAGAACCACAATAAGACCATAGTCAGAACCCTATTCCAAAAAATAAAAAACATTTAGCTTTTCAGTCAATGGCACAACATATTACAAAATAGTATAGTCTATTTAATTTTTGAATACAATCTACATTTAAGATTTCCTCTATAGACAATGATTCAGAAATGTATGTAGCTAAGAATTTTTTTTTCTGCTCTTCAAATTTGATGCACTGAGTAAGAAACATATTTACAATATACGATATTTCTGTGATATCTAATTATTAGGCTGGGGTCTGTTTGGACTTTGCTTGTCCGATCAAGGGATCTCTGGGCTGAGTATTGCAATGTAAATAAAGTATGATTGTATTTTTAAATTTTAATTAAATTTTATTTTATTTTTACTGTTATTATTATTATTTATTACGATTTTTTTAATTTTACCTTATATATTGTTCAGTTTATCTTGATATACTATATGATTCTAAATATTATTGATAAATTGTATAGTAGTTGTTTCTTTTTGTATTTTTAAATATTATGTGAGTGAAATCATAACGTGAATGGATCATAAGTACTATAGGCTCCTTGATGCCAAGATTCAATGAAGTTTTTAATACTTACTTATAAAAGTTTAAAAAATTACCTGCAGATACATATTAAAAATATCTAATTTGTAGTTTGTTTGGGCTTAACATACTTAATGATAAAAGTATAGTTGACTGTTATGATGAATGGAAAAGAAGATGATGAGGGATGCAGTCAAAGAGGCACACCACGTCCAAGAAGAAATTTTTTATTACATGTCAACGTTTCGGCGTTCGACGAACGATGACTGGGTCAAATCAAACCGCCCGGGCGCCCCAATGAAGGGTATCACTTTATAGAAGTTGAGTCAGCCTAATAATTAGATATCACAGAAATATCGTTTATTCTTTTATTAATAGAAATTTACAACTGTATCACAAAACACATCTAGTAAATATGCTGTATATATGAGATATAATGACATGAATACAATTTGCAGAGGAATTACCCATTGGTAGTACTCTAATGAATATTTACAAAAGAAGATCACGAGGCCATCTTCTTGAAATATCGTATATTGTAAACATGAACAAATCATCTTAAATCCCCGTAACTAAACGCTCTTACCAAGGATATAATCTAAAGCTATTAACCATGATTTATTTTGATATTGAGTTATCAAAGATCGATTGAGCTATCGATATCAATGATCGAATCCCAGGAATAATCGATTTTTAAAATTTATTTTTTATACTTTTTGAGATCGATATTATTTGATACCTAAATCTCAAGGAATGAAGAAATGATCTCGGAACAATTTATTAAACAAATCGTTTCAACAAATTAGGTTTCCTCCTTAAGGATACTTTTTTTTTTTTTTTAAATCTTTCAGGATTTAATTTTATTTTATTAGTTTCCGTTCTTAAGGATACTATTTTGGGATCTGTCAGGATTTAACGGTTTTTAAGATATTCCGGCATGGTTATCCTTTTAGTTTTTGTCCTGAAGGATACTATTTTTAAATATCACAGGATATAAATGATATAAAAGTGATATAGGGCTTATACTTAAGTTCTAGAATCAGAGATCCAAGAAATATGAGTCGTCCTACAGGTAACATCTATTGTAGTGTAGGGCAGAAAGGTTGAGCTTCATCAAGCAGGAACACCACACCCAGCCTGGAATCGAACCCAACGAACCATTTATATCAAACTTTTTATAAATTATTTTGTTTAGCGTTTGAATGAAGAGATTATTGACTCTAACAGCTTATTTGTAAATTCCGGTAAACTACAGTAAATAAGAATGATTTAGTTTCACGTTTCTAATCAAGGAAAGAGGATATTTAACAACGAATGCAAGAATATAAAGAAGGAAATGAAGAAATAAATAAAGAGTTCTTTATACGGTATAATAGCAGAGTTAATACGTGACGTACTCAAAGCGAGATAATATAAGTAGTTTGTATGCAGACCGCCATAATCAACAGAGCACTTAAATCATGTGACGGCTTCCGGTTTGATTCTGTGATCGCATGAAGGTTCCATAGAAGCAGGTTATCAAGGTTCATTTTCCTCACCTCATTACTATTTATTACACACCTGTGCCTATACAACCAAGGGGCACACTGGAATACAAATCCAACATAAAATTTAATTTTAGTGACTGAGAAGTAATAATTTATTTTGAATCTTTGCGGATATTTAGGATCAATAGAAATTTTTATAGAGGAAATTTTCTGTTTTTGTGAGTTATAGAGTTTTGATCGGAGATGTATCATTATCGATGAACGAAATATTTGAAATCGATATTATTCTATATTTGAAAACAACCAGAGTTTATTTTCGTAAGGTCTTCCGATAATTACAAAATGGGTGTTTTCCTTTTTTATTACTATTTTTTGATAGTTGATAGACAACTGTGTACATTTTATATAAGTAAATTTGATGAAAATTATTACAATGACATGTAAATAACGTGTAATGAACTACACACTAGTAGCACTTTAAAAAAAGATCTACATTAAAAGGTCTTTTGATTATCTTTTCAGATGCCTCGGAGGATTATCAGGAATCGGGTGTGAAGAAAGGTAAACTAGTGGACTCGTCTGCATATGGAGTTTACTACCAAAAGATAAGTATCTGATTTAGACCAAATTAGTAACATGTGGAACATTATTTTACGAAGGTTTTTGGATTGTAAGAAGAATTTGGAAGTTTAGTGGACCCACAAAGCACAACTCCTTATGTACAAATGGGTCTAATTACTGTCATATAAATAATTTTTTTGCAATTTATAAGGAGCTTTGAACGCTTGTCTAATAAATATTGGAGCAGTCGGAAACGACGAGCAGTTTCTTGTCTTTTGTGTCTGGAATGTGACGATATGGGTGTAAGATCGATATAGGTCAAGTCGATATCTTACATATACGATATAGGTGAAGTCGATATCTTACATATACGATATAGGTGAAGTCCTCAAGATTTTGTGTTATCTAATAATGTTGGATGGTAATATAACAATGTGATATCTAATCAATCAGAAGGTGCGATACGCAAAAGCCAGATAATTAATTTTCTGTTACTTCAGCCGTGGTTCAATATCGGAGCTCCTAGGGAACACTAACTTTTATACAGAAGGTACCCTACATAGGGAGGGAGGGGGGGCGGTTCTACAGGATTTCGGCCAAATTTTGCTTTCACTGTTGGTTTGGTTACAAAAAACTTTTACAAATGTACTGAACCCGAAAACCTTCAAAAGGCGTTGTGTTGGTTCCGCATACAGCTGCCCACACTGTAGAAACGCTCGCTTCAGAAACTCAATTTTTCGAAAAATGATGTACTTGTAAGTTTCCTATTTCATTTCAATAAAATTTTATAACTATATTGCGGATAATTATTGACTTACCCTCGTATATATATATATATATATATATATATATATATATATATATATATATATATATATATATATATATACTGGGCAAAAATGTCTGGAAACAGTTGTCAAAATCTTACGCTTGTGCTCCTCCTGTCCAAAATTAGCAATTTCCCATAGTTTAACTACTCTTATTTTACACAACAAACATTAATCTTTAATTTCGACGTAACCATTGCATGCATATCAACAGCAGTCAACAGAAAATGTTGAAGTAAAAAAAAAATACCCTTTAGCAAAAAAGTCTGGAAACACTTGTGTAATGAAAGAAAACGAAACCTTTCAACAATAACAACTGATTATACTTGCTATGGGCTTTAAGGACAAACATCAGAAACAAAGTCTTATGATTAGAAATCCTTTCAGTCTGTGATAAGCCCTAATGATGGAAGTCCCAAAAGCAATCCACGTCCACCAAAAATAAATAAATTGCTCAAGTGGGAAATATTAAAAACTGTCCCTGACATACTGTGCACTAGCGCTCCGAAAATGGCTACAAACTTGTAACGCGGCTGTGGTGAACAAGTTACGGAAAAGTGGGTTATTTGGCCAAATCGCCAGGAAAAAACTATTCATTAGGAAGTTAAATCGTTAGGCCATTCGGAAATTGTTGAACAGCGTGTACAAAAGCCTCCATCGCTCCATGAATCTGTTATTTTTTTGGACGAAAATCGATTTAACATTTTTGGCTTAGACAGCCGTCAAAAAGTGTAACGAAAAGCGACAAAAAATATTGAAAACAAAAACTATATGAGCGTAAGTGTAAAACTTTAGTTTGTTTGTTTATTTCGTTTAACGTCACTTTATGCTGCTATGGCTAATCGGACGATGCTACGGTGGGAGTCCTAAATTTTGCCTATCCAGGTATGATTAGGATAGGGATCTTTAACGAGTACCTGACATCGCACAGGCT
Organism: Euschistus heros; assembly: GCA_003667255.2. Taxonomy (NCBI): domain Eukaryota; kingdom Metazoa; phylum Arthropoda; class Insecta; order Hemiptera; family Pentatomidae; genus Euschistus; species Euschistus heros. The sequence continues at coordinate 425,668 of RCWM02000556.1, forward strand.
CGGGACCCCCATTTTACGTCCCTTCCGAAGGACGGCATAGCTAAGGATTTTTTACTCCCTTTAAAAAATCCTAAGGTCATCTGCCGGGCTGCGAACCCGCGATCTTGGGTTTGTAAAACTTTGGTAAGTGTTTCCACTCTTCTCTTTCTCAGTGTATATAAATAATCATATTCGCTCTAACGATAAAAAATATATATTACTTCATCTACATCAAGAGAGAACTATTTGAGAACTAGGCTTTAGAAAAACTTCTTTGTGCAAGCCTAATATCGGAATGTTGATGTTTTTTATTCGCTGCTAAAACATGAAGAAGGAGTGAACTACTGTTTCGAACTAGCGGAACTGAAGCAACAACAAATGTAGCTAATCATACTGCAAATATAGTTAAAGGAGGTATTTGGTCCTTTAGAGCCGCCTGGCGTTTATTTAAGCTGCAGGAATTCTCTTAACTGTGTCAACATTACATCCAAGATGTGAATCTATATTTACCTGGTTTAGTGGATCTTCAAAGCTCAACGCCGCAGGTCAAAATAGATCTTATTATAGGCGCCTAAATATGTCTTTTGTAGATAATTAGTAGCACTCAGCGTTAGTTTAGTAAATTTTGGAATAGCCAAAAACAACTTACAGTAGTTTCAGTCTCGTGTAAGGTAGCAGATCTGTTTTATTTTATTTTTTTTATTTTCTCATTTCAGTCTGTCGGCTAAATAAAGAATAACACGGAACATGTTTTAGGGGTTGCTGCCTTGATTGTCCATAATCATATGTTTTATATTTGTTTCTGTTTTTTTTTTTCAATTGTTTGTAATTCATTTTTCTGTGGGAGATAATATTTCAAATGAAATGGCTTAATCATGCTGATCGTCTATGCTCTTATGTTCTTTATTTTTTTCCGCTTACCTATTTGATTATATTGTTTATTTCCAAAAGGAGATTAATTTTGTATAAACGTAAAGAGATAAAAAGAAATAATTATTTTATTGTATTAGATTACTAATTCAATCCTTCATTTTCTTTCAGTTAAATGATATTATTTTTACATTTTAAACTAATTAAAAAAATGATAATGATTGAAATTAAAAAAAAAAAAAAAATAGTTTCTAGAATTTACAAATACAAATAGAGTTTATATCAAAATTTATTCTATTCGATGTATCAATTTATTGAAATTTACAACTGTACAAATATTTACATTAAGTAAATGGGCTGATAACGATTATAATAAAATGTCAAAACTTGAAAAGAACTACTCATCAGTTGCATTTCAATAAAAATTCTACACTAGAAGATCTCTAGGCCATCTTCTTTCGGAGGATTATCGGGAGTGAAGTGGGAAGCAAGTGGAGAAACTAATGGATTGTGGAGCTTACAATGAAAGGATAGGCATCTGGTTTGGGCTAAATCAGCAAAATATGGAACATTAAGGTCTTTATGGATAAGTTTATTGGTGACAAAGTAAGGGGCATTTAGGATTTCCGAAGGATTTTGAATTGTAAAGATTGGATACGAGATGAATTTGATGGTTTAGTAGAGCCCCAAAGCTCAACTCCGTAGGTGCATATAGGTCTAATCACAGTCAACTAAATCAGTCTTTTGTAATGAATTGGAAGCCTTGATGGTTAGTGTAGTAAATGTTGAAGTAGTCTGTAACGACGAGCGGTTACTTGTCGTTTTAGTCTTGTTATGAAAATTTAAAATCGAATTTTAATTACAATATCGAATTATTTCAGGCATTTATAGACCACATTATTTACAAACCGTTTTACAAGATCAGCATCTATTTTTCCGAAAAACCAATACTACAAAAAAAAAAAACCTACACTTAAAAATAGAGTTTTAAAAAGTGACTTTTTATATTCGAACTAACATTGCTCCTAAAAAGTAGCTCCTAGTGATGTAAATGTTATAAAAATATTAGTGTCAAAAAAGATCTTACACTTTAAAGTAGAGTTTTCGAACTTGTATTTTTTTTTTTTTTCAGAACCAAAATTTTGAACAGCTGATCGGTAAAATCCAGGTTAATTTTTTTTATTTCGTATCAGGAGAAACAAGTCAAAAGGTGCTCACTTATTCAATAGTGTTTATATTAATTAATTAATAAAAATCAGCAATAGAACACAAATCAACTTAAATTGAAGCAAGCACAAAGACTTACCTGGCCAACTTATAAAAAAAAATCTCTTTCGATAAATGCTAAGTTGAAACACTATAATTCCACAGTTAAACCGGAGGCAACTTATGCTAGTGAAACGTTATTCAAATTAAATGTTAAATCTACAACAGACAATGTACAGAAAACTGATAGAAGAATTATCAGAACAATTATTAACAAAAAACACCAAGTTGATGGGCAGTGGAGATTGTTCCCTAACGACATAGTCTACAGTCAATGTGAGTCAATAATAACTACAATGCGTAAAAGAAGAATTTCCTTTTTTTGTCACATATCAAGACTACCGGAAACCAGGATATTGAAACAGCTTTTTGAATTTTTGAAAAATAAAATAAATAATAATTGGTTCAAAGAAGTTCAGGATGATTTGAAAGAATTAGATATAACTCAACAACAAATCAAAGACAGAGGAGAGAAGAGGATTTTGAAGAATAAAAGTATAAGTCTCAAACTAAAAACAGTTAAACGGAAACAATATACTATAACGGACACACAAAGGGCAGCCAGGTCGGAGAGGATGAGAAAGTTCTGGGAGCAGAAGAAGAAGAAGAAGTCTAAGTAGAATACTCAAATATATTAATTTAAGTGCTCCAATGTGGGCGTAAAATGTGTAAAAAAAAAAAAAAAATAATAATTAATAGTGTCCCGATAGCTTCTAACTGCTTGTACTCTCCTAATATCAAACTATCAAACTATGCGTTACGTCCTCACGTTCCCGAAAAAGCTTTTGACTAACTAGGTCACCGGTGCAACCAATTCCTTGTAAAAAAAAAAAAAAAAAAAAAAAAAAAAAAATATATATATATATATATATATATATATATATATATATATATATATATATATTAGTTATATATATATGTATATATTTAAATTTAATATTTGAAAAATAAATTATTTTAAGTTAAAAAAATATATATATTAAATGAACAAAATATTCAAATTATCAAAATTTTAAAGGTATGCATAAATAACTCTTAAAATACAGATTTAAATTTAGCCGTTTCAAATCATTCCAGTTCTCATTCAGGTGTAAAATAATTTTTAAAAATAATTATTGTGGGGTTGAAATTACTATAAATATTTTTTTTGTAACGTCTCTTACAACGTCTTGTATTTCTGCTCTTTCCTCAATTTTTTTTTATCTAATTCCTTTTTTCTTTAGTTATATTTTTTGATTACAGACTTGTTTTCTTCTTTTTCCATTCATTTTGTAATAAATTGAAATTTACGTAGTCCCTTAATCAGATTTAATGAGAATTGTTTGCTGTAAGAAGTGGGCAGCTTTCAAATCTTCATAAAATCTTAAAAAAAGTTTAAGTTACAAAATACTTACAAGATACTAACAAAATAAGCACACCATCTTTTGTATCACATAAGAACAGAATGATTGGAGCTAAATATTTTTTAAACACTAAAAAACAAAATACACAACAGATTATCAAATGATGTTGTATGATAAGTAACCATGAATTATTAAGAAAAATAATCCAATATATAATTTTGAGGAATTATAATTTCTATATTTTGAGAACAGCAGTAGCTTCGAGACCTTTTGTAATATATGAAGAATATTGTTGAGTCCTAATAACGACGAGCTTTGGACATACGAAGTTGAGCTTTGGGGCTTCACTAAACCATCCAATCCTTCTCGTATCTAATCCTTACAATCTAAAATCTTTAGAAAAATCCTCAATGAACCATAATTTGTCATCAACAAACCCTTCCGCAAAGATCTTAATATATCTTACGTTTCTGACTTAGCTCAAACCAGTTATCAATTATAACCTTTCATAGGAAACTCCACAACCATTCAAATCCATTAGTAACACAAGTTGCTTCTCATTCCATTCCAGATAACCCTCCGAGGCGCCTGAAAAGAAGATGGCCTCGTGACCTTCTAATATAGTACTTCATTATATAGAACCTTTATAACTGCTAGCAATGGGTAGTTGCTTTAAACACAAGTGACGGATCATTTTTATCATTATCATCATATCTACTTGATGTATTATATTGTATATTGCATGCAGTGTTTAATTTAGTTTAATATCACTACATGGTATAAATTTTGATTTGAAACTAATTATTAAAAAATGACACCATGTTTGCTAATAATAATAAAGATTTTTCCCGGGTATTGAAGCCACAATACATGACCCAAATATTCCTAACGACCTCTCAACAAAGGGCCTTGGAGGAAACTTCAAGCAGAGCGGACAATGGACCGATACAAAACAGCTCCTTGCAACAAGTTTCCCAACCAATAGCACGCACTTAATAGACTTTCCTAAAGAAAATGGCTAATTATCTTGGCGATAACAGGAAACCCTTGAACTGAACGAGGAAAATTCAAATTAGCCTGATTTTATTTAGGTTAAATGACCTCATATCAGCACCGTACCTACTTACGCTTTTGACACATACGCATTATTGCAAATGAAGAATTAAAATAAATCAAAACCAATCTCATCGAAAAACTTTACCCTTCATCAAAAATCTAAAACCTGTCCTTCACCACACTTTAATAATATTGGGTTGGCAAATAAGGCCTTCCGGTTTTTCTATTTATTTTTAATAGGGCGTATAAATAAAAAATGACCGTTTTATCAAATTCCAGAGTTCAAAAGTCTGTAAATATCTTGATGCAATTTATTATTCACCAATACTTAATAATCCCTTTAAAGCATTCTCTAAGCTTGTTTCTAGCACTGGACTTCTAGAAAAAAAAGCCTCAGTTCAGTTATTTATTTCAAAGAAGAAACATGACAGTGTCCTACGAAATTCTCGTAATTTTAAGACATTACTGGAAAAAAATTTCCCAGCCACTGAAGTGACTCGTGCAATTATTAAATATGAAGGGAAAGGTGTCCTTGAAGAGCGCACTGCGTGGCGTTGGTTTGAAAAATTTAGAAGTGGAGATACGGTGTTGGAAAGGAAGAAGGGCACCGGGCGGCCATTAATGGATATTGATGAGGTTCTGATGGAAGCTGTTGAGTCAAATCCGTCCACAAGTACTCGCAAACTTGCCAGGGAGTGTGGTGTGTCAAAAGATACTGTTAGTCGCCATCTTCTCTCCATGGGGAAGGTGAAAAAGACCTGTAAACTGGTCCCTCACGAACTTACTCCTCAACAATCAGCAGTCGAACCCAAGAAAAGTTTACAGAACTTCATGGGTTTGAACTCCTGCCTCATCCACCATATAGTCCATACCTCGCACCTTCGGATTACTACTTGTTTCTATCCATGGACCATTTTCTTCAAGGGAAAAAATTTGATAATTTTGTGGAAGTTGAAAATACTGTCCAAGAGTTCTTTGACAGCCATCCCAAGGAATGGTATCAGCGTGGCATCGAGCAATTGGCTAGCAGATGGGTAATGACGGTAGATAACAATGGACTATACTTTGACTATTAATTGTATTTTATATCAAAGAAATAAGAATACGAATATTTGTTTAGGAAACGGTCATTTTTTTTAATACACCCTATACGGCCCATTTCCTATCTTATGAATTAATACCAACAACAAACATTTCCGAAAATTCTTGTTTACATTAGCTTAGTATTGTTATTGCTGTTGCACTGTTAACATGGAAAAAAATATCATTCATTATCGTCAAATGTTTCTGTATTATTTTAAAAAAGGTAACCGTGCTGCAGAAGGGTATAAAAATATTTGCAGTGTTAATGGGGATGATTCCTTAACCGAACACACCTGTCAAAATTGGTTTACTATATTTCTTTCAGGTAATTTTGACATCAATGAGGCTCCACGGTCTGGTCGCCCACAAGAAATTGAAACGATCTATTGCTATCAGGACAAACAATTGATTCAACTATATACTGTTCGCAGTTAAAAAGGTTTGATCAGTTGATTTAAAAGAGAAAAAACCCCCGCCCAAAACTGGAAAATCGAAAGGGTGTTGTCTTCCACCAAGAAGATGGTGTAGTTAAATTTTGTTACAGATGAGTTCAGTATTGTCAACTGTATTGCGGGTTGGTTTTAACCACATATCGGTCGATTTTCAAACTTCACTATGATCCACATATCAAACAGCATTTTTAAATATTTTTTTTTTTAATTTAATTGGTTTATTAAACACCGTAACCTTTCATGTAGAATGGTGCTCACCACACATCCGATAAATTTTAAACTTTGCTATTGCCTCCTTTGTAATAATAATTTAATTGAATATTTTAATATTGCTAAACCTTCCTGTAATTATGAAGAGGATGTAGTTAAAATTTAGTTCAGATTGGCTCGGTAGTTTTAACGGTTGATGATCACAAACGAAAAATGGCTTGTCCTTTTATACAGGGTGTTCAATATTCGATGGCCAACCCCTTTTTTTTCCAAAGTTTTTGAAATTTAGAAACGAAACACTCAGGGTCTTAACTGTGTCAAATAAAGTTTCTTTTCAGGTTATAGTCTGCTCTCCAATCTTCTCCAGTTCGCCTCCAGCAACCCTAACTTCGGAATTCGCATCACGAAGTGGTATTTTTAACGACGGATTTAAATAGAAAATCAAATTTTGAATTGATTTTATACCGGTGAATTTTTTTATCCGTTTCGCCGCAAATCGCGAAAAAATCATTTTAAGAAAATAAGCAATCTAAAACTAGTATTGCAAAAATAAAATAAACTTTGAACAAAAATATGAAATTAAGTCCTTCCAGCGACTGGTACGACGAGCGGTGAGAACAGGTCGACTTGGAAGGTTTCCTCAGAGAGGCTCAAATCGTCGACAAGCCCGTGATGAAACTAATATCATTTATGTACTGGCTGCAGTGGAAGGGTATCCTTATCGGAGCATTCGAGACAAAGCCTGGGATACCAACTTAAGCATTGGAACGGTGTGGGCCATACTAAAACAACACCGTATGTGTATAAAAATCTATTCAAAATTTGATTTTATATCGAAATCCGTCGTAAAAATATACATCCCAATGGGAATTCTGAAGTTAGAACTGGAGAAGGTTGGAGAGCAGACTATAACCTGAAAAGAAACTTTATTTGACAAAGTTAAGACCCTGAGAGTTTCGTGTCAAAATTTCAAAAACTGGAAAAAAAGGGGATGGCTTTTGAATATTGAACATCCTGTATAATAGTGTAGATTTTGACTAGGAAACTTTTAAAATTTTCGTATGTTTGTATAAATCTTACGGCAAATTAAGGAGTTTATTAGCGATTTTAATATTTTAAATCAATTTCATAATGTATTGGAATCGATTAAATTAAAAATCTCGATTTTGACCATTTCGGTCGATGACACGTTCTTTGTTAGCTGGACAGATAAAGCTAGATTGGTTATAAGCCATCGGAATGCATTTGTTTTTAATTAACAAGTGTCTCTCATACTGATGCGATTTCATTTGTTTTGTTTTGTTTGCTGGCCTCCTAGATATTGATTGCAGCGATGAGGACTCTATTGCACCGAACCAATTAATAAGAAGACCTTTGTCTCCCCCCCCCCCCGGGCTATCATCGAGAATCATCGCCACGGAGGATTATATCTTCATCACGGGAAATTTATGTCCTGGGCCCAACAAGAGGAGGGAAAACCCGAAATAGAGAAGCCCCGATGGAGCAGCTAACAGCGATAATTGGTTTTCTTTCTTCGGCGATGACTCAGTGGCCGTGGGACGCTGAATGGGACCGCCCTCTTCTCCTGTCACCCGCTAACTGATCGGGGAAAAAAATGGGTACTTAATTAAATCACGTTCAAGGTCAAAATCAAAAATAAAATAATTAAATTAAAAAAGAGTTATTTCAAGATGTTCTGATTACTATTCAATTATCATCTGAAAAATAAAAAAATCAGATTATTATTGTAACTGGAATTATATATGTTATATTCTTCGATATGTTATAAATCTCATATGGTCAAGAAAATAGAACATACACAGAGAAGAGTAAAGGCCAGACTGGCTATTGAGAAATAGGCAGTGGTTACGTAACTTCCTAGTCACAAAACTAGAAGATATGAGAGCAGAACCGTGTACGATAGGATTTTAACAGGACGATTTCTATTTCTAAACATTAGTCCGAATAAGATTTTGAAAATTAAAAAAGGAGCAACGAAATACAGCAGTGATTCAAGAATGAAATAGGTACAAAAATAAAGCAGACGATTTCATAGATACGTTACGTTACATTACAATGTCTTCCTCACTGAGGAAATGCGCAGATCATGCATATACAGGGTCTAAATCCTAAATAATAATAATAAATAAATAAATATAATAACATAAGATCCTCCGATCTGGTGTCACTTTATTGACAGTTTTCCTTTATTTTCTATTAAACAATAATTTTTTGTCTTTGCTTTTTATTCCAATTTAGAGTTTATTATGTTTAAAATGCATATTGCCATTAAGGGATTATCATAATGTTTTATTTACACAACTAACTGATTTGTATGCCAAATGAGAACACCATGTTTTTTTTCGGTTTTAAAAGTAAATATCTCCATGAAATCGAAACAGAATCATTAATTTTAACATACAAAAGCTGATTAAGTTTGCAAAAAAACAATGATCCCTTTATTGCCTCTCAAACACTCCAACCCCATATCCTAAACCTTCAAGAATGGTGTCAAACATGGAGAATCAAAATAAATCCAAATAAATCCCATCAAATAAACTTTACCCTTCGTCGTAAATCTACGACATCCTGCCCTACACTACCCTTTAATGATATTCCACTAATTCCTGTTAAACAGATCCGCTACCTAGGACTCCACTTGGACAAACGACTAACTTGGAATCCACATACAAGACTAAAACGACAAGAAACTGCCCGTCGTTACAGACTACTTCAACATTTACTAGACAAACGTTCAAAGCTCACAATAAATTACAAAAGACTTATTTACATGACTGTGATTAGACCTATTTGGTCATACGGAGTTGAGCTTTGGGGCTCTACTAAACCATCCAATTCATCTTGTATCCAATCCTTACAATCCAAAATCCTTCGAAAAATCCTCAATGCTCCTTACTTTGTCACCAATAAACTTATCCATAAAGATCTTAATGTTCCATATGTTTCTGATTTAGCCCAAACCAGATACCTATCCTTCCATAGTAAGCTCCATAACCACTCCAATCCACTAGTCTCCCAACTTGCTTCCTCCTCTATCCCTGATAATCCTCCGAGGCGTCTGAAAAGAAGGCCTAGAGAAATTTTAGTGTAGATTTTATTGAAGTGCTACTAGTGAGTAGTTCTTCACAAGTGATTTGCATGCCATTGTACTCACTGTCATCACATTTACTTGTTGTATATTATTTTGTACAATTGTAAATATCAATAAATGAATTTTGAGATTTGCAGTTTTGTGGATAGTTTTTTCGAAAAACGGTGAGCGTTGAAGTAATGTAAGATATTGTAACTTCCTTAAATAAGCTAAAGATCAAGCTGTTCTTGTAAAATTCAGGGTTACATGTACTTTGCCGTTAAAGAAAATTTAATGCTAAATCCGAAAATGTGGCAAAAGTTTGAAAAATATTTAAATATTGAAAAAAATGTGGTTTCCTCAAAAAAGTCTTTGATTTATCGTATATCTATAATACGGACTGGAATATAAAGGTGAGTTCTGCGGCATTTTTCTACATTTTTGATCTAGTTTCACCCATTTGTTTTTGTTTTTTACACTAATAGATACTCACCCTATATATATATATATATATATATATCGCTGTAACAGAATGATTGAACTAGTTGTAAAGCCTAGCTGTCTTATTTTAACAATTTAATAATAAAACTTTATGCGTTGGGGCGACAGTCTCGGTGATGTGCTTGAATCCTATTTGGGAGAGTTAAAATTTATTTCATGCGTGAGGTGCATCTTGACCTTCCCACCCTTCACTAAAATAGATAAGACATCCTTTAGGATAAAAAGTCCTCCTGACAAAGTTCGAATACATAAGGACGTTAAGCCCCAACAAACAAACAAACTATTTAAAGATCCATCAAATACTAGATTGGTCAATAATTGATCAGTTGCCACAAGCAATACGTTTTCCTTTTTAGTCCAGTCTATAACCATGTTGTAGAGTGCATGAAATATGCGCTAATTTTTGACTTCAAAGTAAGTTAGTAATAGTTAGAAGGTAAAAATAATAAAACTCACCGCACCTGGGGGATGAGCTTACGGTGGGGAGAGGGGAGAAGGTCCCATTTTTGGGTTTTCCGATTATATCTCGAAAACTGTGAAAGTCTAGGAATATATAATACACAAAATAAAAGCTCACCAAATTTCCTATAAAATTGTTAAGGTACATAGTTGTCGAACTTTCAACCGTTTTCGAGATATACCTTATTAAAAGTCGATAATTTTCGAGAAAAAAAATAATGTTACCTCACTTTTTGTCAAACGTTTGTTTCAAGTGCCAGAATATATATTATATTTAATTAAAGTAATTTTAATACTTGGATTTTATCTGGACAAGAGACTTACCTGGAACCCTCATACAAGATTGAAAAGACAAGAAGCTGCACGTCGATTTCGACTACTACAACACCTACTTGACAAACGTTCAAATCTCCCGATTCACAACAAAAAACTCTATATGACGATTATCAGACCTATTTGGACTTACGAAAAAGAGTTATGGCGATCTACCAAACCATCGAATTCTTCCCGCATCCAATCATTCCAATCCGAAATCCTAGGTGCTCCTTAATTTGTCACAAATGAATTGATCCACAACGATCTTAATATCCCATATGTTGCTGAATTGGCACGAACCAGATACCTTTCCTTTCATAATAAACTCACTGCTCATCCAGATCCACTTGTTGCACAACTTGCTTCCCATTCCATTCCTGGCAATCCTCAGAGGCGTCTGAAAAGAAGATGGCCCCGAGATCTTCTTTTGTAAATATTCATTAGAGTACTACCAATGGGTAGTTCCTCTACAAGTTTTATTCATGTCATTGTGTCTCATGTATACCGCATATTTACTTGATGTGTTTTTTAAAATACAGTTGTAAATTTTTATTAATAAAAGAATAAAAAAAAAAAATTAATACTCTACAACTACGATTCTAACATTTTTTCTGAAAAGATCATGGAATGCACAAGAAGCAAATGTTTCACAAAAAGTGAGGTAAAAATTATTTTTTCGCAAAAAGTATCTATTTTTAATAACATGTACCTCGAAAACGGTATTTTTCTAGAGTTTACCGTTTCCGAGATATAATCGAAAAATCCAAAAATGGGACCATCTCCCCTTCCCCCCCACCCTTAGCTCACCCCCCAGGGGCAGGGACTTTTAGTATGTTTACCTTCTAACTACTCCTAACGAAGCTATGAAGTCAAAAATTATCGGATATTCCATGCACTCTACGTCCCTCATTTCAGCACTCTTTGACTGGACTATATAGCATGACAAAATGTTCCTGGAAAATTTTTATGTTTGTCATTTCATCTAAATAAGACAAATGAAAAAAAAAAAAATATATATATAATACGGAGTAGATCAGAAAACAATTAGTATAATTAAACAAACTTTAACTGGGACCTACTCTAAAATTAAATTCAGGGGGGAAATTAGTAAACCGTTCGAAAATAAAACAGGGTTAAGACAAGGGGATGGCTTATCACTATTTTATTCAACATTGTTTTAGAAAAAATTATGAAGACGTTTTGGGAAACCAATAAATCTGGTGTAAGGATAGGAGGTAAGAAAGAAGGTGTGAAAATAAGGTGTTTGGCTTTCGCGGATGATCTGGCACTTTTGGCGGAAAGTGAAGAAGAGGCAGCAAATCAGATAAATGAACAGAAAGAAATAGCAGAAAAAGCCGGGTTAAAAATATCATTCGAAAAAACTGAAATAATGACGAATGATAAGGAAAAAAATGGAAAAATCGAGACTAAATATGGTAAAATCAAGTTGGTGAATCAATTTAAATACTTGGGGGAACTTGTGAACTACAATGGGGGAGACTTGCAAGCAACGCATAGTAGAGAGGTAAAATTGGATAGATTAAAGTTCTCAGTCAGGAGTTTTTATAATAAAAAAAATCTTTCCATAAAAGCCAAAATTAGACACTATGAAACAGTCATAAAACCTGTGATCCTCTACGGGGTAGAGACTATGGGATTTACCAATATGGAAACCTTGTTAAGGACGGAAAGAAAGATATTGAGAATGATATACGGACCGAGAAAAGTAGGGGAAGAATATCGATTAAAAAAGAACGATGACCTTTACGAACAATTGGAAAACTTAAAATCATCGATGAGGAAAAGGAGATTAAATTTTTTCGGACACATGAAAAGAATGAATGGCAATAGATTAAACAAACAAATATTTGATAAAGTGATGAAATTGAAAAATATAAAAGGTTACCCAGAGCAAATGAAAGAGGAAGTTAAAAAATTGGGTATCACGGAGGGAGACTACAAAGATAAGGATAAATTCGGAAAAAATGGTTAAAAATATAAAGGTTCTTGTAGCGGAGAAGAAGAAGCATGAAAGTAAGAAATGAACGGAGGAAAGAAAGAGGGAAATGGGCGAAAAAATGAAAAGGATTCGGGCAGAAAGGAAGAAAACCGGAAAATGATATACCGTTGGCCTGTATCGCGATAAATAAATATATATATATATATATATATATATATATATATATATATATATATATATATATATATGAAATAATTCTTATATTATTTTTTAAATATATTTTTTATTTTTGAAGAGAAAAGATTTGACCCGGTTGGGATTCGAACCCAAGTCTCCACCTCTCTAGCGTGGTGCCTTATCCACTAGGGAAATCCTTCTCTTCACTGATCCATACCCCCATCAGTGAAGAGAAGGGATTTCCGTGGTTCGGATACGAATATGATAAGGCACCATATGGAGATATCCCAACCGGGGTCAAATATATATATATATATATATATATATATATATATATATATATATAAATTTAGAGAACATCTGTTCGCGTTTCTTAGGAAAATGATGCCTTTTATTTTAAAGGTTTTATGGCTTAAATATGTTAAAAACTGACAAAATATTGAAAAAAAAAAAAAAAAAAAAAAAAAAAAAAAACTATCGGAATATTTACCTTATGCAGAATAAAAAAAAAAAATACTGAATTGCTAAGTGTACTGTCCCGACCAACTATGATGTAATGACTGTGAAGCAAAATACCCGGGAAAAACCGGACGATCAGTAAATCAAAGAGTAAATGAACATATAAGAGCATACACTAATAAGAACCAAAATTCTAATTTGGCTACCCATTCAAATCAAAATAACCATAAATTTAATAAAGACTCGGGAGTAAAAATAATACATCAAGCAGAAAATATTTATGAATCATTTATAATAATAAAATTCGAATCCGATACAGATTTTTTTTTAAATGGCCAGATAAACATTTCCAACAGCCCCATTTTATATTTTTTTCCTATAGGAACGGAAAAATCCGATCAGTCATAAGGGAAATCCCATAGTAAATCCCAAAAATTTAACTTACCTGCCCCCTTCTCCCTTCCATGATGGATATATTTCAGATATCAGTTAGATCTCCTCAGGTAAGAACATAAAAAAAACGTAACTTTTCTCTGGACCCCTGGACACTCCGGAATTCCTGGAAATGAAGCAGCGGACAAAGCTGCCAAAGAAGCTTCTGTGATGAATACCGCACCACTAAAAATATATGAACCAAATGATATTAAAGCGCTTTTGAAGAGAAAAGTAAAAACTAAGTGGGAAATCATGTGGTTCGAAACTCCAATGACGAACAAGCTGAGAATATAAAAAAAAGTACGAAGCAGTGGACAAGCGCAATAAGGGGTAACAGAAGAGAAGAAGTTGTTACAACAAGGCTGAGGATAGGACATTCTAACCTGACTCACGCATATCTGATCACAAAAGAGGCCCAACCACATTGTGAAAAATGTCAATCTCCGATAACCATTAAACATATAATAGAAGATTGCATATTATATCAACAAGACTTTGGGACTAAGAAAATACCCCGATCGACAGAACTTGCTCTAGAGGACTCCAGAAACTCTATTAACAAAATTATAAATCTATTCAAAGAACACTCACTTTACGATAAAATATAATACGAAAATTATAATAAAGGACGAAGAAAAGTAAATTTTCACCATTTAAATGAAAAGGGCGTAATAACCTTGTAGTTGATCGCCCAAATAAAAACTCAATCTACAATCTAATCCTCAGGTAAGAACCAATGTTTGATTTCTTGTCATACATTTTTGAAAACTTTTGTTATAATCTATATAACATAGTGCTACTGTGTTGAAACAATAAATTTGTATGTTTTAGAACTGAAGATGAATGTTTATCATTCGAAAATTTACTAGACAAACGTTTAAAGCTCCCAATTAATTACAAAAGACTCATTTACATGACTGTGATTAGACCTATTTGGACGTACGGAGTTGAGCTTTGGGGCTCTACTAAACCATCCAATTCATCTCGTATCCAATCCTTGCAATCCAAAATCCTTCAAAAAATCCTCAATGCTCGTTACTTTGTGACCAATAAACTTATCCATAAAGATCTTAATGCCCCATATGTTGCTAATTTAGCCCACACTAGATATGCATCCTTCTATAGTAAGGTCCATAAACACTCCAATCCACTAGTCTCCCAACTTGCTTCCTCCTCCATCCCTGATAATCCTCCGAGGCATCTGAAAAGAAGATGGCCCAGAGACCATCTAGTGTAGGATTTTTATTAAAGTGCTACTGATGAGAAGTTCTTTTCAAGTTTTGTCACGTTATTGTAATAGTTATCAGAACATTTACTTGATGTATAAATGTTGTACAGTTGTAAATTTCAATAAACTGTTATTAAAAAATAAATAAATACCTAAATAAAAAAATTAAAAAAAAACATTCGAAACTAGTATTATAATAAAATAATCCCAATAGAAGTGGAAATTAATTCATCAATGCTAAAAATAAACATGAAATTGATGTAAATATTATGGAAGCACTGTTTCATTACATTTTTTTTTTTTTTTTTTTTTTTTTTTTTAATAATAATTTCATAATTTAACAATCCTTTATTTGTGTGAGTGTGTATAACAGCAAACAATAATGTTCGTTTTTATGAAAAATAAATAAATAAAAAAATGAGGTAAAATATATAGCAATTATTCACGAAAAGTGAAGCAATAACTTGGAGCTGAGAGGTTGAACCCTTCCTCTTCCAATGATTTATCGACGAAATATCCATTCCTTCGGCGTCTCCTCCCCCGAGTGGGATCAGCGGGACTTAGGATAGGATTTGTTCCGTTGACAGGGAAATTAAAACCGAATAAGTAATTACCTTCACGCTCCAATATATTTCGTATCACAAACAACCTAATTCATCAAAATAGGTTAATGCTACAAAAAAAGTATTAAATAACCTATATCTATCTATACTATTGTGTTAAAGGACAAGCCATTTTTCGTTTGTGATCACTAACCGCGAAAACTACTGAACCAATCTCTACCAAATTTTAACCACACCATCTTTATAGTTCAAGAAAGGCTCAGCAATAATAAAATTTACTGATTTTCAATTAATTTGTTATTAAAACAGCAATAGGGTATTTTTTTTATTTTGTCGGAATTTCGCGATTGTAATTCTATTAGAAAAAAGTTATATAAAAGAAAAAAAAATCTCCATAAACATCTTTATAATAGCAATATAATAGTACTATCAAAAAATTCCTACATAGGATGTTATCTATATGCATATTTCTGATCTTGTTTGAAATCATAAAAGTGAGGGAAATAGAAAACAATCAAAATTCAATTAATAAAATATTTATATTGCCTATTAAAAATGAATTGTTAATAAGTATGAGATCAATCAGAGAATTAAAATATATTAGTTAACAATAAATAAACATTTAAATATAAAACAAAAGTAATACAAGAAAAAATTAAAATAGTAAGACATTATTAAATACTTTTAAACTTGGAAATTACAATCTGCGGATGAAAAATTTCAGTAAATTTATAAGTATATAAAAAAAAAAAAAAAAAAAGGTTTAGGGGCTGGTGGTCCATTTTTCATTGATTGATTCTAAACGATGAAAAAAATATATATAAAAGGATTTTTTTTTTTTTTTTTTATCTTATCTCAAATACAGTGGTTCCTATTGTAATATATTTCCCTCACTATTAGTGGTGTGAAGGAAATAGAATTTTGAAATTAACCATACAACGTGAATTTAAAAAAAAAAAAAAAGAAAGAAAGAAAAGATACTTAGAGCTTAGCACTACTAGTACTTTACTGCTAATAAAACAAGAATCCAACTTACCTTCTTTGAAAAATCTATATATGAGGGAAATAGAATTTCAAATGAAACTAGTCGAACACTTGAAATAAAACCAAATTGGGGAAACTAACAGAGGAATTTCGTAGTAATTTATGTTACCCTCAGTTTAGCGTGAAGGTTCTATAGTGTTTCCATCATGAAATATAATGGAATAAAGCTTGGTTGTGCTTTTTCAAAAAATGTGAGATAAATTGATGGATCCTATGGGACACATACATTGGAAGTCGTTGTCATTATTGTAAGCAATCAATCTCTCTATCTATTCTAAAATTCAATATATTGAAAAAATAATTAAGTTAATAATTGCAGAAATAAAGAATTTATTTACCTTTAACGTTACCAACTTATGACCCAATAATATGTTGATAACAGTAAAGTTTGAAAATTGGCCGATAGGTGGCGAGCGCCATACTCATCTCGAGACATGGGAGGTTACAAATGTATAATGTTATCCAGAGGTTGAAATTACTAATAAAATTTACTTATATTCAATTAAAATACCAAACATGATTTAAATATGTAGTGCGACCCTTGGATCCTAATGAAGTTTGAAAATTGACTGATATCTGGTTAGCACTATTCCGTAGAAGTTTACAATGGAAAAACTACTGACCCCATCTGTGTCAAATTTTAACTAGGTCTTCTTCATAGTTCTAGAAAGGTTTGGCAATAACCGAATTAATAAAAATAAAAATTGAAATGTACGACGTTTATTGGAAGAACGGAGTTTTCCACAGTGTCATATACTTTTATGGTTAGAAATTAAAATCCGATATGATGAAATAAGTAAAATTGTTTGTTTATTTCGTTTAACGTCACTTTATGCCGCTATGGCTAATCGGACGATGCTACGGTGGGGTGTCCTAAATTTTGCCTATCCAGGTATAATTAGGATAGGGATTTTTAACGAGTACCTGATATCCCAAAGGCTCGGGACCCCCATTTTACGTCCCTTCCGAAGGACGGCATAGCTAAGGATTTTTTACTCCCTTTAAAAAATCCTGAGTCCTGAGGTCATCTGCCGGGCTGCAAACCCGCGATCTTGGGTTTAGTAGGTTGCTATGCTAAACACTACTCCACAGTTGACCTTCATAAGTAAAATTATTTATATTAAAAAAAATTTTATTTCTTTTTGATGTTGTTTGTAAAAATATGATCCATTCATCTTTTAGTTGTAAGCACTAAAATGCAGTCCATTTTCCGCTAGAGTTTCTTAATAGTCTTTCCATCTGCTATGGGATAAAAAAATCATTGAGAACTAATGCTCAATTGTATACTTGAATAATAGATTTTTATCGATCAACATATAAAACTTCAATTCTTACAATTAGTTAAAATTATCATAAACAAGTTTTTTTTACTTATGAGAGCAGGCGAAACCGCGATGGGAGGTGCTAGTATCTAGATTAATAATATCAACATTTAGCTATTACGAATTCCGGCTACTCCAGTATATACTAGACAATCGGTCAAAGCTCCCAATTAATTATGAATGACTTATTTACTTGACAGTAGTTAGACCCATTTGGACATACGAAGTTGGACACTGGGATTCATTAGACTTTCCAATTCTTCCCGTATTTAACCCTAAATCCATCGCAAAATCCTCAATGCTCCTCATGATGTTACAAACGAAGTTATACATAAAAATCTTAATGTTCCATACGCTGTTGAAACGACCCAAACCAGATACCTGTCCTTTCATAATAAACTCCATACCCACTCGAACCCACTAGTCTCCCAACTTGTCATTCCAGATAATCCTCCGAAGGGTCTGAAAAGAAGATAAACGAGATACCTTCTAATATAGAACTTTTAAGTGCATCTAGTGAGTAGTTCTGGATATGTTATTGACATGTCATTGTAGTCATTGTTCACAAATTTACTATCTATCTATAATGTATACAGTTGTAAGTATAAATAAATAGTTAATTACAAAAAATTGTAAAACGGTATTGATAACGATTACAATAACATGTAAAACTTGAAAGAAACTGCTCATCAGTAGCTCAGTAAAAATTCTACACAAGAGGTCTCTAGGCCATCTTTATTTTAGACGCCTCGGAGGATTATCAGAAATGGAGTGGAAAGCAAGTTGAGAAACTAGTGGATTTGAGTGGTTATGCAGCTTACTATGAAAGGATAGGTATCTGGTTTGGGCTAAATCAGCAACATATGGAACATTAAGATCTTTATGGATAGATTTATTAATGACCAAGTAAGGGGCAATGAATTTTCGAAGGATTTTGGATGGTAAGGACTGGATACGAGATGAATTGGATGGTTTAGTAGAGCCTCAAAGCTCAACTCCGTACGCGTAGATAGGTCTAATCACAGTCATGTAAATGATTATTTTATAATTAATTGGGAGCTTTGAACGTTTGTCTAATAAATGTTGAAGTAGTCAGTAACGACGAGCAGTTTCTAGTAGTTTTAGTCTTGTATGTGGAAAAATATTCTAAACTTATCATCCCTTAAAATAATTGAATTATTACTGATTAATTCATCATAGCAGTGTCTTGATATATATATATATATATATATATATATATATATATATATATATATATATATATATATATATAGGTTATAAACGTTTAAATTTCAACACCTGTTATTCCCATTTAATACATTCAGACCAATAATATACATTTACATTAATATGCATCATACAAAGCATTTATTCATAAATATATTACACTTCATTTAAATCTGTAGGAATCCCACCAAACCTTGTAACTGTTTTTCAAAATTCCCCAGGTCAGTTGTGTACTAGAATTGTTAGAATTTAGTTAGTCGATACCATATCCACCAGTAGCATTGTAAGTAGTTTCATACTCCTCTATATTCTGTTATTATATATATTTTTATTATTCTAACAAATGTTGTTATAGACTTATATTGTAGCTAACTTTATGTTTTGAATTAACTTGTATAACTCATATAATTATATTGTAACCTGTTTTTTCACTGTAGGGCATGATTATGAGAACAATACAGTCTCGAAACGTCGCTAAAATAGTTGTTTTTATTTATTGACTGAATCACAAGAACCTTACTGAACATATATATATATATATATATATATATATATATATATATATATATATATATATATATATATATATGATGGTTTTAATAAATTATTTAAAATACATTGAATAGAAAACTGAATGATAAAAAATAAAATAAAAATAGCCGGCATCTATAAATAAGAATGACAGCCGCATTCATAAGACATTACATCAATCACTCGAGTCACAGATCAATGTCACGTTAGTTCGTCGTAAATATATAACAACCAATATTATAGTAACTATAATTTCATGATAATAGAAAAAAAATAATGATAAAACAAAATAATGATTTTATATTTTTCTAAGCCACTATTTCATAAGCAATGCAAATATTATTATTTTATTTTTTTAAATTTGGCGAAAAATTAAACAGCTATTGCAAAGGTACAACCGAATCGTGAGCCTTTTATTGATTTAAGAGTAAAGGTGATTTAATATAAAAAACTAAAAAAAAGTTTAAAAAAAGGATAGTTAAGGAAAAATGTTACAAACAAATACAAAGGGGTTACTATCAATTTTGCTGGGAATATGTATGTCACCTGGTTGTCTTTGATATTCAGTTGCGTATTGTATTGTACCCATAATGTCTCAACAAAACTTTGAATCAAATACCCAATAAACATTCAGTGATATCTAATGATAAACATAAAAAAAAATTAATAAATAAAAAATAAACGAGAACAATGGTGTTAAGAAATATTTTATTAGAGCTAAGTGAATACCTGGACTATAGAAATGATAAGGATCTCGGAGCCGTAACAGTTTCCAAAGGCTTATTATTCGAAAGGTTTCATCAGAGTTCACGTAAGGTATTTGCAATCTTTTCGCCTCATATTACACGCCTATTCAACTTTGATATTCAGCTCGTGGCTGTAACATCGAAAAGCCTTCATCTTAACGAATCACAATATTTGTAAAGAACAAGAGATCTAAAATACAAAATTATAAAGCAGAAATGTAAATAAAACATATTC
Organism: Euschistus heros; assembly: GCA_003667255.2. Classification (NCBI taxonomy): domain Eukaryota; kingdom Metazoa; phylum Arthropoda; class Insecta; order Hemiptera; family Pentatomidae; genus Euschistus; species Euschistus heros. The sequence continues at coordinate 446,220 of RCWM02000556.1, forward strand.
TGAAATTTAAAAATCGAAAATCCTATCTCTAGAAATATAATAATGTAAAATATAGACAAAAAAAAAAAAAAAAAAAAAAAAAACGGAACAAAATTACAAGGTCTAAATTTATTTCGAATGGAATTTTAATAACGCTTAAAAATAGGCCGGATTTCGGGGCGGTATAGAAACAGTTTATTGAATATTTTAAAATTATCCTAGTCACAGTCTTAAAATTAATACAAAACTATTTAAGGAAAAATAAATTTTACAAATTTTGAAAATTTATCATAAAATACGGTTTTAAATAAATAAACTACTTTTTTTTTTTTTTTTACTCACAAAAATATAAATTTCAGAAGATAAATTAAGATTTATAAATATCTTTTTATTTATATGTTAAAAAATGTTAAAAGAAAAAAAAATAGAAATAAAATTATAAAGTCAAAATTTGTTTTGAATAGAACCCCAACCATTTTTATCTTTTTGTTTGTCATTATCTAAATTCGTTAATACAAAACTCATAGATAAATAGAAAATAATTTCTAGAATAAATAATAAAATACATAAATTTAATGAAATACATGTAAATAAAGCATACTACCATTTATGTTGAATTAAGTTTTAAAAAAAAATAAATAAATGAATAAATTTTAAAACAAAATAACTAAATTTCAAGGTTTAAATTTACTTTGTCTGGGATGTTGGTAAACGCCTCAAATTAGGCCTAATTACATAAAATAATTTTTTTTTTTACATTTTAACTTATATTTAAATTATTTGATACAAAACGAAGCCTACACTATTTTTCTGAACAAAGAATAGGTTACGGAAATTTTTGGCTAGTTTACTTTTTTTCCTTATTGCTAAATTTACTTTCTAAAAACTAGAGAATACGCTATTAAAACTATCAAAATTAAGGTATTTTTAAGTTAAGTGAACATTTTAGTTATCCTTTTCGTACTTAATATGGTAGTGATGACTTGAAACTATTATCTACAGAACGTTGAGATAAAATAGGCTGTTTTGGAATTTTAATGACTACAAAACCCCTTGATTTTTTTTTAATGAAAAAAGAAAAAGTATACAAAAAAATTGTTTGTAACATTTTTCTTTTTTGTTTTAATATATAATATAAAATCTTGAAAGCCAAAATAAAATTACATTATCTAAATTCTCTCATATTGCGTTTTCAAAATGATAATAATAAAAAATTAAAAATATTTTTTAAATTTAATTCCAGTTTTTAATATTTTCATTTTTATTACTATTTATTTTTAAAAATCGATTAAAACAAAAATCGATTATTTATTCTGCCGGGATGACGAAAATAATCATCGATTAGATTTTTGAATTAGAAAACTAGGCTGCGTATTTAAAAGAATTAAAATATAAATTAAGAAAATAAATAAATAATAAAACGTAAAACGAAAAATGACGTTTTTTAATTTTTTAAATATTGCGTTTTCAAAATGATAAAAATAAAAAATTGAAAACAATTTTCAAATATTTTTTTTTTTAAATATTAAAATTAGTGTATACGAAACTAAACTAAGTAAAACCAATATTAATTTATTCTTCAGGGATAACAAAAATAATCATCGATTAGATTTTTGATGAAATGAGGCTGCATATTGACAACAATTAAAATATAAATTAAATAAATAAATAAAAGTAAAACAAAAACATTATTTATTTTCTTTTTTAATTTTTTTTTTGTACAAATTTATTTTTTATTTCTAAAAATGTATTCAAAGCAAATATTATAAGTAATACACTTACATAAACACCAAGTAATTGCTCTAAACAATATTATTGAACACTTTGACTGCCAAAATTGAACACGCGAAACTCGAAAAGGGGCGTCGGACACTGACCGTACGGTACTCGACCGAAGGGGGCGCGAACAAGACTGGCGCTCTCCCGCCTAAACCCGGCCAAGAGAGTCCAAACGCATGCGCGGTGTCAAGGCGAACGAGGGGCATAGTCGGCGACAGCGAAGTGACGGATGGACTCTTGGTCCAAAACTCGAACGACGGAGTTCGGTGAACCCTCCCGTGTTCCAGATCGCGGAGGCAGTGGGTCAGCCCTGGAGGTCAACGGTTTGCCACCGTCTGGGGCGCCTTGCCGAACAGAGGAAACATGGAACCTGGAACGTGCATCAATCATATCTTCTGGCGGGATCATCAGGTGGTTTTACACGAGGTTGATGAGTCCATTGATAAGAGAATAGAACAGTTTCCGAAGGAGACTTATCTCCAATTAGCTTTTTATTGTGCTGCAAGAAAAGACAAATCCGAGAAAAAGACTGGACAAGTTGAGGTCAATAGAACAACAGTAATCAATCTATTCGCAAGTGACAAAATCAAAAACACCAACACTTTAACAGGAAATCATCGCTCATTGTTTCAATATATCTTTGAAGTTAAAACATTCTGAAAATCAGCTTATGTGCGTATAAGTATGTATACCGTATATTACGAGATGATTTCAATCCAGATACACAAATTAAACATTACACACACACACATATATGTATTTATATATATACAGGGTGAGTCCCTCTTAGTGTAAAATTGAGGTTTATGTTCATTATCATTGGGTTTTACACCTTACATTGCAAACCCAATCAAATGAATCCTAAATAATAATAAGAAATAAATAAATGTAATAACATAAAATCCTCTGATCAAGTGTCGCTTTATTGACAGTTTTCCTTTATTTTCTATTAAACAGTAATTTTTTTCTTTGCTTTTTATTCCAATGAAGAGTTTATCATGTTTAAAATGCACATTTCCATTAATTTTTTATTTACAAAAATAACTGATTTGTAAGCCAAATAAGAACACCAGGTTTTTTTGGTTTAAAAGTACATTTCTTCATAAAATCGTAACAGAATCATTATTTTTAACATATCATTTGAAAGCTGTTTAAATTTGCAAAATTTTATGAGATTTGCAGTTTTGTGAATAGTTTTTTTCAAAAAATGGTGAGCGTTGAAGTAATATAAGACATTGTAACTTTCCTAAATAAGGTGATGATCAAGCTGTTCTTTAGATCCAAAGTTTGTTAAATTAAAGGTTACATGCACTCTGCGTTCATAGGAAATTTAATGCTAAATCCGAAAATGTGGTCAAAATTTGAAAAATATTTAAACAAAGTGGAGATATTCTATCTTTTATGGTAAAAACCGCGGTGTCCTCAAAAGATGCTTTGCTTTATGGTATATCTGCAACGGATTGGAATAGAAAGGTGAGGTTTGCGGTATTTTTCTACATTTTTGATCTATTTTCACCCAATTTTTTTTTTACACTAAGAGGTACTTACCCTGTATATGTATATCTGAGCAGATAGCAATAGAATATCCAGCAGTAACATTGGCATGATTATGAGAACAATATAGTCCCGAAACATCGCCAAAATAGTTGTTTTTGTTTATTGACTGAACCTCAAGAACTTTATTAATCTCTCATGTGTGTGTATGTGTTTCTTTATTTTCTTTTATTCAGATGCAAATTTAAATTGATAAATCAAAAAAAAAAAAAAAAAAAACCTGGTAAACAATAGACAATTTGAATCACACTTTGAATTAATGAAATAATAAAAATGGTAATTTCATCTGAAACAACCAAACAATTATAACTTTAGTAACCAATATGTTATTATTGATATTTTTATTGTGCTTGTATCTAATACAAGTAGATTATTTATTTTTTTTAATATGGTACATACTTTTACGAGGACTAACTGGTTTTCAAGACACAATTATTATTGTTTCTCATTATTAACCAAAAATTAATATTATTTATTATATTACTCTAGTGTAGCTTATCAATAATAAAAAATCTAGTAGAACACGTAATGATTCTAACATTCATTTGGTGTTTGCACGTAATATCTTATCCTATAACTATATTAGCTATAACCGATAAATGATTGTACATACTTATCCAACCCGAATGTAAATATATACCTATCTGAAAAACATGTAACATTTTTCGTTTCTTTGATCCTTGATTTAAACTAAGATTTTTTTTTCTTCTTAGAATTTAATGAAAATTCATTTGCTGAAAGGAATTTCGAAACGGGACTGACCGGGCAATTAAATTCTTTTTTCAATCGACCACAAGTTCTGCTGGGCCACCTGAGGAGGGGCTCACTGGCCCACTGTCGTCAGCAAGCCCCCGCTCTCCCAGTACATGTACAGGTAATTAATTAAATAATTAAATCAATACTAAACCATTTTAATTCCACCATTTTATTTTATATTCCACTAATCCTTTTTGAACTGATCCGCTACCTAGGACTCCACTTGGACAAACGTCTTACTTAAAATCAACATACAAGACTAAAACGACAAGAAACTGCCCGTCGTTTCAGACTACTTCAACATTTACTAGATAAACGATCAAAGCTACCAATTAATTATAAAAGGCTCATTTACATGACTGTGATTAGACCTATTTGGACGTACGGAGTTAAGCTTTGGGGTTACTAAACCATCCAATTCATCTCGTATCCAATCCTTACAATCTAAAATCCTTCTAAAAATCCTCAATGCTCCTTACTTTGTCACCATTTATCCATGAAGACCTTAATGTTCATATGTTGCTTATTAAGCCCAAACCAGATACCTATCCTTTCATAGTAAACACCATAACCACTCCAATCCACTAGTTTCTCAACTTGCTTCCCACTCCATTCCCGATAATCCTCCAAGGCGTCTGAAAAGAAGATGGCCTAGGGACCTTTTACTGTAGATTTTATTGAAGTGCTACAAGTGAGTAGTTGTTCACAAGTTACTTACAACGCCATTGTATTCACTATCAACACATTTACTTGTTGTATATCATTTTGTACAGTTGTAAGTTGTAAGTACAGTTTTATTGCTTAGTAAATATATTTATTATTTATAGTTAGTTATTCAATATTGTAAAATCGTATTTAGAATTTCGTTTTTTAAACATTACTACCACATGGCCTTGGGATTTTCTACTTTTGTTGATGTTTCATTAAAGTACTACCAATGGCTAGTTCCTCAACAAGTTTTGATCATGTCATTATTTTGCATTGTAAACCGCATGTTTACTAAATGTATTTTTGTAATACAGTTGTAAATTTATGTTAACATAAGAATTAAAAATTAAAGAACTTCTTGTGCCTGTTAGCTAAAGAAAGAAAAACACGAAACATGTTTTAGGTGTCGCCATCTTGACCGTCAATTGTCAAAAGTTTTTTTTTTTTTTTTTTTTTTTTTTTTTTTTTTTTTTTGCTTAGCTTTGATTCAGTTTTCTGTAGGAGATGAATTTTCTTATTAAATAGCTTAATCCTGCAGACCTTCAATGCCTTTATGTTTTTTGTTTTTTTTTCCGCTTACCTGCATGATTTTAAATCAAATTAACAATTAATGAATATTCGAAATACAGAAAGTAGAGAAATAATACATGTTTGTTTTTGTTTTGTTTTTTCAGTGATACCAATATACCTCCCAAGCAGTAGGTCCTTGCGACAAATTTAAAATTTAAAAAATATTTTTCATTTAATTTCTGATAAGTTAACTTTAAGCAAATTTTCGATTTAAGCAACACCAACAGGGCCTCACATAAAAATAAAAGTTTGAAACGTGATTTTTTTTCATTCAAACCAAAATAGCTCCTAAACGGTAGGTCCAAGCGACAAATACAACAAAAAAATAATTTTTTTTTTTTTATTTTTGACGAGTATGAAGTCAAATTTTTGATCCGAGCAACAACTGAGCTAAAGGGTGTCTAAAATACACCTATACTTAAAAATAGAGATTTCAAACGGTTATTTCATATTAGGAGAAACTGAGTCAAAAGTAGCTCACTCATTAGAACCTAATAAATATATAGTGTTATAGTTATAGTAAGCTCTTAACTGCCCCTACTCTCCTAATATCAAACTATCAAAGTACGCGTAGCGCCCTCGAATTCTCCAAAAATGTTTCGCTTTTGACCAATTAGGTCACCGGTAAAACATATTCCATGTCAAGAATATTACTATCTCATTAATTAATAAAAATGCCTAACATGCTAAAGATAAACGACATGTGTGGATTTAATAAGAATTAATTTTTTTTTTTTTTTATTTTTTTATTTATTGATATTTACAACTGTACAAAATAATATACAACAAGTAAATGTGTTGACAGTGAATTCAATGGCATGCAAATCACTTGTGAAGAACTACTCACTAGTAGCACTTCAATAAAATCTACACTAAAAGGTCTCTAGGCCATCTTCTTTTGAGACGCCTCGGAGGATTATCAGGGATGGAGGAGGAAGCAAGTTGGGAGACTAGTGGATTGGAGTGGTTATGGAGCTTACTATGGAAGGATAGGTATCTGGTTTGGGCTAAATCAGAAACATATGGAACATTAAGATCTTTATCGATAAGTTTATTGGTCACAAAGTAAGGAGCATTGAGGATTTTTCGAAGGATTTTGGATTGTAAGGATTGGATACGAGATGAATTGGACGGTTTAGTAGAGCCCCAAAGCTCAACTCCGTACGTCCAAATAGGTCTAATCACAGTCATGTATATTAGTCTTTTGTAATTAATTGGGAGCTTTGAACGTTTGTCTAGTAAATGTTGAAGTAGTCTGTAAGAATTAAATATAAAAAAACATTACTAAATTTAATAAAAATGTTTTCATCTTCACATTACTTATATCTGGTCGTGAAAAATTGGAAATAAAAATTTGAACATTATACTATGGCATTTTTGATCGTTTTTCTAAAACCTATAACTACTCTAAAAATCCCAGCTGCGCCAAAATAGATAATTTAAGTCCTTATTAAGAATCACAACTAAATCAGTTTTTCATTAAGCAGATATTAAAAATCCTAATAATATGGAATCCGATATCTAAAACATACAAAAATTTATCAACACATGCCATAAAAAAATGTAAGGCAAAAAATCAAACATTAGTACTCACCCCAGGAGGTCTAAGAGATAACTGAAATATACCCATCGTGAGAAATGGTAGGGGGCAGGTAGGTTAAATTTTTGGGATTTACTATGGGGTTTCCCTTATGACTCATTGGATTTTTCCGTTCCTGCTGGAAACAAATTTAAAATGGGGCTATTAGAAATGTTTATCTGATCATTTAAACAAAAATCTGGATCGTTTTAAAACGATTTTATTGTTTCTAATGATTCATAAATATTTAATTTTAGGCTATTTTCTACTTGATATAGTATTTTAAAATAACGTAGTTTTCTAACAAGAAATAGTTTTCTAATAAAGTTATCCTAATAGAAGTGACAATTAATTCAATCATTCAAGACGTATAACTTTGCTTTTCCAACACTACTCGACAGTACAAAAACGAATACAAAAACGAATAAATCAACGATACCCCCCACGGAAAGATAGAAATGCCTAAGGTCTGCGGCATTTTTCATTACTTCTGATCTAGTTTCACCCAATTTTTTTTTACACTAAGAGGTAAAAAAAAAAACCTGTATAAAAAACCGTTAATACAATTAGGCATTTATATTAATATTTAAAAAAAAAGTTAAATATTCATAAAATATAAAAGAAGAGAGTCTGTATTGTGCTGAACTTCTCGAGCGAGATAATTCGTTACAGTTTTTATGAAGTGTAAGTTTCAACACAGCGACAGAAACTGGTCTCCCCTACAAGGTTCTCAACGAACACAGGCAGCTATATCATTTTGTATAAATACAAACAGAATCTCGTGTTTAATTTTGCTTATCGGGATCATTTTCATATTAAATAGTTTCGAAACGGAGACTTTTATAGCATAGAAATTATTCTTGAATTTTTACCATGTATTATAGAAATTTCAGGTCTTTTTTTTTTTCAATAATGAAATATTAAATAACATAAAAAAGTAATTCTGTCAACAAACTTATAGAGCAATATATTAATTGAAATTTTCATTCGTCTTAAACCTACGACTTCCTGCCCAACAGTATCGTTCAATAATATTCTACTAATTTATGTTGAACAGATCCGCTACCTAGGACTCCACTTGGATAAATTTTACTTGGAATCCACATACAAGACTAAAACGACAAGAAACGGCTCGTCGTTACAGACTACTTCAACATTTACTAGACAAACGATCAAAGCTCCCATTTCATTACAAAAGACTTATTTACATGACCGTGATTAGAGCTATTTGGACGTACGGAGTTGAGCTTTGGAGCTCTACTAAACCATCTAAATTATCTCGTATCTAATCCTTACAATCCAAAATCCTTCGAAAAATCCTAAGGGCATACTTTGTCTGCAATAAACTTATCCATAAAGACCTTAATGTTCCATATGTTACTGAGTTAGCCCACACCAGATACCTATCCTTTCATCATAAGCCCCATAACCACTCAAATCCATTAGTTTCTCACCTTGCTCCCCACTTCATTCCCGATAATCCTCCGCGGCGTCTGAAAAGAAGATGGACTAGAGATCTTCTAGTGTAGAATTTTTATTGAAGTGCTGCTGATGAGTAGTTCTATTCAAGTTTTGACGTGCTATTATAATCGTTATCAGCTCATTTACTTAATGTATATATTCAGACAGTTGTAAATTTCAATAATTACCAGTTTAGATTGCTTATTTTCTTAAAATGATTTTTCGCGAATCGAGGCGAAACGGTGCCCCAGATAAAAAAAATCACCGGTATAAAATCGATTCAAAATTTGATATTACATCGAAAAATTTTACCGCCGTAAAAAATAACACATCTCATTGGGAATTCCAAAGTTAGGGTCGCTGGAGAAGAACTGGAGAAGGCTGGAGAGCAGACTATAACCCAAAAAGAAACTTTATTTGACACAGTTAGACCCTGAGAGTTTCGTTTTAAAATTTCAAAAACTGTGGAAAAAAAAGGGGGTGGCCATCGAATACTGAATATATATATATATATATATATATATATATATATATATATATATATATATATATATATATATATTCTTATGTTAACATAAATTTACAACTGCATTACAAAAATAAATTTAGTGAACATTTGGTTTACAATGCAAAATAATGAAATGATCAAAACTTGTTGAGGAACTAGCCATTGGTAGTGCTTTAATGAAACATCAACAAAAGAAGAAAATCCCAAGGCTATGTGATAGTAATGTTTAAAAAACGAAATTCTAAATACGTTTTAGAATATTGAATAACTAACTATAAATAATAAATGTATTCACTAAGCAATAAAATTGTACTTACAACTTACAACTGCACAAAATAATATACAACAAGTAAATGTGTTGATAGTGAATACAATGGCGTTGTAAGTAACTTGTGAAGAACTATTCACTAGTAGCACTTCAATGAAAGTCTTCACTAAAATGTCTCTAGGCCATCTTCTTTTCAGACGCCTCGGAGGATTATCGGGAATGGAGTGGGTAGCAAGTTGAGAAACTAGTGGATTTGAGTGGTTATGGTGTTTACTATGCTATAATTAATATTTGAAGACTTTCTTCGAAAAAAGCTTCGTTTTCATGTTATATGTAAAATACCGTAAATAACGGATATTTTGGGTGTTTTTTTGCAATTTCCTTATTGAAATGTGCGGGAAAATGAATACAGTGACATGTCAATAACTATCGCTTAGAATGCCCTTAGGCCATCTTCGTTTCAGACACCTCAGAGGGTATAGTAACGGGAATCGAGTGATAATCCAGTTGAGAGACTGGATTCGAGTGATCCAGTAAAATAGGGCTCGAAAAGTCCGTTTTCAAGAAAAAAGCTGAACTTTTATTCTCAACCTATTTTTATGTTTATTGGGATGCTGAATCCAATCCTGAAGTTTGCTACCACGGCAGATGTCGGCTTCATATCCAAAATCGCAAAAGAACGCCCAAAATATCGGTTAATTTCGGATTTTTACATATAACACGAAAACGAAGCTTTTTTCGAAGAAAGTCTTCAAATGTTAATTATAGCTAGAACCATTACCTATGAAATGAAAACAACTACTCCGAAAGCGGACTATTTACCGCGTAGCTATGGGCTTGGGAAAAAGTGTAGAAGTTGGCCAACTGCTGGTCAGCCCCGCTTCGAGAAAACACGTTTGTCGTACTTTTTTGTCTATAACTCCGAAACTATTTGTCCGATTCAAGATCACATTTTTTAATTTTAAAGCTAATTAAATTTACTATTGGTATATTAAATGCGAAGTTTTAATAATGCCACTTAAAAGCACGCTACAAAACCCGTGTTGTAAAATGTTTTTTTCACTGTAACTCCGAAACTATTCGTCCGATTCAAAATTTCTTCTTTTTATCTAAAAGCTATTAGGCTCTATATATGAAGATTTAATCGGGTCTCTTAAAACACACATGCCAGAAGGTTAAATATCCCGTGCTTTTATGAAATCCACGTATTTTTGGCACATTTTACTCTATAACTCCAAATTTATTTAACAGATTCAAAATTCCATTTTTTTTTTTATCTCAAATGTGGTGTTTAATATTGAATCATATATATAATTTATATTAAGTTCCTTTAAATACCCACGCCAGCCCACTGAACATGTCATAATTGTCATATTTTGCCAACACATTTAGTATATTAGCGTTGGTTAAATAGTTTCGGAGTTATAGACAAATATTTTACGATAAATATGTTTTCGCGGAGAAGTGGGACTGACCGCTAGGTAGTCTATTTCTACAATTTGTCCCAAGACGATAGCTTCCAGGCAACTGGTCCAGTTTTGGAGTTGTTTTTTTTTTTTCGGATTAAAATAATTGAAATTTAAAGACTTTCTTCGAAAAAAAGCTTCGTTTTCGTGCTTTAGGTAAAATACCGAAAATAACAGATATTTTGGGCGTTTTTTTTTACGATTTTGGTTATGAAGCCTACGTCTCCCGTGATAGAAAACTCCAGATTTGGATTCAGCACCCCAAGAAACACATAAGATCTGTTGAGAATAAAAGTTCGGCAGTTTTCTCTTCGGACCCTTATTTTACCGGACTATGAGTGTGAGACTTGTCATCGAAGGTCGGATATCAACTAAGCAAGATATTTGAACAATTAAGATGTTAGGAAGTCATTATACTTGATTATTAAGAGTTTAATTACTCTTTGTTATTTACTAATCGATTTTATTCTAAACTAAATTATATAATGTATTGTTAAATTTGTTTACCTTGAGGCTCATTAATATTTATTAAGGTCAAACTTGCAGTCAACAAGTTATTACACAATATGAGGAGTAGGCGATATCTTCGCACGAACCAATATATGCTATTTATTGTTACATAAATTATATAATTTCCTTTGTGAAATTCTTCAGAAATTTATTTATAAATGGTATTTATAATTATTTAGATGAAAATGTTTATGCCACTTTATGTTTCCTCGACTACCTATAAACTTGGTCTATTATTGGTTTAAAACCTTTTCTCAACCATTCCATTAAAATTCTTGAGAAATAGTAAATGGCAGCGTTCATTATTGCTTTTATACGCAGGACTTAATAGCTTATTGGAAAACGTTTGAAATTTTCATTGTTTTACTTGAAAATTTTAAAGAACATAGGTAAAAATCTAAACTACCCCACCCCCTATCTTTTTAATACTTGAAACTATCAGGTCCTAGAATACAATTAGTACCTTTCTCTCTCTCTCTCTCTCTCTCTCTCTATATATATATATATATATATATATATATAGAGAGAGAGAGAGAGAGAGAGAGAGAGAGAGAGAGAGAGAGAGAGAGAGAGAGAGAGAGAGAGAGAGAGAGAGAGAGAGAGAGAGAGAGAGCGAGAGAGAGAGAGAGAGAGAGAGAGAGAGAGAGACAACTCTATATATACATTTTAGTTGTAACAAAAATGACAAAAATTAATATTATTTATTATATTAATCTAGTTTGGCTTATCAATAATACAAAATCCAGTAGAACACGTAATGATTCTTATATTCATTTGGTGTTTGCACGTAATATCTTATCATATACCTATATTAGCTATAACCGATAGATGCTTGTACATGCTTATCCTACCCGAATGTAAATATATACCTATCAGAAAAACATGTAACATTTTTCGATTCTTTGATCCTTGATTTAAACTAAGATTTTTTTTTTGTCTTAGAATTTAATGAAAATTCATTTGCCGAAAGGAATTTCGAAACGGGACTGACCGGGCAATTAAATTCTTTTTTCAATCGACCACAAGTTCTGCTTGGCCACCTGAGGAGGGGCTCACTGGCCCACTGCCGTCAGCTAGCCCCCGCTCTCCCAGTACATCTAAAGGTAATTAATTAAATAATTAAATCAATATTAAACCATTTTAATTATTTTATATTCCACTAATCCTTTTTCAACAGATCCGCTACCTAGGACTTCACTTGGACAAACGTCTTACTTGGAATCCACATACAAGACAAAAACGAAAAGAAACTGCTCGTCGATACAGACTACTTTATCATTTACTAGACAAATGATCAAAGCTACCAATTAATTACAAAAGACTCATTTACATGACTGTGATTAGACCTATTTGGACGTAGGAGTTAAGCTTTGGGGCTCCACTAAACCATTCAATTCATCTCGTATCCAATCCTCACAATCCAAAATCCTTCGAAAAATGCTCAATGCCCCTTACTTTGTCACCATTTATCCATGAAGACCTTAATGTTCATATGTTGCTTACTTAGCCCAAACCAGATACCTATCCTTTCATAGTAAACACCATAACCACTCAAATCCACTAGTTTCTCAACTTGCTACCCACTCCATTCCCGATAATCCTCCGAGGCGTCTGAAAAGAAGATGGCCTAGAGACATTTTAGTGAAGACTTTCATTGAAGTGCTACTAGTGAATAGTTCTTCACAAGTTACTTACAACGCCATTGTATTCACTATCAACACATTTACTTGTTGTATATTATTTTGTGCAGTTGTAAGTTGTAAGTACAATTTTATTGCTTAGTGAATACATTTATTATTTATAGTTAGTTATTCAATATTCTAAAACGTATTTAGAATTTCGTTTTTTAAACATTACTATCACATAGCCTTGGGATTTTCTTCTTTTGTTGATGTTTCATTAAAGCACTACCAATGGCTAGTTCCTCAACAAGTTTTGATCATTTCATTATTTTGCATTGTAAACCAAATGTTCACTAAATTTATTTTTGTAATGCAGTTGTAAATTTATGTTAACATAAGAATATATATATATATATATATATATATATATATATCGATCGATTATTTCAAAATAAAGCGCATTTTTGAAGACTTATTAAAAATAAGTCTTCAAAAACTAAAAGTAAATTTTTTGGAAAAATAGCCAGTATTTAAAAGAACGATGGAGTACGATGTCGAAACTTATATCACGTCGATGTCCATTATTTTGTGCTAATGAAATCCCAAAAATCATATCCATTTCGATCCGTGCCTCATTATTGTCCCCCTCCTAATCGAAACCGTTCCTATTTGTAATTTATTACTTCACTCTCTTAAAATCCAGGGATGTATCCAGCAATTATAATAAAGCGTGTTTCATTAAAAAAACATTCGGATTGGCTAGAAAACACTTTTTATTTGACAACGAACGATGATGATTTACCAGCAGGTCCGTCTACTTCCAGTCAAAGTGACCTAGGCGATTCCAGTCACGGACGTCCAACAAAAGCTTATAGTGAATGTTCTGAAAGAACAAAACGTCGAAAAAGAAGTGTCATTAGGGCCAATATATGTTTATTAATGTTGACATTTAATTTAAAGCAAAATCACGAAATAAAGAGAGGTGAAATTATCGATGCAGCATTGAAAGCTACTAAAGATGAAATTGATGGCATTTATAACTTGATGTTTAATAAAACTCAAGCTCCTGAACTAAAATCAATATTATTCACCTATCATACCGAAATAGTTTATTTTACATTATTTTACACAAAACCTACCATCAAAACAGAAGTCATTGATCATTAAGGTAGTAGGGTATTTATTTTTTTGTTATTTTTTGGAAGTATGTTGAAAAATCAAAAGTTTTTTTAACTATTAGCTAGTCCGCTTTAAGTTTTTTAAATATTTTTTCTGTTAGTTGCACTTCATTTAGAACATATTTCGGCCGACGAAATGATTTTTTTGCCTACAGCATATTGTATATAAAATCATTTCGGCGGCCAAATCAATTTATTGCCTACAGCACGTTGTATATGTTTTTACATCATGACAAACATCATCAAGAGCATACATCGTTTTCTGAAGTTACATCATGTACCTGAAGAATCACCTCCAGATCTAAAAAAGTGTGAAGTAATAATTTACAAAAAGGAACAGTTGCGATTTGGAGGGGGGTAATAATGAGGCACGGATCGAAACGGATATAATTTTTGGGATTTCATTAGCACAAAATAATGGACATCGACGTGATATAAGTTTCGACGTCGTACTCCATCGTCCTTTTAAATACTGGCTATTTTTCCAAAAAATTTACTTTTAGTTTTTGAAGACTTATTTTTAATAAGTCTTCAAAAATGCGCTTTATTTTGAAATAATCGATCGTACATGATTTTGCTGTGATAATATATAAAAACAGCTCATTTTTATCATATTATATCAAAGAAATATCACAAACAATTGAGGGTTTACAGCCATTTCATTTAACCGTACTCCTTGCATTTTAGGTCGCCAATTCAGTAATTTATTATGAACTCTTCCACTTTCATGAAAATTTTTAAAATATTTTTTCCATATATCGGATGTCATTTAAAATATATTTCTGCAATAAAATAATTTTGGCCGCCGAAATGGATTTTTTGCCCACTGTGTGGCGGTCAGTCCCACATCTCCGCGGAAACATGTTTGTCGTACTTTTTGTCTTTAACTCTAAAACTATCTGTCCGATTCAAGATTAAATTTTTGCATCTTAAAGCGAATTAAATTTACTATTATTCTATTAAATATGAAGGTTTAATAATCCCCCTTAAAAGTACGGTAAAAAAAAACCGTTTTCACGGGATCCACTTTTTTCACATTTTTCATTATAACTCCGAAACTATTTGTCCGAATCAATTTTTTTTCTTTTTATCCAAATGTGTTATTAGACTCTATATATAAAGATATATATTGTTTACAGTTGTAAATTTCAATAAAGTATATTAAAAAAAACAACAAATTAAACTATAAATAGCATTTATCGATCATAAAATGATGAGCTCATAAAGTTAGATAGCAATATCCAGGGACTATTTATATCGCACTGCATTAGCATATTATTGCATCAGCTCCCGATTAGTTTTATCATTTTTACGGTAGTAAAGTTTCTTTACAAGTACAAGTTTTAGATCACGAAAAGAAATAAAATAGTTGGCTGGGCAATAAAGCTAGATATAATGGCATCACAATACTCCCTCTTTGACAATAACAATAACACTGACCCAAAGTAATAAAAACCTCCATTTATTTATAGTTGTTGCTAGATTGAGGTGTCATTATTATTTCAGTATCGTAAAATAATACGACTTTTTTTGTTTTTTTCCTACCCATCATAAAAACCTAATAATCCGAGTATATTCGACACTATCATTGAAAAATGTTTTTCAGAGAACAACGTTAAGAAGGGGAAATAACTAAGAAAACCTGTGCCACTGCAACCCCTAGCTAGGTCTTGGGTGCACAGTGCACTGGGCCAACGGTCGGGAAAAGGAGGGGATTTGGCCAGAATCCACTCTCAACCACAAGGTGGTTAAGGTAATTGATAAAGGAAATACCACTTTCAATATTCCTATTATCCTAAAACATCCCTCTTTCTTTTTTTTTTTTTTGTCGTTTTAGTTTCAATCATTTTACTTCTTAAGTAGAAACAAATTTGTGACAAATATATAAAATTTAATTAAACACTAGGCAGTAGGTACATATACTTACAAGGGGACGTTTGCAGTTGTAACTCACATATTTGTATGCCGATTTTTGTGTGGGTAGTAGGGACCTATAATAGTGCAAAACTAGAGTTATAGCCGCCAATGAGCATTAGGAGCCGAGAAAAAAAATAAAACGTGATTTTCATATATTTTTTTTTTTTTTCTCAGCTCTCAGTCAAGATAGAGCAATGATTCTTTCACTTTTAATTGCAGTTATGTATACTATTTTATATAAAAATACTTTCGTTATGCTCAATACACCACCCGGCTTTAGGGTGCTCAAAAACTCTAAAAAAATAACAAAATTCCAAGGAAATCCGCTGTAAATCATCATGAACAACTGACCTCAAATCTTGATTTAACGCACCATAAAACCCTTATACGTGAAATTTTATCAAAATCAAAGAATATTGATTTTTTACCCCTTTCGAGGAGGTTAAAATTTTGAAGTTGAGATTTCATCAACATTTTCTACCGGCCATAACAGCTGTGTTCAACAGATTACAAAAGTAATAGCATCACAAGAATGAGCATACATTCTGCTTTTAATCCATGTATATAACATTGGATTTACTCCAGATTTCAGTGGACAAAAACTGATGTGAATGAAAAAATCCGAGGTCAGCTATAACTTGAGATATTTCAATAATGGGAAATCCTGCGACCTCCGGATTTGGGCTAAACTATGCAGTTTTAAGGCTTCTAGATGACCTTAAAATTTTGTTCTAATCAGTTGCGAAATATGTGAGATAGCGCAAATAATTTACATTTTTTCAGAAATTGACAGAAAATTATTTTTGATTTCGACAAAATTAAGTTTCTACATGAAATAATTAATTGTTGTTGATTAATATATTTTTTTATTTTGAAGAGAAAAGATTTGCCCAGTCGGGATTCCCGACTGGGCAAATCTTTTCTCTTCAAAATAAAAAAATAAGTTTCTACATGTTTTTTGAGATGAGGAATCTGGAAATAATATCAGTTTTTAGTTTAAAAATTTTCCTCACCTATATCATATAAATAAGACTTTTTAAAATGACATATTTTTATTTCAAATTGCATAGAAATCCAAAGATTGATGAATGATCTAAAATTAATATCAAGTTTTGGTTTGAAAAAATTTATATTTTTTTTTAAATGGTCTTATTGGAAATTTATTGTGTAAAAACTAAAATAATAACAGAAAAAGATCATTTTAAAACGTTTAACTACCCACACAAAAATCGGCATTCAAATCTGTGAGTTACAACTGCAAAGGTCCCCTAGTTAGATGCGAACCACGTGCAGTTACGGTGGGTATCAGTTTTATTAACTGTTTCGTGCATTTAAATTTATTGAAATTTACCACTGCACAAAATATATACATCAAGTAAATGTGTTGTTAACTATTACAATAACATGACAGAACTTGAAATGAACTATTCATCAGTAGCACTTCAACAAAAATTCTATACCAGAAGGTCTCTGGGCCATCTTTCTTTTCAGACGTATCGGGAATAGTGTGGGAAGAAAGTTGAGAAATTAGGGGATTTGAGTGGTTACGTAACTTACTATGAAAGGATAGTTTGGGCTAAATCAACAACCTATGGGACATTAAGATCTTTATGGGTAAGTTTATTGGTGACAAAGTTAGGAGCATTGAAGATTTTTCAAAGGATTTTAGATTGTAGGGATTGAATATGAGATGAATTAGTGAAGCCCCATAGCTCAACTCCGTACGTCCAAATAGGTTTAATCACAGTTATGTATATGAGTATTTTGTAATTATTTGGGAGCTTTGAACGTTTGTCTAATAAATGTCGAAGTAATCTGTAACAACAGGCAGTTTCTTGTCGTTTTAGTCTTGTATTTGGATTCCAAGTAAGACGTATGTTTAAGTGGAGTCCTAGGATCTGCTCAACAGGGATTAGTGGAATATCATTAAAGGATACTGTAAGGCAGGAAGTCGTAGGTATATGACGAAGGGTAAAGGTTATTTGGTGAGATTTTTTTGGATTTATTTTGATTCTCCATTTTTGACAACATACTTGGACGTTAAGGTTTTGGGATTGGAGTGTTTGGGAGGCGATGAAGGGATCATTGTTTACTGATAATACACATGTGTCATCAGCGTAAGTGGTGGGGAGCCTTTAAGATTAAAACCAATTTTATAAGATTTTTCTTTTTTATTTTTAAATGTATATGGTCGTATGTTTGATTTTTACAGTATAGCAAAAAACGACGGTACTTGTATCGATGAGGTGCTCCAGCCTATTTACTCGCCCAATGCCTTTTATCGATTCTAACCTGTTCCGATTTATTTCTCGCTACTTTTTCGAAGGTGAAGTTTATGATCCTTCAAATCAATATTAAATTCTGTAATACCTTCTCATATTACAATAACAAAACATGAAAATAATTATGTAAAAATATGAAAATATAAAACACTAAATGAATGGTGAATTAATATTTACTATTAATTCAAAAGTAATGTTAACTTCTGATAATCAGTTTCACATTAGGGTTGTTGAAATAACAAATAACAAATACAATAAAAAAAATCCACATTGAGCCTTATTCTTTTTATTCTTGCTACATGTTCTCACATTTGAAATAGAAATAAGAAAATATGAAACTTATCACATGCTTTCTCACATTTCTTTTTAGGAAGTGCTCCTTGAGCCAAATATTTCCCGAAAGAAAAACTAGCGTTTTTGCTTTCCTTTGGTTTAATCTTTGAGTGAACCCTTCAGCTCTAGGAATTCCGAATTCATTTTCAAAAGAAATCGACACAGGACAGACACAGATTAGCAAATTTCCGAGAGTTTCAAAACTTGAGGGTAAAAGAGATCTATCGATAGTCGACACTACATACATCGATAGTAACTATCTACAATCTCCCAACCCTGATTAGAGGCAGTGATGGCTTGGTACGAAGTGGCTGGTACACAGCCAGAATGTAGTCATGTTCAGCTCTTACTACTTAATGAAGTAATACGGAAAACGAATATCATAGCAAACGCAAACAAAAATTAACGACTTTTTTAATGTAAAATAGAAAAATATACGTAAGTGATTTTGTACAGTTAGGTTTAGAGTGTTTATGTTTCTGTACTGTAACTATTCAGTGATCTGTTCGTTTCTATTGTATGTACTCCACATATTTCTTCAAGAAACTAATTACAGTAATGTACATAATATACGTATCTAAGTACATAAAAACTATTGTTGTTATTTCCTCTACTGTATTCTAGAACTGTATTTTTAATTATGGGTCCAAGCGGAATTTCTAGGTAATGTTCCGAACAAATCGGTAAACTGAACTACCTATGGTCCCAATTGCTTCGGATTTTCTACGCTCTACTGTATATGAATTAATTTAATCCATTTACCATAAAAATATTGAAACAAAACCCCACAAAAATATCTAATAATTTAATTGCAGTAACAATAATCTAGCAGCACCACCGCAATGAAACGCAATCAAGTTTCAAAACAAGGTGGTTAGTCACAATGGAATGCTCAATCACTGACTCCGCAGGATTGGAACGGAGTTTAGTTAATAGAACTAACTATCTGTAGCGGTCAATGTAATTACTTTATCGTTTATTTCAGTTAATGTAGTGGTAATAAAATAATTACAATAGAAATTAATTACAGTAAATTATTATTTAATATTATACATATAATATTCAATATACAGTTTAATTATGTATGACGATGTGTGTATGATGATCTTAAACTATTTTATTTTGTTTAATAGGTTATAAGTCAAGTCATTTGAAATAAAACATCGTTATTTCTTCAAAAAATAAAAAGGCACTACAAGTTTGTTCTTGTAAAACCCTCAAGAGAAAATCGTCAATCCAAATTATAACTACCCAAGAGTGACGTAATGTCGTGATGGTTAGACCATTCAGGGTTTGGACAACGGTTGATTAAAGAGCTGGAAAAATACACTCGTGGTTTTTGTTTGTCTTTCTCCGCTTAATCTACAGTGTAAACTTGTAGGCGTGGTCATCC
The DNA here is from genome assembly GCA_003667255.2 of Euschistus heros. Classification (NCBI taxonomy): domain Eukaryota; kingdom Metazoa; phylum Arthropoda; class Insecta; order Hemiptera; family Pentatomidae; genus Euschistus; species Euschistus heros. The sequence continues at coordinate 466,083 of RCWM02000556.1, forward strand.
CCTAATGACACCTCAACCTATTGATACCACAGTCAATGAATAATATGAATGGTAAAGAATTTGTTCACACGATAGGAATGTAAAATTAAATTAAATAAAACGAAAAAAAAATCCTCTAACTATACAAGATATAAATATGAAATCAATAAGAAAATGAAAGTATAAATGATATAAACAATAGCAATCTATTATATATTTGTCAAATACCACTCACTCACTTAACACGAAATCTCAGAAACCACCGAACGGATTGGAATGAAATTCGATATGTAGATTCCTCTAGGGCCGTAGGTGCTCGCTAAGAAAGGAATTTTAAAAAATCGGCCTGGATCGCGGCTAATATGCGAAAAATGCGATTTCAATTTTTATTGGGTGAATAATAAAAGATTAATTGTCATATGGTATTGGAGATAAGCTAAGTTAAAAAATAGGTTAGATCTTTAAGCCGCAAACTTTGACCACCGTTTAAGTTCTTTATAGTTGTAAACAAACAAAAGTACGATCGATGTCGAAACCTTATAATATTGGTACTTTCTGTGAACTCATGGTAGCTGCAGAGGTTACTTACAACTTACAAGTTTGAGTTGTTTCGTGAAGAGAAGCTATTAAAAGACTTATGTTAAAGAGGAGGTTAAAAGACTTATGTTCTCTGGTGATGACATGTAAGGCCAGTTCGATGTAGGGACAAAAGACAGATAAGAATCAATAGTTCTACCAAGTGTATGATTCTCTTTAGTATCGTATCATGTTTTACCATGGAAAAGAAAGTTACAGTATTAACATCCCTCAGCGTGACCCAAACTCCAATACATCACTTAAGAAAACTGTGCCTGCAGCTGATTTTTACGCCTAAATGTTAGTGGAGCGAGGAAGGTGAAGGTGAAGAACCTTATTTACTTTAATTTCGTAATCTCCTCAACCAATTTATGCTTGATACGTACGCAAAAATAGAAACAGAAAGACTAAACTTTCTTCAAAAAAGTTGAGAAGTTAAGACTATATTCACTTAAAGTATGCCATAAGAAAAGCTGATGGTCTGGTATCAGAGCTGGGTAAGATGGTAGTGCTGCCTCGAAGCTTCACTGGAGGACTATCAAAATAATATAAAATTAACTTTTGCAAATTATCAAATTTACTTATTGAAATTATTCTAAGAATGGAATTGTTCAGGTTTATTTAAGTAATAATAATTATCAACGTTAAGCTTAACTTTTACTAATTTAAGTTGTCTTCATCCTGATATTAAACCGTAGCGGAGCGGGGTACTTTCAGCTAGTAATTAATAAAGGAGCAGAAAAAAATTAATAAATAAAAAAATTGAAAAGCACAATATATATATTTATATATATATATATATATATATATATATATATATATATATATATATATATATATATATATATATATATATATACACATTATACATACACATCCCAGGGAAACCCCAGATCAAGCATGTCTACCAACCTATGGGTACAGTAATCCCAACGCTGTTCTCTCTGCCGCATCGCCAGTATTAGAATCTAGTGAAACTGAGAGAAAGCCCCATGGTCGCTTAATACTTGAGTGAAAAGCTGGTCATTGCCAGAACTCCAGTAAAATATATCTATTACAATAGGTCTTAGCTGGATAATGTATGAACCAGAGGGTTAGGGTGGTTGGAAAGGTTTTAATGGAATTTAGAACATTTAAGGAGTATCGGATCAAGGACAAAAGTATAATGAGATCATTATGTAGGGTTTTGTTGGAGACATAATATGGAGCATTAACTAAAGTACGAAGGACTTTGAATTGAAAGGATTGAATGCGTTTGATATTCGATAATTTTGCTGTACCCCACTGTTTAAGTCCGTAGGTCCTAATTGGTTTAGTAATTTTTTTTATATGAGGAGTTTATTTTCAATGGGAAGATGAGATGTCAATTGAGAAGTCTATACAAACGGTAGGTACTAACGACAAAAGTTAAAAAAATTAAAAATATTCTGTATTAAGTTTCTGATCAGGAAACCGTCCGCAAATTTACGATACAAGCAACACCCACAGAGCTAGAGCGTGTCAAAATGGATTTGAAAACACTTTTCACCAAAAAGTATAAAACTCTAGCCAAAAAACATATCAAAAAATCAATATTGAACTCATAAAATTGCAAGAAATGTTCTAGATGATGTTCCTTATATAGTTTCTTTATGATAGTTTATTCCTACAACACGTAGAATGTTAATTATCCAATGCATCAATAAATGGAGTTGTATTTAGACTAAGAATTTGATTTTATTTTCCCGTGATATCTACATATCGGCTTCGTGAAACCAGGGCGGTATTAAAGTCCGGTGTTTAAGCGACCACAGTTGGCCATTAACGCGAGGCAGTAGATGCTAGGTTTAGATAGCGACTAGGCAACTGATATAGCGTGCCGGCCAGCACTCTCTGCTGCAGTTAGGTCCCTCGTCACGGAAGTCTTTCAGCTAGCGAAAGTCGTCCAGTTTCCGATAGGGGGAGTACTTAAAGCGTTTACTGATTATTTATATAAATTTCAGAATAGCAAAGGTGAAAATATATAAATAAATAAAATGTTTATATAAACTTACCATTTTTTTTTTTTTTTATTTAATGCGAAAAAGACCAAACATGATCAAGCAAAGGTTAAGTTTTGGTTGGAGCGTTTGCACCTTCTCCCAGGCAGCCTTTAATTTTTCTCTCCTTAGGACTCTTCGTTCTTCAGTCCACTGGCCCCTGCCTTTTTCTAGTAATCTCTCTCTGATTAAATATTTCACTTGTTCAATTCGTTTCTGTAGACGTTTTTATCTGTGATGTCTGTTTCTTCTATTCTTGCGTTTTGAAATTCCTGTCTGACTACTGATGCACACCTACTTGATGTGAAGTTTGCAATTGCTTTTAGAAATTTCTTGGTGAGCCTGTGTTCGGGGAGACTGCCAATCTGGCCATAGAATTTTAAACGGTGTTTTATGATTGTAGACGGTACCCCTCGTCGGTCAGTTTTAAGCCAAGAAATTCCTGATAATTATTCTTTTTCCCTTTTAAATATTTTCTATAAAATCCTTTTCTTTTTTTTTTTTTTTTCTTTCTTTGTTTTGAGGTCAAATATTTCACTGGCATAGAGAACATCGGGTTTGATCACGGCGTTATCATGGCGTGAAATTTAGCATAATGGCATTTCCATTATTGTCAAAAGTAACATAGCTTGATAAATAGTGGAATAAATTTGAACTTTAACATTGCATTTCAACAATCTTCTTACTTAATCAAGATTAAATTATATCATATATTGAATACATAATAATTATAAATAGGACGATCTATTGGTGCTAGTTTTAGTTTCGTTATAGAACTAAATCTATTATATATTTGTCAAATACCACTCACTCGCTTAAATAATCAGAAAAACCGAACGGATTAATGAAATTCGTTATATAGGTCCTTTGGAGATGCTCGCTACAAAGAATTTTAAAAATAGGTTAGATCTTTAAGCCGAAAAACTTTGACCACCGTTTAAAAGATTATTATCATATGGTATTTGTATAAGCCAAAAAAAAAGTACGATCTTTAATATCGCAAAAAACCACCGTTTAGTTCCTTATAGTGTTACGATTTGTAAAAACCTTATAATATTGGTACTTCTTGAACTCATGGTAGCTGCAGAGGTTACTTACAACTTACAAGTTTGAATTGTTTCGTGACGAGAAGCTATTAAAAGACTTATGTTAAAGAGGAGGTTAAAAGACTTATGTTCTCTGGTGATGACATGTAAGGCCAGTTCGATGTAGGGACGAAAAACAGATAAGAATCAGTGAGTTCTATCAAGTGTATGATTCTCTTCACTCTCGTCTCATGTTCTACCATGGAGAAGAAAGGTACAGTATTAACATCTCTCAGCGTGACCCAAACACCAATACACCACTTAAGAAAACTGTGTCTGCAGCTGATTTTTACGCCTAAATGTTAGTGGAGCGAGGAAGGTGAAGGTGAAGAACCTTATTTACTTTAATTTCGTAATCTCTCAACCAATTTATGCTTGATACGTACGCAAAAATAGAAACAGAAAGACCGAACTTTCTTCAAAAAAGTTGAGAAGTTGAGACTATATTCACTTATAGTATGCCATAAGAAAAGCTGATGGTCTGGTATCAGATCTGGGTAAAATGGTAGTGCTGCCTCGAAGCTTCATTGGAGGGCTATCAAAATAATATAAAATTAACTTTTGCAAATTGTCAAATTTACTTATTGAAATTATTCTAAGAATGGAATTGTTCAGGTTTATTTAAGTAATAATGATTATCAACGTTAAGCTTAACTTTTACAAATTTAAGTTGTCTTGATCCTAATGATATTAAACCGTAGCGGAGCGGGGTACTTTCAGCTAGTTTTATATATTTATTATTGTATTTTATTTAATAATTGCAGTTAATTTTTTTTTAGATTTTTTTTTTTTTTTGTTTTTAACAGGATTTTACCGAAGATTTTCAGTCAAATCAGATAAAAATCTGAAAAAAAGTCAGTCAAAAGCGATGGAATTTTTGGAAACGCGAGGGCGTTACCTGTAGTTCAATATTTTGGTATTAGGAAAGTAGTAGCAGTTAAGAGCTCAACTCTTGTACTTAATAAAACTATTTTTGACCAGGAGCAGGTTCTAATGAGTGACCTCCTTTTTTCTCTGATTCTCCTAATACGAAAAAAAAATTTAACCTTGATTCGACCGATCATGCTCGATCCCTCTTTTTAACATGGAATATGTTTTACGCGTGACCTTGTTTGTCAAAAGCGATACGTTTTTGGGAACGCGAGGGCGGTCTATCTCTGTTAGTGTTGCTTGGACCATAAATTTGACTTCATCAAAATTTGAATTAAAAATTTAATGGGGAATATTTTTTATAATATAATATTTGTAGATAGGACTAACTATTAAGGAGCTATATTAGTTTGAATGAAAAAAGTCACGTTTGAATATTTATAAGCACTATATTTATAAGCATACAAAAAGAAAATTTCGCTTTCACTCCTTCCAATTCGTCTTCATACAGGAAAATTCCGTTCCTCTGTACTTTACCTTCCTGGAATGGCTGCCCGCCCCCTTTCTCTCCAGTAACTCCAGGAAATATTCCCTCCACCTTTCCATTATCTGTTCATTTTGCCGGAGAATATTTCCTTGTTTACCCTTGACAAACTTTATGGAGCTCTTCCATTACCCAGTCGCTGTGCAATACTTGCCTTAATGTTCAAAACCTTGTTCGTAAGTAAAGATTAAATAAATATTTAAAAAAATAATAATAATAATATTAGTTTTAACTACAATTAGGAATGTGTAGATTATCGAATCTAACGATTCTCAAGAAAAGAATCGGTGATCCAAATAATCGACATTAAGCCGATCTATGCCACTAATAACAGCTATAGTCTTGTGAAACCTAATTATGTAATTATTATAACCAGTTCTTCCCCAAAATGATGAAAAAAAATTTATAAAAGATATTTTTCAATTTTTTTTTTTCTTCATTTAATGATATTTACACCTGTACAAAATAATATGCGTCAAGTAAATGTGTTGATAGTGAATACAATGGCATGTAAATAACTTGTAAAGAACTACTCACTAGTAGCACTTCAATAAAAATCTGCACTAAAAGGTCTCTAGGTCATCTTCTTTTCAGACGCCTCGGAGGATTATCGGGAATGGAGTGGAAAGCAAGTTGGGAGACTAGTGGATTGGAGTGGTTATGGAGCTTACTATGAAAGGATAGGTATCTGATCTGGACTAAATCAGCAACATAAGGAACATTAAGATATATTGGTCACAAAGTAAGGAGCATTTTGCGAAGGATTTTGGATTGTAAGGATTAGATACGAGATGAATTGGATGGTTTAGGGGAGACCTAAAGCTCAATTCAGTACGACTAAATAGGTCTAACCACTGTCATGTAAATGAGTCTTTTGTAATTAATTAGGAGGTTTGATCGTTTGTCTAGTAAATGTTGAAGTAGTCTGTATTTTTTTTTTTTTTTTTTTTTTTCCTAGCCCCTTTGGAGAATTTTGTGAAGGATATGTTAGAAAGAAAGATTGATAGTTGGCCTTTTGCTGTATTGAAAAATACATTCTAAGGCCAAACATGAAATGGTGAGTCCTGGAAATTTTAAATGAATCATAATAGTCTTTAATATGGGTGCTGGGGCACACCCATTTCTTGAATTTTTAAATGAGGTCTCAAGACTCATAGTCTAATAAATAAATAAGTCTCATAGTCTGTAACGACGGGCAGTTTCTTTTCTTTTTAGTCTTGAATGTGGATTCCAAGTAAGACGTTTTAACTTATTTTAGGATAGCTAAATTATTTATAAAATAAATAATTTATCATTATTTACTGTTTGAAATCGAATTATTTTCAGAAATCAAACATTGCTACAAGGTAATAAAAATTGTTTAAGATATGCATTCGCTATTGGAAAATAAACTAGCATTACTATGCAAATTCCTGAGGATTTTATTAAGTCGGTATAAAGATTTTCAAAATTCTTATTATGAATAAAGAAAACTTTATTGCATGCTCATAGTGGTTTTTAAGCCGCAATACACTGTTTAAAAAACATTCAGGGATTTAACAGTACATCATTTCTTCTACAGCGTTTAGTGTAAGGTTTTAAGTAACATTAGCGATCTCTTAAGCAAAGAATCGCAAAATTTAACATTTTGATAGGCTCTACCTCGGTTGGAGTTAGTGAAGGGCCGTTCCGACTTGGAAGTGGAATGCGACTTAACGTTCCGTTTAACTATTGGGACCAGTTCCGGTTATCGTTCCGTTCTATTTTTCGTTCCATGCCAGTTTAACTAACCTACTCCATACTAGTGAAGGGCCGTTCCGAGTGGATAGAGAATTTACGGTCTGTTTCACGTCAGTTTGACTAACCTACAACCTAAGTAACACGCATTTTCCTTAAATCCCTTTTTGTGACTTCGAGCTGTAAACCTCCTTCTGTTTTATAATTAAAAATTTGATATCTACTATAATATTAAGTAGGTTTAAATAGCTAGTATACTTACTAAGAAAAATGCGTATTTTTAAAATATTATTATTTATTAAAGAATTTTGTTTTGGAGGGGGTGGGAGTTAGCTCAAGTATAGTGTACAATTGAGCGAGAATTTTCTAATTACATTGGTTTCGAGAAAAAAGGAGTAGTCAATTCTTGTGACTGCTCCATTAGCTTTTAAACTAATCGCGAAAAAATAATTTAATTACATATGCAGTAAGACCTTGAGTGGTTCCTTTCTCTGAATCCGAAAAAAAAGGTTTATTTTGAAGATGCCCGTTCGCTGGGTGGTGGAGCGAAGGAGAGGGGGGGGGGGAATCAACAGCGGAAGGATCAACGGAATAAAGCAGTCAGGACGACCTTGGGTGGAACGAAACCAGAGATGCAATCTAAACTCTACTACACCCAGGGAACGGAACGAGAAATCTTTTGGCGTTGGTTTTCGTTCCAGGTAGAACTAAAAACTTGGGCGATTGGTTTCGTTCCAAACCGGTTCAAAGCTGGAACCAGTTCCAAGTTCCGTTCCACCTTGAACGAACCATCACCAGTTGAAGCAGCTTGGGTCGAAACTTTGTCGACAGTTTCCACATCAGAAACAGTAGATTATTGACAGGCATATCCAGGATCTATTGTTTTCACGGTCAGGAAGAAATTTAGTTTGTTTTTGTTTTTAATCAAAGTAATTTTTTTTTTTTTTATAGTTATTATGTTTTGTAATATTTTACTTACTTTTAAACCTAGGTAACGGTATTGAAAATCAGGAATCGATTCCTTGGTATTGGTACCGTAACCTAGAATCGACAAAAAATGGTACTGACGCAACACTAATAATAATAAATGAAACCGACTGATAAAAAATCAGTTACGTTTTTCAACTGTTTTTCTGATTCTTAAAGTGAAAGTCAAATCTTTGGCTCACAATACTTTTCAGCTCATTTTTTTATTGAAAATTTTAAATATTCATGAAAAAGAAGCGACGAAGACGAGATTAAAAGGATCACCACCGAGCCCTAACGAAATCGAAGCTCTATTAAGAATAATAAAATACTTTTTATCTTTTTAAAATAAGATTTTTTTTATTTTATAATTTTTTTTTTTTTTAACCTAAAATATCTTAATAAGTCGTTCATGTTTAATGATTTCAATCGACTTACAAGAAAGTATTGGCAAAGTGTTTTCCTTATTCATAATCTGTTTCCTCAACCAAATCTATCCAGAATTCCATTAGCAAATTAATCTGTAATTCTCTTTGTAAAAAGACTTTTTTTTCCCCCAAATTAATATTCAAACATTAACTTTGAATCACTTGAGGTTCACTATGACTGGTATAGGAGGATCAATACAATTAGGATTGATGAATTAATTGCCACTTCTATTGGAATTATTTTATTGCAATACTAATTTCGAATACTTTTAAAGTTTGGGAAAATGTAAGATAAGAAATCATATATTGGCACTCACTCCTATTGAAAAACAATTTAAAATGGGGCTATTGAAAATGTTTTTAAATTTCTAAAACGCCCCATTTTAAATCTGTTTCCAATAGGAACGGAAAAATCCAGTTAATCGTATGGTAAACTCAAGGTGAAAACCCCCCAAAAATTAACCTACCTGTCCCTGCCCCCTTCACCGGTGGATATATTTCAGATATCCGTTAGATCTCCTCAAGTGAGTACCAATATTTTATTTCTCGTTTTACATTTTTTGAACTTTATCATCAAACTTACATCACACCAATCTTTAGTATATATAATCCATGTAGCATGGTGCTAATGTGTTGAAAATTTTATTGTTTTAGAACTTAAAATGAATGTTTTGCATTCAAAACTAGTTTTCTAATAAAACAATTTCAATAGAAGTGGCAATTAATTCGTTTTGTTCATTTTTTTATTAGTTCGATTAACGTGAAAGTGGGAATACTTAATGAAATAAAAATAAAATTGATATATTAACTATAATATAAGTTGAATAATATATTGATGAAAACATTATTCCGTATAGAAATAGTTAATAAAATATTTTTACAGCTTGAATATTTATTTTAATAATGTTTGTTTTATTAGCGTCTAGTGTAAGACATGAACCTTTCTACCAACTGACTTTCAAACTGAATTGACAATTTTCTCAGAAAATAAATGTATTTTATCCCTAACCTGAATTCGTCCGCACTAAATTCTGCCGAGAAAGAGAAAAATCAAGCAATTGTCTTTTATGAGCTGCAGTTAAGAGCAGGTGGTACAATAAAAATGTATTGGCATTTTTTATCTCCGTCTCATAATAAGGATTTTAATAATGAATGGCTCTCGCATCCAATTTCTTTGAAAATCTCCACTTTTTTGTAAAAGCCATTGAAGTGCTCAAAAGCCACGAGCAATAACTTTTTTACTTGATCGTCTTAAATAGCGAATAATGGTCAAACATAAAAATAAAGGTCTCTTGAATTGAAGTAAGCAACAAACAAGGTAATATGGCTGAGCTTATGCTAAAATCTCCTCCGATATTTCGACTCAACTTGTAGGCGTTGATTAAATTAACTTAATTAATAAAGGTTTAATTCAGGGGTCACCGTAGTGGTTAGCATACCTTTCGACGCGGGTTCGCAGCCCGGCAGATGACCTTAGGATTTTTTAAAGGGAGTAAAAAAATCCTCAGCTACGTAAAATGGGGGTCCCGAGCCTGTGTGATGTCGTACTCCTTAAAGATCCCTATCCTAATGATACCTGGATAGGCAAAATTTAGGACTCCCACCGTAATCGTCCGATTAGCCATAGCAGCAAAGTGACGTTAAACGAAATAAACAAACAAACAAGGTTTAATTCTATCAAATAGAATCAATAATTTCCAAAAGGCAGTGAAGAATCCTGGTTTCAGATCTGCAAGGATAAGACGATTTTTGACGGCCGAAGGACACTCTTTTTCCCGACTAATTAGTTTTCTTCCTTAAGGATACTGTTTCGAAATATTCCAGAATTTAACGATTTTTAAGATGGTGGAAGGACATCCTTGGACACTCACCTTCCCGAAAATTGATTGGTTTTCGTCCTTAAGGATATTTATTTTTTATACTATTTGAACGATTTTATTTTATCGAGTATTTAAACGATTTATTTTTTGTCTTAAGAATACTATTTGGAAGATTTAACGATTTTAAATTTTATTTTTTGTTCTTAAGGATAAGGGCATCCTTAAAGATTTTCAGATGGCAGAAGGGCATCCTTGATCAATCTCCTTCCCGTCAATTAAGTGGATTTCGTCCTTAAGGATACTATTTTGAAATTATTTAGGATTTAAAAATTTTAAATTTGATTTTTCGTCTTTAAGGATACTATTTTGAAGTATTCCTGGATTTAAAGGTTTTCAAGATGGCGGAAGAACATCCTTGGGCACTTTTTCCGGACAAACTAGTCTTCTTCTATAAGGAAACAATTTTGAGATCTGCCAAAATTTAACGAGTTTAAACGTTCGGAGGATTGTCCAGCATAATTGTCCTTTTAAATTGAATGAATAAATTGTATTTGTTTATTTCAATATTATAAGGATTCCTTAAAGTTTTCACGTTATTAATTTTTTCATGACTCTTTAGCATGAGCTTTATTCACTTGACAAAGAAACAGAAGTGGTTCATGCTTCGAACTTGTTTTGTCAAAGACAAATGAAGAATGCTTCTTTCACACCTGAGTCGATTTATTTATTTTATTTTCTTTCAACGAGAAAAACTAATTGTTGATATCATAATCGAAGCCTTTGGTAGAAGAAGGTGTTAGTTCACTTTTAATAAAATGTTTAGGAGAATCATTTTTTGTGTTACAGATTTTATTGTATGCCAGCAGGCTAAATATGTATGTTTTGGCAAAGCATGATAGTTTTGATATGTTCAATGAGCTGGCATCGGTATTTTACGGTATTTAATCTAAATTTAATATATAAGATCTAATAGTACACTGGCTTTGATATGAAAAAAATAAAGTTGGGATCGGACGTATTGTTTTGAAGTTATAGCAAAAAAATGTGGCAAAAAAAACATGGATTTCACAACATCACGTGGATTTTAGCATGGTGGCATGAGTATAACCCCAAAACATCAGAAAATCCTCTTTCACCTTAAACGATGGAACAACAAGCTATCAGTTGGCAATAAAACCTCAATTTCGATTTTTTTTTTTTAGACATTCATCATTCTTGCTTAGCACCCTTCATATTTGTTTTGTTTTTTTTTATAATGATTTTATTGAAATTTAAAACCGTACAAATATTTACATCAATTAAATGTATAACGATTACAATAACATGTCAGAACTTAAAAAGAACTACTCATCAGTAGCGCTTCAATAAAAATTCTACACTATACTTCTCTTACTAGCCTTGGAGGAGAAAGCATGCAGTTTTAAGTAAGTTGAGAAACTAGTGGATTTGAGTGGTTATGGAGCTTACTATGAAAGGATAGGTATCTATTTTGGAATATGGAACATTAAGATCTTTAGGGATAGGTTAATTGGTGACAAAAAAAGGAGCATTCAGGAATTTTCGAAGGATTTTGGATTGTAAGGATTGAAATCGAGATCAATTTACTTTAGTGAAGTCCCAAAGCTCAACTTCGAACATCCAAATAGGTCTAATCACAGTCATGTATATGAGTCTTTTGTGATGAATTAGGGGCTTTGAACGTTTGTCTAGTAAATGTTTAAGTAGTCTGTTACGACGAGCGGTGAATGTGGATTCCAAGTAAGACGTTTGTCCATGTGGAGTCCTAGGTAGCGGATCTGTTAGACAGGGATTAGTGGAATATCATTAAATCATGCTGTCCCTTCATATTAAATCGATAAATTGAAAACAAAATATGCAAAAATTTCTCAATTTTCGAAGAGAATCTAGTGTTATACAAGAAAGTAAAATTAAAATTCAGAATCATCTGTTAACATATATAATATCAGCTGATTACGCCGACTGGGTGAATTCAATTAATTAGTGCAAGGAGTTAAATTTCAAAATTATCTTTCACGCTTACATGGCTTCATGATATACATTTCTGAATAAAATTGCCAAAGCGGTAGAAGTGGCAAGAAGCCCTTGAAGCCAAAGCCTACGCAGAGGTTGCGAGCTGTCAGCTGTTCGTGGAATCCCATCTAACTTTCCCAGCTCAGCTGTCAACTTCCTCTCACCTTCAGCCGACAACGGTTCTCAGGGCAACAGTTCTCATACACTCCCATGTTCTCAATGCCCTACCCCATACGCTGTTTTCAATGCCCCCCCCAACCTTGTTGTCAATGGCCATCCACTTAGCTGTCAAACTTAGTCCATTACCTTTGCTAAGTTAGATTGTTGAGGAAGCTTTTAAAGGATATATTTACGCAATTATCCAGAGAGATTAAATTTTATTATTAATTTTCATCACGTGACTATATTTCAGCAATTTATGTAATAAATAAAATAAATAAATAAATAAATAAATAAATAAATAAATAAATAAATAAAACTATTCAAATTCTACATGAAGTTATATATATTCATTCCTTCTGTATTGGCGACCTGCCAGTTTCAATTCCTTTTAATTTGCTGTTTTCTTTTTCCTTTCACCATGTTTCTTTAGTCTTTTACCCAACTTCGCACTTGTTCTATTATTAGTTGTAACTCGGAATCCTAAATTTACCACATTATTTCTGGAGGCTGCTTCTTCAGCCTTTATAGTGCTGTAATTAATAAATCACATAGAAAATAGCCTAAAATAAAATATTTATGAATCATCAGAAATTATAAAATTATTCAAAACCAATTCAGATTTATGTTTCAATAATCAGATAAATGTTTCTTATATTCCCATATTACATTTTTTGCATGATATTCCACTAATCCCGCTTGGACAAACGTCTTACTTGGAATCCACATACAAGACTGAAACGGATATTCCACTAATCCCGCTTGGACAAACGTCTTACTTGGAATCCACATACAAGACTGAAACGGCAAGAAACTGCTCGTCATTACAGACTACTTCAACATTTACTAGATAAACATTCAAAGCTCCCAATTAATTACAAAAGACTCATTTACTTGACAGTGATTAGACCTATTTGGACGTACGCAGTTGAGCTTTGGGGCTCCAGTAAACCATCCAATTCATCTCATATCCAATCCTTACAATCAAAAATCCTTCAAAAAATCCTCAATGCTCCTTACTTTGTCACCAATAAATTTATCTATAAAGACCTTAATGTTCCTTATGTTGCTGATTTAGTCCAGACCAGATACCTATCCTTCCATAGTAAGCTCCATAACCACTCCAATCCACTAGTCTCTCAACTTGCTTCCCATATTCCTGACAACTCCCCGAGGCGTCTGAAAAGAAAATGACCTAGGGACCTCCTCAAATAGAACTGTTATTGAAGCGCTAGCACGTAGCACGTGAGTAGCTCTTCACAAGTTATTTACATGCCATTGTATTCACTATCAACACATTTACTTATTATTATTATACTGTATATTATTTTGTACAGTTGTAAATATCAATAAATCTTGCAATAAAAACAAGAAAAAAAAAATACAGTCATAGGGAAAACCTAAGGGACTTCCTATCAACCTGATCCTTTCGTCTCCTTGCACGCATTCTACTCTCGGTTCTAATAGCTTTCAGAAGCCATTTTTATTTTGTTTCCTAAGGTGAGCACCTTCATATTTGATTTCTTGTCTCACATTAAAAAAATATAAAAAAGTAATATATAAAATCTATGCACGGTGATGAAGTTTTTAAATTGTTTGTATGTTTTTAGTACTGATGATTAATGTTTAACATTCGAAACTAATCTTCAAATTAAAAATTCCAATAGAAGTGTCTGATAATTCATAAATCCTAAAATAATTCTTCTAAAATAAGCATTTTAACCATCAACTCACTGTCAGTCAAAGTATTTTACTTAGCCGAGCTGTTAGTAAATTTCAACAGAATTATATTTTATCGTTGAATATTAAATGAAGTTGAAAAACAGGCGAAATTGAGCGTTTCACATATGTAAGGTTAAAATTTATTTTCTTTTTTATAAGTCCTTTGTTTAATTTTTGAAAGAAGGAATCTCTGTTTTTCATTAAGTAGCGGCAAATACAATACAATTTACATGTGAGGTAGAGGGAAAATTATCCAATGCTGTTTTAATGATGACAACAATTAAATAAGCATTAATCGCGCCGTGTTCAAATCCGTGTCAATATTCAACCGTTCCCTCGTTAAACATCAATGTCTGGATTGTTATATCAATGGGCGGAAATTGATTATGAATGACCGCTGTACTAAAGAGAATCTGTTAGCTTAGATGAGAGTTTCGAAAATTATAACATTATGTAGATTGTTGGCGTATGCAGTCATTAAACACAGCAATTAAAAATAATATTTTAATTTATAATGCCAAATTATATTTCGCAACATAAATATTATAAACAATCTACAACTCTAAATACTTCTCAGTCAACTAATACCTTATCAATATAACATCATGCACATATGATCATAATTCTTAATTGTCAATATCAAAAAGTACCTTGTTAATGCCATTTGGAATAAACTGTACTTTTTTTTTATTTTATAGTCGTTGCAGTAATTTTCAATGAAATTCAATTTGAATTAATAGACTTAATGTATTATTGGTGAGGTGAGCGATATAGGAGGTTGCTGCTGCGGCTGTAGGCTTTGGCTGCCGTTACCTAGCAACGGCCATATGATAGTTAGCCCAACTTGATAATTAGTTGTTTGGTGTGCAATACAAGATGGCGGATAGTTAGCGTCATTGTTAAGACGCTGTGTTTTCATCGTTGGTAGTATAAATGTAGACGTGGACCCAGCAGCTCTTCGACCTCCTTCGAAGACGTGCGGCGTTCATGACATCTTGCGAAGGTTCCTCACTCACCGAGACCATCTAGATCATCATCATCTCGTTGCGGCTGTACCAGTCATAGTCGTCCCGCTTCCTCAGCTAAGCTCTTTACTAATAATATCATATCTTTTTAGTTTATTTATTTATATTTTGTTTTGTTTTTAGTAATTTAAAAGTTTTGATTAAAAGTTTCAATAATTATTTGTTATTTAATTCATTGTTTGTAAATAGTTGTTATGATTATTAGTAATTTAAAAGTTTTCGGTTTTCTCAAAAGGTTCCTTAGTTCAATTTTATTTGTTTTGTTTTTAGTCATTTAAAAGTTTGTAAAGGTTATAATGTTTGTTATTTAATTCATTGTTTGTAAATAGTTAATGTTTGTTTTATTTAAAGTAAATATATTATGTATGCATAGTGTATAGTTTCGGTTTTCTCAAATAGATACCAATATTCGGAACCTTAGTTTATTTATTTATTTTCCTTTTGTTTATTTTATTTTAGTTTTTGGAGCTTCATTCAAAAGATCCTGTCAATTTTGCGGGGGCTCCAACATAACTTTTTAATAAAATTTTTAACTAAAGTGAAAGTTAACATTGTTTTTATAATACTTCGTTAAAATATTTATACTTGTACAAAGAATTCTGCACAGCCAGAAGATTCGTTTGATCCCTTATTTTGACATGGATACGTCTTTTGGAGAGGGGGTTTATAGTTTCACCCTGTAACTGTTGTTTTTTCACCCTCGAAAATGTAACATTTTGAAACACTCTAGATCTGTCTGTGTTGCTCGGATAGAAAATTTACTAACAGTGTCCATATTTTACATTATTTTACATTATATATTACAATCGTTAATCAGGCCCATAATATGTTACGGTGCAGAAGCTTGGACACTCATGAAAGTTGACCATCATGCTCTTCGAGTCTTTGAGAGTAAGATAATGAGGCGAATATATGGTCCAATTTGCTGACAAGGCGATTGGCAAATAAGAAGCAATCAAGAACTGGACGAACTAATGAATAAATGAATGAATCAAAATAAATTTTATTCTGGGGCCTTTGCCCCTTAAGAATAATTACAATGAACAATTAATGGCTACCTAGCATACTGTATACATAATTAAGAAATATGTTAAAAGCAAAGAAAATATAATTAAAATTAAATTAAGAATCTAAACGAAATTCAAATTACAATATAAAAGTATTGTTACATATTTTAAAATATCACACCAAAAACAAATTATATCTTGAGGTAAGAATCTAAGATAGGTTACGAAAACAAAAATAGAGAAAATTAAACAACAATTCAATGAAATCAAATACAATAATCAAAGCTGAGAAATATAAATTATCTGGAAAGCTAATAATATAAACATATATAAATTATACCAAAGCCAATTCAGTGCAGTAGTACTAGACTAATACTATACAAAATCAATATTGTATTCTGAATGTTCATATCTCCCGTAATCATGCTGATATTGTATGGTTCATAAAATCGAATTGAATAAGCTGGCTTGGACACGTCTAAACGATGACCTGAGACAGAATAGTGAAGAGGATTACGGGAGAAAGCTTCCTAGAGAAAAAGAAAGAGAGGACGCCCTAGGAAATCCTGGCTGGAGGATATTGAGGAGGACTTAAGAGTGCCTTGGGGTTACCGACTGGAGGATTAGAGCTCTGGATTGGATGTAAATGGAGCAGAATTATACCAGAGGCCTAGGTCCACCCTGGAGTGTAGCGCTAAGGAAGAAGAAGAAGAAGTCCATATTACAAATTTAATAAAGCAAATTTTTTCAAACATAAAATTTGTCGCTAGGATCTGCCGTTTAGAAGTTAGATTGGTTTAAATGGGGGGGGGGGGGGGGGTTTGCCTGCATTTTTGAAGTGTTGGGTCTTTTTTTTATTTTTTTTTTACTGTTATAGTGTAAGTGGTTTGGTAGGGTTAGAACTGTGAAATAAAAATTTTTGGCTCACAATACTTTTCAGCTCAATTCTTTTTTTTTTTTACTGAAGATTTTAAATATTCATGAAGAAGAAGCGACGACGGCATTAAAATGATCACCTCCAAGCACTAACGAAATCGAAGCGCTACTATGAAAAAAAAAATACTTACAGATTTTTATATTTTATAATTTTTTTTTTTTAGTCTAAAATATCTTAATAAGTCGTTCATGATTAATGATTTTCAGCGACTTACAAGAAAGTATTGGCAAAGTGTTTTCCTTATTTATAATCTGTTTCCTCAACTAAATCTATTCAGAAGTCCATCAGCAAATTAATCTGAAATTCACTTTGTAATCAGATTTTTTTTTTTTTTTTAACCCCAAATTGTTTTTAAAACATTAACTGTAAATCACTTGAGGTACACCATGATGGTATAGAAGGATCAATACAATTAGGATTGATGAATTAATTTCCACTTCTATTGGGATTATTTTATTATAAAACTAGTTTCGAATGCTAAACATTCATCTTCAGTTCTAAAACATACAAAATTTTCAACCCATCAGCACTATATTACATGGATTATATGTACTAAAGTTTGAGAAAATGTAAGACAAGAAATCATATATTGGTACTCACTCCTATTGGAAACAACTTTGAAATTGAGCTATTGGAAGTGTTTTTAAATTTATACAAGTCCCCATTTTAAAATTGTTTCCAATAGGAATCGAAAATTCCAGTTAGTCATAGGGGAAATCCCAAGGTAATAATAAAAAAAATTTAACCTACCTGGCACATTCCCCTTCCACGATGGATATATTTTAGATATCTGTTAGACCTTCACAGGTGAGTACCAATATTTTATTTCTCCTTTTACATTTTTTCAAACTTAATCATCAAACTTTAGTAAATATAACCCATGTAGCACATAGGTGCTTATGTGTTGAAAATTTTGTATGTTACAGATATGAAGATGAATGAATGTTCATTATTCGAAATTAGTTTTCGAATAAAAAGAATTCCTAAGGAAGTAGCGATTAATTCATCAATTCTAATTGTATTGATCCTTCTATACCATCGTGCCTTCCACAATTAACACATTCTAGACCACTAACATGTTTCCTGATGGTCCTCAGCCACAAGATCTACAGGCTGCCCTAGAACAGAGACATAGACCCGTAATATTTCGCTACAAAATGAATATTGACGGCCCACACGTTGCCTGGGACTCTTCCAATCAAGATTTGTGTATTCTCTTCCTGGCTTGAACACAGTTCCACTTTCCGAGAGAATGCCGAAAAATTCTGAAGGCTGAACGAGACTCGATTTTCTTTAACTTCTTCTCAATTTGGGTAAAAACCCGATCTGGAGGGGTTTGTTTCTTCTCCATGTTGCATGGTCTCTTTGTCTTTTTCTTGCTAAATTAGCTGGAACTTCTTCTACAAACTTCGTCATAAAGATCGAATGAAAAGTGTACGAAACGTTAACTACAGGAAAAGCAGGAGCAGACTGATAGTTACCTGACAAGAGGCCTTCTTGAACTGAAACAACAGCGCGGATGTGGAGATGGCCGGTTTTGGAACTCACTCACGGAAGGATTTGGCCGGTTTTGCAGCACACTGTGTTTTTCAAACGCAGGTTTAACAAGGATTTCACGGGTTTTTGCGATGTTTCTTGTTTTCAATAGATGGAAAATGTATCTTAGGACTCAGAAAACAGAAAAAACGTATTTCTCAAAATTGAGGAGTTGGCCGGTTTTGCAACTAGACGACACAATTAATGTCTACAAAGCTCCTACATATCTGGACTTATGCCCACTATAAATGGCATCTTTATAGCGTATTTAGTAATAGTTCAACCAGATACGTGGACATATATGTTCTACCATAACTTACAGCTGACCAACTGTTCCTTATGTTTCTAAACCGTTCCACTCTAAATAAGAAATTTTCCATTTTTAATGACTAGGGGTAGATTTACTGTACCAACCATACATCATCAGTTATCACTCTCATTGTACCTTGAAAGTAATAGCACCTCCATTGGCTTCGAATATTAAATAATTTTTAAACTCTCATAATATTACATATGACTGTAATTCAAGCCTAGGTATTATTTATAAGTTCGTATAAAACTCAGCAGGTTTCACATAATCAAAGATCAATGAATTATATGCTCTACACTTCAAATATAATTTAAAACTAAGTGTACAATATTTATTCGTTGTAACTAAAGTATTTGTAACCGAGGTAAAACTAATCAAGTAAAATAAATCATGCTACTTGAATAAGGTGTGTATATTTTATTTATATGTATTTATATTATTTATATGTATTTATATTATTTATATGTATTTGAGAAAAAACTTAGATGCCGAAGAAAAGCAACGAAATTCAACAGTGGAATTATTTTCCCATATTTTTCTATTAGTACTAATTTACGACAACGATTAGAGTTTTAATTTTGATGTGCTTATTTGGTTCTAATGCATGAGGTAAGTAAAATCTATCTTAAAATTATGATTAACAAATTATATTCTACCTCTATTGGAATGTCAAAATTAATTCTAGTACAATAGGTAGCACTAGAGGTACGCATGATGGTATAGAAGGATCAATACAATTAGGATCGATGAATTAATTGCCACTTCTATTGAGATTATTTTATTTGAACACCAGTTTCGAAAGCTAAACATTCATCTTCAGTTCTAAAACATACACAATTTTCAAAACATCAGCACTCTGTTACAGTTTTCAAAAATCTAAGACAAGAAATCAAATATATTGGTACCCTGAATAACCTCCCGCAGGCTCCGGGGAAAGGGGACAATATTTTCGCGGAGTCCTGAGTAGTCTAGCGAAATTATACATGTTGGTGTGAAAAAAAAATTCAGGCAGTTTTGATTTATTAATATATTGTTTGAGTTGTGGTTGTGTACTTAAATCCGAGTTTTGGACCCTGAAGACTCGCCGCGGCTGCAGGATGGTTGCTTCTAAAGAAAAGTTTGTTTTACTCAAAATTAAACTAAACTAAATTTTCTACAATTTGAGCGAAGAATAAACTGTATAGCTTAAAGGGGGACTAAGATACAAAGAGTTCAGAATTCTCTCAATACACGATATTCAAAACATCAGCACTTCGTTACATAGATACAAAAGTTTTCAAAAATGTTGGACAAAAAATCAAAAATCTTGGTACTATCATAAATAAATTTTTCAGTTCATCTTTTAATCAGTTAAAAGACTTAGTTAGCTGAAAAATCGAATGAATGATTTCATTATGATTAAATTATGTAATCGATTAAAGGAAAATTTTTGTCAAATATTTATCTAGAATTACATTTTGCTCATCTCTGGTTACAAGTTATGAAAAGTGTATTGATTAAAAACGAATATATTCATTTCTTATTGATAACCGTTTCTTACTCAAAACCGTTATATTCGTATAACAGTTACCCTTGTTGCTTAGCAAAAAGCAACTTGCATAATAATAAGCAAACATACATTCCACAAGGAAAATGCGGCACCTTTGTAATGCAAACATTTCCTCTTCTCCAGGAAATTTCCTTAAAAATGTAAAAATAATTTTCTTAATAAATGTGCCCGCTTTGAAAGCGCAGTACGGCAATTACCTCCATCACAATATAACGAGGCCCGGGGAGATATAAGGCAGTAATTAGCATATCATTATCGTTCTTAAATAGAATGTCTTGTTGCCCGTTATTTTGCAGAGGTATGGAATAATAATAAACGAGTTCTAACACCTTTTTTTTTTTAATATATACATTTACTGAAATTTACAACTGTACAAAAAATATACATCAAGTAAATGTATTGACAGCGATCACAATAAATAACATGTCAAAACTTGAAAAGAACTACTCATCAGTAGCTCTTTATTAAAAATTCTACTCTAGAAGGTCTCTACGTCATCTTTGTTTCAGACGCATCGGTGGATTGTCAGGAATGGAGTGGGAAGGAAGTTGAGGAACTAACGGATTGGAGTTGTTATTGAGCTTACTGTGAAAGGATAGCTATCTGGTGTGGGCTAAATCAGCAACATATGGAACATTAAGATCTTTATGGATAAGTTTATTGGTGACAAAGTAAGGTGCATTGAGGATTTTTCGAAGGATTTTGGATTGTAAGGATTGAATACGAGATGAATTGGATGGTTTAGAGGAGCTCCAAAGCTCAATTCCGTACGTCCAAATAGGTTTAATCACAGTCATGTATATGTGTCTTTTGTAATTAATTGGGAGCTTTGAACGTTTGTCTAGTAAATGTTGAAGTAGTCTGAAACGACGGGCACTTTCTTGTCGTTTTAGTCTTGTATGTGGATTCCAAGTTAGTTTGTCCAAGTGAAGTCCTAGGTAGTGGATCTGTTCAACAGGGATTAGTGGAATTTCATTAAAGGATCCTGTAGGACAGGAAGTCGTAGGTTTACAACGTAGGGTAAACGTTATTTGGTGGGATTTGTTTGGATTTTTTTGATTCTCCATTTTTGACATCATCCTTGAAGGTTTAGGATATGGGATTGGAGTGTTTGAGAGGCAATGAAGGGATCATTGTTTACTGATAACACACATATGTCATCAGCGTAAGTGGTGAGGACAGTGGTAGGATGAGTTGGGATGTCAGCTGTATAGCAAACCTAAACAGCTAAATGTGTTGAAGAATTTGTAGCAGTCAGACCTTTTAATTTTTGGAGTTCAATGTTTCAAATATTATTGTAATATCACCATTTTGTTTAAATATTTTTCACACTTTGACTACATTTTCGGATGTTGCATTAAATTTCCTCTTTTTTAAAAGAGCAGAGTACATGTAACCTTAAATTTTACAAACTTGTGACCTAAAGAACAACTTGATTTATTTAGGGAAGTTACAATGTCTTTGGCCCAATTCACACAGAACGGACGTGGCGCTTTTGTCTCTTCCACGTTTGTCCTATTAAAAAAAGTCCGCGCCACGTCCGTTCTGTGTGAATTGGAACGTTTGTTTAATAGGAGAGGCGCGGAAGAGACAAAAGTCCGCGCCACGCCCTCACCACGTCTCTTTGCCGTCTCTCGTGGCGTACGAGAAAGGGCACGCCACTTCCTCGCCACGAGTTTTTTTTTTTTTTTTCTTTTTTAGTTAGCTTTCTTTTCTTGGGTAAGGGGTGAATCGGACATAAAAACAACATTAATAAAATTTGATATTGGAGTTATATACATATACACCAACAATTTAATAGGGGTGAAACATTACCAATTTAATTTTTTTGGGGGGGGTGGCGGGTTTTTCGGGAAAATCAGTCGAGTTTTCTTATGTTCGATTCACCCTCACCCTCCCCAAAAAAAAAAAAAAATAAATAAATTAAATGAGTGATGAATCACCCCTATTAAATTGTTGGTTTATATGTATGTAACTCCACTATCAAATTTTACCAAACTTGTTTTTATGTACGATTCACTCTCTCCCTCCCAAAAAAAAAATAAAATTGAATGTGATGATTCACCCCTATTAAATTGTTGATATATATGTATGTAACTCCAATATCAAATTTTATTTATGTTGTTTTTATGTCCGAAGAGATCTTATATTACTTACCTTATACTCAACGCTTACCATTTTTCGAAAAACCTATCCACAAAACTCCAAATCTTAAAGAACTTGCAAATTTGATCAGCTTTCGAATGATATGTTAAAAGTGATGATTCTTTTTCGATTTTATGGAAAAATTAACTTTTACAACCGAAAAAACATGGTGTTCTCATTTGGCATACAAATCAGTTACTTGTGTAAATAAAACATTATGACAATCCCTTAATGGAACTATACATTTTAAACATTATAAACTCTTCATTGGAATAAAAATCAAATAAAAAAATTATTGTTTAATAAAAAATAAAGGAAAACTGTCAATAAAGGCACACCAGATATGAAGATGTTATGTTATTACATTTATTTATTTATTATTATTATTTAGGATTTATTTTATTATATTTTCAATGTAAGGTTTAAAACCCAATGATAATGAACATAGACCTCAATTTTGCCGCTTGCTTCTGAATGCAGAAGCATACCATGGTATTGAAGAATACCACTTTTTGAGGTGAATTTCATGGGCAGATGAGTCTGTGTTTACAGGGGAAGGCATTTCTACCTATCCAAGTATATCGTTGCTTTTTATACAATTTGTTTTGTGTTGTTTTTTTTACACTAAGAGGTACTTACCCTGTAAAATAGAAATAGGATAACAATTAAGTAGAGATAGAACAGACCAACCAACACTAGAACTCACTAGAACAACTACTTGATCAATTCACACACTTCTAGACTTTACGTACGAAGTTTCACACTGTACTGACTGTTACATTATAGATCAGTTGCATAGCAAACAGAATCTAAAAGATCTAGACGAGTCTACGGTTGCCTAGCAACGTCTGTTCTAGCCAATTTCATTACATTGTAAGGTGCGTGGCAATTAAGAAAAAACACTATTTTATTTTCCTCTTTATTCCTAACCAAATTGTAATTTCAATCGTGATGTCCTTATACAAGCCTTAGTCAAAAATTTATACAACAATTAATATTGTATATCCACACACTAGAAAACAGGTAACAGTAGTATATGTGGTTATAGGTATCAGCTGGAGTGAGGTTTCTCATGGATTTGCCACTGCATTATATGAAAATGAAAATTAGGTAAACTTCTAAACAAAAATAATTATAAATTAAAAATACATCTATATAAAAACAATGGTAAAAAAAAATGTAAATATATTAACTGCGGCAGTGGCAAATCCATTTCACATAACCTCTTTGGTTATCACGCCAGCTGATAGCCGATAACCTTCTCCAAACAGTGTTGCCCGCTACATCACTCCCCCCCAATGACATCGGCACAGAACCTCACTTTAGGCTTCACTAGTCGGCCCGAACGTGTGTGGTACTGCTGCGGTGTTGGATGCTGTTCTGTGTCGAGGTCATTTGAAGGATTTTTAGGACTTGAAGCGGGTGCAGAAGTGGGTTGATCCCTGTTGCCGCTGTCCTCTCCTGGTTCATGAAGCAAGTGAGCAACCTTCAGGCGATCCATGGAGACGGTTTTCGGTCCTGAAGGCAGCTGGATCCGAAATGTTTTTCTCTCTCTTGCTAAAACCCGGTAAGGTCCGGAGTAAGGAGGAGTCAATGGTTTCCTCACGGTGTCATCTCTCAGGAACACGTGACTGCATAATCTTAGGTCGCGGTGAACGAATGTCTTCGCCGTGCTGCTGCGGTGGGGTGCCGGTCGAATATTCTTCATAGCATCCCGAATAGTTCTTAGAGTCGCCTCAGTGTCTTCGGGGCGTCGAGAAGACTCAAAGAATTCCCCTGGGGGTCGTAGGGGTTGCCCAAAAACCATCTCCGCTGCACTAGCTCCGGTGTCTTCTCGCACCGCTGATCTAAGACCAAGAAGCACAGTTGGTAGTGTTTTTGTCCAGCCTTTCGTGTTCAGCGCTGCCATTAGGGATGCCTTAAGGGATCGGTGCCACCGCTCCACGCAACCGTTCGACTGAGGATGGTAAGCCGCTGCCCTACTTCTTTCAATGCCAAGGATGCGTGTAAGGTTTATGAATAGGTCAGACTCGAACTGGCGTCCTTGGGTCGTAGTAATCCTGGCTGGCGAACCATACCGAGAGATCCATGACCCCACCATTGCTTCCGCCTCTTTATTGCTTGTAATTTACTCTAAAGGGCATGCCTCTGGTCAGCGGGTGAACCTATCTATGATAGTGAAGCAATTTCGCATTCCGTTGGACGGCGGAAGAAGTTCGACAATATCCAAATGGAGGTGCTCGAATCGGGAAGTTAAAGCAAGTCTACCCGGAGGAGAAACAGTATGCCGGACTACTTTTGATCGCTGACAAGTTATGCAGCAACTTAGAAACGTCTGCATTCATATTTGGTCAGTCAGAAAAAACGTTGAATAATAAATCGTCTCGAAGCTCGAATCCCGGGGTGACTAAGTCCATGCAGGCGGTGGAATATTTCTTCTCTCATGGACTTGGGAACGTAGGGTCACGCCTGAGGAGTTGAAGTTTCGCAGAGAAGTGACGAATCTGTACCAGGAGGTTTCATCCATCGGAGCTGAAGGCGCTCGTTCCCCTGAAGCTCTGGAACGTCTGGATCTTTCCGCTGCTCGGATGCCATTCGAGCAAAGTCTTCGGTACAATTGATGTTCTCGACCCTCGAAAGTGCGTCAGCTACAACGTTCTTGTCCCCGGGTACGTGACGGATGTCGGTTGTGAATTGACTGATGAAGTTTACCAGCCGAATCCGCATAGTCGTCACTGTTTCTGGTTTTTGGAAAAACGCATACTCCAAAGGCTTGTGGTCTGTCCGTACCGTAAAATTTCTTCCTTCCAGGTGGTATCTGAAATGCTTAATTGCACGATGGATAGCCAGCAGTTCCCGGTCGTACGTAGCATACTTCTTCTGTGCTGGAGAGAAGGCTTTGGAAAAAAAAAACCCAGTGGCCGCCAAACACTACCTTCTCTCTGTTGCAGGACTGCCCCCATGGCAGTATTCGATGCATCGCATACAAGGACAAGCTCCGCCTTTTCTTTAGGGTGTCCTAACACTGCAACTTTCTTGATGGCAGTCTTGCAGTGTTCGAATGCTTCGGTGGCTTCTGGATTCCAAGGGATGATCCTTTTGTCATTTTTCTTAGCTCCAGCTAGAAATTTATTAAGTGGAGTCTGTAAATCCGCCGCACCGGGTATGCAACGCCGATAGAAATTTAACAAACCCAGAAAACGTCGAAGATCTCGTACTTTAGAAGGCTTTGAGTATGCTGCGATGGCTTCCACTTTGGCTGGGAGAGCTGTAATCCCTGAAGCGCTGACTGTGTGGCCCAAAAAGTCTACTTTTTGACGGGCGAAGACACGCTTCGCCAGGTTCACCGCCAGTCCATTTTTCTCCAGCCGCTGCAATATCTCCTCCAAATGTGCTTGGTGCTGTTCTTCCGATTCTGAGGCAATGATGATATCATCTAGGAGCCACCAAGCGAAATCGGAGCACTCGGTCAAGAAATCGCTGGAAGGTCTGTGATGCGTTCCTTAGGCCAAAGCACATACGCAAGAATTCAAACAGTCCAAAAGGTGTGATGACCGCTGTCTTAGGGACATCCTCTTCTGCTACTGGAATTTGATAATATGCACGGTTAAGGTCCAAAGTGGTGAAAACCTTCGTCCCATGCATACTAACATTAAAGTCGGCCAGGTTAGGGGCGGCGTAGCGGTCAGGGACTGTCTTCGAATTTAATTGCCGATAATCGCCACATGGTCGTATTCCCCCATCTTTCTTCTGCACTATGTGCAGTGGACTGGCCCATGGGCTGTTCGATAGACGGCAGATCCCTTCTTCGACCATCTGGAGAAATTCTCTCTTGGCGGCATTGTAGCGATCCGGTGGTAAGCGACGGGCTTTCGCTGTAACTGGGCCTCCCGTCGTCTCTATATGATGGACCACGTCGTGCCTTGGCTGCTTGACGTAAGATGTCAGCTGCGTCACCCCAGGGTACTTGCGCAGTATCTTCATGTACCATTCGCCAGATGGTACCGAGTAGATCGTTGGTACTGGTACCTTCGCTATTGTTTCCCTGGTCGTGAGTCCTGTGTTCTGGTCCACCAGCTGACATCCCGCGAGATCTACCATCATATTATAATGGTACAGCAAATCTACGCCTATGATGGGATGGCTCACCTTCGCCACAATAAAACCGCCAAAACAGTTTCCGACGTAGCCCAAGGTCGAGGTTCTGAACTACAGTGCCATATGTAGGAATAGGAGTCCCATTGGCCGCGTAGAGGGTGAAATCCTCGCTCGGTTGAGCATTGTGTATCTTCACCGGGTAGACAGATAGAATAGCTCATGTATCCACCAGATAGCTGACCCCGGACTTCTTATCGGCGATAAATAGTCGGCGATTGGTGATTTCAGCGACGGAATCCGCCTCATTCGTCGCTGCGATTAGTTTAACGGCCCGGTTGGGCTCCAATCGCAGGGTTGGCGGCATTTATTAGCCTTCTGCTTGAAATTCTCGTGGTAAAAGCAAAGGCGCCTTCTGCTCTTATTCTTGATCTACCTCGGCTCCTGCTGGGTGACCTTTGCTCCCTACGACCACCTCTTGAACTCATCTGAAGTTTCAGCGACGTGACCTCTGCTGAGAGACGCTCCAAAGCTTCTTCGATGTTTGGTTCTCTCGACGTAGGCCTAGGTGGATTCGACACTACTGCCTGCACTGACGGCTGCTGAATCTCTGCTATTTTGTCAGCTATCAACACCAGCTTCGTGGGGTCCATCTGCTCCGTAACGGCTAGAGCAGCCTGCATTCCTTCTGGCAATCCTCTTAGCCACAGAGTTCGGAGCATTTCCTCGGTAATGCTGTCGGTGGCCAGTTGCTGCATTTTCCGTAGAAACTGAGATGGTCTTTGATCCCCCAGTTGCTGCTCCTCTAGAAGTTTTTTATTCTGGTTGTATCTGAAGGGCCAAAACTAGATAGCAACCTGCGTTTTAACTCTTCGTACGGTTCATTCACGGGAGGGTTACGTGCCAAATCGGCCACTTGCCTTATAGTGGCTAGATCCAATTGTGCAATTATATGCTGAAATTTAGTTTTGCTATTTGTTATTTTGCAGGTAGCAAAAGCCGCTTAAGCCTGTATGAACCAAAGATCTGGTTCATCTTTATAAAACGTTGGCAACCTAGAGAGTGCATTGTGTGTGGAAGATTGAATTTCTCCCTGGTCAAAGGAGCCTTTTCTTCGATAGGGCACAAATCAATAAGATTTTCCATATTACTTATATCAATAATGTAATAAACAACAGTAATACAACGGAAAATGGTACTCACTTAAAAAACGTCGGGGTCACCACTGTAAGGTGCGTGGCAATTAAGAAAAAACACTATTTTATTTTCCTCTTTATTCCTAACCAAATCGTAATTCCAATCGTGATGTCCTGATACAAGCCTTAGTCAAAAATTTATACAACAACTAGCTTCCCCGTCGCGGCTTCGCCCGCCCTCATAAGTGAAGATAATTTCAACTAAAAATTAACGTTTTATTTGTTTATCGATAAGATTCTTGTATTTTAGCATGTGGTTGAGCATTATTTCTTCAATGATTTTTTCACGCATAGCAGTAATTATTAATCTAGTTATAATTGCACTGATTAGGTGGTTGAAGATTATGTAAAAGCACCATTAGACATAAAAATTTTAATTTTAATGTATGAATTGGTAATCAAGATGGATAAAGACTATTAATAAACTCTTGCGGAAAATAAACTGCATTATCAGTGCTAACGACAAAATGCCCGTGGATCATATTTTTACACACGATATAAAAAAGCAAAAGATCGACATTTTGATTTAGTAATAATTTGTATTCGGCAGAAATAACTTCATTAATTTCATCTGGTTGGATGTTGATTTCGAACTATAAAAGTATATGACAGTGAGGCAAACCTCGGTCCTGCCTCTCAACTTTTATACATTTCAATGTTAGTTATTGTAAATTTTACCATTGCAAAACCTTCCTAGAATTATAAAAATTAATTATTTAGATGTCAGTACAGATAGGTTCAGTCTACCATTATTAACTCTATTGTGGAATGGCGCTATACACAATCGGTCAATTTTCAAGCTTCACTGGGATCCACATATCGCACACCATATTTAAATATTTTTTATTAAATAATTTTTTTGATAGTTTAATAAGCAAATTTTATCATCAATTTTAAGCTGTTTTGTAACCTCTCGTGTAGAATGGCACTTGCCACCTATCGGTCAATTGTCAAACTTCACTGTTGTCCACATATTAACTTTTTTTAATAAAATATAAATTAAAAATCAGTAGATTTTAATATTGCTAAACCGTCTTAAAACTATGAAGATGATGTAGTTAATATTTAGTACAGATTGGTTCAGTAATATTTCGCGGTTAGTGATCAAAAACGAAAAATGGCTTGTCCTTTTATAGAATAGTATAAATTATTATTGTAGTAAATTTTCCTATTGTAAATCTTCTAAGAACTATGAAGATGATGTAGTTAAAATTTGGTTCAGATAGGTTCATTAGTTTTACTAAAACGCTATTGTCGCTTGCCACATATTCGATTTTTAAATTTCACTGGAATCCACACGTCACACCACACATTTATAGCTTTTTGGATAACAAATTAATTTAATTTAGTAATTTTATTATCAATTTCTAGCTATATTTAACACCGGATCATTGTAACCTCTCTTGAATGGCACTCGCTTTACTACACACCACATATTTATCGCTTTTTAAACAGTAATTTAATAGAAAATATATAAATTTTATTATTGCTAAACCTTCCTTGAACTATGAAGATGATGTAGTTATATTTGGTACAGAATAGTTCTATAGTTTTCGCGATTAGTGATCACGAACGGAAATGGCTTGTCCTTATATATATAACTTCATCATCCCCCGTCCAGGCTTCGCCCTCTCTCATAAGTGAAGATCTTAGATAATTTTAACTAATAATTGATTTTTTGTTTAGCGATAAAATCTTGTATTAAAGTGAACAATTGAAAGTTATATCTTTGAAGATATTTTCACGCATAGCAGCCATTATTAACTTGGTTAAATTTAAATTGATTAGGTATTTGAAGATAACATAAAGCATAATTAGACATCCAATTTTCAGTTTTAATATATGAGTTGGTAATCCAGATGGACA
The DNA here is from genome assembly GCA_003667255.2 of Euschistus heros. NCBI lineage: Eukaryota > Metazoa > Arthropoda > Insecta > Hemiptera > Pentatomidae > Euschistus > Euschistus heros. The sequence goes on from RCWM02000556.1 coordinate 495,663, forward strand.
GAGACTATTAAGAAACTGCATTATCAGTGCTTACAACTAAAGGTTCAAAATTCATATTTTTACACACAATATTAAACAGCTGAGGATCGGCATTTTGATTTTTAATAATTTTCATTCGACAGAAATAATTTTATTTGATTTGATCTGGTTGGATTTTAATTTCTAACCTTAAAAGTATGTGGTAGTGTGGCAAAACCCGTTTCTAACACTCAACATTGTACATTTAAATTTTCATTGTTGCTAAACCTAGAACTATGAACATGATGTAGTTAAAATTTGGTATATTTCACTCCATATAGCTGTTTTTATAACAATTTAATTGAAAATAAGTAAATTTTATTATCAATGTTCACCTCTATGTAGCACTGTACCTTTTAACCTTTCATGTAGATGGCAATTGCCGCCATTTTTGAACTTCATTGTTATCCACTTATTATACATTTTTCAATAAAGAATTAGTTGAAAATCATTAGATTTTACTATTTCTAAACCATTCTATAAAGATAATGTAGTCAAAATTTGGTAGAGATTGGTTCAGTAGTTTTTGGCGGTTAGTGAACACAAACGAAAAATTGCTTGTCCTAGTATAACCTTATACCGCCATGTGTTAGAATCGTATAGAGCTAACAGATAATTGTGACTTACAGATAATATACAAATAATATTGCGACTATAAATTAAGATATAAGGTATCCTATCTTTTTTGTTGGATCAAACTGCAAACGGTATGCAAATTTGATTAAAATCGGTTCAGTAGTTTAGGTGTTAGCCGGCCCCTAGGCGGCGACACGTAATTTATATATATTAAGATTAATATTTTATATCCACACACTAGAAAACAGGTAACAGTAGTGTATGTGGTTATAGGTATCAGCTGGAGTGAGGTTTCTCATGGATTTGCCACTGCATTATATGGAAATGAAAATTAGGTAAACTTCTAAACAAAAATAATTATTAATTAAAAATACATCTATATAAAAACAATGGTAAAAATAAAATGTAAATATATTAACTGCGGCAGTGGCAAATCCATTTCACATAACATCTTTGGTTATCACGCCAGCTGATAGCCGATAACCTTCTCCAAACAGTGTTGCCCGCTACAACATTATAACCTACACTTTACATTTGAGAACTTTCAAAACGTGTTTTGTCACAAAAAATGTTTTTTTGGGTTTTTGGTATCACTTGATTTGTTTTTCAGAACCCTACAGTATGTGATGAGCATCAAACCATCAAAACAAGCTTTTTCCCATCCAAAATTAGTAAACAAAATCAGGGTTTTAAACAAATAGTGTTTTGTCCATAGCCTGTTTTCAGTTCAAACCATGCTTCGTCCACCAAACCAATGGGGACGCTGCATTATTGACAATAATGACAACATTGACAATAATCGCTTACACTAGTCCAAGGCTGTACTTTTTGACCCTCCAAGTACAGATTGAAAATGTTGTGGAAGAGGAAGAAACTTGTGACTGTTTAGAAAATGAAAGATGTGAACTGCATATTTAAAAACTATTGACTGTTAAGAAAATGAAAATATTCCATGAAAATTATGAGTGTCATTAACATGCATCATCTATTATGTAATTATAATTTTTATTTTGTGTACTTTTGAGTAAACAGTGACTTCTGTAAAATAAAACATTGCCACCTCAAACAGTGTTTTGTCCCTTTTTTATTTCATCAAACCGTATTTTATCTACTATGTTCCTTCAAAACGTGTTTTGTCCATATTTAAAATTAAAAAAGCAAATTTTAGGAGTAAAGAATATTTCTGACCCTTTTAGTAATTTGTTTTTTTAGATGCTATAAGTGTAGTTAGAAATGTTATGTTTCTGAAGGCTAATTAGATCTCATAATATACGTTTTTGTTATTGCTGAAAAGTGGGATTACTGTGACAAAACACTTTTTGAAAGTTACCTCCTCATATTTTACACTAGGATCTATCGTTTAGGAGCTATATTGGTTTGAACGAAAAAAAAAAAAAATCATGTTTTGCCTTTTATCATTTTTTTATGTGTTGGGTTTTTTTTTAACGTGAATACGTCTTTAAATTTGCTACCATATGGGGGCAATACAAAAAACCTAATGATAACTAAATGGGAGAATACAATTTGGTTTTGAAGTTTTTAAATCTATCCTCTACATACAAAATTAAATTATACGTCTGGATAGCTAAAGGAACAAAGAATTCATTACGATGAGCGAGAACAGTGAGGCAGCGCGCGCGGTGGAGGGGGAAGCCGCGCAATTTTGAGATTATTTTGCTGCGTATCAAGATTTGAAATTAGTATAATTTTTGACTCGGAGTAGCTACGATGTTCGTTTAAGTTTTAATCGTTAGCTGTCTTCAAAATCTATCTATCTGAAATATATACAACATTAGTTTTAAGTAGTGACAGTAAATATAATGAGATGTTAGAATAAAAAACATATTATAAAAATATATAAAGTCGGGTTATACGAGTCGAAAAGCCAAAACCAATTACAGAGATCGTATACGGTGGAAAGGGCTATTCCAGAACCTTCGAATGGTAATAATAAAACACAATATGACCGAGTCCAGCAGTGCCGGGAACGTAAAAGTTCCTGATCAGCATTGTTTTATACTTATTACCGCCATTAATTCACAAAGCTTGGTCGCGCATTCCGAACATCTATATATCAATACAATCATCAACCGATCTGATTATTTGGCAATCAGCGAAACTTGGATGGAAAATTTCAATGTGCTTAGGTTTGGTTTGATATCATATTGAAATACCGCTAAGAACAAACGAATTGCAATCACATCATCGGTAGCGGTATCATCATCATCAAGTCGCAGAGCCGGTGGAGTCGCCATATATCGCAATATCAATAGCTTTACTGATTGTAATAGAGTTAGCATTGACATTTCGGAAATTTATTTAGAAATGAAAGATGCAAAACCTGGTGATATATGTCTAGTAAACGTAAATGCCAATGGCATCTTCAAATACACCTACTCGGGTATATGTATATCCACCCGGGCAAAGCGTTAACAGAAATTAAACCCTTTGTGTTACGATTGTTGTTAAAATATTCCAAAAACATTATATAAATTATACCCGAATAACAGCCTGATCTTACTAAAGCAGTAATGATAGTTAAAGACTTTAATGCTGATGTCTCACAAAACCGCTCATTGCCCGAATTCATGCTCAGCGAGTTCAATTTGTCTTATATTGAAACTTCTCCAACAACGTTATATAATGCCTGTATTGATTTAACGTTTACGAGAATTATCGATGTATCTTGTATGCCATTTGTGTCGTACTTTTCGTATCACAGACCTATAATAAATAAAGTTATATCGTAGCACAATAATTGTTTGTTTCCTTCCTTTTATACTAAATACATAAATAAAAATATCGTTTTACAGTGAATGTGTGGGCTGGGATAATAGGGGGGACCGACTCATTGGGCCACATTTTTGCCCAGCAGATTGAATGGAGAAAGTATTTGGATTTTTAAAAATATTCTACCACAACTTATTCACGACATTCCATTGATTTTAACATATCATTTGAACGGTTGAGATAAAGTTGCTCGCTAAATCCGTATATACATCGTTTATTTACCATATATCTGCAACGGATTGGACGGTTGAGGTGTTGCTCGGATTTTTTTTTTTACGCTATATATGCCGACAGTTTCCTTATCAGAAGCAGGAAATACAAAAGTAGTAGTTTCAGAAAGACATCCATTCTATTATTGTTCCCTCATTCATGATCTATTTTTCCTCCCAGTCAGGGAGAAATACAAAATGCATTAATTTTAAAGAAACTAGGAAACACTGGAAAAATTGTAAATATGATGAAGTGCCTTATTTCCCAGCTTGTGCTCAGTTTTAGAAAATTAATGGAGAATATTTTATGTGAAATAAAATTTGTCACAAGGACCAACCGTTTAAGAGTTATATTGGTTTCAATGAAAAAAAAAGTCATGTTGAAACCCTTATTTTCTCTCAACTTTGTTTATATCAAGTAATCATTAATCGTTAATTTACATTAATTATTAATTTAAGTATCTTTTTATTTCTAAAATGTTAACCGAGCAAAAGTAGGAAAAATTTTAGAACGATTTTGAAATATAGTCGACAGTTTATTGCGATATGATACTAAAACTGAACCTGTTGGCAATGTACGCCACTAAACTTATAGAGGCCATGCTCCTGGTATGATTTAAAGATAGACTCCAACATATAATTTTTTTTTTTTTTTTTTTTTTTTTTTTTTTAAAGAAAGTATTAAAATCTTCCTCAAAGTGAGAAATAAGTAATAAGGGTGGCTTAATGGATCGATTCACACAATATATACAATATGAAATAAATACAAAGAAGAGAGACGAAAAAATAAAAGTGAATAATAAATAAAAATAAGTAAAGAATCTACTCGTAATACCAAAAACAAAAAAATGTGAGAAAATTTTTTTACATCACTCGGATTGGAAAATAGATACTTTCCATAACAGCTGGGAGCAAGGAAAGTAGGCCTTTACACATCTCAAAATTTAGAGCAAGGTAAAACAACGAACATATGATTTTACACGTCTAGCCGGGAAAGTTTTCGCAGCTAGCAGTGTTTACTGTTACCAACACGAGGTTCGCTAGCGTTTCTTTTAGTTTATAATTTAATTTTACATTGTTAGTGTGCGAAAATGGCCTTTAACATCCCTCAAAAATTAATTAAAGAAGCTGAAGGAATAACTGACTCGTTATTGCCCGGGAAATCTCGTAATAGATACGAAGAAGAATTTAATAAGTTTTGTGAGTGGTGCTATAGTGAAAGTGTTAACCATGTTAATGATGAAGTGATGTTAGTATACCTATCAACTTTATCGAAAAAATTTAAAGCCTCTTCTTTGTGGAGTAAATTTTCCATGTTAAAATCGTGTTTAAAAATAAAGAAAAATTTGGATGTTTGTTGACCTAAATAAAAAAACATTAACTGATGGGTTAAACATTAGCAACAACCAAAACTGTACAATTAATATTAACCTGACCCTATAAAAATGAAGTGTTTTTTATTAATATATAAACTTACTCCTTTTTATAAATGTATTTTGAATTATTACATTTCAGTTATTAAACGTAATTATATTAAATTAAACTTGTCTACGGTTATTTCTCTAAATCAGCTGTTACAAATAATCATTAAAATGGAAAACAATCATTTAGTGTAATAATATGAATTATTAAAATCTTAATATGTAGATTCACGAGTTAAAAACTGCGTTAAGCGTTTTTGCCTCGTGATGAAAAGTATCGTACATTACTCGTACCGAAAGTGATTTTACGATGCTCGATCGAATTAACGGGCTCGGCTTCACCTCGCCAGTCAAACACTTTCGGTACTAGTAATGTAATATAATATTGTTTAAATAACACAGGCCAGCGATGAAAAAACTTTTTTACTTAACACACCCTATTATTCTGTATTTTAGGGTGCTAAATCCAACTATGACACTTATTAAGACGTAACACCCACCATTTTTTCACATATGCACAGCTTTTATATACTACAGATAAAGTTGTAAAATAATTTGTGCTGGATGTAACAGAGTAAGCACTGCTGAAACAGATATAGATATAGATGAGCAAGATGATGAAGAGTTGCAATGTGCTACAGCAAATATAGAGCCTTAACTGTTTACTCAGGTTGAGTATAACGACTTAGTTAGGGATCTTGGGTTAACAAAAGAAAAAGCTGAATTGCTTAGTTCTAGACTAAAAGAAAAGAACTTGTTGGCAGTTGGAACTAGCATATATGTGTATAGGAAGAGAGAGCAGCAGTTTTCGAAATTTTTTGAACAAGAAGGTGATTTAGTGTACTGCCCAGACATTGCAGGTCTGATCAAAGAGTTTGGTGTTGAATACAAGAAAGAAGACTGGAGGCTGTTTATTGATTCTTCCAAAACTAGTTTAAAAGCTGTTTTATAACACAATAGTAACACTTATGCATCTATACCTGCTGGCCATTCTGTACATATGAAAGAGAGCTTTGAAAACGTAAAAATAGTGTTGAATAAAACTGGCTATTCGGCTCATGGTTGGATGATAAGTGGTGACTTGAAAGTAACATGCATGCTTCTTGGTCAGCAAGGCGGTTTTACGAAATTTCCGAGGCCACTGCCTTTTTAACCTGCGAGAAGGATTATAGGGGTGAGTGGAGCTGGATAGGGATTGTGCTAGTAGATTAGGATGATGAGAAAGTTTTTGATGAAATTTTGAAAATTTGACAGGTATGGATTCTTGGAAAAAATGTATATTAAGATCGTTATGTAAGGTTTAAACATTTAATTAAATAAAATTTTTGACAATTAACAAGTAACCCATACCACAAAAATTCAGAAATTATGCTACAAGATGGTGCTAATTTCGCTATTTAATTCTTATAATTGTCAGTAGATCCCTTTAGTATCAGAACAAGAAATTAATAGTTTGTTTTTCCCAGTCAGGGAGAAATTTAGTATTATTTCTTAGAGTAAGTATTTCAATGGATTCGTTCACTTAGTTATATATTACAGCTGTTTGATAAAAGCTGTAATTACGACGATCCTGACCTCTATTAACCGTGTGGGTTATATTTCATGGATTCAGGTGTGCCTTACCTGGCTAATCCTCCAATTATCCTCCAATAGCTGCCACCAATTGCCCCGTACACCTTCCCAAGCTAATAGCTCTACAGGTGTTGCAGTACCTGTTCCTATCGCTGTCCATTCACGTGTTCAGCCAATAGGTAATGTATGAGGCGTAGGCTTCCAAAATGAGGTAATTCCACTATTAGCTTAAAAAAAAAAAATCTCTTAATTTTCTAAAGTTTTTTTCTCCCCTATCGGTCAAATAGTTTCCAAACAAAACGAACTAAACACCACCTTCGCGCTCCAAAAACCGTCAGATCCTGGAATATCTGAAAAACAGTATTCATATAGCAGGAGTGTTGAAAAAATAACCCCAACTTTTCGTGGAATACGTTAAAAACGGCGGAATATCTTTCCGCTATCTTAAAAATCGTTAAATTATCGAATATTTCAAAACAGTAAACACAAAGACAACAATGGCGAAATATCCTTCGGTTAACTTAATTACCGTTAAATTCTGAAATATCTCAAAATAGAATCCTTAAGAACAAAAAACAATACATCTGTAGCCCAAAGATGTTCTTATGCCATCATAAAATCCTTAAGGACGAAAAGTAATAAAATCGTTAAATCTTGAAAAAAAAAAAAAAAATAGTATAAAACTAAACAAGTAAAGAAGGATAGTGCCCAAGGATGTCCTTCGGCCGCCAGAAATCGTCAGATCCTGGCAGATCTAAAAAACATATATAGTTTAAAGTATATTTATATATACTATGATAACCAAAGAGGCTATGTGAAATGGATTTGCCAATGCCGCAGTTAATATATGAACATTTTATTTTTACCATTGTTTTTATTTAGATGTATTTTTAATTTCATTGTTAGTCAAGCCTTCATCTAGACTACTTCACCCTGATGAAGACCTGCAAGGCAGGTCGAAACGTTGGCACGCCAAAATATAAGTTTTTCATTTAAAAACTGGCTGTGTTTATTCAACCTTGACTGCACCCCTGAAAAATTCATCTCCTTAGTAAAAACTCACAGTCAACAATGCAACCATCATTATAATTATTTTTATTTAGAAGTTTACGTAATTTTCATTTTCATATAATGCAGTGGCAAATCCATGAGAAACCTCACTCCAGCTGATACCTATAACCATTTTACTACTGTTACCTGTTTTTCTATTGTCCGGATATAAGATATTAATTGTTGCATTAATTTTTGACTTTGCCTTATATAAGGATGTCACGATTGGAATTACTATGTGGTTTGGAATAAAGAGGAAATTGAAATAGTTTTTTTCTTAATTGCCACACACCTAACAAAGGTATTAAAATTTCTATCCAATGGCATTTTAAATCTATGAAAGCGAAAATATTTATTTTGGATAACAATGCAAATTCTATCACTTACACAAATGGTACAACAGAAACATGTGATATTATACAGGGTATCTTTATCTCTTAGTATAAAAAAAAAAAAATGTGTGAAACTAGATCAAAAATGTAGTAGAGTGCCGTAGATCTTACTTTTCTATTCCAATCCGTGGCGAATATACGATAGTTCAAAGATTTTTTTTAAGGAAACCTCGTTTTTTACCATCTAAGCTGTAATATCTCCATCTTGTTTAAAGATTTATCAATGTTTGACCACATTTTCGGATTTAGCGTTAAATTTCCTATAAGAGCAGAGTAAATGTAACCTTGAATTTTACAAACTTGTGACCTAAATAACAGCTTGATTTCACCTCATTTAGGGAAGATACAATGTCTTATATTACTTCAACGCTCACTGTTTTTCGAAAAAACTATCCACAAAACTGCAAATCTCACAAAAACTTAATAATTTAATCAGCTTTCGGATGATATGTTAAACATATTGGTTATGTTTCGATTTTGTGGAGAAATTTACTTTTAAAGCCGAAAAAACATGGAATTCTGTTTTGGCATACAAATCAGTTACTTGAATAAGAATTACTAAGATTTGTTACAAAATATCCTACCACAACTTCATCACGATATTCAACCTGAAGTTCGGCAAAATATGATTTATCAACACCATGCTCCTCCACATTAGTCGAAACTAATACTTTACTAATGCCTTCCCCTGTAAAAACAGACTCATCTGCCCATAAAATTCAACTCGAAAAGTGGTATTCTTCAACATTATCTGCATTCAAAAGCTATCGACAAAATTGAGGTATATGTTCATTGTCATTGGGTTTTAAACCTTACATTGAAAATCTAATAAAATAAATCCTAAATAATAAATAAATAAATGTAATAGCGTAAGATTCTCTGATCTGGTGTCGCTTTATTGATAGTTTTCCTTTATTTTCTATTAAACAATAATTTTTTCCTTTGTTTTTTATTCCAATGAAGAGTTTATTATGTTTAAAATTCACATTTCCATTAAGGGGTGGTCATAATGTTTTATTTACACAAGTAACTTATTTGTATGCCAAATCCGAATTCCATGTTTTTTCGGCTTTAAAAGTAAATTTCTCCACAAAATCGAAACATAATCATTATGTTTAACATATCATTCGAAAGCTGATTAAATTAGCAAGTTTTTGTGAGATTTGCAGTTATGTGGATAGTTTTTTCAAAAAACGGTGAGCGTTGAAGTAATATAAGACATTGTATCTTCCCTAAATGAGGTGAAATCAAGCTGTTCTTTAGGTCACAAGTTTGTAAAATTCAAGGTTACATTTACTCTGCTCTTATAGGAAATTTAACGCTAAATCCGAAAATGTGGTCAAACATTGAAAAATCTTTAAACAAGATGGAGATATTACAGCTTCGATGGTAAAAAACGAGGTTTCCTCAAAAAAATCTTTGATCTAACGTATATCTGCAACGGATTGGAATAGAAAAGTAAGATCTGCGGCTCTCTACTACATTTTTGATCTGGTTTCACCCATTTTTTTTTTTTTTTTTTTTACACTAAGAGATACTCACCCTGTATAGTACTTCTGAACTGTGGTAAGAAAAAATTTAAAATTTTGGACTTAACATCAAATATTACATCAATAAATCCAGGGGACCCAGTCGCCCCCTTTAAAGTTAAGGGCTAGTATTTTTTTAATAGTACATGCGTAATATGTTTTTAGTATTATAATACATACATAGACGACAGTATCTTGATCAGAAATTTAATAGAGAATTTTTAGTTATATAACATTTGTCGGTATGGCCTACTGTTTAGAACCTATATTGGTTTCAATGATAAAAGTCGCATTTGAAACTGCTATTTTCTCCCGACATTGTTTATTTCGAATTATAATTGATTGTTAATTTATGTAATTTGATTATCTTAATACTAAATTTAAATTGGGAAAAACAGTATATACGAGGGTGAATCAAATATAAACGGTAATTTTCAAAATTATATTTATTGAATAATATTATACAGAAACTATACCTTCAACATTTTTCAATGTAGTCTCCTGCATTATCTACACACTTCTGCCACCGATTTGGAAGCTTGAATATTCCCTGTTCATAAAAAGACTGAGGGCGAGTTTTTAACCATTCGCGCACGTGCTTTTCGACGTCTTCATTGTTTCAAATCGTTTTTCCTCCAAGTGATTCTTTCAGGGGCGCAAACAAAAAAATAGTCACAAGGGGACAGGTCTGGACTGTAAGGAGGGTGTTCGAGAGTTTCCCAGCCCATTTCTTCCAATTTTTCCCTTGTCAACAATGCGGTGTGAGGCCTTGCGTTGTCATGGAGAAGGATGACATCTCTAATAGGCACACCTCGTCTTTTGTTCCGGTAACTGGTTTTTGCTGACTGCAGCACCTGGCAGTAGTAAGCCGCATTCACTGTTCGTTGATCGTGAAGAAAATCAATGAGTAGAACTCCCCTTGAGTCAAAAAAAATTGTTGCAAGAACTTTTCCGGCTGAGAGACGAGTTTTGGCTTTCACTGGGCAGCCTTCATCCTTCCTTCGCCACTCCTTACTTTCCATTTTCGATTCGGGGATGTAATGGTGGACCCACGTCTCATCACATGTGACGATGCGCCTCAAAAAATCTTGGAGGAAAACGATTTGAAAACAATGAAGACGTCGAAAAGCACGTGCGCGAATGGTTAAAAACTCGCCCTCAGTCTTTTTATGAACAGGGAATATTCAAGCTTCCAAATCGGTGGCAGAAGTGTGTAGATAATGCAGGAGACTACATCGAAAAATGTTGAAGGTATAGTTTCTGTATAATATTATTCAATAAATATAATTTTGAAAATTACCGTTTATATTTGATTCACCCTCGTATTATAGAGAGATATATCTATGATCAATTCTTTTTGGAGAAATTGGGTTTTTTTAATTCATTTGCTGTTACTTTTCTAGCAGAAATAAACATCATTTTTTATTTTTTAATAGCGTTTAATTTTTCAATCGAGTTATCGGTATTGGGAATCAAGAATCGAAAAATATTGGTTCCGACACATTAGATCTTTAAAACTAGTCGTTTTTATTGGTGGTTCAGAAATACTGGACCTGGTATTCTGTAACAGGTATGGGCTGACTAAACGGCGTCCCTGTTACCGATATTCAGAAGTAACAGGTACGAGATACCTGCATACTTACTTCAGTACTAGGAACAACATTCATACCTGTTACCTCCGTACTGAATACTACGCTAGGGTAGTATTTCTTACTTGTCATCTCTACCTGTTACCAGTTACTCGTTTACCTAAACCAGTATTTTTACTTCCACTCTCGTACAAGGAATTTCTTGTAAAATTTCAGCTGGTCTTCATTGTATTAGACACTCTTATATTATTTTTTATTTTATTATTGTTAATATTATTATTCATTAAAATACGCTCAAATATGTAATATATACATAAGCAATTATATTATTTTTGCTAGTCATAATTCAAATAAAAAATATGAATGCTGTTATAAAACATCTAATATATTAAACAATAGTTTGCCAATTATTTATTACCTTGTTGATTATTCAATACTGTTTTTAATTAAAGTTTTATTAACTGTAATCAGTCAAAAAAAAATTTGATCTTCATTTAAATACCAGTATTTTGTGAATTAAATGGTTGAGGATAATAAAAAACGTTTTATAGAAAAATTGGATTTTATAGAAACAATAAAATTGAAAAGATTTTTTTTTTTTAGAATAACCATACATATATTTATTATATATTTGGCCAAATATATATCATTAAGAAGGTAGTTCAAAAAGTAAACTTATAGAATAGAGCTTAAATTACGAGTATGGCGAGACGCTGACCTTGAGACAAGTAACAGGTATTTTGTAACAGGTATTTGTAACAGATATTTTTTAGGACCTTTATCGGTTGTCCCTGTTACTAAAAAATATTGGTTTAGACCATCCCTAATCGTTTTTTAATATTTTTACTTGTAATAAATTAAAAATGAAACTGTAGGAAATATAAAATAATTGAGAAATTTTTAGAAAATCGAAAATCGCTAACTAATCGATAAGATAATCAAAAAGTAGCTCCTGTACTCTTCAAATGTATTTATTTAAATTGATCTACATACATGAATACACATAAACGTTTTATTTAAATCTCGTATGTAATCAGTAAAAAAAATGTAAAGCCAGATAGTTGTAATCAGCAAAACTAACCATATTTTCCCCATTATCCCCTCCCTCCATGCTATCATAATCCTGTTAACACCATTTCTAAACCAACGAGCGCATATACATTTAATATTCCATTTCCAGCGCTAGGCTTGCCGAGATTATACGTGATGTCTTCAGACGAACGTGACCGCAATACCAAACTCCTCAACGATAAGCCTCTATATCGGTTAAATGAAAATTTAATTTGAGCCATTGTTTAAAAATTCAGTCTTTGTAACGTCCACTAATTTTCATGGCGTAGTTGGGCATACATACTAAAAAAACATCATTTCAACCTCACTAAAATCCTTTGAAAAAAAATGTGTAATTCAGGACCTGTAAAATAATTGATTACAATTTCTGATTACATTGAACGAATATAGAGGAATCGGGCTATCAAAAATCGTTATCAATAATGAAAACATTAACCTGCAATATAATTGAACAAGCTAATTTCAACCCAAGCAAGATATTCATTAGCTAACACGAACCATTTGTAAATTAACTTTATACCTTGTCTTTTTTTTTCAATCAGTCATTAGTTGAGCTTTAGGGCACACGTATTTAACCCGCCATTGGTCACTAGGTGAGCATTTTCCTCACCCTTCTAAAAAATATTTAATAAGTCCTTCAAAACTTAACTTTCATCTCTGCCCCTCAGAATAATTGAGTTTAGGACATTTGCGAATAATTATATTTGGTTTATAAGTATAACGGATGTAGGTGGCCTGGATATTGGGAGATTTTTACTGAAATTTGTGGAAAATGAGCAATTACCTAACGCGCGATCAACCATGTCCCCACTCTTTAGTATCAGCTTATCTCTCGCGTAGTTTATTCGTGACATTTTACTGAGCGAGTTACTAATTTCTTTCGTTTGATCAATGATGATATGGGTTCGAAATGAGTCGCGGATCTAAAATTCTTGACTTGTTGGATAAAAAGCCAGTTGAGAAGATAAATTGTAAGTAATTAGTTGATAAATCGTTGTAAATTGTATTTATAATATTTTTCAATAATTTACTAGGAATCTGAAATTTTTACTATTCCAGATTCTTCTTCGTGGCTGCTAGAGTCAATACAAAATAGATCTGATATAAGTGTGCCAAAGAAATAAAAAAAGTAAAACGAAAAATAATTGTAAAAAGTGCAATGTTCCTATTCACAATAAACACACTAAATATACTTGTAATAATTGTATAGAAACAGAAGAAAATGATCTAGCTGATGAATAACACATTTTTATGTAAATAGTAAAATATTTATTTTTTGTTAGGTTAGGTTTTTTTTTTTTGTTGATTTGTTTTTTAGAATAAATATCATTGTAAAATTTGTAAAAATATATTTTTAATCCTTATGCTACATACAAAAATTATTGATACATATGATGACATTTCTTTACCATCTATAACTAGATATTTTGCAACATAGAACTTCATTTTTTATGAAAAGTGAGGGAAATGCTCACCTAGCGACTAACGGCGTACCAGATCGGCTAGCGACCAACTCCGGTTTAAGACACAAGCATTGAAATTTACGGAATTTGTCGCAAATTTGTGATTTTTTTTTTTTACGGTTTTGCTTTATATACCCTTCTAAGCGAAGTTTAGAGCAAACTTTTTGCAACAAATTTAACACAATATAATGCTACTAAAGCTAAAACATATCTATGTAAATATATTAGTCTGTTTGTATGTATGAAGTACGTTTTTATTTAATTAGTTTGATGAATTAATTGCCACTTCTATGGGATTATTTTATTAGAAAACTAGTTTCGAATGCTAAACCTTCATCTTCAGTTCTCAGGTCTAAGAGATAACGGTTATCTATTAGACCTCCTGAGAAATTAATTCATCAATCCTGATTGTATTGATCCTTCTATACCATCATGGTGTACCTCAAGTGATTCCTTTATTTATTTTTTTTTCTAATATTTATCTTTCAATATAATTTAATATACTTTTAACTATCACACAAGATTGAAAAGACAAGAAGCTGCACGTCGATTTCGACTGCTTCAACACTTACTAGAAAAACGTTCAAATCTCCCGATTCACTACAAGAGACTCATCTATATGAAGATTATCAGACCTATTTGGACTTACGGAATAGAGTTATGGGGATCCACCAAACCATCGAATTCTTCCCGCATCCAATCACTCCAATCCAAAATCCTTCGAAAAATCCTTAATGCTCCTTACTTTGTCACAAATGAATTAATCCACAATGACCTGAATATCCCGTATGTCGCCGATTTGGCACGAACCAGATACCTATCCTTTCATAATAAACTTACTCCCCATCCAAATCCACTTGTAGCACAACTTGCTTCCCATTCCATTCCTGGCAATCCTCTGAGGCGTCTGAAAAGAAGATGGCCTCGTGATCTTCTTTTGTAAATATTCATTAGAGTACTACCAATGGGTAGTTCCTCAACAAGTTCTAATAATGCCATTATTTTGCATTGTTTACAGCATATTTACTAAATGTGTTTTTATTAATACAGTTGTAAATTTCAATTAATAACAGAATAAAAAAAAAATAAAAAAAAGCTTTTAACTATGCAAAACATTAGTTTCGTTGATATCTCTGGGTTATCGAATTCAACCGACCTTTTATCCGTTCCACCCTACCCCTAGGGGTCGGATTAGTGAGTTCTGCTATATTGTTGGAGAGTCAGTGAACCCTGATCGATGTCTGAAAATTTATAACTTAATTATATAAAAAAGTTGAAATGTTTCAGTACAAAGTTATTTAAAAGTGAATATACTGGAAGGGGGTAACTTAAATCCACACCTTAAAGCCACGAAAGGAAGAACAAATTAAGGAGCACTCCGCCTCGCCCTCATAAATCTTGAAACTGAGTAACGCTATAAAAAACAAACATTTGAAATTCTCAGCTTCTAGGATGGAGGAGAACAAAGAATGGATGGAGTATTTTCTGGGCCATGTTGAGCCAAGTTAAAGAGATTCGAAACCATAAGCAGCTATCATATCGCCTGTGTATCATATTATTTTAGTAGTAAGTTATTAATATTAGTTTATACCTAACTAGGGAATTAGGTATTACTAAAAAAGATGTTGGTTGCTATTTTTAACAGTACTCTTTTTGATAGCCCGTTACTGTTTAACCTGCGCGCGATCTAGCGGTAGACAGTCGAAACATAAACTTCCAAACTTCTTTCTTTTCAGCACGAGATCCTCAGATTCTATTCTAGATGCAAATAGAAATCATACCACATGCTTTTGTATATTGTACTTCAAGGTTTAAAATTTTATTTCATGCAATATTCTAAAAGCAGAGAAAAAATAGCTAGAAATAAATGAATAAAAATTTTTTAATTTATTATTTTTACAAACAGTCTCTAAATGAATAAAATGCCATAAAATGACAATAGTAAAAAGCCCGAGAAGCCAAATAAATGGCAAGGTGTGAGAATGGTTTAATTTAAAACTTATAATATTATGTCATTAATAGTAGAATAATATTATATAAATGATTTATAATGTAAAAAAAAAATAACGACCCACCTTTTGCCCATAGATATCAACAGGGCTTTAAATTCAACCGCTAATCCAATCTACAGGTATATTAGCAGTTTTAACATAAAAATATTTATCATTAAGTAAGAATTGTCAGTCAATTAAGAGTTTCCAGCCCGGCAGTCATCAAGCTGTATCTGAAGATCACGACAATTTCACTTGAAGGAAACAAACATTGTACTTTCTGTGAGCATTTTGTGGAGGACTGCTTGAGTCACCTACTTGCAGGCCTTTAGCATGAACACCAATGACACTGACTATGTTGAAAATATTTTAAATATTTCTGATATTAAAAAATAAACAATATCTATAATTATATCAGTAAAATATCTATACAAATGAAAACCAGTATCTAACATTTTTATGAGATGTAGATAGTTAGGGTAGGCAGTCATTGATACTCTGCAGATCAAAATAAAATTGTTATTTTATTTTAATTGTTAAAGCCAACGTTTCGACTTGCATTGCAAGTCTTCATCAGGGCTAGAAGAAAAGAAAACAAGCAAAAAGGTATGACTACATTGTAAAAATATATGAATGAAATAACACACAACACAAATCATAGGAATGCATGAAAAAAAAAAAAATAAATAAATAAACATAAAATGATAAATAAATAAATGTATAAGAGTAAGGATAGTAACATAAAGGCAATATCTAAAGGTCATAAGGACAATAAAGACTATTGAATTGAGGTTAAAATGAAATAAATTAAAATGAGTGATAGTTACTTAAAAGCTAATGAGTAATTTCAACAAAATAATTGGTAAACATAAAAAATGTAGATACTAAGTTGTTGAGATAATGTGTACAAGTCACTGAGTTAATACTTAATGAGTAGATACAGAGTTATTGAGATATTTAGGACAGATAACTGAATAATTATCACATTAATTAATATCACTTGGCACTGAAGCCAAGACACCAATAGTTTACATTTAGTGTCTTGGCTTCAGTGCCTTCAGATATTAATTCAGTTATCTGTCTGCAATATCTCAATAACTCTGTATCTACTCATTAAGTATTAACTCAGTAACTTGTACACATTATCTCAACAACTTAGTATCTACATTTTTTATGTTTACCAGTTATTTTGTTGAAATTACTCATTAGCTTTTATGTAACTATCACTCATTTTAATTTATTCTCATTTTAACCTCAATTCAATAGTCTTAATTGTCCTTATGGCCTTTAGATATTGCCTTTATGTTACTATCCTTACTCTTATACATTTATTTATTTATCATTTTATGTTTTTTTTTTTTTTTTTTTTTTCTCATTCATTCCTACGATTTGTGGTGTGTGTTTATTCATATATTTTTACAATGTAGTCATACCTTTTTGCTTGTTTTCTTTTCTTCTAGCCCTGATGAAGACTTGCAATGCAAGTCGAAACATTGGCTTTAACAATTAAAATAAAATAACAATTTTATTTTGATCTGCTGAGTATCAATGACTGCCTACCCTAACTATCTACATCTCCTATATATCACAGTCAACTATACCTTATGAATACTAACATTTTTATATGTATCCATACAAATTTGTATAAACTTACCAGCTCATTAGTGGTTTATTTCTTCTATAATTTATTATTAGATTAATTCATATATTTGTATAGAATTAGTGTATTTTTATTTCATATTCTGTAATTATTCTCATTATGTAAATAAATTTAAAATTGTCTGAGAATGTACCAGACTCTTATTTGTACGAGAATAGTCTTTTATAAATAAAATGAATACCTATCTAAATGATATATAAAGTATATAATTTATATGAACAAATATAGAATATTATAATATACAGATAAATAATAAATAAGTATAAGGTATTTACTTTATGTTTAAAAGTGATATAAAATAACAAATGGACAATTTGTGGTTGCATTGACGACGGACCGCAGTGAAGATCGGGCTAAGTTCGTATGTGGTGATAAAGGGAAAATTGAATTATAATTTCGGATGTATGCCGCTAGAACGCGCACCGGTTAAAAAGTAACTGGTTACTGAAAATTAACTGTTAAAAGGAACAAGCTACCTCTTCGCAAGTAATTCTCATATAAATAACTTGTGAAGAACTATTCATTAGTAGCACTTCAATAAAAGATTTACATTAGAAGGTCCCAAGGCCATTTTCTTTTCAAATGTTTCAGAGGGTTTTCGGGAATCGAGTGGGAAGCAAGTTGGGAGACTTGAAGAATCGAGTTGCTATGTAGCTTATGATGGAAAGATAGGTATCTGGTTAAATCAGCAACAGATGGGATATTAATATCTTAATGGATAAGTTTATTTGTAATAAAGTAAGGAGCATTAAGGATTTTGTATTGTAAGGATTGGATACGAGAAGAATTATAAGGTTTTGTCGAGACCCAGAGCTCAATTCCGTAAGTCTAAATAGGTCTGATAACTGTCATGTAAATGAGTCTTTTATAGTAAATCGGGAGTTTTGAACGTTTGTCTAATAAATGTTGAAGAAGTCGAAAACGATGAGCAGTTTCCTGTCGTTTTAGTAATGTATGAGGATTCCAAGTTTAACTTTTGTCTAGTTGGTTTTTGATTTAAATTTAATTTTAACTTGAATAATTCTAGATATTTGTTTCTCATTAACAACTATTACAACTTTCTTAAATGTGGCAAAACAATGATTACCATCAATTATTTTTTAGATTGTAAGAATTTTAGATTGTAAGGTATCAACTTTAATACATTAAACAATTAAATAAATCGAGAGGTCACTCAATCGATATATCTATAGCAATATATTGAACCAATCACTCGCTAAATGACAAAATATAACAATTAACACTAAAAATGAATGCTGGAAATATCTAGCTAGTTACCGCAAGAACCCAAGACCAGATTGGAACAATAAACCTACCATCAGGTTGTTTCACCATAAATAACCTTTTGATAGAGTTTTTCACCTAAAAAATGGTTTTTGTTATTTCGCGATTTCCCTACAATGAGGTTAGCCCCCCCCCCCCCCCCCCCCACTACCGACCATTTCTGATTTCCTGTTCCCCTTAAGGCAATTGCGCCCCCTACTAAATCTAATTTCCTCCTCTTCAAAATTTTTTTTTCTTTCTCCAACCAACAAAAAGAAATCAATCATCGTATTTGGTATCATTTATTACTTATGAGTAACTGTGAGAAGAACTTTTTGACCTAAATTAATTCAAATGATTTCCGGTATAAATATACTATGTATTTTAGTTTAGTTTTTGTAAAATTGTTATTGCATAACGGCGATGATTATTCCATTATATTATGTTTAAAAGATTAATTATTAACTTCCCTATTTTGTATTTAAATTTATTTTAATACTAATTTAATTTAAAATAATTCTACCGACTTTTAAGTGAGTAGCTGGCTGAAAAATATCTATGCGAACACATTAATCCAGGAATTTTACATTTTGGGGTCCAAAAAAGTCGCGTACTTTTGATTTTTTTTTTTTTTTAATGTTGTTATTTAGGTTTGAAGAATTAATCCTATTGGAAACGAATTTAACATTTCCAAAAGTTCCATTTAAAATTTCTTCACGATAGAAACGGAACAACCCAGTGAGTCATAGGGGAAATCTCATGGTAAAAAACCCCAAACCCTAGCCTACCTGGTCCTTACCCCTTCCACGATGGATATATTTCAGATATCTGTTAGATCTCCTCAGGTGAGTACCAATATTTGATTTCGTCTTACATTTTTAAAAACTTTAGTAACATAGTCCTGATGTGTTGAAAATTTTGTATGTTTGAGAAGTGAAGATTAATTTTTAGAATTGGAAACTAGTTTTCTAATAAAATAATCCCAATAGAAGTGGCAATTAATTCACCAATCCTAATTGTATTGATCCTTCTATACCATCATGTTGTACCTCAAGTGAATGTTGTTTGTTTTTATTAGGTACCGAAATTCGAATTTTGAAGCCGCTAGCAAATTTGTTTTTCAAAGTTTCAAAAATAATGTCTTTCATTAAGTTGAACGGAATCTGTTGAACGGTTGGTGTTGAAGAAAACTTTTTTTATTTAAAACTAGATGATTATTATATTTAAAATCATTTAGATTATTTTGCATTTATTACTCTTCATGAACTAAACAACGGCATATAGGTATTAATAGATAGGCATATTATTAATAATGATAAATTTTAAAAGTGAGTTTTTTTTTTTTCAAAAAGTGACTCACTTCGATTTTAATATACAAGCACAACACTAACAACCTAAATCATCTTATCACTACCAGACCTTTCCACTTCACTTCTTTTACTGAAATTGGTTTACACTTACAACGCTACAAGCATTAGTTGTAGTGACTTATATTTTTCTTAGAATTTATAGCAAACTAACTTACCTTTAAGATTGAAAAGGGTGAAGCTCTTCTATATGTCATTATTTAGGTCGCATAAAGCTAAAAATCGCAATTTTCACCTCTTTTTGAGGAAATTCCGAAAATTTGAATAACTATATTTCAGTCCCTGGTAATCCTATAAAGATATTTTTCTGCCCGAATATAAAAACCAATAGTCTACTTTAGCGGTTTTTTTTTTTTTAATATTTTTTTTTTCTATTAAACGAACCGTAGAACAGATTTTTTGGTGAAACATAGAAAAGGGAAAAATGTTTGAATCTTTGATGCTATCAGGAAACGACGGTGCTGGAAGGTCCATTATTTTAAAACACAAGCACACCTCTAACAACATAAAAAAATAAAAAATACTTTTTTCAAAACAAACCCATTAATTTCGGAAAATTTCCAGGACTTTAAGATTTAGCTATACATTTTCCGAACAGGAAATTCCCTCTTTTCAGTAATATTCATATATCGATGAAGCCTGTCAAATGTTATTTTTAAACAAAGATACCATCACAAAAAAATTATTACAATCACAAACTGCTGATACATTGATTTGTCGTGAAGTTTCAACACAACTGCTGATGGGATTTGCTAGAGACTTAGCATTTAGGATATGATTGTATAAGGAACACTGATTTGACTTGGGCCAGCCACCCAACAACACTAAAACCAACACATTAATATTAATGCGAGGACACTAATTGGTCACGACTTTATCAGTGTGGAAAAATGTGGGCAATTGTAATATAGCTGGCTTAATGATTACATTCACACATTATTTACAGTAAAAAAAATAATTAGAATAAAAGAGTTAGTAAAAAAGAAAAAAGAAAAAAAACTATGCTATACATAAATTATATAGAATATAGAATATACACCTGGGTGAAATATATAAATTTAAAAATAAAATAAATAACAGTAAGTAAAAATATGAAAAAAAAAATTAAAGGTTAAAATACAATTAGACTTTATTTACAATTTACATTCATCCTAGAGAACCCCTGACCAGACCCGTCCCTCCAGCTATGGAAGGACAAGCCAGGCACAATTCCCAGCTCTTCTCTCTCAGCTGCGTCACTGAAGTGAAAAAACACAGTGGAGGCTGAGTGAGAGAGCTATATACATTCACTCGGGACATTAGTAGAGAAATTAGCCATTGCCAGAGCTCCAACATAAATAAATTTTACAAAAATCTCGGAGCCACTGCCGTTTTAGTCTGCGAGGGAGGTTATCAGGATGTGTGGAAGCGGATAGTGATTGAGCCAGAGGGTTTGGATAAAAGGAAAGATTACTATGGAACTAAGAAAATTTAAGATTTTGCTTTTCTAAAACGCTAATAAGAATTCCTTTTGGTTTATTATTTCTGCTAATCGGTTGTTGGGAAGTAGTACCACGGGCACAACTCAATGGCTTACGTTTACATATTTTAAACTTTAAAATGACTTCACCAGGGATAATTCCTAATTTGTTGGACTTAGTGATTATGTATATGTGCAATGTATGATTTTTTTTTTTTTTAATACTTCTTCCCTAAGAGATAGGACAGAAGTATACACCTGTGTAATCAGCTATGGAAAATCATTATCGGGATTCTCATCAGAGGTCCTAGATTCAAACTGCAATAATCTGAGGCCTCGAAGTTTAATTTTGCTGGTAGGGTCAGCAGGAGGGCAGCAGAGCAGGGCAGAGCAATATCCAACCTACAACCGTTCTCCAGGAATTTCATATCAGCTCGCCATCTTTTGGATACTGGAATTGTGCAATGATAACCTGGAGGGTCCTTTATCAAAGTATTTATAAAGTAATAAAAGATTTAAAAAAGTAAATCAGGGAAGATTATTTCCAATCTGAAGCTTAGTAGACCATTTAATAATTTTAAACAACCTACATTACATATACTATTATATACAAAGCCGTTTTTCGTTTGTAATCACTAACCACGAAAACTTCTGAACCAATCTGTATCAAATTTTAAACTAATCATCCTTATAGTTCCAGAAAGGTTTAACAATAAAAAAAAATAGGGTGGAATTAATCCCCTGGAGCCCACCCACCATATTGGAAACATCGCACAGTGGGGCAAAAACGGCTAAAATGGATAAAAACATCATATTATATAAATGAGTATAATGTGACTGTGAGTGATGAATAATGTTTTATTTTTTAACATAGCAAGGAGCATTGAAGGAGGATGGAAATACATAGTTATAAATCTACCTTAAAACGAGGATAGACTCGCCTAATGATTATTTTGTAACTTAGTTATCGTTACCTTAAACCTAAAAAAATATGAGAAATTTAAATGAATCCGGGCAATTATCTAAATATTAAAGTGATTTGAAAATCAGGGCACCAGGGGGGGGGGGGAGAGGGGATTGATGGCTTCTAATAACATTATTCCCCTTCAATGGCTAATATAATAATTTAATATAACTGATCTGAAATAAGGAGATTAGCTTCAGCAGGATAATCCAATAATTTAATAGCCAAAAGGAATCATTACCTTGGATTAATACTTACAATTAGTATCATTATTGAACAAAAGAGGCAAATTATTTTATGGAGAACACGTTGTGGAAGAACTACATGAAAAATTTACAACAGTTGAATCCTACCATTATGTGGGGTGGGAGACATATGAAAAACTTTATTTTTTGTAATAAGATTTTGAGAAATCGAATTATCCTAAAAAAAAAATGAAGTAATGCCACAAGAAACTTGAATAAAATAAAGAAATCAGAAACGTGTTGATTTCTAAGAACTAATCGATACCTAATTATCTTATAATTATGCATCGATTGTTCTCTCTAACCATTCAAAAAAATATATATTTATTTTTTTCATTAGTTTAATTTTTTTCAGTGGTTCCCAACATTTCAGCGCTCGTGACCCACCAAACCCCTAACTTTGAAGCATCGCGACCCACTTAGGCAAGCAGAATTTAAATGAAATAAAACAACTGAAAATCGACCTATTTTATAAAACACGGATCGCGATCTAATTCCACAAAATAACCCGCGACCCACGCCGAATCGGTCTGCGATCTTCTTGTGGGTACTTTTTATTATAGAATGTAAAACAATGCTCTTCTAAAATCAAGCTTTACCACCGCAAAAAAAACAACGTCAAATTGTTGAGCAATGTGATGCAATGAATGTACTTGTTTGATTAAATTCCACAACAATGTCAAATAGATTAAAACAAGACAATAATTTCAAACTTCCAAGCTGAAACACCAATAAAATAAAAATAGGTTTATAGAATAAATAATTCGATTATACAATGACGATTTATGCAAAGAATTACTAAAAAAAAAAAAAAAAACGAACGAAACATTTTTTTCATGCCTAATAATAAGGACCGTTTCATCAAAAATATAATTATGTTGATGAAAATTAAAATTAGTTAAATAATAAATTTGATTTTCTAAATAAATCTTACATAAATAATGGAACTAATCTGAGTTTTTAATTATGTAGATATTTACGTAAATAGATATTTGTATAAATTATTAGAATTGAATTCATAATATGCCTTAGTTAATCATTTTTCTGATTCCATGTCTAAGTAAACGTTTAATTAAAATGTATAAGAAAATATTTTCTAAACTAAACTTAGGTTTAAAGACAGATCTTGGAGTTTGAGATATGTGCTGCACTCTAGTGGTCTTGTGGCGTAAGTAGTAGTGCAGAGGTTATCCGAGAGAGCGCACTGCATACACCAATTCAAAACAACAGCTGTGCATAGTTATGAATATTTTAATTACCTCATATATCATTTTAATTAGGATCTTATTAGTAGGTATTTTAAATGATATTTTCTTTAGTAAATCAAAATTCAATTTGATATTCTTCAGGATTAATTCTCCTATTATTAATAAAATTTTGCAGAAGTTACTACCATGTTTATAATAAAATTTTTTTTTTGTACTATACATTGACATTATGGGTATTGATGTTGCTATTTCAAGAGTAATATCTCATATAGTAATCTATATCACTAACTAAAATTTTAAATAGAAACACAATTACAAAAAATTAAGTTATAATGGAAATATGATAATCTCGTACTTCAAAAAGACTTATTTTTTTTCTTTGATAAAGAAAACATTCCAGACCTTAAAATTAAATATTGTTTTGGAAAAAATCAAGATCTTGAACTAAATATATATTCATATATACATTATCTGAATTTGGATACAAAGGTGTAAAGTATAAATTTTATATTATCATTACAGACTTGTTAAATTTTTTGTCAAATCAGTGCTTCATATTTATTTTTAAGTTGGCTATAGTCCACTTATTTGAAAATTATAGTTTTGAATCATGTTTGTAGGTCTATAGAGATAGATCTTCATACTACAGTCTCTTGTTAATCATCAAAAGATAGCGATCAACTTCTCAAGCAATTTCCAACTTTTTAAAAAAAATTTTTTTAAGACCTATCCTTCCTGCTGCATAATGTTTTGTGACGTGTCAGTCAGAGATCAAATCTCATTCACAGACTCTTCATCACATCGTTCATTTTTAAATTAATTTTTCTAGCATTGCAGGTTCCAATAAATTCTAAATAACTAGAAAAGTTTATTTATTCTAGTAATAAACTAATATTTTACGTAAAGTCTTTTTCTTTTCTTTTTTAATAAATAATTAACAGATTCATTAATTACTTGTTGCTTTACACTAGCACATTAATTTTTTGAAAATAGTAAAGCATAAATGTATTAAATATAAAAATTGACTCACCTCTCCAAGCTGCTGCCATCCTGGATTCAGCAAAAATTTCACGTTAGTCCTAAAAAGAAAAAAAATTAATCTTAAAATAAAAAATAGGTAAATATAAAAATTATTATTAGGTGAAATCTGTAGACAATTCAAATTAAAAAAAAAAAAAAAAAATGTTTTTGAATTTATTCATTATTTTATTTCGACTAGTTTTTATGGTATCAAAATGAAACTCTATAATTTATAGATAGGTTGAATCTAATGAAATAAATTATAAAAAAACAAGGCTATTTGGATGTTTGAAAACATTATAGCAAGAACAATTAAAACAGAAATAATGAAGTGATTTAAATCATAAACATAAGAGATGTAAGATAATGTTTTAGCTATAAAAATTATTTTTTTTAAATATATAGAACTTACAATAGAAATTGTACTTTACAATAATTTGTCTATAACTAAACATCTCTACACAAGTTTATCATTCTAGTGATCAAAATCAGGTTTATCAAATCAAGACAATGTCTTTTTTATAGAAAATGCTTTGAAATACACCTTTACTAAAAATTTATTACATTCTTAATCTAAAAGACTATGTTATCTGATTATTTCATCAGTCTCAGAGAGTTTACAATGAGATGGAGAGATCATGCCAAATGCAATAAAAATAATCAAAACAGCAAATCTTGTATCAAGACTTAAATATAAAACTTTGTTTGTTTTAGATACTTGGGAAAGACAAATGTTTAATACTAATGAAACATGTGATTTCAGAAAGTTCCCTTATAATTTTTCTCAAAAATTATCAGTTTTATCAAATAAATAGCATTAAATATAATTAATGGCTTTTTTTTTTGCTGGCAGAACAGTATTGCTAATTAAGCTTAGTTATTATTTCTGATGATTAACATATGCTTCATAGATCAGCTACTGAATCTAGCAGATAGCATTTGACTAAAACTGCCCGGATTGTGGCGACCTTAAAGAAAGGCGAGCAGGGTGATAGCCCAAGGTCTCGCTCTTGCAGGGGCTTTGTATAAAAGCTGATTAGAAAAAAGTTGACATTTAAAACTTTATTATATCCTTGGATATTAGTTAAAATTTAAAGCTCTAAATTTAGAATTATCAATTCTCACTAATCAGAAATACTTCCACTTTTTCAAATCCATATTTCATACTTAGCTCCAAGTATCCTTACAAAGATAATACAACCCACATGATGACTTAGACCACCACTGTATCCAGACTTAATCCGGGAGAACTCATTGGGTGAGATTTTCTCTCACATTGGTAGTAAAACCCTTCTAATCAGAAAACTAATATAGTCTAACATCTCCGTTTGTCTAGCTGGAGAGGGAAGACTTCTTCAAAGGGCAACAACGTGCACAGTAAACTAGTTGTTCCATGACCTTCACTATGGAGTTTGTTCCTTCAAAATTTGAGCTCAGTGAGACTTTTTCTCTCCCTGCGAGTACTCGCGTTACAGTTTTTATTTAAGCGATAGTCATGAAGTTTTAGACTGTAAAATGTCCCGTTCTAGACAATTCGTTGAAATGGCATTAGCTATTCATCAGATGATAGATAAGTTGTATTTTCTTATTTTCAAAGCTTTAGGGAGGCACGGTAGCTCAGTGGGTAAGGCACTTGACTATCATGCTCCCGGGCCCGAGTTCGAGTCCGACTGAAGGCAGAATATTTATATTCTGTTAATTCAGTCGTGGATCGAATTCGAGGTCGGGAGACCCTCCTGGGGCCCACCCAGCCTCTTAAAAAGTGGGTACCCTTAATTGGGGAAAAACCTGGCGGTTGAGCATGAATTCTGGCCAAATCACCTCCTTTCACAACCGTTGGCTTAGAAACAGTACAGCCAACCTAAGTACTGAACCCGAGACCCTTCATGGGTTGTAAGTGGTACAGGTTTTTTTTTTTTTTTTTAGGATTTTTTTTTTTTTTTTTTTTTTTTTTTAACCAACCAATTTAGAAAAATAATTTTTGCAATTATTTTTGCAATTATGTTTAGGAAAACAGTTCACTGCTTTATCACTTCTTGACATTTTTTTTCTTTTTTTCATAGAAACTGTATCCTGATATCCTGAGAGTAATTATTTAAATCAATATAATACTTTTTAAAAATTACTTTATGTCTTGCTTATTTATTTTCCCTTAAAAGCATTATATTTACATTATTTGGTACATATTTAGAAATTGGTATTCTCTTCAAAAAAGACAAAACTTTGAGCGTGAGAGAAAATTTCATGTGCTAGTTTAGGCATCTATCTAACTCTAAATAATAATCCTTTTAAGAATAATTCATCAATCATAATTGTATTGATCCTTCCAGACCATCATGAATGCCTCAAGTGCTTTATGAATATATATAGATTAAAAGTTTGAAAGTAGTTACAATATTACCAACAAACTAAACAAAAAAATACTAAATTCCATGTTTCTTTACAAGCTTCCACCAACATATTCTAACATATTAGAACCAGTTAGCATAATTTATCGAATTTGGCCAACTATGGACCATAAAAAACTCAAAACTTCTCGACTCTTTTTCTCTTCTCCCATAACCTCTTCGTACGGTTGCTTCTGCTTTTCCTCTACTCCTCAGAAATGATCCGCATGGGTTTCCTGTTGGGTGGGTTTCTCCAAAAAAGATTGTATTTTGTCAGTTCTATTCCGGAACTCTTTTCTGTTGTGGACCATCAGAGGAATGCCAACCCCCTCGACATCCCTCCTCACCCTATCAGGACCATTTAGAAGTAGATTTTAACCCTATGATGTAGTTGAAGATTCTTTTTTGATAGTCTGCATTCATCTATCCTTAGAATTAGATATTGCGGATTTATATTTTTATAATCTACAAAAAAAAAAAAAAAAAAATTATGATAATTCTATGATTTATTTTTCCTAATAATAAAATGGTTGCACAATTAATGGTGCATTCAATCGCTGCTGATCGAATATATTGATATAACATGAATCATAAATCATTATAATAAATTAATGTGGTAAATATGGGCTAGTATAGTAAATCGTATTAAGTTCATTTTCTTTTTATAGAGTAAGCAGGTTGAATTGTACCTAAAAATATGAGTTAGTAGTATAGTTATTTATTAGTTAGTAGTAGTTTTTTATTTTTACAAAAAAAAAATAAATAAAAAAATTGAAATATCTAAACATTGAGAAGTTGATAGTTTTTGAGGATTGGTTTAGAAAAGCACTGTGGGAATATTTAGATGATGAATTACTAATAGTAATATGCTATTCTAAATCAGAAAATCATCAAGACATACATAATCTAGAAACCCTAAAAGTGATCAGTATATCAGTATAGAACCCACTAGACAGCCCATGTAGTAAGCAGATTCAATATAAAAAGCAGTATATTCAAAAGAGGAGATAAAAACTTGCTGTCAGCTTCAGGGGAATTTCGAAAGCTCCATATACATATACTGCATAAAAAGATATGCATATAAATGAAAACTTAGATGAAGTTTGTAAATTTCAAATTGAAGGAGATTATTGTAAATCACTCTAGAATTTAAAATATATTTTTCTTTTACTTTTTACTACAATCACAATCCTCCACCAATCACTCTATTATTCTTCTTCTGTCGAAGGGCTTCCTTACCACTGCCCCTCAAGTCTTCTGATGCCTTCTCTCAGGACTTCTTCCTTTAACTCTCTGCTAAAATCTTAGTTGATTCTCTGACATTCAAGGGATATGACAAAACTGCCTCAGATGTTTTTCCTTTACGATTATCTCTGCAGGTATTACATATGATTTTTTCTTCAACTTAGCACCATTTCTTGAATTCGGCTATTTTGTTTTGTGGTGAGGGTCTATGACTTGATGGAGTATGTTATTGCAGGGAGGAGGGTGTTTTTATACATGGCCATTCTCTTTACTCACTTCTCTTTTTGACAGAAACCTCTTTTTTGATGATATCGGTGCACCTGCTCATTTCATTCATTCTAATATTTCTCCATTAGTCCGGCAGTGTACATTTATCAGGGCTCAAAGTTAGTTGAAATTACTTTTCTCAATGAGTCTCGATTTAAGTGAACTGTTCTGTACCTCTTATTCTCCCCTTAAGAAGCTTATGATCATGATAACTTTTTCCAACATTAACACTTTAACGACCACATCGGGCACATAGGCCTGCTCAGCAACTTACCAAGGGGACCACAGCGGGCACATAGAACCGCTAGTGAAACCCACAAACAATTTTGTTTCTGGAATACTTATGTCATTGTAAAATCAAATTACTTTATTATTATTATAGCTATGGTTCTTGTGAACATAATTATCACCTTGGGTTGAGCTTACCTTTATTCTATTGCCATAACAATTCCTGGAAGCTAATTTGTTATTGTTTAGCGTATTTTTAAGTTATTTTAATCTAATTAAAATTATTAAGGACTTGGAAAAACTGATAAATTATCTACGGATACTATTGTTGTATCCTCATCTGACTCCGAATCGGAAGGCAATTTATTTTGTATTGCAAACTCCACGATACGCTTGGTACGGGCAGATATTCCACAAAACATTTTTAAACAAAAAATGGACCAACTTACAAAAAACTGAATTTCGATAACGCACTAAAGGTACTACTAAGTAAGTAATGTCTGTTTGCAACAAGAGCTATAAGCATACTACATGAAGTGGAGGGTGCGAGGTAGGAGGGTTGAAAATAGTGAAAGGGTAATAAAAGGTGTTGGAAGGGTTTCGACAGATCAATCACCTAAAGAACAGTTTTATACCTGATCGGGTGAACAACACATTTTTGCTGAATAATAAACCTAATATGTTATTCCATCAATATTTCTGAAAATATTTTTTTTTTTTTTTTTTTTTTTTTTTTTACAGCTTGGTACTGTTTTTTGTTTTTTTTTTGTCATTCTCATATTCATTTTATGGAAAAAGAACTAATCTTGAAGGGGTTTATACATTTTTTTTTCCAACAGTGCAGTAATATTTTGTTAAAAATGTCAAAATATGTCATTAGAGAAGTAAAAAAAATATCTATTAAAGGAAAAAATAGTTATTTTATGATTTAGAAAAAAAAACGGGCAGAGCCCCAAGGACATTGGGGGGCACATAGGCCCGCTACATTTTTGCCCTAATCGCCATAATTAAATGGTTGCTAATGATTATAAAAATGCATGACATTGTTATATAACTGCTGAATGCAGCTTTTGAGCGAAAAAAAATGTTTGGTCCAGAGAGAAATATTAACAGAAATGGCTTGGTCGTCAAAGTGTTAATTTCCATGTTTATTTGGAAGAATTTTTGAAGTATACCGAAGGAATGTTAGATATCCAATATAAGATATATTAGAATATTTTCTGTTGCTCTCAAAAATCTCTTTTCTGTAACTTTCTCTCTGTAAGTTAACAATATGAAAAGATAAATATTAAATGCGTATATCGCAGTTGAAAGAATCTCTTGCTTAGTTTCCCTCTTATTATAGCTCTAGCATTCCTCGTCACAACTTTGCCTGCTCTTAGAAATAAAGAACACTGATTATTTTAACTAATAATTGAAGTTTTATTTTTTTTTTTTACAAAAAACATTGTATTGTAGCATACAATTGGTAAGCATTGTTTTTCCTCAATTACATTTTCATCCATAGCAGTAATTTTTAACCAGATTAAAATTTCACTGATTGGGTGTTTGAAGATTATGTAAATGCATAATCGGACATGCAGTTTTTAGTATTAATTTATGAGTTGGTATTCCAGATGGGTAGAGACTATTAATAACTCTAGCAGATAATGAACTGCATTATTAGTGCTTGCAACTAAAAGCACATGAATAATATTTTTTGCACAAAATATCAAATCGCAAAGGATCAGCATTTGATTTGGTAGTATTTTTTATTAATTTTCTGAAATAATTATATTGATTTCTGGTGAGATTTTAATTTCTAACCACAAAAGTACATAACAGTGCAGTAAACATCATTTATGTTTACATTGTACACTTAAATTTTTATTATTGCATTATTGCTAAACCTTCCTAGAACTACGAGAATGTTAAAATCTGGTACTTATAGATTCAATAGTTTTACCATTGTGAACTCTAATACAGAATGGCACTAACCACATATCAGTCGACTTACAAACTTTTACTGAGAACCACATTTATCACCATATATTTAGTTTTTTATTATCAATTTCAAGCTCTATATAACACCGTAATTTTTTAACCTTCATGCATAATGGCAATTGCCACCTACCAGTCAGTTTTCAATCTTCGCTGTCATCCACTTACTATCAATTTTTTTTTTATTAATGAAAAATTAAAAGATTTTAATTTTGCTAAACCTTCCTGGAACTATAAAGATGATGTAGTTAAAATTTGATACAGATTGGCTCAAGGTTTACGTAGTCACTGATCACAAATGAAAACTGGATTATCCTTTTACATATTAGAATAGATTATTCAGCACTACTATGAAAAACTGAGAACTAAGACTGTACCATGGCTTAATACCTTCTTTTGTTAATTCTGTTATCTTATTATATTGCTCATTATTTCTTTGTCTCTTATAGAAATTTTGAATTCCTTTTTGAAGAACAATTTCAACTCCTTTTTCTATAAAGGCTTTTCTTTTATTGTTTCTTCATTCTGTTAAGCACATTTGTCACGCCTACAAAGCAATTATAGTTTATAAAATATATTTTATTGTGCCTTATTCATAATTTACTTAATTTTTTTTTTTTTTTTTTTTTGATGTTTTGATACAGATTTAAGGTCATCATCAGGATTTTTTTTAAATAATAGAAAAAGATGGATAAGCTGCAAACATCAATATTATTAGACCTCTAACAATATAATAGAAGGATATTATAGAAACTTAAAATGTAAACAAATAAATATAGCAATAAATACATAAATAATTTTTAGTGAAGAGGAAACACGTTTTATTTGTCTGACATTTAACCCTCCAAAGCCTAGTGTGACGTTAATGTCAGAATAGAAAGTATCCGGGTTTTCCCTCCCCCTTTCTCTTTGTCAATTGTTGAGGGTGAATTACCTTTACCTCTACCTGAAGGGGGCTCTGACAATCATTTAGTACAAACAGAGAGTTAAAACAGTTATTATTTGTTTATAAAGGTGTAATATATAAAAATATAAAAACAACTATTCTCCCATCATTTACTTAACATCACAATATATATAGTTTATAAAAATTTTTTCTTCTTGCGATGTTTCGTGGCATTGCCACATTATCAAGCCCTGAAAATATGCAAAAACATACATGTATGACATAACGCGAATATGGTACAACATCAACATTCAACTACTGTACATTATATAAAAACTTATGAATTACCTTACAATCCTCATACTCATATTATCCTTATCCAATATAATATCAATCGACTTAAAAAAGTCTTGTCTTAGTGTCATGTCTAATCTACACACATATAATTTTAATGTAAAAAACAAATAAATTCAATAAATAAATTATGAAAAGATTACAACGTACAACTGCACTATTTATTATTATGCAAAATTTACTATTATAGTGTATCTATAGTTAATAAATGTAATTACCTTGAAAATAATGAAAGTATTTTTTCTATATGAGCTGAAAACTTTTTGGTTATATTTCTCCATAATTGCTCTGTCTGTTACTACTGATGGGTCTAAAGGTTAATGTCTATATATCTAGTTTGTTTATTAGTAGTGCATATATATTGTGATGTTAAGTAAATGATGGGAGAATAGTTGTTTTTATATTTTTATATATTACACCTTTATATTATAATAATATCTCCTTAGTAATTATATATTGTATAATGATATTATTTGTGTTTATTTCAAAGTTTGAAAATTAGCCTACAATATATTTTGACCTCGATGCATGGTAGGTCGTTTTATATGCTTAAATACATTTTTAAAAATTTAATTCGTCATGTTTTCGTTTGATCTGGATCTAAAGTTAAAGTACACAAAATCTCAAGTTTGAAAAAAAATATTTAGCTTCATGTTTTCGGTTTTAACTTGGTGTGACAAATATATCACACTCAGACTTAGAACTACCATTTTGATTTTTTGTTCTGAAATTGTCAAAATTACCTAGTATGACCATTTGTCAGAAAGTTTATTGATTTATAAACCTGTCCAAGAAATACATGGGTGGAACTGATCGGATGGACGAGAACATCAGCCAGAGAAGAATAAGCATTCGTGAGAATAAATGGTGGTGGCTTTTATTTATGTGGCTGATTGATTGAATAATGCATGGCTAATCTATAGGCAAGCTGGACATGCAAATTGCCAAAAACTTCAATTTAGACGAGCAGTTGTTTTGTGCTACTTAGAGAGGTACAAAACACCAATAAAGTCACTAGGGCCTTCTACATCTTCAGGTCCCAGATCCTCACGAGTTCCAATTGATATTCGCTATGATCGGATAGATCACTTTGTTGAACCCATCTCCAAGTGAAACATGTTCAAGTATGTGAGCACTATTTGTGCAAAGTGCAAAGTGGGATTGTGTGTGAAATGTTTTCATTCATATCATAAAAAGTGAATAGTACTTTTTAATTTTACCTGTAACCTAATAATACCTATTAGTATTAACTACTACTTTTTAAAAAGTAATTAATTAACTGTAAATTTCAATAAACTAAATTTAAAAATTATTATGTTAGTTATTATTTCTATCCTAATGAAAATATCAAATTTTGTCAAATTTGAAAAGTATAGTAGGCCGAGAGCCTAGTGTGACATTTATGTCACACCTCCCCGTGATGTTAATGAAATTGATAAATTTTTTAAATTATTTTTCTCGAGTTCTTTATCATCATAGGAATAAGAAAATGTAAAGAAATCCAAATATTTTTCAAAAAAATGATTCCCGGTTTTGGAGGGTTAAGATTACCATACCGCATTTAGAGTATATTTAAACTTAAAATATGGTTTACATCCATAATTTATGCCCCATTAATATATCATAACTAGGTGAGACAGCAGCATAAATTTAATATTCAAGTATAGGTATAGAATATTATTAAAAAGAAATATTTTTAATTGCAATTATGTGAAAGGAGGTTTAATGATAATTAATTTACTTGAAATTATGCTCCTAAATAAAAATATATTCAATAATTTTGCTAATGTTTTAGAAACTATAGTCTCCCATCTTGATAATTAAACATTCCTATTTACAGTCTTTTAATTGTCAAAATATTTAAAAACTTTTAATCTATATATAATTAGAGAAATAAATGACATGTGTCACATTTGTAGGAGGTTATTCTGATTATATGTAATATAAACATTTTAAAAAATGTTGACGATTATAAGACTGTAATGAAGAATGTTTAATCCTACAGATATGAAACTATAGTTCCTGAAACATATAGGAAAATTGTTGAATAAATTTTTATCAAAGAGTATAATACTAAGAAATTAATTAGCATCAAACCTCCTTCAGCATAATTGTAATTAAGATTTCTTTTCTTAAAATATATATTCTATATCTATACTATGCTATATTAATTGGGCATAAATTATGGATGTAAAACATATTTTAAGTTTAAATATACTTTAAATAATGTATGGTAATCTTAAATGTCAGAAAAAATACAACGGGTTTCCTCTTCAATAAAAATTATTTATGTATTTATTGTTATATTTATTTTTTTACATTTTAAGTTTCATAATATCCTTTTATTATATTGTTAGAGACGTAATACTAATGAGATATTTGCAGCTTATACACTCTTTACTATTTTTTTTATTTTTTTATTTTTTTAGGTCTTAATGATGATCTAAAATCTGTATTGAAATATTAAAAATTAAATTTTTAAGTCTCTTCCATGTTTAAATACACTCAATATAAAGTCAAATAATTTTATAATTACATTTAAAGAGTATAATTCCCATTAAATGGATAATATATTTTTATTTTTTATGTAACCTTTTTTTTTTTTTTTAATTCACTGGAACTATATTCATTTCAATCTAATTCAACAGAGTAGGAAGAGAAAATAATACCACTTCTCTATTAAACAAGAGCTAGGCAAAGGAATCCATTAAATGGGACATCTCTAGTGTTCTCAGGCAGTCCCAGACTACTAATGTACTTTTGTTGAAAAAGAATACAAGTTTGCAGTATACTTACTGGAGTTACGCAACTGAACATTTTTCTAATAAAATATTTCTTTTAAACTTCAAAATGAGCAAATTTCACAAATTTCAAATCTGTAATTTAATATTGTTGATTTATAGATATCGTTACTTAATATTGGCTAAATCTTATATTGATACAACTGAAAGAAAAACACTGTGTCTGGCTTCGCCTCTCATAAGTCAATGGAAAAATCATGGATCAAGGTTCCCAGGGATAGTTTTGTATTGTATATATTGTCATAATAATCCATTTAAATTTAAATATTGTCGCAATAAAAGTTTTTATACTCCACAAATAAAGGAGAAACAAGATAAAAGATCATCAGGAATGTCAATAAATTAAAAATAATGAATACTCATAATAATAAAGGATTTATAGTTGTATTTATTTTTGAAGTAAATTGATTTATTATTCAATTATTTAATTTTAAGGTAAAATTATTAATGTTCGTTTTTAACGTAATAAAATTAATTATTAAAAAAAATTCAATTACCGGTATAATTTCTATAAATAGTGACAGAACCAAACAATCGGATATATGTTTTTTTTTTTCTCCGTTTTATTTTATTACTTTCTTCTATAATTATTTTGATTACAGTTAAAAATATATTTCTTATCATAAAAAATAATTATGATAGAGATATGTCGATGACTGTCGTCGATTGCCTCCTCTCCTGTCCAGTTTGGTCGCCCAGAAGACGAAGACCTGCAGGGCAGGTCGAAACGTCGGTAATCCATAAAGGTTTTTACTTCGCCTTGTTTATTTCTTTCTCCTGCCTGCGTTACTGATCCCCTTCTTCTTATCAATAATTATAGTTTATTTTAAATCTTGTCCATTCAGAATTTTTTTTTTTTTCATAGAACTTGTATAAATGGATTCGTCATCCATATCACGTACTGTCTTAGAGTGAGACAATGAAGTAATGTACTGGCTTGTATTTAAATATAACATTTTTTGGTTAGCGAAAATTACAAGATGGAGGAAGGTATACGCCTATTATAATTTAATGTTTAAGGAGTGCATTGCTACTAAAAATTGTGGTGAATGATTAAAAAAAATGTTTATTATTTTGTCAATTTTGAAAACAAAGATCACATTGCAAATGATTGAATTTAATCTCTCATAAATTGGATTTTTTTTTTTTTCTCTGGTACTTTTAGTTTCAAATGATTGTGAAATGGTATTTAAAAAAATTAAAAACAATTTATGTGATGCGTTGCAACATGAAACGTAACGCAGTTTCTAAAGCTATTGATGACTCGAAGTCCGAAACTAAAGCTATTAAATCCAGATCAATCTCAAACTTGAATGAAACTTAGCAGCTACAGCTCATTGTACCCTGCGGTCAGGAATCGCTATTTTATAAACTTCGAAATTCAATCTATATTGGGATGGAATCCACTGTTCAGAAAAAATAATACTCCTGGTACTTAAAAAGTCCGAATAGAGAAAGACAATTGCACCCAAACATTCTTAATTTTACAACAAATGTTCTTTAAAGAGCCAAAAAATCTTTCACTCTTTGATTTTGAACCCAAGATTATGAGTAATGTTTTTGAACAATATCCTCGACATTTTTCAAGTTCTCACAAAAGAAATACGCATAAGACATTTTTAAAAATATTAACTAGTTTTAAAAATATATTCAGGAAAAAGCTTAGTAGATTTATATTAATTTTTTTTACATCATAATTAGATGCTATTTAAATTGAAGCCCTTCATCGTAAAGCAATGTCTTTAATGATACTTCCATTATTCCCTGCTGAACAGATCCGCTATATTGGACTCCATATGGAAAAACGGTCAACATTCACTAGATAAAAGCTCTAAGCTTTCAATTAATTACGAAAGACTCATCTACATTACAATAATTAGACCTATTTGGCTTTCCTGGTTTGGATATTGATTTGGGCTCCACTAAACCATCCTATTTCTCTCTTATCCAACCCAGGCAATCTAAAATCCGCAATGCTTTTTACTTCATCACAAATAAACTTATCCATAAAGACCATACTAAGATTTTTTTGAGTGATCATAAAGGAATATATGATCCAGATTCGGCCCTCCATGGCCACCAACATGTGCAAGTAACTTTCCATGAAAAATTAATTCTTGATATAAAATTTCTTGACTATGCTTTGTGGTATTTGGCTTTAATATCTATTTTTTAATCTCCTGATATTGTACATCACTGTCTACAAATATACCATACCTCTCCAATATAGATCGTAATGTTCTATATGTTGCTGTTGTATCCCAATTCAGATGCCATCTCAGAGACGTTCTCTCCCTCACCCGCCGTAAGCTCACCCCTCGGGTGCGGGGACTTTTATTATCTTTACCTTCTAACTACTCCTAACAAAGCTATGAAGTAAAAAATTATCGCATATTTCAAGCACGCTACAACCTCATTTCGGCACCGTGACTGGACTATTGTGCTTTCAGGTATTTACGTTGTGGCCCGTTTCACTGAATGTGTCGTCTGAAGTGAAATCGCTTGTAGTAACAACTGGTTGGTAAGCGTAGTCAGTATGTAAAGTTTTGTTACTAACGTGTAAATTTTTTTTTTTCAATAACTCTAAGAATTTTAGATTGAAAATACTATAATCGTTGTTTGTATGTGTGTCTTATATCGAAACCCTCAGAAGCCTAAATCCTACAGGTTTATAGTATTAATAAATAGCACGTTTTAGTATTGATAGTAGAAATTGTTATAAATATATCAAAATAAAGACAAATTCGAGTCATACAATTGGGAAAGTTTTCATTACTTGTATTTTTATAGTCTATTTTTCTATTTTCTTTCCAAAAATTTCGTGTATAACATTCAATGTTGATCCGAAATTTAAATAAAATTTGATTGATTGTTTGAACTAACTCTTCGGTTTCTCCGTCACCATCATTTCTAGATTTATCATGATCCTCCAATACGTGTCTATAAAACACTGAAGCCATTTAAAATTTAACTCTCAC
Source organism: Euschistus heros (assembly GCA_003667255.2). NCBI lineage: Eukaryota > Metazoa > Arthropoda > Insecta > Hemiptera > Pentatomidae > Euschistus > Euschistus heros. Next base: position 533,646 of record RCWM02000556.1, read on the forward strand.
CCCTTCTCAGGGATGTGCAGTTGGCCCTTTCATAAAAATTACGATTTTTTTTAAAATTACCTTTACTTCTTCTTCTTCTTTTTCTTCTTTATTTTCCTCCTTAGTGCCTATTTACGTGGAGGTCCAGGCAAACCAAGCTTCCCTATCCCGAACCTGTGCCCTCACGACATTCCAGTCTTTGCTTCTCTCCCCTCCCACCCTGGAGAAGTAGTCCGTCCATGGATTTCTGGTCTGGGTCTCCCTCTGGGACGTTTTCCTGAAAGTACTTTCTCGGGTCCCGATCCTCATTCATCCGGCAGAGATGTCGGAACCATCTAAGTTGCCTCTTTTCAAGATTATCCTTTCGAGAGACTACCCCTAGATCCTCTCTAGTCCTATCATTCCTGATACGATCCCTTCTGGTTCGGCACGATGCTTTCCGGAGGTACCTCATTTTCGCCGCAGTAACTCTGCTTAGATGCTTACCTAATGGTACCCAGCTTTCTTTTCCATATAAGTAAACGGCTTTAAAGATATGTAGCTTAACATTTCCCCCTTCCCTTTTCCCTATAACCGTGTTGCAGAGGTGGTAGTAGATTGAGTTTGCCTTCTTTATCCTGTTGGATATCTCCTGGCCTACCTTTCCGTTCCTGCTTATAATTGTTCCCAAGTATGTACAGACGTCCACCATATCCATTGTTTCACCTTTCCAATTTCACCCACATTTAGTTCCATATGTATATATATATATATATATATATATATATATATATATATATATATATATATATATTGACAACGATAATAATAACATGTTAAAACTGGAAAAGAACTACTCATCAGTAGCACTTTATTAGAAGGTCTCTAGGCCATCTTCGTTTCAGACGCCTCGAAGGATTATCAGGAATGTAGTGGGAAGCAAGTTGAGAGACTAACGGATTTGAGTAATTATGGAGTGTACTATGAAAGGATAGGTATTTGGTGTGGGCCAAATCAGCAACATATAGAACATTAAGGTCTTTATAAATAAGTTTATTGGTGACAAAGTAAAAAATATTGAGGATTTTTCGAAGGATTTTGGACTGTAAGGATTGAATACGAGATGAATTGGATGGTTTATTGGAGCCCAAAGCTCAACTCCGTACGTCCAAATAGGTCTAATCACAGTCATGAATATGATTCTTTTGTAATTAATTCGGTACTTTGAACGTTTGTATAGTAAATGAAGAAGTAGTCTGTAACGACGGGCAGTTTCTGGTCGTTTTAGTCTTTCCATAAATTTAAATATTCTTTACTATACAGAATAGTTTTATTCTATTTGAAGTTTCCAAAAAAAAAAAAAAAAAAAAAAAAGAAATCGTTATAGAGATATTTTCGATTTCTAGGACTTGGATATCCTGAGGTTCGGCTTTTAAAAAAATACACACACATCAAAGGTAAATTTTAATTAAAATGTTCAAAGTTGAGAGAGCCCGTTAATAACAGACAATATTTTTTCCATTTGGTTGGGGATATATACCCAGTAAATTATAAATCAAGGGGGGAGGATATTGGCCTAACTTCTGGCCGAGGCTAATCCTTACTTGGAAGTGGGAGGGGGGGGGGTTCTGATTTGATCCAATGATATTTGCATCTCTCGCCCTATCCTACAGCCCTTAGGCTAAATTTTGAATAAAGATGGTGCTATAATTAAAAATAATCATTAAACAATATATAATAGCAATAATAAATAATCAATCAATATTTTAATAGATTATTGTGATGTCTGAACAAGTTTTTGAATTAAAAAAAAAAGAAGAAATCAGTTGGATTATTATTGTTAATTATGGTAATCATACCTGTATTATTATTTAACAGGACAGACCACTTCGTCTGTGATCACTAACCACGAAAACTAATGAACCAATCTGATAATATGGGGATAACAGTGGAGTATGGAAATTGACCGATAAGTGACGAGCGCCATTCTACATGAGAGGTTACAATATGGAGCTTGAACTTGATAATGAAATTTAATTAAATTAAATTATTTTTTTTAATTTAATATGTGGCGCGACATATGGATCTCAGTGAAAATTTAAAATCGACCGATAGGTAGTTAGCACCATCCTGCAATAGAGTTTATTATCGTAACGCTACTGATCCCATCTGTAATAAAACTACATCATTTTAATTTCTACAATATTAAAATTAACTATTAAACATTTAGAATATAAATGAACAATTTTGAGAGGCAGGAACGAGGATATTGTGTATTTTTATGGTTAGAAATCAAAATCCAACATAATGAAATCCATAAAATTATTTCTGCCTGATAAAAGTTATTAAATTAAAGTTATTAACCAAAAAAGTTATTAAAGTTATTCCAATTTCAAAATTTCGATCTTTTGATTTTTTTTTATGTTGTGTGTAAAACTATGACACTTGATAATGCAGTCTATTATTCGCAAGATTTTCTTAATAGTCTCTGTCCATCCGGATAATCAACTCACAAATTAAAATTAACAATTTTATGTCTAATTATGCTTTAACATACTCTTCAAACAACTAGTCATCACAATTTTATAATAAATAAATAAATAAAGGCTTAGCGAACCCGAAGGTTCGATGCCGACACCACTAACCGTCGACCACACACCTCCCTCCAATCCACTCCTCCAAAACCTAAATCCCCCAGGTCGGCCCTGACGCAATCCTCCCATCTTCGTTTCGGTCTATCCCTCGGTCGTTTAACCGATGCACAGTGGGGCAAACTAAAGCAAAACGTGGCAGAAAGTCCTAAAACTAAAATTTTCCTTTCAACGTGATGACTTAATTATCTGTTAGTTAAGGCTCTGCAAAACAAAATAATGTAATTCATCAAGCTGATAACGGTCATGTCTTGTACTGATAATCGGTGAAAGTGGACAAAGTTTAGTGGCATCAATGTCAGTGTCTACATCAATTTGTTATTAACAGATCGTTTGTTTTTTTTACATACAGTTTTAATACTTGCATATTTTTATAACATGGTATCACCATCTTCAGGTATATAATTTTGAAATATAGTATTATATTTGCCTGAATAATATAATAAAATAAGATTATTGATTTTAGTTTATCTGTAGCGAAGGGTTTAGCATATTTTTTTCCACCATCTTCTAGTACATTATCTAAATATTATGATTTCGTTGAAAAATCTTGCCCCAATCTGCCCCAGCGTCAGAAAAAATATTTCTCCTTTGTTAGTGCATAGACGAAAAAATCATTTTATTTCCTTATATCCTATACACTTATCATACACATATCCTACAAGCTTCCACTAAAAAAATGGCAAGACCGCAGCAATGAAGACAAACAAGTTGTTAAAGAAACCAAGAGTCGAACCCAAGGAAGTTTTTTAAAAAAAGTATGGTTTGATTGTTGACTTGCCTAAACCTGACTTTGCAAATAGTAACGATGGAAATACGGCTAGGCGATTTTTCTCTCACGAAATTAATACTAATGCCTATCAAGCGTTTGCTCATGGTACTGCTAAGTATTACGTAGAAAACTACCCATGGTACCCAATGTCACCGACCCTCGACAAGTTTCTTATTCATGGTACAGGAAGCACAGGAAGCTTGTAACAAGGATTTCAAAAAATATCGTGAACATCACGGAAGTGTAGTCGAGAAAAATCCAACCAGGATATATTCATTAACTTTTTGTTGAGTTCAGACCCAGTTCTAACAAGTAAACGAAAACTAACTAAAAAAAAATTTAAGTCACTACCGACAGAGGCTTTAAACTTTCATTCTTTTCGTTTTGAAAATAGGCCTGACACAGAAGAAGAAGACAGGGAAGATGATGAGGAAATATTGTAGATAGAAAGTGTGCTACTTATTTTAATGAAAAGTGTGAATTTTTTTTATTTACTGTTTTCTAAGTTTATACACAAATAGAGTGAGTGATTTAGGTTTTTCAATGTTTCAATGTATGAAATATAGCTTTTGGAACTAATTTTGATGATTATTTAAGATGTTAGAAAGAATATTTAGTTTATGCCAACAATTAGGGCTGCTTGCCCCATTGTGCGACGGCTCAAAACTGATCACTATTTTCGGCATTCGATCATTTCTAAACCCAACGACTTTACCTGACCATTTTAAGCGTCACGCTGCAATTACCTGAACTATATTTACCGGATATAACTCGCGCAGTTCCAAATTGTGAAGCCTTCTAAATTCCCCTGTGTCTTCATCCAATATTCTACGCAGTACTTTATTTTCGAATAATTTAAGGCGTTGTTCCTCCCTTAACGTCAGCGGCCATGTTTCGCATCCGTAGAGAACTGTTGGTAGTAAAATAGTTTCTCATCACAATTTTAACCTTATTAAAAATTACTGCTATGCATGAAAATATCATTGAAGAAATAATGTCCTCTTGTATTTTTTTAAGTACAAGATTTTTATAGATAAACAAACAAAACTTCAATTATTAGTTAAAAATTTTAAGTAATACGGTACAATACTAGTGTTAAATATATTTATAGTATCAATATGGTGTTAATTATCTGCACCAGCTGAAATCGAACCTGGATCTGGGAATTAGGAGTTCAGTATTTAATGCACTGTGCTACTTCCCTTCCTTTACGACTAAGTCAAAATTTCTTGTTTATGAACATTAAACATGTATTAACCCGTGGCCTAGATGCTCAAAAATGACACATTTTTGGGGTACGCGAGGGCGCTACGCGTAGTTTGTTAGCCCCTAGCTCTGTTAATGTTGCTCGGATTGAAACTTTAACGACAGTTGTCTATTGAAAATTTATTGAGGAATATTTTTTGTTTTATTACATTTGTTGCTAGGACCTACAGTTTAGGAGCTATATTGGTTGAAGACAAATGAATCACAGGTAAACGAAAAAAAACATGAGCATCGACGGTTAAGGAGGCAGCCACGTAATCACGTTCCATGTTATTCTTTATTTAGCCGACAGGCTCAAGGGCGGCTTTTTTTTTGTTTATTTAATAGTATTTTTATTTTTTTTATAACAGGCATTGAAAATCTTTGGCCACTAGAAATAGGTAGATCTTTCGTAGGAATCTTGCAGAGAACCACTCATGCTTCTGAGAACCATCGCTCAATAATATGCTACTAGTAGCTACATTGCATGTTCCACTGTCATGTACTACTGACATACATTCAAATACTTGGTGTCAAGGACAGTTGCAAAACCAGGCCGACTTTTACATACATATATATCATTCCACGTACCAAACCAACCGTTGACTATTTTATATCCAAAAAAATACTATACCTGATTAAGATACAGGAGAAGGGTGATCAGTCCTAGAAACCCACGCCAATGTGGCCTTCTTAAGGTGGGGTTCCGCATGGAGCAGCCAGCCGCAGCTGCTGCGTTCAGAAACCGGAGAAGGTGGTTCCACATGTAGCTTCCAAACGCTGCGGCTGGAAGTTCATCAGTTCATATTCTGGCTTCAGCGGAGTATATTGAGAAGAAAACTAGTGTTGTGATTGTTAATAGAGGAAGAGGAGTTCCATGTTATGAACAGATCGATTGACCCTATGTTTTCCCGAAGAACAGAAGAAGGTTTTCTCTCTTCGTTGATTGAGCTACACCTCCAGCACGACGAAATTCAGGAAGTTTTTCCAGCTGAACTTCATTCAATTAGATTTTACAATTTCTATTTCTCTAACGTGCTAAAACGAGTCATTTTTAATAAACGGAAGCTCAACGAGGCTTATCATGAAAACTAACAAACTGTGGGGAGACATGAAATCTAGCAAATTGTAGGAAGACCAGAAAACAAACCAATACTTGGAAGTCTGCATTGCTGTGCATCCCACGTTTTCCATTAGGCGATTTTACAATATAAAGAAAGACTATTTAAAAAACTCGCTGGAACGACAATTTTATTGTTTTTTCAGATGATGTATACAGTTCCAGTTTCCTTATAACTGTTTTGTCCAATGAACATTTTATTGACAATCCTGTTTTCGTTAAATAATTTTTATCATGTAAGATATAGTATAATTATGTAAGAGATATTTATATATAAATAAATTTTGGTATTTCAACCTGAGGTTGTATCAAATTATTTATAAACGTATATTTAATATACCAAAAGCTGAAAACTGTGTTCCGTAGAATTGTGTTTCAAAAATACCCTATATACAGTTTAAAATGGTATATAATTATAATTATATAATTATACATATACAGTTTAAAATGGTACAAGAAACTATGGTGATGTGGGTTTGTATACGACAGGCGCAAAGGAGTGCGTCTGGACTTGTCCCTAGAGCAGTCCAAACGCAGCAGTTCAGCTTCTCAAATTTCTGGCGGCAGCTGCTGCGGCGCCTCTTGCAACAGTTCTATTAAAACCAAATGAATCAGTGGCTCGCTTCCAGCTGCGGCGTCTGGCAGACTCAGCTGCTGCGGCTGGCTGCTCCATGCGGAACCCATTGATCCACCAGATGATGGTCACACATCCAAGTGCTTATCTCATTGCTCTGCATTACTTTAATTATCTATTGCACGCACCTTATCCACATTGATCGCACTTACTTCAATATGAATATATTTATATTTTACATTTTATTCCTGCATAGGATTTAACGGAAAGCTTACTTTGGATAAAAGTGTCTTTGAAATGATAGGTTTTACCAGAAATGATGGTTTTACCTTCATTATTTCGAAGCCCGCCCTGTAAGCGCTTCGTTACAAACAATTGTTTTACTCTGATAACCCTAATCCAGTTCTAAAACTCCATTAACAAGCTCAGAGTTACCTTTGATCAATACTATCCAGCAACAACTATACTTCTCATACTACCCGATAATCCATCTTAATTCTTAAAGAGCTCTTAAGATTTTATATTCCTTCCCCTGAAGTGCCCATCAACATGGTTTCCTTCCTCATTTTCTTGCTTCAACTTATGTTTGGTACATGGAGGGCTGTCTAGTGAGAGAGAGATGAGAATAGAAAACTAACGAATCATCTTTGGGGTAATTAAGCGGCCTCAGGTATCATACCCGATGTTATGAGTTAGAGTGACTTTTGTTTTTTAATTGTTATTTTAGATAATTTATTAAATTTGAATTCGAAGTCTTAGTAACATATTTGAGACGTGGAATTCCAAAACCAGCTAAGTCCAATTTCCACTAGTTTTTCTACTAGACTATGTTTAAGTGAATCATTTAAAAAAAAAGAAGAAGTTAAATCACAAATAAAACGGCCATACAAAAAATAATTCCACTTCCTAATCCAGTCTGACATTTGCCTTTATCGATCAGCTGTGAAAAATAAAAATAAAAAATAGATTTAGCGTTACATGTTTCAGCCATTAATAATGAGGAAAACGCTTCAAGTTAGGTTTTCTTTTGAAATCTTGGTGGATCAGAAGATGGGAGTGTTCTTTGTTGAAGCAACAACCTATTCCCTGGCCCTTTCATATTCTACAAATGGTATTATCTCCTATTGCGAAGATCTAATGTTTACGAATCTCTTGACATAAACTCATACATTTTTCTGATTTAGGTTAAATGTAAAACAGTTTCTTGAAAGACAATTAGTGATCTTAATTTGAATACTTCGATAAACTTTTTAAACAGTAATCTGACATAAATCAAAGGAATTAGACGCTTCGAACATAGTGTTGATAATACTATCTCTAAAGAAGACATTGAGGTCCGAAATCTGTCACCAACCAACGTCACATGCAGTAAAAAAAAAAAAAATAATATAAAATAAAATAAAGCTGAAAGAGAGTTGTAGTACATGATAATAAATAATTTATATAATAATGAATTTATTTTATTTTATTTATTACTGAAAGAGTTATAATTTAATAAATTTGTTGCTATAAACTTTCATTTTCTTATTGGTTGCCACGATTCAGCCAAAACTGGATCATCAGCTGTGATAAATACAAAAAAACAAACAAAGAAATTAGAACATTTACAAGTTCATCATTATTTGAAGTGTTCGATTGTAATGCAGCTCTCAAAACGTATCAGGATTTAGAAAATGTAAAATAAGTATAGTCTGAATGGCGTAAGGACGCCTTCCTGACTCCCCAAGCTCCGGAACCCACTCTTCATCACCCACGTACATCAAATTAATAAATTCATAAAATCTCGGAAACAAAGAAAATCTTGTCTCAAGCTCCCAAAATTTTATGTTTTCAAAAAAAAAGTACTATTTTGATTTAATATACAAATAATTTAACAAGAAATAACAAAGGAAAAAGAGTGAAAAGAAAATTTCTGTACTTTCTGTGAAGTTAAGAAGTTGGTAACTAGGCCGTGGGCAGCTACGTACGCCTAAATTTTTAATTTTTTTTTTCTTTATCTTACTTCTGGAATTGAAGTTATAAGGCCAACATCAATTTAAACAAATGAACTCGATAAGATAAATTCAACAACAGTAAATATTATTTAAATATAATATCATTATTTCCACTTCTTTTCATACCACTTCTTTTCTTCCTTCTCTTTTCCCAATTTTTCCTCATTCTTTCCGATTGCCCCTTCCTTCTTTCCTCGTTCCACGCTACTCCTTTTCTTTCCTTTCACACAATAACCTTAATTTCTTTTAGTTTTTTCCTATAGCCATCACTATCGAAACAGTCTTGGTCTGTTATTTTCAGTCTCTCAGTTTCTTCATTCATCTATTCGATATACCCCCAGCACTCTTGTATCCTCTCATATTATAGAAGATTTCTCTATTTAATCTCTTTGGGTCCATCCTCACTCTATGCCCATAGAAACTTTACCTTCTTATTCTTATGTCCGTTTCCAAATCATCTATTTCTTTGTTTATTTCCTTATTAGGTCTCAACCTATAGCCTTCTTCTGTCTTCTTTGGGGCGTAAAGTCTTCTTGGTATTCTTCTCTCTATTTTCCTTAGGCTGGGGAGACAAGCGGTTTCCATTGCGTACAGTATCGCCGGTTTGACGACCGTATTGTAGAGTCTTATCTTCGCCTTTATTGACAGGCTCTTTTTTTTTTTTTTTTTTTTTTTTTTTTTTTTTTTTTTTTTTTTTTTTTTTTTTTTTTTTTTTTTTTTTTTTTTACATCAATTCATAGTGCTGGGACAACAAATTGATCATGACCCATATTTGATTTATAAGTAAATGGTTTCATTAAATTAAGAAATTTCTCATTCTTGTGGATTGTCTTAAAAAGTGCTAGTAGGAAAATTTAACTTTCTTTGTTAAGACTAATAACACAAGCACCTTGGTACAATAAAACTATACACACTGACTTACAAATACCAACAGTCATTGAACACATACGGATCCACTACCGACTGTTTCATGAAAAATTAAAGGAACACCCAAACAAACTCATCAGTAGTATGGCCACATCTCTCATGCCGGAGAATACCAGGAGTAGACTGAAAAGAAACTGGATGAGAGACTTACTTTTATAGAAGTAAACCAAAGACAAGGAAGGTGTGCCACTGGTCACTAGTAAAACCCTTTTGGTTTGATACGTACATAGCAGGTGCAGTTGATACATTTCATCTTCAAGGTACAGAGGTTTTGGGGCTCTGTTCTGTCCAAATCCTGTGCAGGTGTCGCGGCAGATAATCATGCCCCAGAGGAGAACATGTAGTGAACTTCATATTCTGATTGAAGTCATGTTTGTTTCCATCAGATGATAGCAGTGTCCAAGTCAAATTCAAACTATGACAACTTCCTCTCTTCCTCTATGAAAGCGTAGAACTTGAGGTACTTCCTTTTACTTTTGGCTTGTTTAATCTTATTAGGATTGATGAATAAATAACCACTTTTATTGGAATTTTCTTTTGAAAGCTAGTTTGACTCGAATGTTGAATATTCATCAACAGTTCTAAACAAGCAAAATGAAAAAAAAAACTTCTTAGAGATATCAAAAGCTAGAAGAGGCCCACCACCTAATCTCTTCTAGGTGCTGGTATCTCTCAGAAATCCTTTTCATTTTGCCTCCTTACAACTGAAGATGAATGTTTAAGATTCGAAGCTAATTTTTAAATAAATAGAATCCAAATAGAAGTGTCAATTAATTCATGAATCCTTATTGTATTGGCCCTTCTATACAATCATGAGTACCTCAAGTTAATTAATCATAGTTTTAAATAACTTTCTAGTTTTAGTATATTAATTTCTTTGGAAAATGGTCAGTATAGTAAAGACAACTAGATTAGAGTAAAGGAGTACTTTAAATTGGGAGAGAGTTTGAGAGAGAGAGAGAGAGAGAGAGAGAGAGAGAGAGAGAGAGAGAGAGAGAGAGAGAGAGAGAGAGAGAGAGAGAGAGTGAGAGAGAGAGAGAGAGGAGGAGGAGGGGAGATGGGGAGGGAGATTGATTGATTGTTTTAATGTCTCAGGGCTCGTGGTCTGATCTTACAAACAAAAATATATTTATATCTTAAATCTAAAAATGTTACAATTCTTTTTTATATACAAAATAAAAAATATCACTGAACATACAAAATAATAATTCATAAACAAACTTAGGGGTTAAAATTTATAAAAATAAATAAAGAAGAATGAAAAAAATAAATAAATAAATAAATAAATAATCGTCAGTCCCTATAGAGGAGCACCCACGAAGACAAATCCTGCAGAAGAAGGAAGACGAAAGAGAGTGAGAGAGAGAGAGAGAGAGAGAGAGAGAGAGAGAGAGAGAGAGAGAGAGAGAGAGAGAGAGAGAGAGAGAGAGAGAGAGAGAGAGAGAGAGAGAGTGAGAGAGAGGGGGTGAGAGATCTATTAATGCTGACGTTTTGGACAGCAGTAAACAAACAAAAAACAATAGCTAACCGAATAGTTCCCTTCTTGACAGTGACTTGTAAATTTTATTAGATCTTAATTTTAATTTTAATCTGCCCTGAACATTCATCAAAGTTGTGTTCTAAACGTCGGCATGGATAAATATAAAGATTTGTTATTCAAACGTTTCTTAACTTTCCTATTTGAATAATCCAACACATATTCACCTACAGCCAACAAAGTTATTTTACTATTTAATAAACTTTTCATTTCCTTATTTAATCAAATCAGACTCACCTCATTGAAGACTACTTCTTATGCAGCCCGATTGCAAATTGATAGTTTCCACAATTCAAAACAGCCCAACTGTCTTTTTCTGCCAAGGCATTCCTACAAAAATATCAAAATTATTTAATACGTACTAACAAGAAAATTAAAAAATATAAATAAATAAAAAATAATAAAGTTCTTTATTTATTCTGGGACCTTAAGAATAAAAAATAATGTACAATCAGGGGCCTTCAGAGCCTCAAGATGGTTATTAAATGTAATAAAATAGTAATTAATAATGATAACTATGATAAATTAAGCTTAAAAATATTGAACAAGAGAAAGAGAAATATTTTGATTCATTTTATGAATCAATTATGTAAAGACAATAAAATTTCGTGAACATAAACTTTTATATTTTATATGACTATTAACTGGCCAATGACAGTTTTCATGGATCTGGATGGACAATAGGTAGTTAAATAAGTGATATTTGAAAGTTGAAAGGGTGTTTGAGTGGCGAATGGTGTAAGGGATGGAGTTCCGTAGGGACGAGGATCGGATTAGGAATGATCTGTTGAAAGCAGCGGAGCAATGAGCAGGAGTGTACAAATCTGATGGGCGGGAACGGGTTTGGCGGTTAAGAACAGAGGATTTGACCAGAAGGAGGTGAGAAATGTAAAGTGGGCGTTGGGATTTCACATTACAAGATTATAAGAATTACATTATACACATTACAAGCATACAAAAGGGATTTTTTTACATTACAAGAATCCATTATTTTCTTGTTTTATAAGATTTTATAAGTTAATATTTTACTTTTTCCATTTTATGCTGCAGCTCAGTAACATTTTAAGGAATTCATACGTAAAAATATATATATATTTTTTTTATTCTCTTTTTTTGAAATTTACAATTGTACTATATATATATATATATATATATATATATATATATATATATATATATATATACATCTAGTAAATGTGATCACAACAATTACAATAAAATTTAAAAACTTGGAAAGAACTATTCATTAGTAGTACTTTAATAAAAATTCTACACTAGAAGGTCTCTGGGCCATATTTTTTTTAGACGCCTCGGAGGATTATCGAGAATGGAGTGGGAAGCAAGTTGAGCGACTATAGGATTAGTGTGGTTATGGAGTTTACTATAAACGGATAGGTATCTGGTTTGGGCTAAATCAGCAACATATGGTACATTAAAATCTTTATGGATAAGTTTATGGGTAACAAACTAAGGAGCATTAAGGATTTTTCGAAGGATTTTGGATTGTAAGATTAGATGCGGGAAGAATTTGAAGGTTTAGTTGAGCCCTAAAGTTCAACTCCATATGTCCAAATAGGTCTGATAACTGTCATGTAAATGAGGCTTTTATAGTAAATTGGAAGTTTTGAACGTTTGTCTAGTAAATGTTGAAGAAGTCGAAAACGACGGGCTGTTTTTTGACGTTTAAAAATATAGATTTGAATTTTTATAAAATTTAATTAGTTTCTTATCGGATGATCAGGTTATTTTTTCATTTGAATAAGCCTAAGCTAAGAAATACAAATTTAAATTTTTCTTTACGTATTTCTTTTAGCGTTAGGGGAATGTACTTAATATATTTCAATTTAATAATATTGTTGAATAAGTTATTCACAGATAGTGGGTAATTGTAAATGAATTTTGTTTTAATTATGGCTTAACGCCCTTATGTACTCCAGCTTGGCTCAACTAGGACGGGCTATTCTAGCTGAGGCGGAATAATCAAGATTCATTATCAAATTTTAACTCGCCCAGGTTGGTTTCGAACCCACGACCTTCAGTACCGAGCTGAGACTCTTTCCAACTAGCAAAATTAAAATTCTTTAAATTAATGACTTATGTAATTGTCTATAATTGTAATTGGCATTTCCTTTAATATCTTTCTGATTATTCAATTCCACAATAATTTGCATAACAATAAACATTAATAGGATAAATAAATTACTGTTGTGTCAAAATTACACGAGAGACAGAGGTAGGGAAGTCACGTTCGTGTACTTGCGAAGCACGGATCTCCAATTAGGAAACTTCTAACAGCTCTGGACTTTGCATAAGACAACTAAGTTATAAATAGTTTTCGGAAATATAACTGATACAGGAAAGAATTACGGATAACTGGAATAGCTACGGAACATATTTTACAAGACAACAATAAAATCATAAATAAGTACCGCTTATATTTAAGTAATTTAGTCAGAGAGTTGGTGACACATTTAGAGCACGGATTTAACCCAACTTGATTTATCGCTCAAAAGTTTCGTTTTTGATAGTTGTATAGGGAATGTCTGGTCTACCTGGGACAGGCACAGCACATTAAAAAAGTTAAGGTAAAATATTTGTGATAAAAAAATATAATTGACCCAGCATGAAATTACACGCATCGTATTCTATTATCAGTAATAAGCGTAATATATCAATCGCAGACCATTTGAGTGGTGGGACACCGAACCAAACCACCCAAAAGAAATTTTTTTATAAATACAAAACAAATATTTTTGACCCACGCTGAAAATTCAATAGCGTGTCAAGTGTATTTTTAAAATAATGTATTATTTATTAATACGTGCAAAATTACAGACTAATTTCTAAGCACAAATAGAGTGAAACATTGGGCTTATAAGCACTCGTACATATAAATAAAAACTTCAATTTATGTAATATTGAATAAAAAAAGTTTTCGAAGAATGTCTTAAAATTCTTTCTTTCGGACATTTCGAGCACAGCGGAGAAGGCGGATCGTCCTGTCCCGACCGTGACGACCGAATGATTTTCGAACCCACTAGTATCAAACCATTCCCATTCGATTCTGGATAATTCACCAAGGCGTCTGAAAAGAAGATGGCTTCAAATAATGCTAACAATGGGAAACTTCATCAGCTATTATCAAGTAATTACATATATAATACCTCTAATTGATATAATGAATTTTTTTATAAAGTAATACATTTATAAAAATAAAAATTTTAAGATCAAACATAAAATATTTAGAAAAAAAAATACAATTTCTCTGGCTTTTAATAATACAGAAGCACAGAAGTTATTACATTTCATATCGATATAAATCTTCAAAGGTGAATCAGAAAAAAAAAAAACATATGAAGACGAGGAAAGGAATTTATAAATTGCTTTTTTATGTTATATATCTAACCAGTAATCAAACGAAGTACGAAACAGAGAAATGAGAAGAAATATCTTCTATTTTATTTATCGACATTTACAACTGTATATAAAATATACATCAATTGAATGTGTGGGAAATGGTTACAATAAATTGTCAAGATCTACCCATTACTAGCAAACAGATTTATCTTTTTATAACTTATTTACATAAGTCACAATTTCATTTAATACTTCAACACTCGCCCCCTTTCGGAAAAAACAAAAAAAAAAAAACAATCCACGAAACTGCAGATATCACAAAAACTTCAACTAGATTTCGAATGATACGATCAAATTATTGGTCATGGATAAATTTACTTTAAAAACCGGAAAAATATGGTGTTTTTATTTAACATACAATTCAGGTAATTGGCTAAATAACACATTACGATAATCGCTTACTAAAAATATGTATTTTAAACCAAATAAACTTTTCATTGTAATAAAAATCATTGAATTTTTTTTTTTTTTAAAGTATTATAAGAAATTTTGATTATTGTAAATAAGATGAAGATCAATCTGTTCTTTGGGTCTCAAATTTGTAAAATTCAATGTTGCACGTGCTTTGTTCTTATAGAAAATTTAATGCTGAATCAGAAACTGTAATCCTAATTCGAAAAATATTTCGACAAAATGGAGACATTACAGCTATTATGAAAAAAAAAACAAGATTTCCTCAAAAAAATGTTGGAATTATCATATATCAGTAATAGATTGGAATTGAAAGGTAAGCGGCATTTTTGGTATAGTTTAACACAATTTTTTTTTTTTTTTGCACTTTGAGGAAATCACCCTATATATATATATATATATATATATATATATATATATATATATATATATATATATATATATATATATATATATATATATATATATATGTATATAGGATTGGAGAAACAGCATTAATGTAGTTTATTATAAGATATCTGATTCGTGGCAAATCAGCAACATATAGGGCATTTCAATCATTATAGTTAGCTTATTTTTGTCCTAGTACGGAGAATTAAGGACTTTAGCGACACTAGATACCGAATAAATTTCTTGGAGGTTTTGTGGAACACAATAATTCTATTCTGTAAAACACAATAGGCATGTAGATGAGTCTTTGGTAGAAAATCGGGATATTAGAACATTTTTCAAGTCAGTGTTGGTAAAGATTGTTGTTCATTCCATGTAAGTCTCCAATCTAGATAAGATCCTAGGTGTCATATTTGTTCAACACAAAGCGAAAGGAAAGAAAGTGGTAGGTTTTCAAAGCAGAAAAAAGAATACAAGTTGAGGAAAAATATTAACCTTTTAACGAATCAAATTAACAAATGTGATTATTTTCTGTAATCTCGAAGAGTTTTAGTCAGCCGACCCCTAAGGTAGAAGTTAAATTGCCTCAGAACTGATGCTTTTAAGAGATTCATTAACACTTGTGGGTTAATTGTGTTTACGATTTTCCTGTGAGGTCGACACCACGAAACGATTTGAGATATTTTGTTTAAAAGAACATTAATACTTCAATGCTAAACATAACCAGGAATATATAAAACTCATAATATAAAAAATTGTAAATAGTTAAGGTATAACTCATATTTTTGAAAATATGTCACGATACGTCAAAACAGCACAATGTTTTTTTTGTTTTTTTTATTGGATGCGGGAAGAATTTGATGGTTTGGTTAATCACCATAACTCTATACCGTAATTCCAAATAGGTCTGATAATCGTCATACAGATGAGATTTTTGTAGTGAATCGGGAGATTTGAAACGTTTGTCAAGTAAGTGTTGTAGCAGTCGAAATCTACGTGCAGCTTCTTGTCTTTTCAAATTTGTATGAGGGTTCCAGGTGAGTCTCTTGTCCAGAAAAATCCAAGGTATCGTACATGTTCCACATTATTTAGCGGTACATACTTCAATAAAGAATATAGGAGGACAGGATAAGGTAGGTTTTCGATGCAGGATAAAGGTTATTTGCTAGAATTTGCTAGGATTTATCTTAACTCTCCAGTTTTGACAACATTATTCAAGGGAAGTGATATGTGACTGGAGTGACACCGTAGTTAAACCTGAAATTTTATACGCCAGTGAAATTTTGTCAATCAACAAATAGGGCGATTTAGGGAAGATCGAGAAAGAAGAAAGAATACGAAAGAATGATACGAACAAAAATATATAAAGCAGTCGAAACGTTCTCAAACATTGCATTGGGCATTTGGAAAATGTGGTTGAAGTTTTTCGGACACACAATATTACCTGAAAATAGACTAACTCTGAAAATATTAGAATACCTCTTTAAACTTAAATAGGCAACAACACGAATCAAAGAAATATACAAGGGCCTGAAGAAACTAGAAATCGTGAACATCTATATTTTTGACCGGGAAGTTAAGAGAAAAAAGGTCGACAAATTGGATTCATTACCGGAGTAAACCGTCAAAAAATGTAAAATCAAATGGTTGGAAGAACAAGAAAGAGCACTCCCCGAAAAAATGTGAAAAAAAAATTGTAAAATACGTCTCCATAATGATGGTAATGATAAAAATGATACGTCACTTGTTTTTAAAGCAACTACCCATTGGAAGCACTTATAAAGGTTCTATATAATGAAGTACTATAACCGAAGGTCCCGAAGCCCTCTTCTTTTCAGGCGCCTCGGAGGGGTATCTGGAATGGAGTGAGAAGCAAGTTGTGATACTAATGGACTTGAATGGTTGTGGAGTTTGCTTTGAAAGGATTGATATCTGCTTTGAGCTAAGTTAGAAACGTAAGGTATATCAAGATCTTTTTGGATAATTTGTTTGTGGCGAAGAATGGAGTAGTTTTGGTCTTTTTAAGGATTTTGGATTGTAAGGGTTGGATACGAGGAGAATTGGATGGTTTACTGGAGCCCCAAAGCTCAAGTACGTATGTCCATTGGTCTATTAATTGCTTTGTAAATGAGTCTTTTGTAATTTATTGGAAGGTTTGAACGGAATAATTTAAAACATTACTTGCATATTGATAAACCAAAAATTAATTTAATTTTTTTTTTTTTTTTTTGTTTTACATATAGTTACTTATATATGCAATTAAACTGTTGGTATGATATTTGACTTATAATTACATAGGTAAATTTTATAAATTATAAATATTTATAAATAAGCTAATGTAATATTTATTTCTAAAAATAATTAATTTTTTTTAGATTAGTTGACATAAGCTTAGTAATTCAGTCGTAAATGAATTGGATATAAACTTGAAATAATAAATGAGTTAAACAAGAAATAAAAATTACCGTGGATAAAAATATTTCAACTTATTTATAAAAAAAAAAAAAAAAAAAATTAGCAACTATTCAGAAAAAAAAATGGTTATTAATATAAAATAAAAATATTTTTTAAAAAGCGATAAGAATAAAAAAACAAATTATATGAGGGAAAAGACTAGAAGATTATAAATATAAACTAGATTGCAGGTTACATGAAGGATCCTGCTAAAGGTTCCCGACTGCTTCAATATTTACTAGACAAACGTCTCCTGGAAAGAAAGTTTCCCGTTCCTTCCAAGGAGGTTGTATACGTGTCAATAAGGAGACCTATTTGCAGATATTTGAGTTGAGGTTCCACTATACCCTTTCTGTCCGATCCTATCAATCTAAAATCTCTCTTCCTATATATATACCTGATATATATATATATATATATATATATATACATACACGGTGTTCGGAAGATCGTTGGCCAAAAAATTATCTCGGGTAGGGAAGTTCATTTGAAACCTATTTATGGTCACTTACCTATATACAAAGTCTTACGGTTTTTTTTTAATGAATTTTTTTGTAAAAATGGCCAAATCCAAACATTTATGTCTTATAACTCCGTTGTTTACTGATATATCAACGCCATTTTTGTTTCCTGTAATTAGTAATACATTGTCCATGTAAAATAAAAAAGATATGGTCAAAAAACAAATACCAAAAAAAATGGGAGATCGTTAAATCTTGTCAAAGGCAAAAATAAAAATTATGAACTTCAAGTTTAGGTTCAATAAAAAAAAAAAAAGTAAGCGCAACAGCCAAATCCAAATTGTTTTAAAAACCTCTCTATTTAATACTCTTTAGAAAAATACCATTTGCAGGCACGCAGCACATCTATTTTTTTTTAATTTTTTATAAAGTAACAAAAGGGTGCCTCCAGCGCACACTGACAATAATAATGAATCGAATCATATTTTTTATGCAAAACGTAACAAATAGTTGTGTTTCTTTATAGCATCGGTTGAACTGCATATTTTCTGTTTTTTTCTATGAAGACTTTTTATATAGATAAGTAACCTTAAATAGGTTCAAAATTAACCTCCCAACCCGTGATAATTTTTTGGCCAACGATCTTCCGAACACCCTGTATATATATATACCTAACCAACTTATCAACAAAATTATCTACAATATCTTGGGATTTCCTGACCAGATGGGATTGGGGCCTAGGAATTGCTTTGAACTTCTTAAAGACTAAATAATTTAAGCTACTAAAAAAATTAGGTTTATTGGTTTTTTTTGATAGATGAACAGGCTTTCTTGATTTATTTAAATTAACCCTGTGTATAATTAACTTATTTTTAAAAGATTTTTTTTTTTTTTTTTTTTTTTTTTTTTTTTTTTAATAAAAATTTGTAATTCCTATCGTAAACATGAATGTCATTTTAACACTGTAGCATTTTCACTATTTTCAAATAATGTTGTCTTTACTCTCCATAATTTAATTTTACGAATTTTATATCGTATATTGAAATATATCTCAAAATGCTTTTGGATTACCCAATAAATATACATTAATATATATGTTAAATAAAATATAATTAATTATTTCCATTTGAAACTTAATACATTTTAAAAGATCATACAATATACATATTTGGGCAAGATGAAATCATAATAAAATATTTAACAACTAATTTCCTGGAATCGATCATCTAAATTAATCATGATTGAATCTTAAAAAAAAAGTTAACTTTTTAGTCAACAAATGATTTACTGGACAGAAAAATCAACTGAAAGATTTAATCATTAATAGTTATCATTAATTAGTTGATTGATTCCAATAAATCAGTTTTCAAATATTTAATAATGATTTAATTTTGCCTAACTCTTGACAATATTCGATTAATACTTTTATAACGACTAACCGTTCACACCTGAGTCAGTGCCAATCAAAGCTGACTACTTGGGAGATTTAGGACACACTGGCCTATCAACCCTCTGCTAACTTCATATATAGGGCTATAGATACCATCTCCTTAGGTTGCTACCACCGCACAAATTGCTGTTGATCAAACAGACTATAATAACATCACAAGGGGACCATAACAAATTGATGAGTAGGCTATTTATAGGTACATTTAATAGACACAAATTATTGACACACATTATCTAAAATAGCTGATGCAAATATATCTTGGCCAATAACCGTACAACACTTGAAAGCTAATGATAATTAGAGGAATATTCAATGTATTCAATGAAAGGACATTGGTTTGAATAAAATCAATAATATTCAAAAGTTGAAAGCAGATTTGACTATTATTTCAATAAATATTTATCCAATAACTAATAATAATATATTTTCGCATTATATAAAATATTCATTATTCTTTACCTACGTGATAAGAAATTATTTATTAAATTTCTGAACTAAACAACTACTCAGTTAAAGCCTATACTCAAGTCAAACATTAGTTCTTACTAAATTTGTATCTATATTTTATTTATTGAGAGCTGCTGCCCTAGTCCTTATATCCTTATCAATATTAGTCACCTCGTTGTAACTTTATTATATTATTATATTTAAAAACCCCTCTTTACCCAGTCTACCGGAGTTTCTCAAGGTAGTATCCTAGGTCCTATCCTCTACACAGTGTACACAGCTGACATCCCAACTCATCCTACCACTATCCTCACCACATGTGTGTCAACAGTAAACAATGATCCCTTTATTGCCTCTCAAACACTCCAATCCCATATCCTAAACCTTCAATAATGGTGTCAAAAATTGAGAATCAAAATAAATCCAAACAAATCCCATCAAATAACCTTTACCCTTCGTCGTAAACCTACGACTTCCTGCCCTACAGTATCCTTTAATGATATTCCACTAATCCCTGTTTAACAGATCCGCTACCTAGGACTCTACTTGGACAAACGTCTTACTTGGAATTCACATACAAGTCTAAAACGACAAGAAACTTCCCGCCGTTACAGACTACTTCAACATTTACTAGACAAACGTTCAAAGCTCCCAATTAATTACAAAAGACTCATTTACATGACAGTGATTAGACCTATTTGGACGTACGGAGTTGAGCTTTGGGGCTTTACTAAACTATCCAATTCATCTCGCATCCAATCTTTTCAATCTAAAATCCTCAATGCTCCTTACTATGTGACCAATAAACTTATCCATAAAGATCTTAATGTTCCATAAGTTTCTGATTTAGCCCAAACCAGATACCTATCCTTCCATAGAAAGCTCCATAACCATTCCAATCCACTAGTCTCCCAACTTGCTTCTTCCTCCATCCCTGATAATCCTCCGAGGCGTCTGAAAAGAAGCCTAGGGACCTTTTAGTGTAGATTATATTGAAGTGCTACTAGTGAGTATTTCTTCACAAGTTATTTACATGCCATTGTATTCACTGTCCACACATTTACTTGTTGTATATTATTTTGTACAGTTGTGAATATCAATAAATGGAAAAAAGAAATATTTAAAAAAGATGGATTAAGATGGAGTGTGAAACCTAATAACATTCTGCACCATTGTGTCAGCATTTTTCTACAGTACATACTTCATACATCATACCGCAGATATTATAAATCTAATTAATCCTTAGTACACTACTAACCGGCTAAATACTATTAATAGAAAATAAACTCATTTCGTTTAGTTTAGTTTAGCCACCGGCAGATGAACCAGATTAGCTTCGGAAGTAGCGATGATAAGTTGACGTCATGGCTATATTAAATTACACTTAATATAGAAAAAGATGAACTCTTTAGATCTAGTAAATTGAAAAGCCCCGACCTCACACCTTCTGTAATTTTCCACAGGTCAAAACATTTTTCTTATGATTTAATAAAATTAAAACCAAGAGTGAAACAGGAAGTAAGTCAACTTGCTATGACAGAAACATATAATAGCAAAACAAATAATTTAATCATTAATATTGATGAATTAAACAAAAAATTAATACATATATTTTTAACAAGCTTTTATTAGCCTGACCTGCGTGTTTGTAACGGAATGTTTCAGCCTAATTTTCACTAATTACCAACAATATGGTTGACTGGAAAATTTGTGCTATAAACTGGATTATTTAGTTTACAACTTAAATTTAACTTTAGTTTTATCCAAAATTAATTAATCATTATTTATTGCCGGCCTTTCTAACTATGAAATTTGTTCGCTATCCATCTAAACGAAAATAACTATCTAAATCTGAAAACTCGGGGTTAAACATAACACCTCAAGTAGAAAATAGCATAAAGTTTAATATTTATGAATCAGAAATAAAATCGTTAAAACCGATCCAGATTTTTGTTTAAATGACCAGAGAAACATTTCTAATAGCCTCATTTCAAATTTGTTTCCAATAGAAACGGAAAAATCCAATGAGCCATAAGAGAAATCCCAGAGTAAATCCCAAAAATTTAACCTACCTGCCCCCTTACCCTTCCTACGATGGATATATTTTCAGATATCTCTTAGATCTTCTGAGGTGAGTACTAGTGTTTGATTTCTTGTCTTACATTATTTAAAACTTTAGTGTATATAATCCATTTAATATAGTCCTGACGTGTTAAATATTTTTTATGTTTTAGAACTGAAGATGAATTTTTAACATTCGAAACTAGTATTCTAATAAAATAATTTCAATAGCAGTAGCCATTAATTCATCGACCCTTGTTATGCAATTTGTAACACAGTCTATTCATGAAATAACAATTATTTTCTACTTTTTATTGCGGTTTTTAATTAAAGAGTGTTTTTTTAAAACTATAATTTATTTAAACTACCATTAACTATAAATTAGTCACGCAATTATGATGTGTGTTGGCTCGATCTTCATTTTGAATTTTCGTTGTTATTAACAGCTGTTACTATTTCCCTATTTTTTTTCTTTAATGACTTGCTGATTGTTGTCGGAGTCAATTAAAGTTTCATTTAAACATTTTCATCTTTTCCCTATTAATTGAAACCAATATGTCTGGTTTGTAATTGGCTAATGTATTGTCAGTTACCGTTGGCGGGTTCCACTACTCAATATTGTTTGAAATCAATCAATCAGTACCTAATGTTTTACTATCTGAAATAGCGGCCCACAACAGGGCATTGTACAATTTATATTAAATTTATTGGTTTGCTATTTATTAATTAATTGATCAAATAAATAACTTCGGTGTTATAATAAATTACAGTACCGTTAGAAATTAGTCCAGTCAATAAACATATTGTATAGTGCATGAAATATGCGATAATTTTTGACTTCATAGCTTCGTTAGGAATAGTTAGAAGGTAAACATACTAAAAGTCCTCGCCCTGGGGGGGTAAGCTAACGGTGGGGGGGGGGGGAGTTTAATTTTTTTGGTCTTTCAATAATATCTCAAAAACGGTTGACTCTAGAAAAATATGTTTCAAATGAAAATAAAAGCTAATTAAATTTACTATAAAGTTGACTATTAAAATTGTACAAAATAAAATTGTAGACCATTAAATTTACTTTAATTTCATATATACGTTTCTGGTATTTGCTTCAAATGTTTTACAAAAGGTGAGGTATACATTTTTAATAACGTATATCTCGAAAACCGTTGAAATTTCTACGAATACGTATATAATTAATTTTATAGGAAATTTAATGAGCTTTAATTTTTATTTGCTAAATATTTTTCTACAGTCCACCGTTTTCGTGATATAATCGAAAAACAAAATTGGGACCTTCTCCCCTCCCCCCACCTTTAGCTCACCCCCCAGGGGCAGGGACTTTTAGTATGTTTACCTTCTAACTATTCCTAACGAAGCTGTGAAGTCAAAAATAATCGCATATTCCATGCACTCTACACCCCTCATTTCAGCACTGATTGACTGGACTTAATAGAATAAAATAAACTTAAAGATAAGAGACGAATCAAATAAATAAATAATGATAATAAAAAATAATTCTACAAGATGTTATTATCATGAATATATTTTAAAATATCCTTAGGAATAATAGGCTGGAGGTTTTCTTTGTTATTCCGAATGAAATAACGCTCCCATTCAGCATTTCTTATGAAAAGGCTCAAAATATAAAATAAGCCCTTATCTATATTCTTTTATATTTCATTCTATTGTGAACAGTTTTATTGTGTTTAATTTAATTTCCATCATAAAAATATATCATTGCACTAGCAGAAATACAATTAAAAAAAAAAGATTATTTTTTTTTAAATTATATTAGAAATTATTTTAATAAAGAACCTTTATTTTCCACTAAAAAGAAACCACCGAAATAATAACATTCAAGATTAATAATTAGGCAGTCCTGACTGACTGTATTTTAAAATTCAAACCAAAATAACAAGATGATAGATCAATAACAAGAATGACGTGGGATGGATTAAGCCAATCCCTGTCGTGGATTCAGGAACAGGATTCGCTTACAAAGACCAACTTGAGCTATTGTCTCTCTAATGACGACAAGGAGCCGCGTCAGATCAGGCCTTTCTCGATCCGCCTCGATAGCTAACCAAATTTCTCTACATGATCTAATTTTAAAATTTAACAAATTTTTTTGAACAATGAACGACAGCGAAAATCTGCTTTTAACCATCGTAGAAATACCTCGGAGCAAATCATAAGCAAAACGCAATTGAATTTGAGTTAGTGTGGAGTGAGAAAAGAATCAATTTTCCTTATCACTTGAAGATCGCATGTAGGTATAGAAGGATAAATACAATTAGAATTGATGGATTGATTGCTACTTATATTGGAATTATTTTATTGGAATACTATTCTCTACTGTATAAAATAGCCTAAAATTAAATATTTAGGAATCATTAGGAAGATTAAAATCGATCCAGATTTTTGTTAAAACAACCAAATAAACATTTCCAATAACCCCATTTTAAATTTGTTTCAAATCGGAACGGAAAAATCCAATGAGTCGTAGCGGAAATCCCAAAAATTTAACCTACCTGCCCTCTTCCCCTTTACACAATCGATAAAGTTCAGATACCTGTTAGATCTTCTCAGGTGAGTACCAATTTTTGGTTTCTTGTCTTACATTTTAGAAAACTTTAAAAAGAAGAAGAAGAAGAAGAAGAAAATGAACTTTATTCTGGGACTACTTGTCCCCTAAGAATAACATATGATTACAGTACATAGGACAATCATCTGGCTTTGATAATTAATTATAATAAATAATAACAATAGATAATAATAAAAATTGATAAATAATTAAATTATATGTTACAAAATAACTGAGACATCTTGTAAAAGGATACATCTTATGTGTACTATTATAATGTATATTACATAGATATTCATGTTTTACATTAGCTCGGAAGATTGAAAATTAAGGAGGTAAAGGAATAAATGATGTTTAAAGGAAGTAAGAGTGGTGCTTTTTCGAATTGTGATGGGCAATGAATTCCATAACGAGGAAGCACGGATAATAAAGGATTTCTCGAAGGATGCAGTTCGATGCGCCGGAGTGTATAGGTTGATGGGTTGGGTTCTAGTATTTAAGAGGTGAATGGAGGAGCGCAGAGTAAGGAGGTCATGGATATAGGTGGGTTTTTTGGTTTTCAAGGTTTGAAATATGAGAGCAGCCAGGAAGTATTGACGTCGAAAACCGGGGTACAGCCACCCAATTTCAGAATACCTGTGAGATATGTGAGAACGTCTGGAGATCCCGAAAATAAATCTAATAAAACAGTTCATTACTCTTTTACATCTCATCTCGAGCTCATCAGACAGTCCTCCATATACTACGCATCCATAGTCAAAGTTAGGAAAAATGAGTGATGATACTAAAAGTTTTCGAGTACTTAATGGTAATGAATCGCGGTAATGTGAAAGTTGCTTAAGAATAAAAATAGATTTTCTCGTGATTTGAGAGATATGGCTTTAGTATATATAATCCATGTAACATAGTGCTGACGCTTCAAGACGTTTTGAAAATTGTGTATGTTTTAGAACTGAAGATGAATGTTCAGCATTCGGAACTAGTATTCTAATAAAATAATTCCAATAGAAGTGGAAATTAATTCATCAATCCTAATTTCCCTTATATTATGACGAAAATTATTTCTAATTTACCTCGAACCAATTAATAAGCCAGCTATTTGGGAGACATTGATGTCAAATAAAGTTTATTTTTCTAAAACTGGATTTAAAGTAAAAGTTCAGAAACAAAAAAATTGCTCTATAAAGCTAAGATTTTAGACTTAGCAACTTATTATCTTATGCCACCGATTTATACCATGACGATATACAGGGTGTACCGAATTTAAATGGCAAAACTTCAGGAACTTATAGAGGACCGAAAAACTAAGACAAAAAGTCCTTTAGAGATTTGCTCGATTTGCTTAGTTTTAGAGAAAATCGCAAAAAAAAAAAAAAAAAAAAAAAAAAAAAAAAAAAAAGAAACAAAACAAGTTTTAATTTTTATACTTATTTATATTTATGTTATGTTCTTTTTAATGTAAATATTGCTCAAAACTTTGTCCTCCTGCACCAATGCAAGCATTACATCTAGCACTAACTTGATAAATTGCAGCTAAACATTGTTCTGATGATATTTGGTGCACTGCATCTATGATTCGGTCTCTTAATTGCTCTCTTGAGTTGATTGACACCGAATAAACTTTCTGCTTCAAGGTTCCCCATACGAAGAAATCCATGGGTGTCATATCAGGTGATCTGGGTGGCCAAGGTACTACTCCTCCACGTCCAATCCATCGTTGTGGATAATTTATATCCAGCCAAGCTCGAGCAACTCTGCTATAACGAGCTGGACATCCATCGAGTTGGAACCACATTTCAATCCGCTGCTGTAAGGGAATGTCATCTAAATAATTAGAAAAGTCGTTCTCCAAAAAATGTGTAAATGTGATACCATTCAATCTTCTAGGTAAAGAATATGGTCCTACCAGTAATCCGTTCCAAATTCCAAGCCAAACGTTAATAGCAAATTCATGCTGAAACATATTCTACTTTTCTTTTTGGAAATCGGCGCGCATATTCCCGCACCGCTTCTAAAGCATTACCGTTACAGAAACCATACACAAAAATCATATCAGCGTATTCGGCATTAGAATACGTATGCGGCATTGTGGCTGATGCTATTCACACAAAAATATCTGACAAGGGGACGTTTGCAGTTGTAACTCACAGATTTGAATGGGAATTTTTGTGTGGGTAGTAGGGACCTATAATAGTGCAAAAATAGAGTTATGGCCGCCAATGGGCATTAGGAGTTGAGAAAAAAAAAATTAAAAAACCCATATGAAAACCACGTCTTATTTTTTTTTCTGAGTTTCTCAGTCAAAATAGAGAAATAATTGTTCACGTAAAATCGTAGTTTTGAATGCTATCTCTTTACTACAATAGTGGACCTAAAAACTAAGACAAAAAGTCCTTTAGAGATTTGCTCGTTTTTTCTTAGTTTTAGAGAAAATCGCAAAAAAAGAATCGCAATCATTCATCAATCTTAGGATTTATATGCAATTTGAAATTTGAATATTAAAGGTAAAAAAAAATTATTTTTGATTTCGACAAAATTAAGTTTCTACATGTTTTTTGAGATGAGGAATTTGAAAATAATATTAGTTTTTAGTTTAACAATTTTCCTCACCTATATTATATAAATAAGACGTTTTAAAATGGCATATTTCCATTTCAAATTGCATATAAATCCTAAGATTGATGAATGATCAAATCTTAATATCAGGTTTTGGTTAAAAAATATGTATATATTTCTGAAAAATGTAAATAATTTGCGCTATCTCACATATTTCGCCACAGATTAAGACCAAATTTTAAGGTCATCTAGAAGACGTAAAACTGCATAGTTTAGCCCAAATCCAGAGGTCGCAGGATTTCCCCTTATTGAAATATCTCAAGTTATAACTGACCTTGGATTTTTTTATTCACATCAGTTTTTGTCCAATAAAATCTGGAGTAAATCCAATGTTATACGCATGGATAAAAAGCAGAATGTATGCTGATTCTAGTGACGCTAATATTATTGTAATCGGATGAGCGCAGCAGTTTTTATGGCCGAAAGAAATTGTTGATGAAACCTCAACTTCAAAATTTTAACCTCCTCGAAAGGGGTAAAAAAGCAATATTTTTTTATTTCGGTAAAATTTCACATATAAGTTTTTCATGGTGCGTTAAATCGAGATTTGAGGTCAGTTGTTCATGAAAAACAGTTTCCACTGATTTACAGTGGATTGTATTGAAATTTTGTCATTTATTCGGAGTTTTTAAGCACCCTGAAGCCGGGTCGTGTTTTGAGCATAACGGGAGTATTTTTATATCTGATAGCATACATAACTGCAATTATACGGGAAAGAATCATTTCTCTATCTTGACTGAGAGCTGAGAAAAAAAATAAAACGTGATTTTCATATTTTTTTTTCTCGGCTCCTAATGCCCATTGGCGGCTATAACTCTAGTTTTGCACTATTATAGGTCCCTGCTACCCACACAAAAATCGGCATTCAAATCTGTGAGTTACAACTGCAAACGCGTCCTTGTGAGTAACTGACTGAAGATTGATTTAGGGATTATAATCCTAGAAGGAAGCCAAAATGTAAAAAAAATAAAATTATGTAAAGGATAACATTAAGTGTTTACATATCTCACTGCCTAGCCGGACGAACTTTGAAAGGTGATAATCGCTACCTCTAACATTTTTGTTGTGTTTCTTTTTTTGCGATTTTCTCTAAAACTAAGAAAAAACGACCAAATCTCTAAAGGACTTTTTGTCTTAGTTTTTAGGTCTACTATATAAGTTCCTGAAGTTTTGCCATTTAAATTCGGGACACTCTGTATATGTACAGTTAGATTCGATATATGCATATAATGAATAAAGTCACATTGACTCAGTTCTGCACCTAACTATATAACAGCGTTGAGCTTTGAGGCTCCACCAAACCATCCAATTCATCTCGTATCCAATCCTTGCAATCAAAAAACCTTCAAAAAATCCTTAATGCTCCTTACTTTGTTACCAATAAACTTATCCATAAAGATCTTAATGTTCCATATGTTGCTGAGTTAGCCCAAACCAGATACCTATCCTCATAGTAAACTTCATAACCATTCAAATCCATTAGTCTCTCATCTTGCTTCCCATTATATTACCGATAATCCTCCGAGGCGTCTGAAAAGAAGATGGCTAAGAGACCTGATGTAAAACTTTTATTGAAGTGCTACTAATGAGTAGTTCTTTACATGTTATTGACAAGTCATTGTAACCATTTTCCTCAAATTTATTTATTTTATATTATATATGGAGTTTTAAGTATTAATAAATAGCTAAAAAAGATTTATCAATTTATTCTCTGTGACCACCAATTTATACTATAACATATTTAATATTTTATCAAGTTTATTTTAAAGCATACAATTAAATAAAAATTTAAATATAAATTTTTACCTTGAACCTCCCCCTTCCAGAATGTCGTGTCCTTCCTTTGAAACAAACATTTCTTCAAAACCTGGGAGTTGGAGCCTAGGAGTTTATGTAACTGTAACTTAACTCACATATTAATAAACATAAACATATTATATAAATTGAAAATCGATATATTCATTTTCGAATCATCTTTTTTTAAAGTATTGAATCGATCATCATTTTGAACTCTTATGTACTAATAATACTAAAAGCCTTTTTAAAAAAGTAAATTCGCTTAACAGTTTATTATTAAAAAAAGTTAAAATAAATTTTAAGTTAAACTGCTTTATCAACTATTCTTGTAAATTTAACCATTAAAAAAAAAAATTGTTCACTTGTATCTAAAAAGTTTTAACACTTATATCAATCTTATTCATATATATTTCTTTCAGATCTTAAAATATAAGCTCAAATTTATAAGACAGGAAAATTTATAGCAGATTAAAGGATTTACACTTTAATTTTTTTTTTTAGAAAATTAGAGGTTTGAACGAAGAAGTTGACACGAGTCAAATTGTGTTTACGAAAGCGAAAATCAACTTCACAGTCAAGTATCAAAGACGTACCCGCAATCAGAATCTCATTCAAGACGAATGGAATACTTCATTCCAAAGTTGACAGTCCTCTTGATGTATTTAAAGTAAATGTATATATTTATGTATTCTCATCACTGCATTAATAGATATTCAGTATTTTCATTCGTTTTATTTATTTTTTTTTTTTTTTGTGATATAAAAATCTGATGTTGACTGTATGATAAAATGGTTGAGAAATGGTCAGGTATCCTGTCAGGTTGATAAATTATACTTGCAAGCTTTATATAGTTATATAGCTTTATTATATATATATATATATATATATATATATATATATATATATATATATATATATATATATATATTATATACGGAATGCCGATGTTTCGACCTACCTTGCAGATCTTCTTCAAGGCTAAAAACAATAAAAACTGGATGATACAAAATGAACTACGTAAATAATGGTTTTAATGGTTTAATACACCAACCAAATAATTAAGAGTTAATTCTTAAGGTAAATTAAGTCATAATTCTTAATTCTGTGTTACATTAACTAACATTGTTCATTTTGTATCTTCCAGTTTTTGTTATTTTTAGCCATGAAGAAGACCACCAAGCTGGTCGAATCGTCGGCATTCCGTATATATTTTTTTTTGTTTTAAAGTTGCAAGTGTAATTTATTAACCTGACTGGATCTCTGGCCATTTATCGACCATTAAAAATACTATATTAGTAATATATATTTTGGATTATTAATTTATGTTTGACTTTATGAATAACTGCGTTGATGAATGGTGTATTAAGAGGGCAATATAGGCTCGGAAGGCATTTCATTAGCAGTCGCTGGAAATGTTTACCCTTCGCAAACATTGGCATCGGTATCTGTTAAGTGGCGCGATAGGAGCACCTAGCTAATGTTAACATGTCACCTCATCTGCCATATGAAATGCGATATGGCAACCATGTGGAACATCATTAAGTGCAAATTGCTATCTAGGACTTGATTATCATAGAATTTCATTTTTTTAATATTTTATAACTTTTCTAAACTTATTTATAAAAGAATCAAAAGTCTTCTGATTCATAATTACAAAATAAATTAACGCAATATAGACATAAAACAGGTTATTATTGGCACTCTCAAGCAGCATGCAACGAACACGTAGACGTGAATCGAACCCGTCACTTACTTGCGTACTCGTTCCCAATCTCCCTCTTCAGGTTCTCGGCCAAGGAGAGGTTGTTCTTCTCCAAGTCGTAGGCTCGGTAGTTGATCCCTTTAATCTTCAGGAACTCGACGAGGGTTTCCATCATCAGCTTGGAGGTGAACTTTCCAGAAACGTTAGTAAGGCCGTTTCGCTCGTAAACTAGAGCGACCTTAGACCACTTGAACCTAGAAAATACATGGATATAATATTGGGTCATTTCATACGAAATATCCATTTTCAGACGAAAGGTTATTTATATTTAGTAAAACAACTTTATGAAATCATAACATTTTTACTAAAAAAAAAAAAAAAAAAAAAAAAAAAAAAAAAAAAAAAATATATATATATATATATATATATATATATATATATATATATATTACTGATAATGTATTAGTGGACTGAGAAGTATTTATAGTTGTAGATTGTTTTATACACTGTTTTACAGATCTGCCAGGATCTAAAGATTTTTGGAGGCCGATGGACATCCTTGGCCACTACTCACTCCTTCCACAATTCGAATTAGTTTTCGTCCTTAAGGATGCTGTTTTAAGATAACGGAATTTAACTAGTTATTCGTCCTTAAGGATAATATGTTGAAATATTTAATTGTTTTTATGTGTGGTAAGGTACTGGTTAATACCAATGTTTGATTTCTTTTCTTACATTTCTGATAACTTTAGTATACGAGTATATGATTATGATCCATGTAACAGTGGTGTGTTGAAAAAAAATATATATATGTTTTAGAACTTATGATAAATGTTTAGCATTCGAAACTAGTTTTCTAATAAAATAATCCAAATCTACAACTCGCTATTTTTTTTATTTCTGTGTATTGAAATCGATTACAACTTAAATTACAATTGTATAAAATATTAAAACCGAGTAAATGTATTGATAACTATTACAATAATATGTCAAGACTTGAAAAGAACTCATCAGTAGTATTTCAATAAAAATTCTACACTAGAAGATCTCTGGGCTATCTTCTTTTCAGACGCCTCGGAGGATTATCGGGAATGGAGTGGGAAGCAATTTGAGAAATTAGAGGATTCGAGCGGCTATGGAGCTTACTATGGAATAGTGATGGACCGTTCTGGGTGGAACGGAACTTGGAACTGGTTCCAGCTTTGAACCGGTTTCAAACGAAACGAATCGCCCAAGTTTTTCGTTCCACCTGGAACGAAAGCCAACGCTAAAAGATCTCTCGTTTCGTTTCAAATCGGTTCAAAGCTGAAAACAGTTCCAAGTTCCGTCACCCAGTGTAGTAGAGTTTAGATTGCACCTCTGGTTTCGTTCCACCCAAGGTCGTTCCGACTGCTTTGTTGCTTTAATCCTGCCTCACTTGATTCCCTCCCTTCCATCCATCGCCCTTCCGCCCCACCCATGGGCTTCTTCAAAATAAACCGCTTTCTTTGAAATTTTCTATTCTACCGACAGAGCTCAGATTTTTCTTTCAGATTCAGAGATGAACCACGCAAGGTTTTACTGCATATGTAATTAAATCATTTTTTCGCTATTTGTTCAAAATCTATGCACAAGAGTTGATTACTCCTTTTTTTCTCTGAACCAATGTAATTGAAAAATTCTCGCTCAATTTTGAACTAACAATAAAGAAAAAAAATATGTTGATTGAATAAAACTATTTTAAAAGTTTACATTTTTTTAATAAGTATGCTTAGTCATTTAAATCTTCTTCATATCATGGCACCAATACAATTTTCAATTATAAAATAAAAGATTAACTGCCCGAAAGTCACAACAAGGGATGGAACAAAACTGCATGGTAAGTAGGTAGTAGGTTAGTCAAACTGACGTGGAACGAAAAGTGGAACGGAACGAAAAGTGGAACGGGTTCCAATAGTGGAACGGAACGTTAAATCTCATTCCACTTTTAAGTCGTAACGGCCCTTCACTACTATGGAAGGTTAGGTATCTGGTTCGGGCTAAATCAGCAACATAGAGGACATTAAGATCTTTATGGATAAGTTTATCGGTGACAAAGTAAGGGACACTGAGGATTTTGAAGTTGGATAAGAGATGAGTTAGATGGTTTAGTGGAGTCCCAAAGCTCAACTACGTACTTCCAAATAGGTCTTATTACAGTAATGTAAATAAGTCTTTTGCAAGTAATTGGGAGCTTTGAACGTTAATCGAGTAAATGATGAAGTAACTTGTATAGAAGAGCAGTTTTTTTGTCGTTTTAGTTTTGTATGTGGATTCCAAGTAAGACGTTTGTCCAAGTTGAGTCCTAGGCAGCGGATCTGTTCAACAGGGATTAGTGGAACATCATCACAGGATTCAGTAGGGCAGGAAGTTGTAGGTATACGACGCTATTTGATGGTGAAGGCTATTCTTGATGGGATTTACTTTTTTATGGCTAATTTTGACACCATTCTTGAAGGTTGATGACAGGCTCGGGGATTGGAGTGATTTTTACTCCTTTAAAAAAAGGATCTTCCATCTTGGGTTTTGTGATACTACACCACATGACCCCCAAATGAAATTAAAGTTCCGTAAAATTAGAGTGTTCATTAGTGTTCACTTAGAAGAAATCGGTGAGCAAATCCTTGTATATTTAATTCTTATATAGCTCTGGATGTTTCTCGTAGGAATGGAATACTTATGAAGTTGTGTTCAACAGTATTGATCGCTATCACATAAAAGTATTAGGAAAGGCAGGATAAGCCAGGACTTCGAAGCAGAGTTAGTTGATTTGCTGGGATATCTGAGGAATTATCTTGTCTCTCCAATTTTGATTTCTTCAAGCAGCACGTGGCATCGGAGTTTAGGCGGCAGAAAGTGGATTGCCATCGACTTTTAACTGGTCAACAAAGTCAGAGTTGGGAAAAATATAAAATTTAATCATTAATATAAAATATAATTATATATTAATCATAAATATAAAATATATTATATATTAATCATAAAATATAAAATATAGATAAAATTTAATCAAACTTTAATAATAACTTTTTGACAACTAATTTCCTGGAATCAATCACCTAATTTAATAATGATTAAATCTTTCTTAATAACGATTATTTTATTGAAAGATTTATCACTATTAAATTTGATGATCGATTTCAAGGCATCAGTTGTCAAATAGCTGTTCAAATTTTGCCTAACTCTGCTGATCAACGCAGTGTTGGAGATTACTAGTTATCAGCTGGCACGATAACCAAAAATCTAGTGTTATATCGATTTTCCATCAAACCACTTTATGAACATTTTTATTTTCTCATGATAGAAACGGATGATTTCAAAATTTCGGTACTATTTAAGTCACAAAGGTATTTTGAAAATTGTACTGAACATAATATTTTGATTATAGTTTACATGGTCAAGTACCCATTGTACCATTATGGACTCCCAACAATAATGACATATCTACATATATAACCGGAGTAATTGACTTTCATGTATAGCATTTCACTCCTCACTAGTTCACTCCCTAGATTATTTTTTTTAAATCCCTCCAACGCTCTACCCCGCTACACTATTTATGTTAGACCTGCCTACTGCCATCTGTTTCAAGACGCTGAGTTCGTTGGTAGACAAGTGAAGGTGTGTTGACTCACCTTCACTCATTTTAATTCACCCTCACTCCCTAAGGTGTATCAATCCATTGAAAACATGATATTTTTTTTGAGATTCAATATAAATTCAAAGCTCTACTGAAAAAACCAATAGATACCATGTTTCACTTTTCAAATAGGCCACGTATATAACCTGATACCAACGTTGTTTTTGTTAAAACTCACTCCCTAGGTATCTAAATGTAAATGTGAATACTAGGGAGTGAGGATATCGTGTTATATTTCAAATTAAACTGCTTTAGTGTTTATCTGCTTTTATAAAAATAAATTTCTTAAGGTGTTTATTATTTATTATTATAAATTTCTTAATTTCATAAAAGGATATATATCTTTCCATAGTAAACTCCAAAAATACTCCAATCCACTAGTCTCCCAACTTGCTTCCTACTCTATTCCCGATAATCCTCCAAGGCGTCCGAAAAGAAGATGGCCTGGAAACCTTCTAGTGTAGATTTTTATTGAAGTGCTACTATTGAGTAGTTATTTACATGCCATTGTATACACTAGCAACACATTCACTAAATGTATATTATTTTGTAGATATGTAAATATCAATAAATGAAAAAAATAAAATAAATAATGACTTCTATGATTTTTTTTTGTTATCTATTTATTATATAATCACGTATTACCATATATCTGTTAAGAAAGATAAGCATGCTGTGGGAAATGTAGCAACCTATTTGAAAAGGGCAGCGTAACTTCACAAAGTGTTTCTCTCCCTATCTCTCTCAGATTTTTTTTTCTTTTATTGAAATTCACAAATGTACAAAATTTATACATCAAGTAAATGTGCTGTTAACTATTACAATAACGTGACAGAACTTGAAAAGAACTACTCATCAGTATTACTTTAATAAAATTTCTACACGAGAAGGTCTCTGGGCCATCTTCTTTTCAGACGCCTCGGAGGATTATCAGGAATAATGTGACAAGCAAGTTGAGAAATTAGGGGATTTGAGTGGTTATGGAGCTTAATATGGAAGGATAGGTATCTGGTTTGGGCTAAATCATATGGAACATTAGGATCTTTATGGATAAGTTTATTGGTGACAAAGTAAGGTGCATTGAATCAGGGTAATATGTGGTACGGAGCACAGCATTATATAGGTATGCTAGGAATAGGATGGCTTTCCGAGGAGTTTTAGGATATGGGATGTAATTAGGTCGTGTCCAGGGGCTTTGTTTGAAGCTAGGCTGTGAATGATGTTTGATATTTCAGAAGGAGGGAATGCTTTAGGGGGAGGAGATATTTGGAGTGGAATATTTAGTTCTGCTTCTATATATTTTAGGTAGGATGAACGATATCAGGATGTGGGTTAAAAGTTTGGAAAAGGTGCTGGCCAAATCTCTCAGATTTAAGAATATAAAAACATTCAAAACATAACAAATTTAACACATAAATTATATTTATTATATTAACATAAAAATGTAACACTATATAAAAGTAATATATCTTGCTGTAGCTCTGGAGAAGGAGTGGAAATCATATGATACAAGGATCATATGATACCTACTTACAGGTAAATAGAGAAACCTTAAAGTTTTTTTTTTTGGTAAGTGATCGAATTGGTTATATTTATTGGGACTTTATTTACTCCTACTAGGGCTTGAAGGTGAGGATATCCAACGAGTTACCAGCCTATTCAAGAAGGAGCAGGACAGCTGAGATTACTTTTGCAGTACTAGCAGGAAGTAAATACCAAATTACCCAAGAGGATTCTAAGGTCTGAAACCCTCGTCCCAAAGCGCCATTTCAATCCCCTCAGTTACCGCCTTTTCTGTTCCTACAGGAAAGAAAAAAAAATGCTTATGGAATTAATTATTTCGTACTTGATAATGGATTGATTTTAAACGATTATATTATTTTAGTAATTCATAAATATTTTTTATTGATAAATGATTTCCCACTTCTAGTAGAATTATTTTATTTAAAAACTAGTTTTGAATGTTAATCATTCATCATCAGTTCTAAAACATACAACAATTTTAAAACATCAGCTATTAGTTACATAGGTTTTAAGACGAGAAATTAAATATTTTGTACCTAAGGAGGAGTGGAAAAGAACTTTAAATAGATATCACGACCGTATATTGAACTAAAAGAGGCGGAAAGGGTCAGCTACTGTGGGTCCTTACGGTTTTTCCTATGACTGCTTGGTATTTTCCGTTCCTATTGGAAACAACATAAAATAAGACTATAGGAAATATTTATTTAAGTGTTAAAACAAAACTGTGGATTGGCTTTAAAAGATTTTATTATTTATAATAATTCATAAATATTATATTATTTTATGCTATTTTCTACTTGATACATTAGTTTCTCCCGAGTCTAGTTGAATTTATGGTTATTTTCATTAAAATGGATAGCGACTTTAGAAATCTGGGTCTTATTATTGTATGCTCTTACATCGTCGTCACTATGCAAAACTAACGAATGTGAAAATACGTATCTTTTTATTCTGTACAGTTGTAAATTTCAATAAATGCATATAAATATTTTTAAAAAAAAAGTATTCAAAACTAGTTAATAATAAAATAATTTCAATAGAAGTGGCTTTTCCTTATCATTCACCATTCATAATTGAATTGATCCTTCCATACCATCATGCGTACCTCAAGCTATAAATTTGACTGTAAATTTTTTATTATTTTCATTTATCTGTATTGAGAAGTTGAAATTCTACGTCATATTATTGTACCTCTGTAATGTCTGATTTCATCCATTTTCCCCTGTCTTTAGCTTTAAACTCTTTTCAGTTTAGTTCGTGAGCGATGCTATTTGAGTTCAGTTCAGTTATTAGAGATCGTTGGCTATTGTTCGGAACGACTTTGAACTGAACGGAGTTTGAACACTTCACTATCTCCCTGTAAGTATAAAATTAAGGTCGCTCCACACGCAACGGAAAACCGGAAGGCATGCCTTTGAGGTCTTAGGCCATCCGGCAAACCTCTACGTGTGGATGGAGAATTCTGTTGAGGTTGGGGTTGAGGCTTGCCTGCAGGGCTAACAAAAGGCCAAAAAACCAATAAAAAATCTCATTAAAAAAACTATCTTCAACATCCCGTAGAATGCGTTAACAAAGGCGGAATATCCATAAAATCGTTAAAAATTTTAATATTTCAAAATAGTATCATTAAGGACAGCTATGTTGAACTATCCTTAGGATAACTTAAAAGTCGCAGCATCCTTAAGGATTACAATGGCGGAATATCCTTCCGCCATACAAAAGTCGTTAAATCTTAAACATATTTTAAAACAACATCCTAAAGGATAACAATGGCGAATAATTCTAAATTGTACCTTAAAAACGACAGCCGATTTTAATAAAATTTAATAATTAGGTTTCTATCATACTAATCTTTTTTTAAAGGGCGCTAAAAGTTATGTTTTAATTTAGTGAGGGAGGTTTCTAAATTTCTACCTTAAGAACGACTCAGCCGATTTTGATAATTATGTTTGTTTCATACTAACTAACCTTTTTTTAAGGGTTCTAACAGTTATGTTTTAATTTTTTTTTGGAGAGGCTCCAAATTTGTACCTTAAGAACTAAAGCCGGTTTTAATGAAATTTAATAAATATGTATTTTTCACACTAACTTCCTTTTTTTTAGGGTTACTAACAGTTATGTTTTAATTTGGGGAAGGTAGCTTTAAATTTGTACCTTGAGAACCATAGCCGATTTTAATAAAATTTAATAATTCCGTATCTTCCACACTAACTTACTTTTTTTTAATGGTATTAACAGTTATGTTTTAATTTGGGAGGACTCTAAATTAGTACCTTAAGAACCATAGCCGATTTTAATAAAATTTAATAATTCCGTATCTTCCACACTAACTTACTTTTTTTTTAATGGTATTAACAGTTATGTTTTAATTTGGGAGGACTCTAAATTAGTACCTTAAGAACGACAGCCGATTTTAATGAAATTTAATAAATATGTTTCTTTCACACTAGCTTACTTTTTTTTAGTGGTACTAACAGTTACGTTTTAATTTGGGGGGGGGGAGCTCTAAACTTGTACCTTAAGAACGACAGCCGATTTTAATGAAATTTAATAATTATTTCTTTCACACTAACTAACCTTTTTTTAGGGTTACTAACAGTTATGTTTTAATTTGGGGGGGGGGAGCTCTAAACTTGTAACTTAAGAACGAAAGCCGATTTTAATGAAATTTAATAATTACGTTTCTTCGCCACTAACTTCCTTTTTTTAGGGTTACTAACAGTTATGTTTTGATTTGGGGGGGGGGCTCTAAATTTGTACCTTAAGAACGACAGCCGATTTTAATGAAATTTAATAATTACGTTTCTTCACCACTAACTTCCTTTTTTTTTAAGGGTTACTAACAGTTATGATTTAATTTGGGGGGGGGGCTTTAAATTTGTACCTTAAGAACGACAGCAGATTTTAATGAAATTTAATAATTACCGTTTCTTTCACACTAATTTTTTTTTAACGGTACTAACAGTTATGTTTTAATTTGGGAGGGCTCTAAATATTTACCTTAAGATCGGCAGCTGATTTTAATGAATTTAATACTTAAGTTTCTTTCACACTAACTTACTTTTTCTTAAGGGTACTAATAGTTATGTTTTAATTTGGGGGCGACTCTAAATTTGTACCTTAAGAACGATAGCCAATTTTAATGAAATTCGATAATTACGTTTCTATCACACTAATAAATTGGTAAAATTGGTACAAACAACTATTTCTGTGGTGATTTCTTTCTGACAGGTTGTCGACTTTTACCAAATGAGAGCGCATGAGTTGTTTCGTGCGCTCCTTATGACGCCAAATGAGCTTTTATAACTCAATTATATCTGTGTAATTCTGTATTCATATATTATACTGTATTCATGGGGTCAGATTGTTACATGGCTCTATAACATGGTTTATTTTTTATTAAAAGAGTCGTTTACTAATGTGACCGCACTCGATGGGGAGTGATTAGTACATTTGTTTTTTTTTTATCATTCATTTATAGATATAGGCATGAACCACATCTTAAATTATTCAGAAGGAATAAAGTATTTAGGTAAAAACAGGTAACATAACTGTTAGCAAAAAAAAAAAAAGAAAAGTTATTTAGTGTGACAGAAACGTAATTATCTAATTTTATTACAATCGGCTGTTGTCCTTGAGATACAAAGTTAGAGCTCTCCTTCCTTCCGCCAAATTAAAAGATAACTGTTAGCAACCTAAAAAAAAGTTAGTTGGTGTGACAGAAACAGAATTATCTAATTTTATAAAAAATCGTCTTTCGTTCTTAAGGTACAAATTTAGAGCCACCCTTCCCCAAAATTAAAACATTACTGTTAGCACCCTTAAAAAAACGTTAGTTCGTAAGAAAGTAATAATATTACCAAAGTTTTTGAAATCGGCTGTCGTTCTTAAGGTACAAGTTTAGAAACCCCCCCCCCCCGAAAAAAAAAAAATTAAAACATAACTGTTAACATCTAAAAAAAAAATTAGTGTGACAGAAACGTAATTATCTAATTTTATTAAAATCGGCTGTCGTTCTTAAGGTACATATTTAGAGCCCCCCCTCCCCAAAATTAAAACATTACTGTTAGCACCCTTAAAAAGAGGTTAGTTCGTATGAAAGTAATATTATTACCAAAATTTTTTAAAATCGGCTGTTGTTCTTAACCCTTTAACAGGCAGGCCAGGAATTTTTGAATACATTTCTTTCTTTTTTTTTACTTTGAATGGCTATAGCCACGCCAACCCCCACACATGTATCATGAAATTCAAATTTGAAAAAAGGATATTAGACCATAATGAGTAGGATAATGCGTCGGATATTACGTCATTTATTGAGCAAAAGGCATTAAATGTGTGTATCCACCAGGATACATTGCCTGTTAAAGGGTTAAGGTACAAGTTTAGAGCTCTCCTCCCTTCCGCCAAATTAAAACATCACTTAAGGTACAAATTTAGACAAAATTCACTGTTTGCACCCAAAGAAATATAATAACCAAGTTTTTTAAAAATCGGCTGTCGTTCTTAAGGTACAAGTTTAGAGAGCCCCCCCCCCCCCCCGAAATTAAAACATAACTATTAGCGCCCTTGAAAAAAGGTATGTTAGTGACCATTTCTGGCGGCCGAAGGACATCCTTTGCTACTTTCCTTCCCTACTTTAAATTAGTTTTCGTCCTTAAGGATACAACCTTTTTTTTTTTATTTTAATATTTAATGATTTAATGGTCCTTAAATATACTATTTTAAAATGGCGGAAGGACGTCGTTGGGCCACATAAATATCAGTTTTTGTCCTTAAGGATACTATTTTGAAATATTCCAGGATCTAACAGTTTTTAAGATGGCGGAAGGATATTCCGTCATTCTTGTCTTTTTAGTTTTTGTCCTTAAGGATACTATTTTGAAATATTCCACGATGCAACGATTTTAAGATGGCGGAAGATGACTAAATGCTTATACACATAGCGAATACCTTCATATTTGTACACGTACTGTAAACTGGTTGTGGTGGCTACAACCAAACTTCAATCCGGTCGGCCTTTGAGGCAAAACAAATGAGATTTTGGTATTGCCATTTCGGGGCTACGGGCAACAGGCTTGCAGAGAATCCTCACATAATTCTCCATCCACACGCAACGGAAAACCGGAAGGCTTGCGTTTGAGGCACCAGGCCTTCCGGTTTTCCGTTGCGTGTGGAGCTATATTTGCTACTGTAAACTCTTAACACTGAGAGGTTTGCCTCTATTAAAGGCTTGCCTTCCGGTTTTCCGTTGCGTGTGGAGCCACCTTTATATATTTCATGCCAACGTTTCGGCCCATTTTATTTATATAAAACGCAGCAGAAACTTTTATACAATACAAGTAGTTTTTTTTATATAAATTCTGTTTCAATCTGGCCACTTCTGACGTTCTCTTTCTTGATATATACCAGTTTAAAACTGGATTTAAATTGCTTATTTAATTTTCGACTATATTAAAGATCAATGCATTCATACATTCAAATTTGAAATTTAAGCCAGCCCTAACCTGACTAATTCTCTAAAGTGCCAACTATCCAAATATGCCACCCGCAAAAGATAGAACTTTCCCCAGAAATCAAGTTCAAACTTTGAGATGGAGTTAATGCTGTTTTACAATTCTGCCGACGAAGAAGGGAGAGGAGAAAACTTAAATCAAAAGTGTGACTACATTGCTATGCATTAAGTACTCAACTTTCGTAATTATTATCAGAAATTACATTAAATATGTAAAAAATAATCAATCATATTTAAAAAAATATGTATTATGATATTGATTAAATTATAGTAAATACGTGGTAAAATATTAAAAACAACTATTACAGCAATTACTTTTTTGGTAGGACCTCTATAAAAATTCTATACCGCAGGATCTCTAGGCCATCTTCTTTTAATACGCCTTGAAAGTTTATTGGAAATAGGGAGGGAAGTAAGTTGAGAGATGTATGATATATCAAAGACTTTTTTGAGTAAACCACGTTTTTTCCATAAAAGCTGTAATATCTCCACTTTGTTTAAATATTTTTTCAAGTTTGACCACATTTTCAGATTTCGTATTAAATTTTCTATAATAACTGAGTACCTGTAACCTTGAATTTTATTAACTTGGTATCTAAAGAACAGCTTGATCTTCACCTTGTTTGGGGAAGTCACAATGTCGTATTTACTTCAACGCTCACCGTTTTTCGAATTAACTATCCACAAAACGTCAAATCTCAAAAAAACTTGCACATTTACCCAGCTTTCAAATGATATGTTAATCATAATGATTTTGTTTCAATTTTATGGAGAAATTCACTTTTAAAACCGAAAAAAACATGGTGTTCTCATTTGGCATACAAATCAGTTACTTGGGTAAACAAAACATTATGACAATCCCTTAATGAAAATGTGCATTTTAAACATAATAAACTCTTCATTGGAATAAAAAGCAAAGAAAAAAAGTTATTGTTTAATAGAAAATAAAGGAAAACTGTCAATAAAGCGATACCAGATCAGAGGATTTTATGTTATTACATTTATTTATTTATTACTATAACTTAGGATTAATTTTATTAGATTTTCAATGTAAGGTTTAAAATTCCTTATAAGCCACAGTTCCTAGTTCCAAGCGACCACGTGGAACGAAAAACAAAGGGGTCTGAAGAAAAACAGAAATCAAAATGAACAGATTCATACTTTTTAAACCTGAAATCGGCGGAGAATTTCAAAGCAATTCCTAAATAATGTTCACTTGTAAAATCACACCTACTACACACAGGAGCTATTGCCCAACACTAATTCGAGAAAACATTAACTAAGCCAAACGGAAATTGATGGGAGAGAAAGATTCATTAGTAAGTAAGTCATAAGCCCTTCTCTTAAAAGGGTCCAACAAAGAACCCAGCAAAGGCTTCTTTTAGTTAAAAACGT
Source organism: Euschistus heros (assembly GCA_003667255.2). Taxonomy (NCBI): domain Eukaryota; kingdom Metazoa; phylum Arthropoda; class Insecta; order Hemiptera; family Pentatomidae; genus Euschistus; species Euschistus heros. Next base: position 576,300 of record RCWM02000556.1, read on the forward strand.
AATAACCTGCCCGTAACTGGTAAGTTGACCATAACTAGTGATTTATCCTACCTATTTTTCCGAGAAACAAACACAATAGAAAAAGAGGGATCGAGCAAGATCTAGTCCAAGCAACGAAGGATTTTTAGAGGACTTAATTCGTGTAGAAGTCCTCTAAAAATTTTGGCACAGTTGTAGGGGGAGGTGTCCTTAACAACATACTAAAAGTACTGGGAGGTGGGGGTGGAGTTAATGGGGGGGGGGGGGGGGGGCTCTTCGCACTTTTCCTCAAAAATACGTTTGTCGGTACTCTTTCGGCTTTAACTCCGAAACTATTTGTCTAATCTCGAATTTCTTTTTTCAACTTAAAGCTGGTCAAATTTATTATCCGATACCATATATTTAATTTTAAATACGTTTCTTGAAATATCCATTCCACCTCGTTGAATTCCGCGTACCGTTGTGAAATCCTTATTTTTTCGGAACCTTTCCCGTTAGAACTCTAAAAATATTTGTTTGATTCTGAATTTCTTTTTTCCATCTCATAGCTAGTTAAATTTTCTATTAGATCCTATATATCAAATTTTAATAAAATTCCGTGAAACAGCCACGCCAGCCCACTTAACATATCAAAAATGTCATGTTTTGCCAAAACATACACATTAAGTGTGCTAGCATGGGTATTAGACGGAATATAATTAAAACTCGTAGATAGGACCTGATAGATAATTTAGATAGCTTTCAAATGAAATAAAGCAATTCGGGGTTGGACAGATTGTAGAGGAGTTTTAGAGAAAATATGCCAAAACAAAAAATAGAATTTTACAACAGTTCGCAGTTGTTAGCGTGCTGGCAAGGGTGTTAGGATATATAGGATCTAATAGCAAATTTAACCAGCTATGAGATGGAAAAACAAATTCAGAATCGAACAAATATTTTTTTAGAGTTATAACGGGAAATGTTCCGAAAAAATAAGGATTTCACAACGGTACGCGGAATTCAGCGAGGTGGAATGGATATTTCACGGAACCTATTTAAAATTAAATATATGGTATCTGATAATAAATTTGACCAGCTTTAAGGTGAAAAAAAGAAATTCGATATTAGACAAATAGTTTCGGAGTTAGAGCCAAAAGAGTACGGACAAATGTGTTTTTGAGGAAAAGTGCGACTTACCGCTAGTACTATAATAATCATATTAGGCTTAACGACAATAATTTTATTTTTAGCTATAAGCATTCAATTAATAATAATAAACTATTCATTTGTAACAATAAACATTGGAATTTTAACAATAAATATGTAAATTTTAACAATGAAAACGTGTTTTGTTTTACATTTTTCATATTCCCCCCCTACATCTTCTTAAGCATTGATCCCAGGACAAAATTTTATAGAACCTTTCTTGTAAACAATTTTATGTTAATTAATTTAGTATATAAAACATATTTTCGCTAGAGGCAAGAGTTTTCGAGTTATTAACGAAAAACTGAAAAAAAAAACCGACCTTTAGAGCCCCCCCCCCCCACCCTTAGCTCCATCCCTATCCCCCAGTACTTTTAGTATACGTTGTTAAGGACACCTCCCCCTACAACTGTGCCAAAATTGGCTTCTACATGAATTATGTCCCCTATTTGTTTGTCTTCGTTGCTTGGACTAATCGGTCAAATCCATGTTAAAAACTTTTATTTCGTATCAGGAGTAACAAAACCAAAAAGGAGCTCACACTTTAGGAACTGTCTGCAAGTGATAGTGCAATTTATTATAACTATAGATTTAAGCTCTTATCTACTCCTATTCTCCTAATATCAAAATACCAAACGTCGCGTAACGTCCTCCCGTTCCCCCAAAACGTAATCGATTTTGACCGGTCAAATTAGGTCACCGGTAAAACATGTTCCATTATAAAAATAATTATCAAAAACAAAGACAAACATTAGTTTTTTGCTCAATGAGATGTTTACTCTGAGCCCAAATATACGTTTACCATATGGCTTTATAATAAAGCTTGACTCCATTGAATTTACATAAAAGAAAAGATAATCGTCGATTTAATCTAACAGATTATGGTAAAAGAAAATTTGAAACACTACAATGTATTATGGATACCTTGGTGAGTAAAGTGTAATTTTACAATTATTCTAGCCACACAAACAAACGTCAAAACTTTTAGCCCGAGTTATCACTTAGGTTATAAACAATGTTGGGTTGATGGACGTTTCCTAGTTGTTAGGTATTGATATATGAAAAACATTTAACAGATATCTCATTCATCATAAATTCACTTTACTACCGTGTATATTATGAAGAAAATACAAAAATATATAAACTTGTCAAATTCATAATACATGTAACCGTTGTTATTTCAAAAATTGCAGATTTTTTTTCTGTAGCAGTCCGTGCTAAGTAAACAGGCTTCATGATATAGAATATTTTTCACTATTTAATCTATACGTAGCAAGACGTTTTAAGAAATTTTTGGTTGACTAATTGTGTTCAATATTAATTAGATTATACATATGTTTAGTCAAATTTAGGCGAAGGCCTTGTGGATATTCAAATTTTTTTATTTCACTTAAAATTGTTGATCTAACTGCTCATTCCGAAATTTAATAAAACGATATTCTTGTACTGAATTTTCTAGCTGAATAAGTTAATTTTTGTGGGAAATTTAAATTTACCATCCATGTTATATTACCTTACATATACATATACATTATTCGCATATTACCTAAACTTTTTTCTTTTTTCTTAACAAAGAACATTGATCCTGGTTTTACCGGTGACCTAATTGGTCAAAAGCGATACATTTTTGATGAACGGGGCTTTACGTGTAGTTTGTTAGCTTAATATTAGGAGAGTAGAAGCAGTTAAGAGCTCAACTCTTGTTAAACTAAAAAAATTACTAGGAGACAGATTCTAATGAGTGAGCTCCTTTTGACTCTTGGTATCCTAATACGAAATAAGAATTTTTAACCTGAATTTGAATGATCCTACTCGATTCTTTTCGGTTATTTAAAATTTTGGTAAGACGAAAGCGACAAGAAACTGCTCTTCGTTACAGACTACTTTAACATTTACTAGAGAAACGATCAAACCTCCCAATTAATTACAAAAGACTAATATGCATGACTGTTATTAGACCTATTTGGACGTACGGAGTTGAGATTTGGGGCTCTACTAAACCATCCAATTCATCTCGTATTCAATCCTTACAATCCAAAATCCTTTCAAAAATCCTCAATGCTCCTTACTTTGTCACCAATAAGCTTATTCATAATGACCTTAATGTTCCATATATTGCTAATTTAGCCCACAGGAGATACCTATCCTTCCATAGTAAGCTCCATAACCACTCCAATCCGCTAGTCTCCCAACTTGCTTCCCACTCCATTCCCGATAATCCTCCGAGGCGTCAGAAAAGGAGATGGCCTAGAGATCTTCTAGTGTAGAATTTTATTGAAGTGCTACTGATGAGTAGTTTTTTTCACGTTTTACATCGTTATCAGCTCATTTGCTTGATGTCCATATTTGTATAGTTGTAAATTTCAATAAATAAATATATATATATATATATATATATATATATATATATATATATATATATATATATATATATATATATATATATAAATTTGGTTTGAAAAAAAGAATTCGCATATCGAACATTATATTATATTTTTGATACTGATCTGAGGACAACCTGTTTTTTTTTTTTGGAAAGAATGTATGTTTACATTAGTGTTGATCCATCAAATCCTATTCTCATTGCTGTTTATATCTCAACTATCCCTTGATAATAGTACCTAGATTGGCCGCTTTTCCATTGCGCGACGGGGGGATCCTAGTATTTTATTTAATGATATAAATATCATTAAACGAATGTTTAAAAAAGTTGTATCGATGCCTTTTTTTGTTTTTTTTTCTCGTATTCCATTTTTCTTCCCGAAATATAAAAAACAAGATGACGCAAGTACATGATATAGGATGAGAAGGAGTAGGGTCAAGAGGCCTGTAGAGCCGTCCCTTTAGCAAACCTCCCCTCGTTTCCTACATCATTCATCATGAGTGGAGAAATTACTCAACATTTTGCAATGTAACAATTTTCTGGAGAACTGGTGTTCATTTGATTTCTACGACTCAGATATATCGATGCCTTGGATCACAGATGTAAGTGGATTTTTTTTCAAAAGTTTTAAACGCATCATTATATGTTCAAATACTAACCAAAATCTTGTTTGAAGTGCAAATTCCATAAATCAGATAATTCGTTTACTAAAAATAATCAAATTTCAACTCCAGTTTCGGAGCTTCAAATTTTCAAATTTAAATACAATACAATTTTATTTTCTGAACTTTTTTTTTTTTTTACTTTATATATTTATTCTTCTTCTTCTTCTACTGGCTCAACAGGAGCTGCCGCGGATCCTTTCCTACGCTATCTTTCCCGTCCCATCGGCCCTTTGGCCTACCGCGTGGGCACTGGCCATCCGGCACATTTCTGTAGACCCTACTGGTCACTCTATTTTCATTCATCCTCCTCACGTGGTCCAACCATTGTAGCCTCTATATCCTGATGTGAAAGGAGATACTAATGTCTTGGTAGATCTGGAGCAGTTTACTATTTTTCCTTCGTCGCCATTGACCATTCTCACACACAGTCCCCAGAATTCTCCTAAGGACTACTCGTTCAAACCTATCAAATAGGTTGACATTTTTCTTCTTTAGGGTCCAGGTCTCTCCTCCATATGTGCCTAATGGTCTTATCTTGTAGAGCATAAACTTGGTTGAACGGCTGAGAAGTTAGTTTGCTTCAGATTAGCCTTGAAATGGAGAAATAGTCTCTATTCCCGGCAATTATCCTCTTTCTAACCTCTTCTTCCTCTTCCAGGTTAACATTAATAGTAGGGCCGAGGCATTGGAAGCTTGTCACTATTTCAAAACTGGCTCAGCCTCCGGTCTAGCCTTTTGTTCAGAACTAAGACCTTGGTCTTCTCCTCGTTCACGTGCAGGCCAATCTTCTTTGCTTCAGCATCCATTGCTTCGAACGCCGTCTTTATGCTCTGCAGGGATCTACCAATAATTACAATATCATCCGCATATGCCAGAACTTGGGTCATCTTTGTAAATATTGTACCCTCCTGCTCTAGTCCCGCTCTATTGATGATTGCTTGTAGAGCAATGTTAAACAGGAGAGGAGCTATAGGATCCCCTTCTCTTAGACCACTTGTAACTCCGAAAGGCTCCGACAGTCCTAAACATTTTACTTGGTAGATAGTCTTCTCCATATTGCATTTTACTAGACGAATTAATTTACTTGGCAACTCCAGTTCATGCATGGCTTCTATGAGCTAATTCCTAACTATCGTATCTTAGGCTGCCCTAAAATCAATGAAAAACATCCAGGTTGTCTGCTGGAACTCTTTCATCTTCTCACAAATTGGCCTTACCGTGAAGATTTGATCAATAGTGGACCTGTTGGGCCGGAAACCACCTTGATATATTTATTCATACCTGTCAATTAAAATTAGACAACCAGTGAATTCGTTGTAGGAAAGTAAATGGCTTGAGAGGCATGGAGGGGAGGGAGAGCAGAACCCAGCGGCACCTCCAGTCTTTGTTTTTATTTTATTTTAGTCTAGGAGCTCTCTCATCCAGCTCCTTTTTGGCCTTCTCTGTGTGCTGTCGGGAATATGTGTTGTGTTCATGTCGTTTATAAGTGTATCAGGAGGTCTATGTAATTTTTCGTGGAATGGTTAGTAGTAGGTTTGTATTTGTTCTTTAACTGTTGGTATGCGTGTAGGTCAGTATGTAAAGTTGTGTTGCTTACGTGCATTGAGCTTTTGTGATTGTCCTAAATGTCTTTGCCAGGAAAATTTGGAGTTTGTTAATATGTGTCTTTTTAGCTGTGAGAAGCGTATATCCAAATAGGTTTCACTAAGTAAGTATAAGTGTTAATTTTTTGTTTAAGTTGTAGAGTTGAACGTTTTGAGATGAATGAATATAAAAGTCTTAGTCTTTGATGTCATTCTTCAGTACAGTGTCTGTTTCACGGCGTGTGTGTGAACGTAATATGTTGTGATTTGCCGTAATTTATATGAACTTTCCAGATATATCCAGCCAATCATGTAATTATGACAAATAATGCTGTAGAGTCTGTGAGGCATGAGTTGGATTTTTATCTCTTGTTAAAATTGCTATGTCGTCTGCGTATGTCGCTGTTAGAATGCATTTCTGCACTTAACACTATGCTATGCTTATTTTCTAGTTCATTTATCATTAGTAAAAGTTAAATTCACTTGCTAACTTTTTATACTAATAGGAAATGATAATATTGACTCAAAACGACTTTTTGTCGAATTTGGAATATATTGCCCTTAGTGACTTAAACTCCAAGCAGACGAAGACGGCGGGTGGGGTAGGAGTTCCCAACCAAGCGAAGAAATCGTTTCCTTAGTCAATCTGGCTGAATGTGCAGGAGCGTTATCATGCTGAAGAATGGCTTTGGCGTGCCTGTGAGCCCATTCTGGGCGTTTTTCGATCAATGCGTGACTCAAATTGATCATTTGTTGTCGGTAGCGCTTGGTATTGACTGTTTCGCCGGGTTTGAGAAGCTCGTAGTAGACTACTCCCTTCTGATCCCACCACACACACAGCATTGTCTTCTTCCCAAAACGATCCGGTCTTGCACTCGATGTGGATGGTTGTCCTGGCGTTACCCATGATTTTTTTCGTTTGGGATTCTGAAAATAAATCCATTTTTCATCGCCAGTTACAACTCGATGCACAAAAAAAAACCCTTTCTTTCGTGGCGTAAAAGCAGCATTTCGCACACAGTTTTTCGTTTTTCTATCTGTCGTTCGTCCAATTCATGTGGAACCCATTTTCCAACCTTTTGAATCTTCCCAAAAGTAAGTGCTTAAAATTAGACATTTTTAACACCAAAGTGGTTTTCTTTACGTATATGATTGGTTGGAGCCAGTGTCTAGGCAAAATTCAATCATAGCTAGGCAATAATCAATCAAAATAATAATCAAAATTTAATCATATCTATTTGACTACTAATTTCCTGGAATGAATCACCTAATTTAATAATGATTAAAATGATTAAGTAATTTCTTATAAACTAATGATTAGTTGACAGAAAGATTTAGTGATTATTAAATTAGGTGATTCCTTCAAGGAAATTAGTTGTCAAATAGCTATGATTAAATTTTGATTAATTCTTAGTTAGGATTAAATTATGCCCAACACTGGTTGGGGCCATATACTCCAAATATAAGTCGTACTTAAAATATTAGTTACATTTGTTTCTTAATTCTCTCATATAATTAATTTGTACAGATTAGGAATGAATGAATGAATGTTTTAAACTAATAATAAAATAAAAAAACTTCCCATTAAATAACTCTGATTTAATTAATTGAATATGTTATAAAAATTAACGTACTATATAATTTCATTACAAATGTCATCAAGCTTAGATCATTCCTTTTGAATAAATAATGACATAATACCCAAGATGATAACTAACCAAAACAAGATGTAATTTTTAATTTTTATTTTAGTTTCGATTTTTTTGTTTAATTTAATTTGTTTATTTATACATAATAAAGCCATCTAATTAAGTAAGAAATTATGTTATATCAAAAAATATTGTATTTTATTATCTTGTAAATATGTACCTACTTATAAATTTTTATGTTTGCTGTATAACTGTAACTAGTTTGGCCAAACTCTATTGTAACAAGCGTAACGCTTATTCAATAAACTAATTTTATTTATTCAGATTATGATATATTTAAATAATTTATTGACCTTAAATTTATTAAAAGCTATAAAGTTATAAATAAAATTATTAATATCACAGTGTTGTGCAAGTTATTGGTAGCCTTTAAAATACGGCAGCTTACTCCAACATCCCATCACAGCCGGCACTCAGCTTGAATAAATAGTTGCTTAAGATGGGTCTGTAGAAGATGGATCTCTTATATTTGGGACAGGTAGCTGTCCTATCTAAAGCGTCGTCCACACAATGTTTGAGCCCTGATGAAGCTTTTAATGTAAGCCGAAACGTTGGCACAATAAATTTCATTGTAATTTATTGTCAAAAAATCCCAGCTTCCGAATTCCATTTTTGTTTGTACAGTCAACTACATTACATAACTATAAATTTAAATTATTTTACGGTATTCTCCTCGGTCCCATTCTTCAGACCGTGTATACCATACAGCTGATATCCCAACTCATCCTAATACTATCCTCACAACCTATGCTGATGACACAAGTATGTTATCAGTGAATGATGATCCATTTGCTGCATCCCTGGCTCTGCAGTCACATATCACTTCCCTTGAAGAATGGTTTTATAACTTGAGAGTTAAGATTTATCTCAGAAATAACCTTTACCCTGAGTTTAAAACCTACCTCATTCTGTCCTCTTGTATCCTTTAATGGAATATCATTAAATAATGTGGAACAGATACAATAAATTTAATTCCATCTGGACAAGAGACTTACCTGGAACCCTCATACAAGATTGAAAAGAGAAAAGCTGCGCGTCGATTTCGACTACTACAACACTTACTTGACAAACCTTCAAATCTTCCCATTCACTGTAAGAAACTCATCTATATGACGATTATCAAACCTATTTGGACTTACAGGATAGAGTTGTGAGGATCCACTAAATTATCAAATCCTTCCCGCATCCGATCATTCCAATCCAAAATCTTTCGAAAAATCCTAGATGCTCACAAATGAATTGATCCACAATGACATAGAGTATTATCCCATATGTTGCTGATTTGGGACGAACCAGATACCTTTCCTTTCATAATAAACTGCTCACCCAAATCCACTTGTTACACAGCTTGCTTCCAATTCCATTTCTGGCAATTCTCCGAGGATTCTGAAAAGAAGATGGCCTCTAGATCTTCTTCTTTTGTAAATATTTCATAAGAGTATTACCAATGGGTAATTTCTCTACAAGTTTTCAGCATGTCATTATTTTTCATTGTAAACCGCTTATTTACTTGATGTATTTGTAATATTGTTGTAAATGTTGATTAATAAAAGAATAAAAAAATATATTAAGAAATGTTTATATTTTAATAATTAGATGAAATGCTCGTTAAAGACACTAAATGCTGCTAAAATTATTATTTTGTTTTTGTAGTCGGTTATATAGATATAAAGCCTATAAAGACAGGGTGAGTACGATAAAAGCTGTAATATCTCCTTAGTGTTCAAATATTGAAAAAAAAAACAATTGAGTGTTGTTTATTTCGTTTAACGTCACTTTATGCTGCTATGGCTAATCGGACGATGCTACGGTGGGAGTCCTAAATTTTGAGGGCCCATTTTATTTATTGGGATTATTTTTTTCTGTTTGGCAATACACCTGCGAAGATGGCAACTATCCAGGTATAAAGGAAAGAATACAATTTTGCCGCTGGGAGGGAAGGAATTTTTAACGTCCACAACCGCACTACTGGGCAGCTGAAAACCCACATATGGTTCAAGAAGCATCTTTCCAGCATCGTTTTACAGTGAATGTGTGGGCTTTGGGCCACAACGAGTACCTGACATCGCACAGGCTCGGGAACCACCCCATGGTGTTTTAGTCCCTTCCGAAGGACGGCATAGCTAGGATTTTTTTACTCCCTTTAAAAAATCCTAAGGTCATCTGGCGGCGCCGGGCTGTGTTCTTTTATTTTAAAAACCCGCGATCTTATTTGGGTTTAGTAGGTTGCTATGCTAAGCCACTACACTTCCCCACAGGTGACTCCGATCCCCATCAATTGAGTGATACTAGATTTCAAAAACTAACGGCAAAATTGAAGTCTATGTTCATTATCATTAATAACGGCAAAATTGAAACCTTACATTAAAAATCTAATAAAAATAAATCCTAAATAATAATAAATAAATAAATGTAATAACATAAGATCATTTGATCTAGTGTCGTTTTATTGACAGCTTTCCTTTATTTTCAATTAAACAATAATTTTTTTTTTTTGCTTTTTATTCCAATGAAGAGTTTATCATGTGTAAAATGCACATTTCCATTAAGGGATTGTCATAATGTTTTATTTACACGAGTAACTGATTTGTATACCAAATGAAACTACCATTTTTTTTTTCCGTTTTAAAAGTAAATTTTTCCATGAAATTTAATCAGAATCATCACTTATAAAATATCATTCGAAAGCTGATTAAATTTGCAAGTTTTTATGAGGTTTGACGTTTTTGTGGTTTTTTTTTTTTTTCAAAAAACGGTGAGCGTTGAAGTAATATAAGACATTGTAACTTCCCTAAATAAGGTGAAGATCAAGCTGTTCTTTAGGTCACAAGTTTGTAAAATTCAAGGTTACATATACTCTTCTCTTATAGAAAATTTAATGTTAAATCTGAAAATGTGGTCAAAGTTTGACAAATATTTAAACAAAATGGATATATTACAGCTTTTATGGTAAAAAACGAGGATTCCTCAAAGAAGTCTTTGATTTATCGTATATCTGCAACGGATTGGAATAGAAAGGTGAGTGAGTGAGTGAGTGTGCGGCATTTTTCTACGTTTTCAATTTAGTATCACTCAATTTTTTTTTTTACACTAAGAGGCACTCACCTTGTATATTAGGGATATAATAAATCCTTTTTATGACTATACAAATGTTCGAATATAACTTATGTTATAAAATTATGTTAACAGGATTTGGATTATTTCAATAATCCAGAGGATCGCAGCAGATCCACCAGTTCCTAATTCGATTTCGATCGCGACTCACTCAAGATCAGATTCGCCTTATATATCTCACAGCGGTGACAAGTTTTCCATATTGGTCCCGAGGCAGGCTGTGCCTGATGTCTACGTGGATCCTTCCTACGGCCAAGACGACGAAGGAAAGCTAACACAAAGTTGCTCCAACTACACTTATGGCGGTGTATTATCCAAGATGGCGTTCGCAAAGGCTGCCGGCTTTAATTTGCCTGAGGTTATCGATTCCAAGCACAACGTCCATCTCTACAACGAAATAAACAGACCTAAAATCAGTCCGTTCTGTGAAAACAGCTACGAAATGTTACGTAATTCGGTTGAAAACGTTCAGAAGGCAGAAATTAAACTAAAAGATTCGGATGACAATGCCAGGCAGAAGCATTCCCCCAAAAGGATAGTTGGTAAATTCGAAAAGTTACCGGAATTCGAAGATGAGGAACAGTACAACATCGAAAACAATCTTGCCGATAAGGAAGACTCGAAAACACTAATAGCTGATTTGGTAAGTCAAAAGAAAAAGAATAAGGGATTTAAGAAAGTTAATTTGTATCTCCGTGGTCGTTAGGTTATTACGGCGTGGCTAAAATAAATAAACGAACATCGTAACAGAATCGATTTTTATTTATTTAGTTTATTATGTAAAAGGAAGCTGAGTGGGTAAGGAAGTGGACACCAAGTCCCGGACATACCACGTTCCTATGTAACTTTGTGATTATCAAATATTTGTTTTGTTGTTTTGTTAAATAGAATAACTATGATTATTAGTAAACTTTATTTATTAAAACGATTATACAGGGTGTCCTGAATTTAAATGGCAAAACTTCAGGAACTTATAGGGGACCGAAAAACTAAGACAAAAAGTCCTTTAGAGATTTGCTCGTTTTTGCTTAGTTTTAGAGAAAATCGCAAAAAAAAAAAAAAAAAAAAAAAAAAAAAGAAACAAAACAAGTTTTAATTTTTATATTTATGTTATGTTCTTTTTAATGTAAATATTGCTCAATGTTGCAAAATGTTGTCCTCTCGCACCAATGCAAGCATTACATCTAGCACTAACTTGATAAATTGCAGCTAAACATTGTTCTGATGATATTTGGTGCACTGCATCTATGATTCGGTCTCTTAATTGCTCTCTTGAGTTGATTGACATCGAATAAACTTTCTGCTTCAAGGTTCCCCATACGAAGAAATCCATGGGTGTCATATCAGGTGATCTGGGTGGCCAAGGTACTACTCCTCCACGTCCAATCCATCGTTGTGGATAATTTATATCCAGCCAAGCTCGAGCAACTCTGCTATAATGAGCTGGACATCCATCGAGTTGGAACCACATTTCAATCCGCTGCTGTAAGGGAATGTCATCTAAATAATTAGAAAAGTCGTTCTCCAAAAAATGTGTAAATGTGATACCAATAAATCTTCCAGGGAAAAAATATGGGCCCACCAGTAATCCGTTCCAAATTCCAAGCCAAACGTTAATAGCAAATACATGCTGAAACCTATTCTCTCTAATAGCTCTAGGATTTTCAAGAGCCCATACATGATAATTTCTTTGATTAACAATTCCTCCTCTTGTATAGGTAGCTCCATTGTCCATATAATTTTTAATGGAAATAAATTATCATCGCGAATTTTGTCAAGAAAATTTCTTGACATAATCTTGAGATAATAAATTCTGAACTTTTTGAAGATGGTATGGGTAGCGATTTTAAAGTTCGCCATATTGCTTGCCGCGATATTGCTAATGCAGCAGATGCTTTTCGGATGCTAGTCTCAGGATTGTTATCGAAGTGGCGTTGGACACAATTTCTTCTCCGATAATCTGCTCTTATTGCTGCCTGGAATTGGTCGCCTTCATTACGTATTAAGAATGACCCAGTCTCTCGTAGTCTATTAAAAGTTAACGAAAAGACTCGTCGATTAGGCAGCACTCTTCTATTTGGAAATCGGCGCGCATAATCCCGCACCGCTTCTAAAGCATTACTGTTACAGAAACCATACACAAAAATCATATCAGCGTATTCAACATTAGAATATGTATGCGGCATTGTGGCTGATGCTATTCACACATAAATATCTGAGTAACTGACTGAAGACTGATGTAGGAGTTATAATCCTATAAGGAAGCCAAAATGAAAACAAATAAAAGAATGTAAAAGATAACATTAAGTGTTTACATATCTCACTGCCTAGCCTGACGAACTTTGAAAGGTAATAATGGCTACCTGTAACATTTTTTTTTTTTTTTTTTTTTTTTTGCGATTTTCTCTAAAACTAAGCAAAAACGAGCAAACCTCTAAAAGACTTTTTGTCTTAGTTTTTCGGTCCCATATAAGTTCCTGAAGTTTTGTCATTTAAATTCGGGACACCCTGTAATAATAAGGTCAGCACACAATTTACCATTTATCTACTTATTCCAGACTATTACAAAATATTGGGTACTTATCAATATGGGTCTTCAGTCGGCATGTTGAGTCTTGTCATCATCAGAGCTTCCCTTCTGCCCCCCCCCCCCCCAGGCTACACCATCCAAGAGGCCATCACAGAGTACTTCCAACCGTCCTATCAACTCGGTCTCCAAAGACTCCTTCGCGAACCCTCCTTCGATCAAACTCTTCTGTTCCCAGGGGCATCAATATATACGCACTTATCCTTTCCCTTTACTTTTTAGGTTTTCATTTCTTTGTCTCTAGTAAACTTTTGTAGACGAAATATTTTCAGGTACCCCGCGACATCATTCCGAAGTTTTGGCCTAGTTTTGCCTCGCCCAGATCACCTTTGAAAGATTTTATAGCTAGAAACTCATATTCCAGACTTCAAAGGAGTGCCGGCCCACTTTCTTCTCAACGCCTTATTATTATGTATTAATAAACATTGTTTTGCGTACCTATAATAAATTGCACCCTATACCGCTGCATAGTGTGTCACAATTTGTAGAGTCTGGAACAACGGGACATCTTTGGCCAACTCTCCCCTCTTACTCCAGTCCATATCCCGCCTCCTTAACGCCTCCTCAACGCCTCTTTAACACTCTTCTCCCAAGAAATGCGTGGTATTCCTCTTGACCTTCTTCCTTCCCCGCGAGTTTCGTACATCTTCCTGGCAGTTCTTTCCAGGTCCATCCAAAGGTGGTGACCGAACCACCTTAGCTTGCGCTCCTCTAGGATGGTCTCGGCCAGCAATCAATAAATTATGTAAGTTATGGAAACTCATCCGCGTTGGAGCGCGGGATCCACTGCACGGGGGCCTTTCTCGACGTGGATTAGGTCTTCGACCGAGTCTGGCACCCAGGACTGCTTGACAAGCTCCTTAAATTCCTTCCTTCTACATACTTCCTAATTATCCGCTCTATCTGAGTGATAGAACTTTCAAAGTAAACCATAAAATTTCCTATTCTTCCTTCTTTACCCAATCTTCCGGTAATCCTCAGGGTAGTATCTTAGAGCCTATCCTCTATACGCCGTATACACCTGACATCCCTACTCATCCTCATGACACATGTGTGTTACCAGTAACCAGCGATCCCTTCATTGCCTCCCAAACACTCCAATCCCATATTTCCCAAGGAAAAATGAAATTGAAGAAGAGATAAAGGCTAGGTTAAAAACTGGTAATGCTTGTTATTTCTCGGTCACAAAATTACTTAGTTCACGCTTACTCTCCAAAAATTTAAAAATTAGGATATACAAAACTATTATACTACCAACAGTTCTCTACGGGTGCGAAACAAGGCCGCTGACGTTAAGGGAGGAACGACGCCTTAAGGTTTTCGAATATAAAGTGCTGCGTAGAATATTTGGCCCAAAAAAGGATGAAGAAACAGAAGAATTTAGAAGGTATCACAATGCGGAATTGCGCGAGTTATATCTGTTAAATAGGGTTCAAGTTATAGCAGCGCGACGCTTAAAATGGACATGTAAAATCGTTGGGTTTAATAATGTTCGAATTCCGAAAAAAGTAATCAGTTTTGAGCCGTCGGGTAAACGGCCGAGGGGTATACCGGATGGGGTCAGGGTCGGCCTGGGGGATATGGGTTTTGGAGGAGTGGGTTGGTGGGTTGGTGTGCGGTCAAAGGTTGGTGGTGCCAGCATCGAACCTTCGGGTGCGCTAAGCCTTTATTTATTTTACACACATATTTAATTAAACCCATTTAGACTTACGCAAGCCAAATTTACGAGCCCGCTAAAAGATACCTATACGGAAAATACAAAAATTTCAATAAAAAATTAAATGGATTCAGACTAGTACAAAATATAGTAACAACAGAAATCCCTAATGTAGCACTGTAGAAACTAAAGAGGAGATGGATGAGAGATTTCCTACAGTAATAGTTTAAATTAGCAGAAGGTGAGGAGTATGTATGTACTGGGCTCTGTCAGTCTCATGTCAACCCATCCCATGATTATTGTGTAAGTATATTGATTTTGCTGATTGTAATATTTTACTACATACAAGTGAAAATAAAAGTTTTAAAGATAAAAAAAAAAATCTACTTAATGGCATAAAATGAATTATTTAATAATCATTGGTAAGTATATTTTATTTATTAGAATTATTTTTGCGGGGAATGATTTAAAATTAAGAAGTACGTACCTACGGTATTATTTAATATTTTTTATAATTATTGTTGACAAACAATCTATCACTAGCCTACTGATTTTTTATATTTATTTTCTATACATCAGACTCATATTACACCAGAAGAAAGAATAGTAATATGGAGGCAAGGAAAGAAAGAAAACGACCCTTTTGTAGGCTGCGAATAACGAAAAGAGGGGCAAAGAATGCGGAAAAACAATGAACCAGGGGCGTGTGGTCATGAATGGAGATGAATGGAAAACTCTACGCTGAGAGGTATCGACGCTCTGGTGAAATAAGGAAGGGAACGAATAACTTTATTTATTTAACCCGTAGCAGGCGATGTATCCTCGAGGATTCTTATATTTAATGACTTTTGCTCAATAAATGACGCATTGTCCTACTCATTATCGTCTAATATCCTTTATTCAACCTTGAATTTCATGATACATGTGTGGGGGTTAGTGTGGCTGTAGCCATTCAAAGGAAAAAAAAATGTATTAAAAAATTACCGGCCTGCCCATTAATGGGTTAATATTATTTTCATAATGATAAAAGTATGGTTGACTGGATGATGAATTGAGAAGAAGATAACCAGGGATGCAGTCCAAGTATCACCACGTTTAAGAAGGAATTCTTTAATACGTGCCAACGTTTCGACCAGCAGGTCTTCTTCAGGGCCACCGAACCACACTTGTGAGGGAAAGGATGAGGACTCCTGGGAAAAGGATTTTTCTCTTGATGATGACCCGTTCTGGATAACTTTTGAAGCCTGGCGCTGCAGCGGATCCTTGGAGAAGTCACTCTAGATTCTTGTTCTTGGCCCAGAAGATTACGATCCATATGATAAAAGTACAGTTGACTGGATGATGAATTGAGAAGAAGATAATCAGGGATGCAGTCAAAGTAATACCACGTTTAAGAAGGAATTCTTTAATACGATGAGTCATCGTCCTTCTCCTCACAAGTGTGGCTCGGTGGCCCTGAAGAAGACCTACAACGCAGGTCGAAACGTTGGCACGTATTAAAGAATTCCATCTTAGACGTGGTGTTACTTTGACTGCATCCCTGATTATATTCCTCTCAATGATATCATTTTCGTAGCAATCGGCACTTATTTTTTACTTTTAAAGAAAAATATCTAATAGAATGTCTCTGTTATTTAACATATATATTATAATTTCTAAAAAACAGTTTACATCCTACTCTTTTGATTTCCAAACAAAATTTTCTCTTTCTTTAGATAAAATATGTTGTTTATATTTTTAAGGGAATTATGTTGTAATAAACAAATACGTAGCTATACAAAGATGTAGCTCAGTGGGTGAAAAACTGAACTCCCGAGTTCAAGAAAGCAGCTAAATTTAATTTCCTTTTTTTTAGACGTGGGTCGATTTCGAGCTTCGAAGAACCTACTAGGTGCACACCCCGACTGTATAAAGGGGGTGCTTTTAATTGAGGGTAAAACTTGGTGGTTAAGTGTGATTGCTGACCACATCTCCTCCTTTCACAACCGTTGGCCTAGTAAGCAGTACATCCTTAACTAAGTACTGAGCCCAAGATCCTTCATGAGTTGTTAGTGCTACAGGTTTTTTTTTTTTTTTTTTTTTTTTTTTTTTTTTTTTTTTTGGTCTTGTGATATGATACTAGAAGCCTTTGTAATATCGATGTGAAGGCAAAATGTGACAATTCCGCTTGGCGCAAAATTAAATATATTGCAAAATTTTGAATCTAATGAGAAGACGACACAACAAAGATTTTAAGGAACTTCGAAAACATTTCGTATAAACGTAACTTCTCGCATTAACACAGGTAATGTGATCGATAAAAACCACTAATAAAATCAATCTTAATGAACGAAATTGAAAATAAATGTTTTAGTTTAAAATTTGAAGCCTAATTTTTGATTTATTACATTCAATTTTCGCGTTAAGGGAATAGCAAAACTGTCATTATAACTATAGATAAGAAAGGTTGGTCTAAATAAATGAAAGCCAAGTGTAATTCCTCGCAACCGCATCATCAAGATATGAAAATTTTGCAATTAGTGAAAGGCCAGTAACAAAGAGTTTAAGGCTTATGGTTAAAAATTTAACTAGGAAACCATCGAGGACTTTTTTTTTTTTTTTTTTTTTT
Organism: Euschistus heros; assembly: GCA_003667255.2. Classification (NCBI taxonomy): domain Eukaryota; kingdom Metazoa; phylum Arthropoda; class Insecta; order Hemiptera; family Pentatomidae; genus Euschistus; species Euschistus heros. Next base: position 593,770 of record RCWM02000556.1, read on the forward strand.
TTTTTTTTTTGAGACCGACAGTTGGTGATCAATAACTGATTCCATGCGTTAAATAAATAAAGTAAAATAATAAAATCATAATTTAGGAAATAATTCTGTAAATACCAAATATAATTTTTTTGTCTACAACACCTTAAATAAGTATCTAATTAGGATTTGGCTATGTACTAAAGATAATTGTTTTACAAATTTTATTAAAATGTGTTTAAATTATTTCTTGGAATCGGAAAATTTACTAAAACCTTTCACTTAACCCTTTCTTGAGGTATTGATATTTTCATTATCATGTCGACCTCGTTTAGGCAGGGGTCTTAGAGCACATGAAACTGAACTTCGTGGGTTCGAATCCCACCTGGACGAATTAAAATGTATATCGATCGAGGAGGACCCACGGAATGAAGTTGGATCTTCCTACTCCTGCTAGAATAGGTTCATAACTAAAATATAATTCGTCATACTTGTCCTAGGTGGAGTAAATAGAAATCTTGGAATACAAGACCTGCAAGTATCATTCAAAATCAGACTAATTGACAAGGTCTTTTGAATGAGGCTCCAAAAAACTAAAATAAAATAAACAAAAGGAAAATAAATAAATAAACTAAGGTTCTGAATATTAATATCTATTTGAGAAAACCTAAACTATACACCTCGTGTAATATATTTACTATAAAGACAACAAATATTAACTATTTACAAACAATGAATTAAATAACAAATAATTATTGAACCTTTTAAATCAAAACTAAGAATAACGTATTAATAAAAATTATGACAATTATACCCAATTAAATTACTGAAGAAAACCAAAATATAAAAAAATAAAATAAAAATATATGATATTATTGGTGAAGAGCTTAGCTGAGGGTGTATGACTGGTACAGCCGCAACGAGATGATGATGATCTAGATCATGGGTTCCCAAACATTTTTGTACCAAGCCCACTTTGTTAAAATGAAAGCTTCTCGTGCCCCCCCCCCCCCCATAACAATAAATTGTATGGGCCTAGGAACAAAACAAAAACAAATAAGTGTTACATTGAAAACAAAACATTTATTTATACTGCGATAAGATACAGCAATATCAGTTTTCATAAAATACAAAAATTATTAATAAAAGAATAATGGATTAGGTCGGTTAGTGAGATGGATGGGCTTGCATTTTCTTTACTGGTATGCCTATTCGTGGCTAAGTTTTAGTAAGTGCACAACACAAGTCACTAGCAACATCAAGTTTATTCCGATACTTTGTTTTGATTGCCACAATTGTTGAAAATGCTTTTTCCCACAAATAGGTGCTTGAAAAAGGCAAATATAAACGAAGAGAGTAGCTCGTCTTTCATTCTTTCGTTTTCAATATACCGAACATAAACAATTAACTGAGAACATTGTGCTGTGTCTTTTAAAATTCAGAATTTTAGAAAGACTACCAACATGTAATTTAATTATATTAAAAGGCATAACTCCCCATTTGATTTTATTCATTTATACTACATGTTTCAGAGCTTGCCTGTTGCTCCATCTTCAGGTTCTACAATCATTATGTTATTTTACAATTCTTTATATATTATTACATCACTTTACAATTTTTGGTTTTTTACCTAACACTGTGATATTCTCACTTGGTCATCTCTTCTACTCTGACACCACTGGGCAATGTTCAATTATTGTTTTGTTTATTTATTGTCAACATTCTGGCCTAATTAATATGGTTCCTAATTTACCATTCCATTTCCATTCTATTAGTTGTATTGTCACTATTATTCACATTTTTATTACTTTTATTTATTAATGATTTCATTCTTATGTAGACTATTTATATTTTCAATCTATCTATTAATGTAGCATAGCTTATACCAATTTTATGTGTATCTGTTTTGTAGTTTAGTTTAGATGGAGCAACTGACAAGCTCTGAAACATGTAGTATAAATGAATAAAAGCAAATGGGGAGTTATAGCTTTTTAATATAATAACTGATATTAAACTCCTTAAATGAAACATTTAATGCAATTTAATGTTCAACTTATCTCGCGCCCCCCCTGACATGTCCTCACGCCCCCCAATTTGGGAACCAATGATCTAGATGGTCTCGGTGAGTGAGGAACGTTCAAAAGATGTCTAAGATGTCATGAACGCTGCACGTCTTCGAAAGAGGTCGAAGAGCTAGTGGGCCCACGTCTACAATAAAACGATCAATGATGAAAACACAACGTCCTAACAATGACGCTAACTATCCGCCATCTTGTATTGCACTCCAACAACTAATTATCAAGTTGGGCTAACTATCATATGGTCGTTGCTAGGTAACGGCAGCCAAAGCCTACAGCCGCAGTAGCGGCCTCCTATATCCCTCATCTTACCAATAATATATTTAGCCTATTAATTCAAATTGAATCGGATTGAAAATCACTGCAATCACTACACATAAAATAAAAAAATACTGTTATTCTAATGGCGTTAACAATATTTCTTGAACTGAAACTGTTAAGTGAGTTTCTAAAGCTTTTGCAAGCACTATCTTGCTAACCATAGTAAGTAATTAAAATCTAATTTCTTTATTCTCCAGCAGCAAATACATAACTGAAATGTTGTTATGTAATTAGCTGTTTGATCTTTGATGGAAATTCTTTTAAATTCTTTATTAAGACTTGTCTTACGAAATTGGCTGTCGTGCTAAATATGAAATAATATCTGGTTTTTTTTATTCGATATCTAATATTAGTAGTGAAAATAATCGATGTATAATAATAATAATAATAATTAAGATTTCTATCCTGCTTTATTATGCCAGTAATAATATCATTTAATGAATGGACTTATATCTTAAACAAAGGTGCAATCCTTCAAAAATGGAAGAATATCATTGAAAAAAATTAGAGGATGCACAAATAGTAGTCCTACTTGACACATCAAGAAAAACACAGAATATATAAACTTTTGGTTGATACCAAAACCCCCAAACGTTTACATCACCACTTAGTGTGTTTCAATAAAATAATACTAATAATAATATAAAAATATTAAGTAATAATTTTAGAACTACTTGGTTAAGAAAACAAAATTATATTAAGCTACAGCAAGTATCGTTCGACTTGCCAACATTAGCTGAATCAATACTTATGGTACTAATCGATTTTGCTTTCTTGTTTATAGTTACTGATACTCTTATCTTGGTTTGATAGAATCAAGAATCGATTTTGAAAATCAGCACATCCCTGATATCTACAATATAAATCAGTTACTACAAATTATAATAATATCATATATAATTTGTAATACTCACTCATCAAGAAGAGCTATTGTGAAGTGTGCCATAGCAGCGAAGGAGAGGTGCCCCATCCTGACAAGAAGATGAAATTCTGAATTCGGAAGTGTTTTGTTTTTTGAAAAGTCAAAAGTGAGCGCTCCGGTGGTGAGGAGCGGCGTTTGCCAGTACTTGAGGAGGCGGCTGACAGAGGCTGTAAAATAAAAAAGTAATTAATTAAATAATTTGTAACTTAAAGCATAATATCAAATAAAATAAAATGATATTTTTCTATAGAATTTACGGGCAATATTAGTTTCACAGTTTGAGGCCTTGCGTGCAGAGTTCACTGTAACATATCTTTATCATGCCATCAACTTTTTCAATATCTCGTAATAAAAACATTTATATAGTTGCTTTAATTTTAAAAAAATTAATTTTTTTTAAATATCATTTTATTGTAATTTACTACTGTAAAAATATATACATCAAGTAAAAGTATTGATAACTATTACAATAACATGTTAAAACTTGAAAACAACTCATTAGTAGCAATTCAATAAAAATTTCTACACTAGAAGATTTCTAGGCCATCTTCTTTTCAGAAGGCTCGGAGAATTATCGGGAATGGAATGGGAAGCAAGTTGAGAAACTAGTGAATTTGTGTGGTTATGGAGCTTAATAGGAAAGGATAGGTATCTGGTGTCGGCTAACTCAGGAACGTATGTAACATTAAGATCTTTATGGATAAGTTTATTGGTGACAAAGAAAGGAGCATTTAGGATTGAATACAAGGTGAATTGGATGGTTTTATAATAAGTCTTTTGTAATTTATTGGAAGGTTTGAACGTTTGTCTAGTAAATGTTGAAGTAGTCTTTAACGACGAGCAGTTTCTTTTAAGACGCTTGTCAAAGTGGAGTCCTAGGAAGCGGATCTGTTCAAATAATTTTAAAATATACGAAATTCTTAAACCGAGTATTCTTTTGTAACCTAGAGTCCTTCTACACAGCCAGTTGTAGTTTTCAATTCATTTATTTATTTATTTTATTCCAAATTTTAAAAAAAATATATACTATTTTTTTGCTTTGTACGTCTTAGAAGCTGATAGATAAAACTTAATTTAATAAATGAATCATTAAATGTTAAATCATCATAAACTTGAATTATAGATATTTATTAAATCAAATTTATTTGACACCAAAAACACCTAATTTTTAAATATTATATATATATATATATATATATATATATATATATATATATATATATATATATATATATATATATATATATATATATATATATATATATATATATATATATATATATATCAAAATTATATTTTGTCGACCCTTAGAAACTATATAATTAACTGTTTAACAATAATCGGGTTTTTGGTCCTTTATATTTAACAATAAAATATTAATTATCCATATACATATTTTATTTCTTCCTTCTCCTCTTTCCTTTCCTTTTGACGTTTCGACCCCTTATTTAATGGGGTCCTCATCAGAACTGGAAAAACAATACCATTCTTAAACATCTTTCCCGACATTGGCACACCTCTATTCATTAATAATACAAACTTTGACAAATACACACCAAAAAATTGGGTACCCCCGAAACTCCAGGCCAGTATGCCCACCGACTCCTGCAGCAAGTGCTTGCCAGCTCAGACACCAGGGTACTGAGCTGCTTTTTTGTAACTAAAATTTAAAATCTATAACTAAAGAAAAACAATATATAAACATTCACACACACACCCATACGGCAATACACACAAATCTATAGGGGATATTTCCCTTCGTTAAAATACAATAAAACCATTATGCTAAAACAATACCCAATTAAATATTTAAAACAATTTAAAACTTTTTAAAACAATAATAAATATTTAAAATAAATTAAATAAATCAAATATTTAAAACAATTTTAAACTTATAATATAACAATTAATATAACCTAAAAAAACATTTTTACAATTTTATATCCATCATTTTACAAACATAAACCAGACCCTCCAATAACCTAAAAACAACAACAGTATTTTGACACTTTTTATATTTTAAAACATTATTTTCAACTAAAAATTTTGATAATTCAAATAACAAATAAATAAATAAAATTTTTTAAATTTAGACACTTAAAAGTTTACAATTTTGGCAATTAGATAAAAGTAGACCAAACATGAATATTTTAGAACAGCCCATCTAATTTTTAGCTTATAACCTTTAGAATATTGTGGTAGGCCTGATTTAATTTGGAACAATCATTTCTCGTGTTGATGCTGTTAATATCTTTTTTTTATGTGCATCATTTCGAGGATGAGCCTTTTTTTGTTGATTCTTTTCCACATCTAGTATCCTCACCCTCTCAAAATCAAACACGTGATTATTTTTGATAGCGTGTATCGCTAGAGCTGTGTCCTCTTTACCACTTTCAATGCTATATTTGTGGCTATAGAGGACTTGAAAGTGGTAAAGAGGACACAGCTCTAGCGATACACGCTAAGATTAATTGTGTAAGATTAATTTATTATATAACTATATAAAACGTTAGAAAAAAAAAAAAAAAAAAAAAAACATTTTGTTTAAACGACCTTTATTCTCTCTGATACTTAGATTTCAATAAATACTTTTTATTATGTCAAAAAATAAATAGGGTTGTCATGATTCAGCTCATCAGAAATAATAAAATAAAATAAATAAAGAAAAATGAAAACTAAAGAAAGAAACAACAAAGTGTCGAAATTGGCCAACTGGTCAGTCCCACTTCTCCGCGAAAGCATGTTTTTTATACCCTTTTGTCTATAACTCCAAAACTATTTGTCCGATTCAAAATTACTTTTTTTCATCTTAAAGCTGATTAAATTTACTATTAGACTACAGCATATGAAGCTTTAATCGAGTTCCTTAAACTAAACATGCCAGAGCGAAAAATATCCCATACTTTTGTGAAATCTAAGGTTTTTTGACACAATTTTCTCCGTAACTCCGCGATTATTTGTCCGATCCAAAATTGCATTTTTTCATATTTTAATTTATACTAAACACCTTCCATAGCATGCTAAATGTTTATGTTTTGATAAAATATGACAATTGTGACATGTTCAGTAACCTGTGTAAGGGAGATTCAATTTATTTATTTTATTTTTTTATTTATTGGTTGGCTCTACAGCGCTAGATGGGCCTTATCCTCAGGCAGAAGAGATGACCATTGGAGTTTATCCCTAGCTTTTCTTCCCCATCCTCTTATTCCTAGATTTTTCAGGTCGCCCTCCACATTATCCTGCCACCTTATTCAAGGCTTTCCTCTTAATCTGGTCCCATCCGGTCTGTCATTCATCATCCTCTTTGGCAGCCTCCCGTCCGGCATCCGCTGGACATGTCCCAACCACCTCAACCTTCCTTCTTTGATGACCGCCACTGTATTCGGTTCCCCGAATAGCTCTTCCAATTCTTTGTTCCTCCTTATTCTGCAATTTCCATAGTCGTTTACTTGACCAAAAATTCTTCTGAAAACGTTCTTTTCCCAAACTTGAAGTATTGTCTCGTTCCCTTTTGTAAGTGTCCAGCACTCACTTCCATACACTACCACAGGACTTAAGACTGTTTTATACATGATAACTTTTGCAGCTAGTGATAATGCTCGAAACTTCAGTATTTTATTAAGAGCGTACAGGCATCTGCTACCTGCTGTAATTCTGGCTTTAATTTCAGTTTTTATTTCGTTATATTCCGTTATTAGGGAACCTGGGTACTTAAAGCTCTTGCACATTATGCTCATTAATCTGCATTTCCTCTTCTCTGGGAGGTTGGTTTCTTGCTGTAATCATAAACTCTGTCTTGCTCTGATTCAGCTTCAGTCCTCTATTCTTCGCCACTGCTTCAAACTCTTCCAGCACGAGATTTAATATAATTTACAAATATATGATCTAATAGAAAATTTAACCAGCTTTGAGCTAAAATAATGAAAGTTTAAATAAGAGAAATAGTTTCTAAGTCATAGCGAAAAATGCGCCAAAAAAAAACGTGAATTTTATAAAAATATGGGATCTTTAGCGTTCTGGCATGTGTATTTAAAGAGATCCGATTAGAACTTTAAATATATAACAGTAAATTTGACCAGCTTTTAGATTAAAAAAAAATTATTTCGGAGTTATAGTGAAAACAGTGAGTACAGTTAATGCAATAATATAAATCATTTCTCTTTCCTTCTAGCGAGGTTAATATCAGATAATTCTTTAAAAAGATAGATTTTAGAAAAACTTATTTTATTCAATAAACATTGCAATCTGCCAAACTCAAAGGCAATAAATAATATAGATGGTAATAAATCCATTCATATAATTTGTACAATGAAATTAAATAAACGATCCTGAATCGATAGAAGAAAAGTAAAAGGATAAAGATGAAGAAACTTTCTCATATTTGTACAATTCAGATGGCAAAGGCAGGTTTGACGACTTCAAAGGATACGCAAAAAAACTTTTGTTAAGCCTACTTGGTAAATACTTGCCTCAAGCTCAAATATTTAAATATGTATACCTCAAATATTGGATCAAGTTCTTGTTTTAGCATGCCAAGAACTTTTCTTACTGACTAAAGAGTATTCAAATAAAGTCTGAGAAAAAAAATTAAATAAGCTTAAGATAAAATTAATGCAAATGACTGACAATGTAATGAAGGAATAATTAAATTATAGCTAAACTAATAGTAATCTTATATTTTAATTTGATCGTTGTACAAATCTTCAGTTGAAAAAACGTTGCAGTTGTCAGATGATGAAAATTGCCGCTTATGATTTGTGTTTATCATGGTACATGCATTGTCAAATGAATTCTGGGGAACACACCCCAGACTCCAGGATTATCTCAATTTAAATTAAGGATCAAAGGAAGGAAACAAGGTACATGTTTTTCGAATATGTATATATCTACATTAGTATGTACAATAATTTTTCGGTTATAGCTAATATAGGTTTGTGATAACTAAAGTAGGTAAGGTAGTTCGTACTTGTGAGGTTGATATTACCTCCAAACAACAAATGAATACAAGAACCACAAAGTGTTGTACTGGATTTTTTTTTATTAATGAGTCCCACTACAATAATATAAATATTTATAATAACAAAATAATTATAATTAATAATTGTAATAAAAATAAACTCCCCGTCAAAAGTATTGCAACATCCATAATTCTCGAGATTTTCCTGATTTTTTCCTTGATCCATATTTGGTTTATATTCATATTAATATTATTTATTATTATGTGAGGCATTAAGGATTAGACACTTCAATGTTTTTCCCTAACGACTAACTAACGATGGAATTTTAGATTATTTTATCAAATTTCCTACAGTTGTTTATCATTCGTTTCGTTATTTAAGTATGCCAAGACTAGTGAAAGCAGTCATTCAAGCCAGAGGGGGAAATGTGTCTTATTAAATTTTTTTTTCTCTTTTATTTGTTTAATCCACACCTGTCACTTATCATGTGACAACAAGCAGATGTGATAAATTGTTGTATACAAGATAATTGTTATAGCAGAGTATGAGAGAGGACAGCACTCAGCGGTACTTACTCCTAACATGAACATGAAATTTAATCAGTTTTAACAGAGTAGATCCCTCAACCAACTGCTTTTTAGTCTCTTTTGGGTATCATCTGGCAAGCTTATGGAGGCCATACGTTGTATTAAATTATTGATATGTCCGTGAAGTTTCTCATGAAGTCTTTTATATAAAGCTTGGATGTGATCTTGTACCATGGCTATGTGTAAGTCTGTGTGTAAAGTTTTGTTATTAACATAACAGGGTGATTGTGTAATAAGTCTTAAAGTTTTTGACTGGAAACTCTGAATTTTTTGGATGTGTGTTTTTTTAGCAGTTCCCTAAATTTGTGAGGCGTACGTCCATAGAGGTTTTAATAAGTAAGTATTGTATTATCGTCATTTTCAACTTAGATCGTTTATGTAGAATTGGATATAATAGTCTCAGTCTTTTGTTAAGGCTTAGGCGTTTCTGTTTCACATATGGGCCTCATGTCATCCTTCTGTCGAACATTAGTCCTAAGTATTGAACAGTGTCAGTCTGTTTAATTGGAACATTGTTAATATAAACGTTGGGGCAGGTATCACGAAATCTCAGAAACCACCGAACGGATTGGAATGAGATTCGATATGTAGCTTCCTCTAGGGCCGTAGGTGCTCGCTAAGAAAGGAATTTAAAAAAATCGTATTCTAATTCAACTTTTTTCCCTTACAGAGGTATAGAATTCTTTGTCCTAGACCAATTAATTGTAAGGTAAGTTACATAACTATCTTTTTTTAATTCATTTACTTTGTTGGGAGAGAGAGGGCATAACGTCCTTATGTACTCCAATTAGGGTAGGAAGGACGGGTTACCAACCTATTCTAGCCTGGATGGGAAAGTCAAGATTCATTTTGTACGCTTCAGCATAATAAACAGTTCAGGAAATAATTTTTTTTTTTTTTTTTTAAATTGCTCTTCTATTAAGTTACGGAAATCCGACATACTGTTCTGTACCTCGGAGGTACAGAAATGTAATCGTAACTGGAGACGGCGAAAATCTCAGTAACCTGTTATAAGTATTTTATGGTTCTTTATTATTAAATTAATCTTTATTATCTCATAAATATTTATGCAAATATTTATGAGATAAATGTTGGAAACTATCAAGATGGTTCTAAACTAACATTAATATCATGAAACTACTTTCACCGAAAAGTTCCTCCCACCCCTTTCCTTTATATCGTCAGATATTGACTGAATAGTTTTCCTAAGTTATTCAAAGTTTATCTTTCCACTCCATATTTGAAAGCTGTGATCCCAGTTGATTTATGCACAGCGTGAATTACGATTTACTTTTCAAATCTCTCGGTTCTCGTTTCTATCGTCGCCGAAAGAAACTTTTCTCAACTCTGAATCGAAACTGGATTTATAACTCTATCCGTCTCAGTGGTCTTAACTTTTTACCTGTAGTTTTGAAAATATGGTATTAATTTTTTTTTTAAAAGTAAACATCCTTATTCAACAGCAATCCATTGTAGTTCAAGACATCCCTTGTTAATTTCAAGACCCCTGTAAATTGAAATTGATAAACCATCTGATCCTGCATTACATAATAATCCAAATAATAAAAATATGCAATATTCTCAACCGTTCTTCCGATTTTGATAACAGTTCTATTTAATGTTTATAGTTCCTGACCATGAAAAAAAGACTTAAATTTCTCTCTATATGTGATCGGTTTACTAAAAATTGAATTCAAATAAAATAATATTAAAGTTTTGGTTATTATCAATAAATATTATTCCAACAATGGAGACTGAGGTAGAATCGAACCTCATCCCACGACCTCACATTGATCGGACACATCAGACTTTTAAATAGCCGACAGGGGTCCAGGGAAGGGCGAATGGAAACTAAACCCAATCACGCAGTATCCACTACAATCACAACCACAATGCTACGATCCAATCAAGAAAAAACCGGAAAACGTTTGAAGTGCTCAACCACCAATCGAGAAAAAGAGACTTCAATATTAATTCGGGTGATGGAATCAATTAACAAAATGAGGAAAAACCTAACGAATAAGGAATAACTCAACTGGAAAACCTTTTTCTTTATTTGGAAAAATACTTTCGTCGATAAAGCTTAAGGTTTAAAAGGGCAATAGGTTATCAAAACATTTTGATAGAGGAAACAAAAATATGTTTTCCAATTATTGAAATCAAAAAAAAAAAAAAAAAAAATTAACTGACAAAATAAGTACTGAAAAAAATAAAACAAAAACAAAAAAATAACAATCAAAATATTTGTAAATGAATATACTAAAAGTAGGATTTAGAAAGAGTAAACAATTCTACCTTTAATCCCTAAAATAAAACCCACACACATTACTGGTGCCAAATATCTCCTTTTAAATGCCACATTTTACAAAATAAGAATAATGTCACAACTCAGGCTTGCTTCAGATAAAAAAATACAGATTTATTATAAAAATAATATGTAAAAAATAGACTCCGAAACCATATGAAACTTATGTAATCAAAATGAAAAAGAAAGCTTAAATCATATTCTATACAACTGCCCCAATACCTAATACTCAGGCGGATTTTTTAAATTAATAACAAAATAAAAAACGTCCCCCATAATATAGCCTCGATTTTAACAATTGAAGATGAACAAAAAATTAACGTATTACATAATTCATTACAAATGTTATTAAACTTAGAAAATTCCTTTTGAACGAATAGTGACATAACACCCAAGAGGATTAGTAACAATAATAAGATGTAATGTTTTGTTTTAATTTTAGTTTCGATTTGTAGGAATAATTTATATTGTTTACTTGTAAAAAATAAAACCACTTAATTAAGTAAGAAATCACGTTATATCAAAAAGCATTGTTAATGAAGAAATTTTGTTTTATATGTCTAAAATCAAATGGATCTATATTTTATTTCCTTGTAAATATGTACGTCACCTCCACATGTGTATTTTGCTGTATAAATGTAACTAGATTGGCCAAGCTCTATTGTAACAAGCGTAACTTATTTATTATTAAATAAATAATTTCATTCATTCATTCATTCATTCATTCAATATACTAAAAGTCAATTGATTACAATTGTAATAAATTTTACCATTTTGTGTCAAAAATGGAGAATCCAAATAAATCTCATCAAATCAAAACTTTAACCTTCGTCGTAAACCTACGACATCCTGCCCTACAGTATCCTTTAATGATATTCCTCTAATCCCTGTTGAACATATACAGGGACTCCACTTGGACAAATGTCTTACTTGGAATCCACATACAAGACTAAAATGCCAAGAAACTGCCCGTCGTTACAGAATACTTCAACATTTACTAGACAAAAGTTCAAAACTCCCGAATTATAACAAAAGACTCATTTACATGACAGTTATCAGACCTATGTGGACATACGGAGTTGAGCTTTGGGGCTCTACTAAACCTTCTAATTCTTCCCGTATTCAATCCTTACAATGCAAAATCCTTCAAAATATTTTAAATGCCCCTTACTTTGTCACGAATAAACTTATCCATAAAGATCTTAATGTTCCATATGTTGCTGATTTAGCCCAAACCAGATGCCTATCTTTCCATAGTAAGCTCCATAACCACTCAAATCCACAAACCTCTTAACTTGCTACACATTCTATTCCTGATAATCCTTCGAGGCGTCTGAAAAGATGGCTTCGAGTCCTTCTAATATAGAACTTTTATTATAATGTCACTAATCTTATCATCTAAACTTGATTTACAAGTTATTTTTATGTTTTTTAATTTTTCCATACATTTACTGGATGTATATTTACTATACAGTTGTAAATATAAATAAAGTAATAAAAAAGATTTTTTTTAAAAAGTTTGTAAATTAGGTTAGCCAGTCAACTGCAGTAAAAGATAATTTTATTTTCGCAACAAATGCTCAGCAATATTACAGTAATAAGATAAACCAGTAAAATTGTACATTATACCTAACTACCAGAACTTTTAGAAACTCTACTATTGCTCAGAAACTAAATGAAGTTAGTAAAGTAATTTCTAAATATTTACGGCCATATTTGTAGCTACAGTTTGAGATTAATGCCGCCATAAATACAAACGCTCTCTTAATCATGTGTTATTAACAACAGTCAGCTGTGCACCAATTTGTATTTCACAGCAATAATCCTAATGTATATAGCTTATAATCTGGTTAAGCATCAATATTTTTTTACTTCTTGGAAATAGTGTATCTGCAGGCAAAGCAATTAATATTTAGGTTCATATGTTGGTTAGGTATATACAATTTTTTTTTTTTTTTTCATTTTTTTATATTTACAACTGTACAAAATAATGTACATTAAGTTAATGTGTTGGCAATGAATACAATGACATATAAATAACTTGAGAAGAACGTTCTTTTCAGACGCCTAAGAGGATTATCGGGAATGGAGTGGGAAGCAAGTTGGGAGAATAGTGGATTGGAGTGGTTATGGAGCTTACTATGGAAGGATAGGTATCTGGTTTGGGCTAAATCAGCAACATATGGAACATTTAGGTCTTTATGGATAAGTTTATTGGTCACAAATATGAAAAGGGAAGGCTCGGTGGGACTACCAAATAATCTCCGGTCTCTGATCGACGCAAATCCAAGGAAATGGTTGGAGATAATCCGAGAGTACACGATAGAAGAATGGAACAGGCGGTGGGTAACAACCCCGAAAGGGGCTACTCTTAGAAAATATTTCCCCACTGTTAGGTCACGTCTTCAAGCAACTTGGGTACTCCCGGATTACTGGATCTCACAGTTTCTCACAGGGCACGGGGGCTTTCGAGCCAAGCTCCAGAAACATGGTAAAAATATTGACCCGCTTTGTCCCAGCTGTGGTGTACCGGAGACCGCTGAACATGTGGTAATTTCATGCACTGCCTTTGAGGCATTGAGAGCCAAGCTACAGAGAGGAACAGGGCTGTACGTTCTAACGGAGAGTGACTTCCCTCAACTAGTATCAGCTGACAACTACCCGTATTACAAAAGTTTTGTGTATGGTTGGAAAACTGAAGTGGGGGTAGAGCACTTCAACCTAGGAAGAAGGGGCCACGCCCCCAGAAAGAATCCTGGACAGGAATGATGCTGACGACAACCCCATCACTGAATAATGCCTATATAAACGTAAAATTTAAAAAAAAAAAAAAAAAAAAAATTGATATAGGTATGTTGTTATTTTAAATTAGTATGTTATAGTTATTATGTAGTTATTATTATGTATTATAGTATGTTATAGTTAGTATGTAGTTAATTTTAATATAGTATGTTGTATTAGTAGTTGTATTAGTAGTTAAGTTTAATATAGTATGTTGTATTAAATATAGGTTGTTGTATTAGATATAAGGTATATTGTATTAAACACAAGTATGTAGTTATGTAAAGCGTTTAATGTATTTTAAATATTAAATGTTACTTTAAACGTGTAGTGTAATCTTGAAATGTTAAATGTTAAATGTAATATTGAAATGTTCTGTTAAATGTTTAAGAAAATTTATTCTTGCAATGTTAAAATTAATATTGAAATGTTATGTTAAACTGTTAAAACCAGCAGTGATGGCTACAAGCCATCCCTGCAAAACCCGTGTAGCCGAGAGGCAAGGAAGGGAAAAAAATAAAAAAAAAAAAAATAAAAGGTCACAAAATAAAAGGAGCATTGAGGATTTTTCAAAGGATTCTGGATTGTAATGATTGGATACGAGATGAATTAGATGGTTTAGAGAAGCCCCAAACCTCAACTCCGTACGTCCTAATGGGTCTCATCACAGTCATGTAAATAAGTCTTTTGTAATTTATTGGAAGGTTTAAAAGTTAGTTTAGTAAATGTTGAAGTAGTCTGTAACAAAGGGCTGTTTCTTGTCGTTTTAGTCTTGTGTGTGGATTCCAAATAAGACGTTTGTCCAGATGGAGTCCTAGGTAGCAGATCTGTTCAACAGGGATTAATGGAATATCATGATATATAAAATATATATTTTTAAAAAACTCATTACATAAATTTCGCAGAATAGTCCAACAAATGTCAAACAATAACCAGGTCTTGACCCACACCTAATATATTTTGAAAAGTGACCCACACCTAATATATTTGAAAAGTTTTTATTGTTTAAGTAGAATCCCCGTAACAGCTTCGCTTCGCCCGCTCTCATAACTAAAGAGCTTTTAACTAATAATAGAATTTTGAATTTTTATTTCACCATCGATAAATTTGTTGTATTGTAGTGTGCAATTTGAGAATTATATCCTCAATAATATTTTAACGCATTGCTATAAGTTTTAATTTGGTGCTACTGCACTGATTAGGTGTTTGAAGACAATGTAGGAGCATAATTGGATATCAATTTTTAATTTTAAAAAATGTGTTCGTAACCCAGATGGACAGAGACTATTAAGAAACTCTTACGAATAACGGACTGCTTTCTCAGTGCTTAGAACTAAAAGACAATGATTTATATTTTAACACACAATATCAAAAAGTAAAGGATCAACGCTTTGATTCACTAAAATTAATTTTATTGATTTCATCTGGCTAGGTTATAATTTTTAACCATTAAACTTTATTGCAGTTTGGCAAACCTCGTTTCTGCCACACAACATTATAAATTTCAGTAGAAGAAGATAGTCAGGGATGTAGTCAAAGTAACACCACGTTAAAGAAGAAATTCTTTAATACGTCCCAACGTTTCGACGTTGCGTTGCAGGTCTTCTTCAGGGCTATAATGAACAAAATACCAGATGTGACAAAAAAATAATAACAGATTGATAAGCAGATGACAAATGGAATACAGAATGGCATGGATAAAAAAACAATATACAGAAACCGCATAGAAAAGATCAGATACATAAATAACAAAGAATACAAAGCAGCAAGGTAAGAATAAGGACAAGACAGGAATAAAAAAGGAAAAAAAAAAATAAAAAAAAAAAAATAAAATAATAAAATAAATTATAAAAAGGGCATATAAAATAAATAATAAAAAGGGCAGAAGGAAATGAAATGTAAATAAAACTAAAACAAAAAAAAATAAAATAAATAAATAAAATAAATAATAAAATAAAAATAAGGGAAAGAATGGAGGAAATAATGAGAAGGTGATAAAAGAAAAGAAACGGATAAAAAATGAAGGTGAAGGAAAATAAAAGTGGAAAGATAAAAGCAAAAGGAAAAGAATATCAAAGAACACTTACCCACCGAACCACACTTGTGAGGAGAAGGACGGTATATTATTTTATTTATTTATTTTTATTTTATATATATATATATATCTATATATATATATATATATATATATATATATATATATTTATTTATTTTTTATTTATTTATTTATTTTTTTCCTTTTTCATTCCTGTCTTGCCCTTATTCTTACCTTGCTGCTTTGTATTATTAGTTATTTATGTATCTGAATTTTTCTATGTGGTTTCTGTATATTGTTTTTTATCTATGCCATTCTGTATTCCATTTGTCATCTGTTTATCAGTCTGTTATTATTTTTTTGTCACATCTGGTATTTTGTTGGTTATAGCCCTGAAGAAGACCTGCAACGCAACGTCGAAACGTTGGCACGTATTAAAGAATTCCTTCTTTAACGTGGTGTTACTTTGACTGCATCCCTGACTATCTTCTCCATTCATCATCCAGTCAACTATACTTTTATCATTATAAATTTAAATTTTTATTACTGTAAATTTTAATTTGTTAGAATTCTAACTGTTGTTACACCTTCCGTGAGCAATGAAGATGGTGTAGTTAAAATTTGGTACCGATGGATTGTAAATCTATTGCGGAATGGTGCTAACAATATATTGGTCGATTATAAACTTCCCCGGGATTCTATTGTCAAACCATATATTTGAATATTTTTTAATAATTAAATTGAATATAATTAAATTTTATTATCTGTTTCAAGCGCAATGTAACCCGGCACCTTAGTAACTTCGCCTGAAGAATGGCGCTCACCACTTATTGGTCAATTTTAAAACTTCACTGTTTGATAATCTACATATTTTCGCTTGTTTAATAACAAATTAACTGAAAATAAGTAGATTTTATTATTGCTAAATCTTCTCGGAACTAAAAAGGTGATGTGATTAAAATCTGGTATAGATTGGTTCAGTAGTTTTCGGAGTTAGTGATCAAAAACGAAAAATGGCTTGTCCTTTTATATAATATTATAGATGAAACATGTTTGAGTTACTAGATTGGTGCAAAAATAATGCAGGTTTTCATATGCTACAAAAATAATAATATATATATATATATATATATATATATATATATATATATATATATATATATATATAATTTTGTGTGTTTTATAATGTTGAGTAGTCAACACTAACTTCTCTGGCAATGCCCTGAGTAGTTGAATGAATATTTTACTGCTTTATAAATACAATTATAGAGCAAAGAAGTTGTGAGCTGTTATACAATTAAATTTATTTAAACAAAAATAAAATAAGAAAATTATTTACAAACTAAACGAGAGATATTTACCTAAACTTTATCTAACTAAACTGCGCAAAAATGAATAGAGATATGCCTTATTTATCCCTTATCCGGTCATTTAAATTAAATTATCCAATCTATTCAATATTAGTAGGGTACAACTAAATAGAAAATACAAATCAAAGTCAAAACAATTGTTAAACCTTTTATTTATAACAAGTTTTCTTAAGAAAAGTAAACATGAAGATTTATCATTTTGTAAATAAACAGCTTTTCTCGTATTTTAATCCAGTAATACTTTCAATAAACATGGACAGACAACATCTTGAACCCGAAGTTCGCGAAATAATAGTGAGAATGCGTTACCAAGGTCATCGACAAGTTGATATTGCAGAGGCGGTTGGCGTTTCCCTGAGTGTCGTCTCCCGGGCTTTAGTTCGATTCCGAGAGGCTGGGGAGTGCCAATAGAAGGCCGGGCAGTGGATCACAACGTATTGCAACTGAGAGAGAGGATAAAAATATTGCTGTCACTGCCAGGAGAAACCCTTTTCATAGTGCACGCCAGATCCTCAATGAGTTGAAGGTGTGACTTTTATCAAAACAAATCATTCGTAATCGTTTGTGGGAAGTTGGCCTTACATCATATGCCTCTTAGAGACGACCTGCAGCAACAGCTCGCCACTAGCAGCTCAGAAGAATGTGGTGCAGCGAGCGACTAGAAGAGGACACAAATTGGAATGCTGTGATGTTTACCGACGAGTCGCGTTTTTGTCTGTATAGTGACAGCAGACGCTGAAGAGTCTACAGAGATCAAGGAATGCAAACAATGCCCCAGTTTATAGTGCCTTCAGTGCAGTTTGGAGGAGGTGGTGCGATGGTCTGGGCTGGCATTTACACGGGAGGACGAACCAACCTCACAGCAGCTCGATATGCACATGAAATTATTGAGGAATACCTCCCTCCAACTAGGGATCTCATTGGGAGAGATTTTCGATTTCTGGATGAAAACGCTCGACCTCATAGAGGAATAGTTGTTCATCAAGTTTTAGAAAACCTGGAAATTTCCCGCCTGCCCCTTCCCCCATTGTCTCCAGACCTCAATCCTATTGAGCACATGTGGGGCGCGTTACAGAGAAGGCTTTTTAATCATCATCCGCCGCTAATTGACCTTCAACAACTGAGTGCAGCATTGCAACATCTCTGGGGTGAAATTCGTCAAGTAACCAGTGACAACATTATTAATAGTATGCCTAATAGGTGCACACAGGTTTTGGCTAACAGAGGACATTATACAAGGTATTAATTGTTTCCAAAAACTAATCTGTTCAATAAAAAAAATTATGCAACTAAAACGTCTTTTTTTTTTGTTATTTTTTAAAACCCATTAATTGTATTTTATTTCAGCAAAAAACATTATAATTTCTAATGAATATTAATGCAGTTTATAATAAAATAATACAAAAATGGTAGGCAAAGTAAATAACACAAAATTAGCAATATCCCTATTCATTTTTGCGCAGTTTATATACATGATAAATTAATACAAAAATAAAAAATAAATGGCAAAATAGTAACAGTTAAAGTAAAATATTTCTTAATTTTAGGCAATATTTCATATAAAAAAATAAATTATTTAAATGCTTTTCATTATCTATTATCAGCCATGGACGACATAATTGAAAGTCATCATTTTCTGTGGAACGAATTCTTCTAAGAAACCTTTTCCTGTATATTTCAAAAACGGAACAGTACATTATTAAATGGTGAAGAGAATCTGGTGCACATCGTTACACATCGGGCATGGATTTTCTGTATTAACGTTCTAGCTTATTCTATTGAAATATATTCTGGAGATCATGGAGCTAGCTAAACGGAGTAGTGCGATCATTCTTAGTTTCTGGGTGTTTGAATTCACGACCAAATACTTTTCACCACTTCCAAGAGAGCTAAGGTTTCTGTAATGAGTGTTGCGGTGGGAGAATATCCTGAGTAGATCTGCGAGGGTTTTCTTCTACCAAATACCTCAGATGGTCGTTATCAACAACAGAAGTTCTACCGCGACTTTCCTTGTCATCGAGATCAGAATATCCAAGACAAAATTTTTGAAACCATCGCTGAACTGTACATTCACTAATGCTTCCTTTATCTTAAACAATATTGATGCTAGACGCTGTTTGGGTCGCACTTCGACCAAGTTTGAATTCATAAAAATAAAGAGGAGGAAAATCTGGTTTTGGCATAGTGAATATCAGGGGTTCTTAGTCACAGAAAATGTAATACAAACTAACTAGCGCTTGCCTATACAAAATGAATATTCAAAACTCAAAATTCATGCAAATACTTTTGCACCAAACCAATATATAAAATAATCATATATGTAAAGAGAAGTGAACAACATAATAATATAAAATCAAATTATTAAAACGGGAAAATAATCAGATAAAATAATAATATTATTAATAATTGTGTCATACTTATTAATTATATTATCTGGTATCTTGCACTGTATATAATTTTTTTTTATATGTATGTATATATATATATATATATATATATATATATATATATAATATATATATTGTATTATTATTCATATTTGTTAACCCTTTGTTGTTTTAATAAAATATTCAAATATGATTAAAAAATTTAATACCCTCTTAGAAGGAAGGAGTTAGGTAAAGGTAGGTGAGGATAGGTACTTGATGACTCGGTGTGATGATGGGATGACGGAAGCGCTCCCTAGCGGGATGATGAAGAGGTACCCCCCCCCCCCCCTCCGAGCAAAGATAAAACCTCCCCCCCCCCCCCGCTAATGGAATAAACAACTTAATTACTTTTCATACAAATATCGACGGAATTTTCCGAACCGTTACCTCTTAAAGAAAAATCACTTGGCTTCTATTTCCGAACATGGTAACAAGACTTTTAGAGATCATTCATTTTTAGCTACCTATAAGTCGAAATTCGGATTCAGCAACTCAAGTAAAGTATATATATATATATATATATATATATATATATATATATATATATATATATAGTTTTCCCAGGCTTCACACTCAGATATCTCCCTAGCGACATGGCTAGTTAAAAACAGAATGAATGAATGAATGAATGAATGAATGCTCTTTATTTGTTAAAGACAGAGTCTTGTACAAACAATAATATTATTAATAATATACAATAGATCCATAGCACGAGTCTAGTGTTCTTAAAACAAATCCTTACATAACATATTTTGTTTACATTATACAAATGAATATTTATTGGAACAAAAATATATGATCTAAATTCTTTATCTTTATAATAGATATCAACGTTTTACATAATAGACATTTACATATGCACTTATCATCTACACATAGATCAATCACCTCTACACATTAATTAATATTAATAATTAATTACATAATTAAATAATAAATATATACACATACACATACACACATACATATTTATGCATACACCTATATAAACGCAATGTATAAATAAAGGCAATATATAAAATAACATCAAATATAAACAATATAAATTATAAACATACTCAAGACATATATTCATGTTATCACCAACATAATTTAAACAACAACCTTAAATCGATTCTAATAAATATCAGTTTATTCATTTTCATTTCAGTCATTGACCACATAAAGACATTAGCACCTTATATACATTCATCATGAAGAAATATACTTTATTTAATTTTTCTACACCATCAATATTTAATATTGCCTCAATATTGTGGTTATCAGAGGACATTGTGATGTATGACTGAAGAAACTGTTGTCTATATTCCTTGAACGTTGGGCAATAGAGAAGGATGTGGTACAAGCTATTGGAGATATATGGTATTGGCTGCATGATATACAAGTTTCCTGTGATTTGAATAAAAAAGTTGTCTTCTTAGTATATAATTTAATTTGTTCTTGGTTAGCAACTCTTAATTGACTGACACACCTCAACTTTTTTATGTGTACTTTGTATGTTAGGTACGTTTCGCGATTTGAGACATTGTAGTTACAGAGTAATCGGTATAATGAGAAGTTGGTTGACCTGAGAGCTCTTTGAATGTCCATTGAAATATAGAAGTTCTGTGCTTTTTCTAAGATGACATCTTTGTATCTGACAAGGCCGTTGGAAGGATGGGCAGAGAGCTCCTCTGTGAAGTGACTAAGCTCAGCTATCGCCTTAACTTGAGATACCCAATTATACTCCACATCAGGGTTATCACTGTCTAGTGCTTTCAGTCTATTAAAGCACAGTTTTGGCAGTCTCTCGTCAGGCATCAGTGAAAGTTTCGTCCATAAGTTTATCAACTTTTTGGCTGGTTAAAAAACAGTGAATTTGAAATAAGATTATTATTTATTTTTTTTGCATTATTAATATTTGTATACAGCTAACAAAAAGTACCAAACTACACATTATCATTGCAATAAGTCAATACCAATAATTTAAAAACCGATGGCAGTTCTATAAAGTTTAATCTCCTAGGTCAATTAGTTTTTAATTACTTCTTTTAAAAGTTTGAATACGTAGCCAAAATTACCACTTAGACCTTCCATAACTCAAAAAAGAGCTAATGTAATTTTTTTTAAGCTATTTAGTGAAATTTTCTACTCCATATAGGGTATAATATAAAAATAGTATACAACAAGTAAACATGATGATAATGATAAAAATGACACGTCACTTGTTTTTAAAACAACTCCCCATTGCTAGCTAGCACTTCTATAGGTTCTATATAATGAAGTACTATATTAGAAGGTCCCGAGGCCATCTTCTCTTCAGACGTCGCGGAGGGTTATCTGGAATGGAATGAGAAGAAAGTTGTGATACTAATAGATTTGAATGGTTGTGGAGTTTGCTATGAAAGGATAGATGTCTGGTTTGAGCTAAGTCAGAAACGTAAGGTATATTAAGATCTTTGTGAATAAGTTTGTTTGCGACAAAGAAAGGAGCTTTTAGTATTTATCTAAAGATTTTGGATTGTAAGGATGGGATACGAGATGAATTCGATGGTTTAGTGGAGCCCCAAAGCTATACTCCGTCCAAGTTGGTCTAATTACTGTTATTTAAATGTGCCTTTTGTAATTAACTGGAAGGTTTGAACGTTTGTCAAGTAAATTTTAAAGTAGTCGAAAAACAACGGGCAGTTTCGCGTCATTTGAGTCTAACGCAAAAAATTTGAATTTTTTGTTGTTTTAAATCAAAAATTTAAAAAAATCCATGATGTTATTATCCACGCCATTGGTTTTTTATTAACACAAAATAAACCATAAAAAAAAAATGTTATAAAATAATAAATCATTTGCCTGTTAGATGTAAAATTAAAACGCCATGAATGAATAATTCAATCTACAGAAATTATATGCTAGCTTTATCCTAGGCATGTTCCTTTTGTATTGTATTAAGTACACAACAGGACCATATTTAATATATAATATATAAAGTTCAATATATAACAAGCTTCTTATAAACAAGACCATCCTGAACCGTTGGAACTATGCAACTAAACTGCGGAGGGTAACAAAACACACTGATATTAAACATTTTCAATGTGTTCAGTACAAAACCTTGTGCACTATTCTAAACGTTTCGTATTCGTGTAAGTTAGAGCAACAATAAAGTTAATATTACTTTCCCCTTTAAATATTGGAAATTCCATCAAAACTTTTTCAATTATACCATTCCTCTTGCCCAACCTTTATCCAGCTCCAAACCTTCATATTGGTTGATGTACAGTCAATAAACATATTGTAGAGTGCGTGGAATATGCGGAAATTGTTTGACTTCATAGCTCCGTTAGGAGTTGTTAGAAGGTAAACATACTAAAAGTCCCCGCCCCAGGGGGGTGAGCTAAGGGTGAGGAAGAGGGGAGAAGGTCCCATTCTTGGTTTTTTTTTCGAATATATTTCGACAACGGTGGACTCTAAAAAAAATACTATACAAATTAAAATTGAAGCTAAATTAAATTTCTAATAATATTGTGTCTATACCTATTTGTCATAACTTTCTACGGTTTTCGAAATATACGTTATTGAAAATCGATAATTTTCGAAAACAGAATAAATTTACCTCACTTTTTGTCAAACATTTTCTTTAAGTGCTAAAAACGCATATGTGAAATTAATTTAATTTAATGCATTACAACTTTCATTTTTTCTTAGAAATGGTCATGGAAGGCACTAGAAGCAAATGTTTTACAAAAAGTATGGTAAAAATTATTTTTTCTGAACATAACCGAACATTTTCAATAACGTACATCCTGAAAACCGTTGAAAGTTTGACAGATATGTATAAAATCAATTTTAAAGGAACTTTAATTAGCTTTGATTTTGATTTGAAACACATTGTTCTATAGTTCACCGTTTTCGAGATATAATCGAAAAATCCAAAAATAGGACCTTGTTCCCTCCTCCCTTTTTTTTTATTATCCCCACCATTAGCTGAACCCCAAGGGGCAGGGACTGAAACCAATGAAACCAACAAGCACAAGGCCCGAAACAATTAGTAAGTAGGCAGGAGTGTGTGTGGCCGAGCAGGTCTTTTTTCCCCTTCCCCATGGAGAGAAGATGACGACTAACAGTATCTTTCGACACACCACACTCCCTGGCAAGTTCGCAAGTACTTGTGGACGGATTTGACTCAACAGCTTCCTTCAGAACCTCATCGATATCCATTAATGGCTGCCCGGAGCCCTTCTTCCTTTCTAACGTCGTATCCTTAAATAAATAAAAAAAAAAAAAAAAAAAAAAATATATATATATATATATATATATATATATATATATATATATATATATAGATATATATATAAATTTATTACAGCTCTTGATCCATATTTTGAAGAATTAAAATAGAAATATTCTACAATACTGATTATGTTTATAATGGGTTTAATTAAGGTTCAACTTTAAACTATGCCGCCAGGTCACTATTGAGTTACCATTAACGTTTTTTAATGTAGAACTACAAACTTAGTAAATTGCCAAAATTTCTTTTTCTAAATTAAGGTCAAATCTACAAACTGTTTGCTGATTAAAGTAGAGGTTGAAGCAGGATATCTTTGAAAAGGTTCTCCTTCAATCTTCTGCGTCGTTAGCTTCGAATCTCTTTTATAGAAAACTCCAATTCTGTTGGGACCGCCCAATAACTTAGCAGATAGACCTTAACCATCAAGTTAAATAAACCGGATTGAGAGGGAGGGAATCGAATAAGCTAAACCTAATACCAGTAATAGTATTCAAAGAAATTGATAAACGCTAGATTTGTGAATTAATTGTGAGATATGTTATACAATACAGATCATAAAATTATTTGGCTGTGTGATAGTCTATAATGTGTCAATTGTCGGATGCAAACTAATGTGAACATTGGTTTTGATAGCAGGAGATATCTAAGCTTATTATAGTTTTATATATATATATATATATATATATATATATATATATATATATATATATATATATAGTTATAGAAACCCAATGGTATTAAGGGATAATAAATAAATGTACACTATCCCCTCTCCTAGATAATTGTATAAAAGGGGCACCCCCACCTTCGTTCGGGGACACTCTGCCTCTACCCGTTATGATGTCAGTTTGTTCCACGAAGTTTTGTAATAGGCTTTAAGATTGTGCTTTTTCTTGTATAATGTATGTCTGACAATAAAAACGCTCTTTTTAAAAACTCAGTCCCGTGAACCTTTTATTTAGCTGGCGCCCGAACGGAGGGACATTTGGAAGCGTTAACGTAACTTCGCGGCAGTTCTATCTTATTTCAGGTACAGAACAGCGAGACCTCTTTCCACTGGCATGAGAAGATTGGGAGCTGAGTACTAATACATCTTCAAGTCTTTGGGAGCGCTTTGGTATTCCAATACCTTAACCAGAAGGACCTTCAACCTCTTTGCTAAGGAATCGACGGGAAGGAGCTAAAGGAGGAAGTCATCGAGAAGACATCGAAGACAACGAAGACATCGTTGTATCAAGAGAAAGTATAATTATTTTATTTTTATTTTTATTTTTAAGTAATTTTGTAATTTAAATATAAGTTAGTAATAAGTATAATAATTTAAATTTAGCATTTATCTTTATGAATGGTTTGGAAAGAAAAAAATTAAGTAACTTAAAAATAACAGGTTCAACGTTAGTTAAAAAAGAAGATATTAATATGGCTCTAGAAATTAAAAATCATGATTTAGCATTAATCCCGGAATACGACGGAAATCCGTTACAACTAGTTGATTTTATCAGAAATAGCGAATTTTTATATAATTTATATTGTAAAGAGGACAATACTCATAAAAATACAAATCAATCAAAATTAGTTTTAACAATTTTAAATAAATTAACAGGTAAAGCTAAAGTCGCCGTATATGACAAAGAATTTAATACCGTCAAAGAAATAATAAAATTCTTTAAAAGAAAATATCAGGACACGAGAACTAGGGAACAATTAATTTCAGAAATTTTAAATACGCGGACTTATCATAACGAGAACCCACTCGATTTCTTAGAACGACTGGGCCAAAAAAGATGCGATTTATACGCACGTATTTATTCAGACAATGAATTAATTGACAAACAGAACGAAATGTATAGGTATGATAAGCAGATATACCATCACGCAGTACATAGTTTACACCCAGCACTAACGGACTTCATTTACCATATAAAATTTGACTCATTAGAAGACCTAGAAGAAATACTAAGAAACAGCGCGGCTCATATCGTACATAGAATTTATGGCGATAAAAAACAGTATAAAAATAACCCAACTCAAAATAATTATAAAAAGAAAAATTTCGAAAATAATTTTAAAAACAAAGAGTACCGACCAAATTTTAACAACCACCATGATTATCAAAATTACCGACCCCATCAGTACCACCGCGAGCAATATACGTCGTATAATAATCCCCAACATTACCGACAGCAACAGTATCAGTATGAGCAAGGTCCAACCTCTAATTCTTAACAACCAATATAACTTCCGGCCACAACAGCGAGCTATTGAATATACGACTCCGATTTATAACCAACCGTGGGACCCCCAATCACAACATAGATTTTTTAACAAACCACCCTCCAGAAATATTAGGCAGCAAAATTACCAACAACCGCAAATAGACTAAAGGGATCGAAAATATTTTCCACCGTAGACCTCGCGTCGGGATTTCGCCAAATCGAAATGGATAAAGATTCAATAGCTAAAACCGCGTTCTCCACCGAAAATGGGCATTTTGAGTTTCTACGTATGCCTTTTGGCTTGTGTAATGCACCCCCAACCTTTCAGAGAGCGATGACGATGATGATACAAAATATCCCCAATTCTATGATTTACATCGACGACATAATAGTCTACTCAAAAAAAACGAAAAAGAACATTTAAAAGATTTAAAAAGAGTATTTGAAGCCCTAAAAGAACATAACCTATCAATACAACTAGATAAAACCGAATTTTTTAAAACCGAATTGAACTTTTTAGGCTACATCGTAACCCCAGACGGATTAAAACAGACGAGAAAAAGATAGAAGCAATTTTAAATTTCCCCATTCCGCGTAATGAAAAGACGACGAGACAATTTTTGGGCATGACGGGATACTATAGAAAGTTTATTAAAAATTACGCAAAAATTACCAGACCGATTTCTAATTCATTAAAAACAAAAATTTATGGCACAAAGGAAATTAAAGAAGCATGTCAAACTTTGACGGAAATGATGAGTAACACACCAATTTTAAATTATCCGGATTGGGAACGACCATTTATATTAACTACAGACGCTAGTAATAAAGCCATCGGAGCCGTGCTCTCACAAAAAGACGAAAATGAAATAGAACACCCAGTAGCATTCGCGTCCCGAGTATTACAAAATGCGGAATTAAATTATAGTTCAATAGAAAAAGAATTACTAGCGGTAGTATGGGCAACCCAACACTTTAAGCCTTATTATATACGGTACAAAATTTCTTTTATGCACGGACCATAAACCTTTAACGTGGATTTTTTCAATGAAAAATGGTAACACGCGCATAATGAAGTGGGTTTGGAAATTACAAGAATTTGAATTCGAAGTCAAACACATTCAGGGAAAAACAAATTACGTGGCCGATGCACTTTCCAGGGGGAAGCGACGAATTGAATCATAATAGCGACGTGGAGGAAATGGACGTCGAAGAATTATTAAATCAGGAAATAGCGGACGAAAACAATTCCGAGTATGACGCGATAATAGAGGACTTAGAAGTACCACCGGAAGACGATTTAGAGACAATCCATTCCCAGGAATCTAGTAACGAACAAGTACGAATTTGTGAACCCGAAAAATGTATAAACATAGAAAAAAATCAAATAATTATAAAAAGGGGAAATACAAAAATTAATTTCACTAAACCATTTGGGAAACGCCGATACGAATTAAACATTTATGCTAAATCAGATATCGCTTCATTATTAGAACAAATACTCGAACCTAATAAAACATACGGGATAATTTGTAAATCACCTAACGAAATAACCGAAAATTTATATGACGATTATTTTAGAACAATACAGCAAATAATAGAAACGGAATATCCATCGGTTAAATTGAAAAAATATAAACAAATTGTAAATGACGTCGAAAACCCGAATGAACAAATAGAAATTATAGATAATTATCATTTAGGCAAAACAAAGCATAGGGGTATAAACGAAACATTCGAAAAACTTAAAAAAGAATATTATTTTCCAGGGATGCAAAATAAAATAGCCGAGTATATTAATAAATGCGAAACTTGTAAAGTTACGAAATATGACCGAAAACCTATAAAGACCAAATTTCAAATTACACCTACACCAGAAAAAACCGTTTCAGGAATTAATGATTGACATTTTTAATTTTAACAACGCAATAATTTTCACAGCAGTAGACACATTTTCGAAACATTTATTTGCTCAAACCCTACAATCAAAGAACGCAATTAATATTTGTAACGCACTGACTAACTATATGACATACTTTCCCACACCTCTACAAATATCATTAGACCAAGGGACGGAAATGAAAAATAATTTAGTAAAACAGTTTTTGTGAAGAAAATAATATTATCTTACATTATACTTCAGCCAGCCACTCAAACTCTTTGGGATTATTGAACAGAGTCCACTCTACCCTAAACGAATTGTTGAGAATAATAGGAAAAGAAAAAGATAAATGTTCTATGCAGCAGAAATAAGATTAGCGGTAATAGCGTACAATAATACCTTAAATAATAAATTAAAATTAACGCCCAATGAAATTACTTTCGGAACCTCCAGATTAGAGTCAGACGAAAACACCGACCTGACGGAACAATACGTATTAAAATATCACAAGGACCAACAATTATTACATAAATTAATTAGATCCAAAATAAATGACGAAAAAGAAACAAGGACTGAAAAATTAAATAAAAATAGAGAAGACCCTTTGGATATTCAACGACAATTAGGAGATGTAGAATATTTAAAAAATACCCAAGCAAAAATAAAAAGTAGAGACAAATTTATAAAGTAAATGTACTAGTAAAAGATAAGAGACCGATTAAAACCCATATTGACAATATTAAAAGGCCCACTAGAAAAAAGAGAAAAAAGAAACAATTTATTTCAGACGACGATAATGAATCCATTCGCGTAAATATTTCGGATGTCTCGGATAACTATGACTCAGATAATGATTCTGATTAAAAATATTTAATTTTATTTAAACAATATTAAAATGTCTTAAAAATCTTTTAAATATAATAAATATAATGGTATTAGGAGTAATGTTTATGTTATATTGAAAAGAATTATCTGTATTAAACTGACAATGCTGTAGTTTATTTTAATAAAGTCGGACTTTTGTATTTTGCTGTGAAATATTATATTCCATGTTAATAATGTAAAAGATCATTCAAAGCATTATTTTATTTCACGATAATATTCTGTTTGATTTATTTTGTAATTAATATTTTGAAGTCACTATCATAAAAATTAGGATACTATTATTTTGTCTTGAAATATTATTTTGATTGATCATTGAAAAAGTATGTATTTTATTTTGAAATTATTATTAATTGTAATTATTGTAAAGGAGTGTTTGAATTATTATTTTGATTTAAAATATTATTATTTTAATTGAGTAATTTTGAAGCTAAAAGTATTATTTGCAATAGAGGAAACTGATTCAAAGACTCTTATTGTATTTTGTCCTTTGTTTAAATAATGTATTGTTTAGTATTAAGAAATATTCTGTTATCTTTTAGTTGTTAGGAAAATTGTACTTTAGCATGTAAGGAATTTTGTAATGTATAAACATTTTATAGTTTAAGCTTATTGTTAATATTAAGAGATGGGCAAGGTTTAATCCTTTTATTTTGCAAGTGTACAGATCCTGACTTCATAAACAGGAAGTTCAAAGTCTAATCCTTTTGTTTATAGGAAGCTGATAGTTGTATTTCAGTACAGAGTTTAATCTTTTTATTTAAAACTATAGATAGTACAAATCCTAAACTTAGTACACAAGTTATAATCCTTTTATTTTTGTATAAACTTAAATTATAAGGTCCAATCCCTTTTGTTTATAGAATGCTATCTATTGCAATGTTATGACTTAGTGTAAAAGGTATTGAGAAATGTATAAGGTCCAAACCTTTTATTTTTATTGTATAGAATCTTACCTATTTACACTAAGATATTTGTTCCATCGGAGACCTCGGAACTGCGGGGGGGGGGGGGGAGAAGTTATAGAAACCCAATGGTATTAAGGGATAATAAATAAATGTACACTATCCCCCCTCCTAGATAATTGTATAAAAGGGGCACCCCCACCTTCGTTCGGGGACACTCTGCCTCTACCCGTTATGATGTCAGTTTGTTCCACGAAGTTTTGTAATAGGCTTTAAGATTGTGCTTTTTCTTGTATAATGTATGTCTGACAATAAAAACGCTCTTTTTAAAAAAACTCAGTCCCGTGAACCTTTTATTTAGCTATATAGTTATATATATATATATATATATATATATATATATATATATATATATATATATATATATATATATATTTATATATATATATATATATATATATATATATATATATATATATATTATAGCCTTAAGGCCGGTTCACACCATTATACCATCTGAGCAAATTTGCTTGCACAAGCTAGTTTGTGCAATTGAACTGAAACGTGTAAACGCAGGTTTGAAGTTTGCACAAGCCAAACATTTTGACTTCAGTATAATCTGTCGGGGCAGAAATTCGACTTGAGGTTGGTGTGTTAGCATGAGGTGTGTAAACGATGTTCAATCCTAGAGCATGCGCATTTTACATTTGACCACCTGTTCCATACTATATTTTGAGTGAATGTGTACGATTTTTGGCAGCCGAAGGACATCCGTGGCCATTGACCTTTCCCACTCATTAGTTTTTGTCCTTAAGGCTACTATTGTTTTATAATCTTCCAGGATTTAACGATTTTATTAGTTTAAGTCTTTAATGATATTATTTTAATACGGCTGAAGGATTAGCCACATATATATTAGTTTTCGGAGAAGTAGATAGTTGGGGTATGCAGTCATAAGATGTTTTAGATATGTCCTTTATGTTATTGCCTTTACTCTCATATATTTATTCTTTATACCTTTTTTTTTTTATAATCTCTACTATTTAGTCACACCTTTTTGTTTGTTTCCTACTTCTAGCCCTGATGAAGGCTGGCAATGCAAGTTGAAACGTTGGCATTAAAAATTAAAAACTTGTTTTTTAATTGCTGTGTATCTTTATGACTGCATACCCCAACAATACTTCTCCTAATACTTAATAGTCAACTATACCTCACCAATACATTAGTTTTCGTTCTGAAGGGTACTATTTTGAAGTATTCTGGAAAATAACGATTTTAAGATGACGGAAGGACTTCCTTGATCACTCTCCTTCCCGACAAATAATTAGTCTTCGTCCTTAAGGATACAATTTTGAAATATTTCAGGATTTAACAATTTTATTAGTTTTGGGTCTGAAGGATACTATTTTTTTTTTTAATCTTACAGGATTTTACCATTCTTGGCCACTCGATTGCATACGATTTTGATGGTGGAGAGACATCCTTGTCCAAATGTATATTAGTTTTCGTCCTTATGGATGTTTTTGAGGTCCACCAGGATTTAACGGTTTTTTTAAGTTATCAGAAGGATATTCCACAATTATTGTCCTTGAGGATACTGTTTTTAAATCTTTCAGGATTTTACGATTTTAAGATGGGGAAGGATATTATACCATTGTTTTTCGTTGCAAGAATTAATAGTTCTTCGTCATAATTTTCCATTTTCAACAAAACAGAGAGGTTTACACTGTGCAAGCATAACAGTACGTATAAACATCATTGAATTAATTTGTACAAACTAGCTTCAGCTTGTAAACCGGAGAGTTAACAAGTGGTTTACGTAGAACAAAAATGGATGATATGTTTAAATATTCCAGGACCCGAAAGATATTTCGCCATTGTTGTCCTTATAAGGATACTGTTTTATTAATATTAAAATATTTAACGGTTTTTAAGTTATCCGAAGGATATTCAGCCATTCTTGTCCTTAGGAATACTGTTTTAAAATATTTTTAATATGGTGGAAGGATATTCCGCCATTGTTGTCCTTAAGGATACAGTTTTATTAATATTCGATGATTTTTCTAGCAAGTACCCAGTTCCCTACCTAGCAACGCTTTTTTTTTCTTCCGTTTTTTTTATATGTCCACGTGACTCTCTCAATCTTTTGCCAACATATCAATAAAACCTGAACTCAAAACTGCTCAACTTTCTAGGAGAAGCTCCTCCAAGGTAGTTTTCAAGGGGTAAACTGAATCGTGGTCGTGTGAACTGTTCACGAGTCTCGGCTAGTTCACTTTTCTCCCCCACTCCAGGCAAGCACCACGAACGAGAAAACGAAGGCGTTACACGCTTTCGTATTTTTGCCTCGTGAGAGCGCGGCTCTGTTATTTTCAGTATTTCAGTTTCTTCCTTTATCTGTTTGGTATATACCCCGGCACTCTTGTACCCTCTCATTTTATAGAAGATTTCTCTATTTCACCTCTTTGGATCCATCATCACCATATGATGATAGAACCACGATCTTCTTATGTATGTTTCCAAATCATTTATTTCTTTGTATATTTCCTTGTTAGGTCTCAACCTTATTGTGTCTTCTTTGGGCCGTAAATTGCTCTTTCTATCCCTAACATTTTCCTTAGGCTGGGGAGGGGAGCCGTTTCCATTCCGTACAGTATCACCGGTTTGACGACCGTATTGTATAGTCCTATCATTGCGTTTATTGTCAGGCTCATTTTATAATATAAATTGCTTGTCGCGAAGCTTAGCCTTTCCAATTCACTTTTTTTCTCTTTTATGCTTTCCTTCCCCGACCCATTGCTACACATAATTTCCCCCCAGGTATGTGAATTTATTCCGATTTAGTAAATCAAACAGAAAAAATCATGTAGAGTTCATGTAATAAAGTGTAAACAAAATTACTATTTCTTCAAATGCTTGAATCTCAGGAACTATAAACACGTTGATGACATTTCATACTAAAAAATTACCTATTATTTTTGTTTAACACTATAATAAGTTATTAACCAATGCTACGATAAAGTAGTTCAAATAAAGATGTTCTCGGAAAAGGAAAAATCTAAACTTTTCTGTTTTTGCCAGGAAAAGGGTCAGCAAAAACAATTGGGATTAATGATTTAATTGCTACTTCTATTGAGATTATTTTATTAGAAAAATAGTTCCGAATGCTAAACATTCATCTTCAGTTCTAAAACATACAAAATTTTCAACACATCAGCACTATGTTACATGGATTATATACACTAAAGTTTTCAAAAATGTATGACAAGGAATCAAAAATTAGTACTTACCTCAGGAGGTCTAAGAGATAACTGAAAAATACCCAGCGTGAGAAGTGGAAGGGGCGGGGGGGGGGGGCAGGTAGGTTAAATTTTTGTGATTTACCAGGGGATTTCCCTTACGACTAATTGGATTTTTCCGCTCCTATTGGAAACAAATTTAAAATGGGGCTAATGGAAGTGTTTATCAGGCAATTTATAATCCGATCCAGATTTTTGTTTGAATTACCAGATAAAGACATCCAGTAGCCCCATTTTAATTTTTTTTTTTTCCAATAGGAATGGAAAAATCCAATGAGTCCTAAGGGAAATCCTGTAGTAAGTCACAAAAAATTAACCTACCTGCCCCCTACCCCTTTCCACGATGGGTATATTTCCTTTATCTCTCAGACCTCCTGAAGTGATTACGGATGTTTGATTTCTTGTCTTACATTTTTGAAAACCATAGGGTATATAATCCATGTAACATAGTGCTGATGTGTTGAACAATTTCTTGTATGTTTTAGAACTGACGATGAATGTTTAGCATTCGAAACTGGTATTCTAATAAAATAATCCCAATAGAAGTGGCAATTAATTCATCAATCCTAATTGTATTGATCCTTCTATACCATCATGGTGTACCTCAAGTGTTAACAAAAACAATACACTTTAACAGTTTTTACATTTACACACACTAAAAATGAATCATTTAAAAAAAATCTTCATCTTAGTGAAGGGACAAGTAAACAAATACTGAAGAATTAATAAGGTTGACAATACTTATCGATTGATCTTCATAAACATTTATTTCTAGTTTACCAAATGAATAATTATGTTTATATAAATATAGAATCGATCAATAATAAAATGAACGATAGCTCAAACTAAAACAGTGAGCAATATATCAAAGATGTGACAGAAGTAAATAGTAGACAAGACAGAGGGGCAGTGTACCGAGCGGCTGTGTACACAGGTCTCGCTCAATCTAAGAACTTTCATTAGATTCGGACCTTGTTTTCTCACTTCCCTCTTCCACGCTCTTTCGTTTAAACCATGATCTCTTCCTCATCAGAATCTATGAGCAGGGTAACACCTAATGAAGAGATTTAGTACAAAAATCAGGTAGTTAAAACAAATAATTTTTTGCTGTTTCATTCATTATTAATAATAATAGATTTTTGTTAGTAACTAGAATTCCCCGTTACGACTTCGCACGCTCTCATAACAAAGACCTTAGATACTCTTAACTAATAACTTATCTATACATATAAAAATGAATGTGTGTATGTCTGTACTCGATAGATTCAAAAACCGTACATCCAATTTCCGTGAAAATTTGGGAAATTATTAGGTATATCCCCGGGAAGGTTTTTGAAAAAAAATTTTAAAATCAGAGTTGGGGTTCTAGGTGTATGTAAATATCAAAATAACATTTATTTTATATAAATACTACTTTAGTGCAGGTGTTTCTAAACAATTAGCAATAAAACATATGTTCTAAATTAATATATATCTATACTGTTATATAAAAGGACAAGCCATTGATAATTGGACAAGTCAGAGCTAGAATTTTATAATAAAATTGGCTTGATTCAAATAAATTGTTATAAAAAAAGCTATAAATATTTAGTGTGACGTGTGGATCCTAGGGATATTTAATAATCGAACGATATGTGGTTAGCGGCATTCTACAACAGAGTTTGCAATAGTAAAATTATTAAACCCCTCTGTGCCAAATTTTAGCTACAAAATCTTCATAGTTCTAGGACGATTTTAAATACTCGTAGTATAGTTTACTAAAATAATAATTTAAATTCAAATTGTTAAGTGGCAGAAGTTTGTCACTCTGTCATTAACTTTTATAGTTAGATAGAAATTAAAATCCAACCAAATGAAATCAATGAATTTATTTTTGCTGCACTAAACATTTTTGCCTTATCAAAATATCGATTATTTTTTTATATTGTGTTTAAAAAATGAGCGACCTAACCACAGCTTTTGATGAAGGTTTTAACAAGACTAATATTTCAATTATTTCAAATTCACTTTAATGTTTCAGGTATATTTAATAAATTGTACCATTGGTTGTGTGAAAGAGCAGTAATATTACCAACAAATACTATAGCAGAGAATATTAACAACCTTATTATTGAAAAAGTAAATTGTGACATAGAGAATATCTCTAATAATAGGGTTGTAAGCACTGATAATGTAGTCCATTATCCGCCAGAGTTTCTTTCTAAAAACGTCTCTGTCCATCTAAATTACCAACTCATAGATTAGATATGAGGACTGAATATCCAATAATGGTTTTGAGTAAATCATTGCAATAATACCGGGTTACAGCTTTGAGTGAAAATATACAGAAATATTGTGAGAAAATAATTCTCAACTGCATTATAAGAATTTTATTGTTAACAAATAATACTTCTGTTATGAGTTAAACCTATCTAAGTTCGTTACTTATAAGAGCGGGCGAAGCCGTGATTGGGGATGCTAGTTTATAAATAAAAACCTGTAAAAATAGTGCAAAAGGAAAAAAAATCATAAGAGATCCGATTAAACTGTAATTAGAGTTTTATCTCCTGATGTTATGGTTATGATATAATAATTGTGCCATGAGAAAAACAGTCCGATCCATTCCAATGCTTTTGTAAATCTATCTTTGTTAATTGTAATAGCAAAAACATTTTTATTGAAAATTTTAATTATTTGAATTGAACTGATAAATGAGTAGGAATTAGTAGGGTTCTAAGAATGTTCTTCAGTAACCGCTCCAGTGAGAATTATAACCTCAATGGTATTTCCATGCGTAGTTGTGATTTTCAACCAGGTACATTTGCACTGATTAACTGGTTGAAGAGTACGTAAAAGCGTAGTTGAAAATTCAGAATTTAATTTTAATGAATATGTTGATAATTGAGATTTATAGATAAATTTTACTTTATTATTAATCCTCTTAATACTTCACTGCAACCCACATGTCACGCCACATATTAATAGCTTTTTCAATAAAAATTGTATTGAAAATAATTAAATTGTATTATCAATTCCAACCTTAAGATAACAGCCTAATATTGTAACCTCTCTAACAGAATAGCGCTCCCCACCCATCGGTTAGTTTTCAAACTACACTGAAAACGACATATTTATAACATTTTAAATAAGTTGAAAATAAGTTAATTTAATTATTTACTAATTTAATTTTACTATTTTAATTTACTAATATATTTACAAACAGATTCAAAGCTTTCCAACTAATAAACAGGGCTTATTTATACAACAAATATTAGACCTATTTGTACATACGGAATTGGGCATAGGGGCTCCACTTAATCTTCCAATTCATGCCGTATCCATTTTTTACATTTGAAAATCCTTCGTAAAATCTTATTCACTGTTAACGAAGACCAATAATTCAATAATTTTATGAGATTTACTTATATGAATCACCCTACTTTGAGTATTTTTTTTATGAGATTATTTACCTATTTCATATTTAGAAACATTTATCATCGAGTTTTGATTTAAAACTGGTGTTCGATATCAGAGCATGTTATAAAAACCTTACCACTAATCAATTATTTATTTTAATAGGGCGTATAAAAAAAAATGACCGGTTTATCAAATTCCAGAGTTGAAAAGTCTGTAAATATCTTAATGCTATTTATTATTTACCAATACTTAATAATCCCTTTAGAGCATTCTCTAAGCTTGTTTACTAACACTGGACTTCTTAAAAAAAAAAAGCCTCAGTTCAGATATTTATTTCAAAGTAGAAACATGACAGTGTCCAACGAAATTCTCGAAATTTTAAGACATTACTGAAAAAAAAATTTCACAGCCGCTCAAGCAATTCGTGAAATTATTAAATATGAAGGGAAAGGTGACGAAGAGCGCACTGCGCGGCGTTGGTTTGAAAAATTTAGAAGTGGAGATACGACGTTGGAAAGGAAGAAGGGTTCCGGGCGGCCATTAATGGATATGGATGAAGTTCTGAAGGAAGCTACTTGTTGAGTCAAATCCGTCCACAAGTACTCGCGAACTTGCCAAGGAGTGTGGTGTGTCCAAAGAAACTGTTAGTCGCCATCCTCTCTCCATGGGGAAGGTAAAAAAGACCTGAAGACTAGTCCCTCACGAACTTACTCCTCAACAATAAAAAACATCAAATCATGGCATTATATAATCCCTATAATGCAAAGTATTGAAAGTGAAAAAAAAAACAAACACATTTTTTGAATTATTTTATTGAATTCTTTAGGACTGATAAACGTTTTAGCGAATAGTCAACTCTGAATTCATTCTGTACCGAGGAGGAATAGTCCAGTCACAGGGTCGATCATACAAATTATTTGATTATGCCAAATAGATGTAACGAATCGGTAAAGATAAAATGCAAAAACCGCGTATTTTGACATTCCATACTTTGCAGCTGTAGGAGGCTTGTAATATTTAGTCAATAAAACAATTTATATTAAAAAAAATTATATAAATCATGACTATTAGCTTGTTATAACTTCATAGAGACGTCGAGAAAAGTTTTTATGAAGGATTTAAAATGCTTAAAATTAACTTTGTATAATATAAAATACGTTTTAATTAAACATCTGACAGTCTTGAAAACTTTAAATGATAACCTAGACCTTTTAAAGATCTAGATGCGTCCAGTGATTATATTTAAACTTTTTCAATTTCAAACTTATTTAGAGATGTAACAAGAAGGGATATGATCTCTTGAATTTCACTTTGATAAACGTATCGTTATAACAAAAAGCTGAGGTGTAGGGGTATTTCAGATCCATGAGTTCCGAATCCTCAAAAATTTGAGTTATATTTATATATGAGATTAAAATTAAATTAAGGGTGCGTTAATTAATTTGGATTCCTTATTCCATTGCAGGTATAACTAGGTAAACCTATCGATATTGAGACCCTATTGAATTATCTGATCATAAGTGGATTTTTATGTATCGATCTATGTCGCTGATATTTAGGTCAGAGTTAGCAGCTGGAGTAATTATGTATGTATGTATATATTATAATTATTAATATATAATATTATAATATTATTAATTATAATTATTAATATATATATTATTATTGTTGATGTTACGATTATTTTAAACTAAGCACAGGAGATCCCCATTAAGCACCTTTTAACCTTCTTTTGTTTCCTGGTAGTTGCATGTTGTTTTTCAGTGTGTCGCTTATGGTGCTTATAGAAATGGCCAACCAATCGGCTGCTTTCGTAGTCATAATTTAAAAAAAACATATTGATTCCTAATCGAAAATTAATATACAGGTTGGACCAAGAAAAGGAAATTGCAATTATGCCCATAAACACGATATCTTTTTCGGCATGATTAAACTACAAATTTCTCAATTCACTATTTAAGCGAAGTAATATAAATTGCTGATTTTTCTTAATAAAACAGTTTGTTACATACCTTAGCAAAAAATAAAAAAATAAGATAATCAAAAACTTGTTGCTGCATTTACAGATAACTATAAAGCTATAAACGAAGCGCCTCGAACATAGCCGAAGTCTCCCGAATACTAATGATAGCAATGATCTGCTAGGCCAGGTAGTTGCTTTTTGCTGGCAGACTAGTCGCTTGCGTACCAGGGTGCTTTTGTGGTAGTCCTAAATACTTTCGCTTTGAAAATCAGTTGTGTATTTTTAGCTATTCAGTATCTGTTATAAGCAAGTCCAAATAGGATTTATTAAGTACAATTTTGCGTTTAACGTTTAAGTAATAAAGTTAAATAAGAAAATTAAGGTTCTGTGGGCATATGGTGAGGATGCATCCAAAGAGATTAAATAGAGACATCTTCTAAATTAGATGATACAAGAGTGCTGGGGGTTATATTAAAAAGATGTAGGAAGAAGCTGAGAGACTGGAAATAACAGACCAAGACTGTTTCGATGGATCGAAAAAAGGAATGGCGTGGACCGAGGAAAGGAGGAAAGAATGGGGAAAAGACTGGAAGCGAGAAGGAAGGAGAGATGGGGTGTGAAAAGAAATGAAAATAATGATATTCACGTGGTCTCTAAGGCCGTTCCATGAAAAAAAAAAGGTTAATATTATTAGAAAAGGGAGTATAAAGGTTCGAGCACACTACTGAAGGGTCGGAACGGATTTTCCAACAACGCTCGTCAAAAAGAAAAAAAGCGCTCACCTCTCCGCTTACAATGCGTGTGTAATCCCTTCCTAAGCAAAGTAACCTGTTGCTGTCAGAAATCCAGTCCGATTCACATCAATCTGATCCAGCTGTAGTGTGGGCTAGCCTTATAGGTTTTAGCCTTTGATTTGGACTTTCGGTATTACTTCTAAGAGATGGCTTTCTCTCTTTTTAACAGTTACT
This sequence comes from Euschistus heros, assembly GCA_003667255.2. Taxonomy (NCBI): domain Eukaryota; kingdom Metazoa; phylum Arthropoda; class Insecta; order Hemiptera; family Pentatomidae; genus Euschistus; species Euschistus heros. Next base: position 633,304 of record RCWM02000556.1, read on the forward strand.
TCTCGGTTACCAGTTACTGTTTTACCGGCGCGCATTCTTGCGGTACCCATTCGAAATGAAAACTTCCAAATTACCCTTTTTCAGCACGATATCCTCAGATTCTATTCTAGATGCGAATAGAAATCACACTACATACTTTTGTAAATTGTACTTCAATGTTTAAAATTTTATTTTATTCAATAAATAAGAAATTGTTGTTTTAATATTAAATACACGTGGTATTCTAAAAGTAGAGAAAAAATAGCCAGAAAAGAAATGAATAAAAGTGTTTAACTTTATTTTATTTATTTATTTATTTTTTTATAAACAGTCTCTGAATAAAACGAACAACAATTCATAATAAAATGGCAATAGTTAAAAGCCTGAGAAGCCATAAATAAATGGCATAGGTGTGAGAATGATTTAATTTAAAATTAATAATATTATGCTATTAATAGTAGAATAATATTATCCAAATAATATATGAAGTATATTATTTATCTTGATAAATATAGTACATTATAATATAATATAGTAAATTATTTAATAAGTTATCTGGAATTGGCGACATGTGTAATTGGTGTTGGAGTTTGTCCCAAATATGTTCTATTGGATTCATATTATTAATCAAGTTACCATAACCAAATTATTAAATATCTTAAATTCCTAAAGTTGTTTAATTCAATTTGGGGGCAGTATATATGAACCTTTCCACAACACAAAAGGATTACAAATTGTTAAAGAAACTATATTAAATTTTACCATTCTGTTCTGAATGTCTTAAAAATTTCTTGACATTCTTTTTTTTTTACAACATTTCTTTCTTTACAACATGATAACAAATGTTGTTTTTTCTCTTCTAAAGAAATAAAACTAACTATGCAGTCAAAATGTTCGGTAAGTCCCTAAGGATAGCAATCTCAAACTTGTCAATTGAAAATTGAAAATAAATTTAAGTTCTACATTTGAAGACTTCGAGCCATTTTATTTTCAGATGCTTCTGAATGCTTTTAAGAATGGAATGGGAAGTAAGTCGAGAAAGAAATGGATTATTAGTCCAGTCAATAAACACATTGTAGAGTGCATGGAATATGGGATAATTTTATACTTCACGCTTCGTTAGGAGTAGTTAGAAGGTAAACATACTATAAGTCCCCGCCCTTGGGGGGGGGGGGGGGGGTAAAATTACGTTAGAGGGAAGTGGAGAAGTTCAATTTTTTTGTTTTTTTGATTATATCTTGAGAACGGTTGACTCTTGAAAAATATGTTTCAAATAAAAATTAAAGCTTATTAAATTTGCTATAAAATTGACACTATTGGTATTCGTCGAACTTTCAATGGTTTTCAAGATATATAATATTAAAAATCGATAATTTTCGAAACAAAAAAAAAAAAAAAATGTTTTCCTCACTTTTTGTCAAGAATTTGCTGATAGTACCTTCCAGGATCGTTTATCAGAAAAAAATTCAGAATCAAAGTTGTAGAGCATTAAATGTCCTTTAATTTCATACATACATTTCCTGCAGTTGAAGCAAATGTTTGACCAAAAAAATGTTTTTTTTCTCGAATATTGTCGATTCCTAATAATGTGTATCTCGAAAACCTGGAAAGTTGGACAAATATGTATTGAAACAATTTTATAGGAAATTTAATACGCTTAATTTTGATCTTTTGCATATTTTTCTAAAGCCTACCGTTTTCGAGATATGATCCAAAAACCAAAACTCCCCTCCCCCCACCGTAAGCTTAAACCCCAGGGGAGGGAAATTTTTGTATGTTCACCTTCCAATTATGTACTCCTAAATTATCCCCTATTTCATGCACTCTACAATGTGTTTATTGACTGGACTATAGAGTGGGTTTCTTGTTCGTGCAAAATCATTAGCATAGCGCACCTTTGGAGAAACAATAATGTAAGTGCAAAGGCATAATTTGTTGATATTGCGCATATTAATTTATAGGAAAGGTTATCATTAGTGGCAATGCCTCTAGCGTTAGAGAAAAGAGCTTCATTCTTGTCTTTGTTTCCCCAAATAGAGTATAATTCTTAGAATTCTATGGTTTTATTAACTCATATTAAAAATTATTTGCACCTCAAAGATGCGATATGGAACCTTAAGGTCATCAGAGTTTTAGCAGAACCCCAAAAAACTCTTCAAAAACATTTTTTTTTATTTATTTATTTACAACTGTATATACAAATATAATACATCAAGTAAATATGATGATAATGATAAAAATAACACGTTACTTGTTTTTAAATCAACTCCCCATTGATAGCACTTATAAAGGTTCTATATAATGAAGTACTATATTAGAAGGTCCCGAGGCCATCTTCTTTTCAGCCACCTCTGAGGGTTATCTGGAATAGAGTGAGAAGCAAGTTGTGATACTAATGGGTTTGAATGGGTTGTGGAGTTTGTTATGAAAGGATAGTTATCTGGTATGACCTATGTCAGAAACGTAAGGTTTATTAAGATCTTTGTGGGTAAGTTTGTTTGTGACGAAGTAAGGAGCATTGAGGATTTTTAATTGTAAGGATTGAATAAGAGATGAATTGGATGGCTTAGTGGAGCCCCAAAGCTCAACTCCGTATGAACGATTCTCAAGTAAACGTTGAAGTAGTCAAAAACGATGGACAGTTTCTTGTCGTTTTAGTCTTGTATGTGGGTTCCAAGTAAGACATTTGTCCAGATGGAGTCCTAGGTTGCGGATCTGTTCAACAGGGATTAGTGGAATATCATTAAAGGATATTGTAGGACAGAAAGTCGTTGGTTTACGGCGAAGGGTGAAAATTATTTGATGGGATTTATTTTGATTCTCCATTTTTGACACCATTCTTGAAGGTTTATGGAATGGGATTAGAGTGTCTGGAAGGCAATGAAGGGATCATTGTTTACTGATAACACAAAAGTGTCATCAGCATACGAAGCCAAAAATTGAATTCAAAACTTTAAATGTCATAGAACGATGAAACAAGCGGTCATGAAGTTAAACGTCCGATGAAGTAGCTTCCTTCCCAAATATTTAAAAGATTCTACCCATTCTGAAATGAATTAAACTGATCTATTCATTTTGGTGTCTGCATATTTTTTTTTTTTTTTTTGAGGGAGGACCTCCACCCCCCCCCCCCCCCCCCCTGCCTAGCGTGCACCCTTTAATAAAAAGGTCTGTGCACTCCTATGGTCTTAACAAACAATATTTTCTTGGTATTTTATAAATTAATTAAAAAGGTACCAAAACGTTTCAAAAAAAAAATTTTTTTTTAGTTATTTATTGAAATTTACAACTTTATATACAAATATAATACATCAAGTAAATATGATGATAATGATAATAATGACACGTTACTTGTTTTTAAAGCAACTACCCATTGGTAGCGCTAATAAAGCTTCTATATAATACTATAAAGTACTATATTAGAAGGTCCCGAGGCCATCTTCTTTTCAGGCACCTGGGAGGGTTGTTAGTTGTTATACTAATGGGTTTGAATGGTTGTGGAGTTTGTTACGAAAGGATAGATATCTGGTATGAGCTATTGGATACGAAAGAAGACAAGAACAGAAAAAGGCTTTTGAAAGATGTTAAGTAAATACTATTGAAGTAATCATATCCTATTAGATGTATAAAATGAAAAAAACAAAACTATTTTTTGATTAATCTTAAATTAATTTAATGCTGATTAATTATCAAATTTCAGCGCTCTAATCCTCATTAATAAATGTATTTAACATTGTACAACAAGTTAAGGGAAAACTGTTTTCCATCATCAGGTTAGGTCCCTCATCTTAACAATTAACCATTATTATACAATGTACATATTAACAAAAAATTATATATTTTATATTTACCAATTTTTTAGTGTTTCCACATTGTCTTATCTTATATATTATTTTTTACATTCTCTGTGATCAGAACAATGCCATATTTAAAAGTGTGTTACACTTAATATTTCACCAAAGTGGACTAATGTAAGTAATTTTTTTTTTTCAATTGTTAATACTATCTTACAACTTATATTATTATGATAAATAATAATTATACCTCCTTCAACATACATCCTGCAAATTTTGAAAATAATTATTTTAATCTAAATGAATTCGGCGTTTTTTTGTTTTTCATAACTTAAAAGGCAATAATAGTAATAACAATTAAATCAAATCGAAATTCTAAACAATTCTGTTAAATCCGAGCTTGGACAAAACCATAAATGAGGATTTATTGTGTTATTGAAGACATCTATTTAACTGTCCATATCGTCCAGTAAAAAGGTATTTTGAACTAGAAAGTTTATGGGTAATTGTTTTTTATGGCTTGCTTTATATTTTTATATGGGGTGCTGAACACGAATCTGAAGTTTTCCAACAAAATTTCCATCGGCAAATATGAGAAATATTAGAAAAATGTAAAAAAGCTTTAATTTTTTTCATTATATTGCTTGTAACTTGTAAAGTAATCATTTTAAGCAAAATAACTATCTACAGGGAGAAGAAGATAGTCAGGGATGCAGTCAAAGTAACACCACGTCAAAGAAGAATTCTTTAATACGTTGGCACGTATTAAAGAATTCTTCTTTGACGTGGTGTTACTTTGACTGCATCCCTGACTATCTTCTTCTCCATTTATCATCCGGTCTACCATACTTTTATCATCATAACTATCTACATTAAAATAATGAGGAGAAAATGACCTACAATTTATGTTTTTATGTTTTTTTTTGTCAGACGTAAGGTATCCACAAGGAATTTGGCAAACTGGTGCCAGCCCCACTTCTCCGCAAAAATATGTTTGTCGTGTCAATAACTCCGAAACTATTTGTCCGATTAAAAATTACTTTTTTCATCATCAAAATGGTTAAATTTACTATTAGTCTATTAGTTATGAAGTTCTAATAATGCCCCTTAAAAGCACGCTAAAAAGCCCGTATTGTTCTAAAATCCACATTTTTTTGCTCATTCATCACTATAACTCCGAAACTATTCGTCCGACTAAAAATTCTTTTTTTTTTATCAAAAAGGTAGTCAAATTTGCTATTGTACTTTGCATATTAAGTTTTAATCGGATTTCTTGAAACACACAGGCCAGAACACTAAATATCCCATTCTTTTATGAAATCCATGTTTTGTTGGCACATTATTCGCTATAACTCAAAAAATATTGGACCGATTCAAAATTTCATTTTTTCAACTCAAAGCTGGCTAAATTTTCGTTTATATCATATATATTTCATTTATATTAAATCCCGCGAAACACCCACGATAGCATGCTAAATATGTATATTTTGGTGAAATATGAAAACTATGACATGTTCAGTGGGCTGGCGTGGTGTTTTACGGCATTTAAAATTAACTAAATTTATAAGATGTAGTATTAAATTTAACTAGCTTTAAGATGAAAAATGTAATTTTGGAATCGAACAAATAGTTTCGGAGTTATAGCGAAAAATGTGACAAAAAAAAGTAGATTTCATAAAAGTACGCAATCTTCAGAGTTCTGGCATGTGTATTTCAATAGACCCGATTAAAACTTTATATAAATAGTCCAATAGTAAATTTGACCACCTTTTAGATAAAAAAAAAAAGAAATTTTGAATCGAACAAGTAGTTGCGGAGTTATAGCGAAAAATGAGCCAAAAAAAAAAAAACGTGTATTTTATAAAAGTACGGGATCGTTCTAGCATATCTATTTTAAAAGACCCGATAACTTTATATATAAAGTCCTATATTAAATTTAACCAGCTTTGAGATGAAAAAATGAAATTTTGAATCGAACAAATAGTTTCGGATTTGTAGCAATAAATGTGCAAAAAAAACGTGGATTTTACAACTACGGATTTTTTTAGCATTTTGCCACGTATATTTCAAGAGACCTGATTAAAACTTCATATAAAGTGCCCAATAGTACATTTTATCATCTTTAAGATGAAATAAAATAATTTTTAATCGGACGAATAGTTCCGGAGTTATAAACAAAAAAGTAAACAAACATATTTTTGCGGAGAAGTGGGACTGGCCCCCAGTTGGCCAAATTCCTTTGTGGATACCTTACGTCTGACGAAAAAAACATAAGAACATAAATTTAAGGTCATTTTCTCTTCTTTATTTTAATGTAGATAGTTATTTTGCTTAAAATGATTACTTTACAAGTTACAAGCAAAATAATGAAAAAAAGTAAAGCTTTTTTACTTTTTTTCTATTTTTTCTCATATTTGCCGATGGAAATTTTGTTGGAAATCTTCAGATTCGTGTTCAGCACCCCAGAAAATATAATTTACGCCATAAAAAACAATTACCCATAAACTTTCCACTTCAAGCCTTATTTTAAAACCATTTGACTGGACTAATAGGTTTTAGCATTTTTTAGTTTATTTTTTTTATTTTTTTTTTTAAATACATACAAGCACATAAACTGTTACTATAAAACCCACTAGACATTACCAGGTTATTTTACACTTGCACGTTGATTAACATTTTCTATCTAAACGCTAAAAAAATAAAGCAACAATGAATAAGGATTAGATCTAAGAGAGGAAATTTGCATTTAAATTCCGATGGAGCGGAGCACTTCATCACCCCATATCTTTGTTCCACACTTTTATTAAGCTTTTCTTATTAAATGAATTTTTATCATGCCCTAAAGGAATTTCAATAGTCAAATCTGGCATTGTTAGTAAAGAAATTTTAATATTAATATACTTTTCAGCAATCTGTAAAAAAAAATAGATGAAAACGCAGTTTTTCTGAAATTCTTGATCTATGTAAAAAAAAAAAAAAAATAAATAGAAAAAAAATTAAAAACATTTTTAGTGCTATAATAATGAGAGTTTTTAAGAGTTAATATTAACGCAGTAGTACCGACTAATTGTTTTTAATAACAATTCGCTCTAAGTATTCACAGCTGTTTATTGTCATTTCTAATAGGCATTATGGGTAAGATCGTATTGCATCATGGGTAACTTAAGAAAAGCACTCGTATATGAATGCATTGGTTTTCTTTGCATTAATTTAAGTAATTTCGTCCTTTTAATTCTAAAATTTAAATTAATATTCCACTCATCCCTGTTGAACAGATCCGCTATCTAGGGCTCCAACTGGACAAACGTTTAACCTGGAATCCACATACAAGACTAAAACAACGGGAAACTGCTCGTCGTTTTCGATTTCTTCAACATTTACTAGACAAACATTCAAAACTTCCGATTTTCCACAAAAGACTCATTTACATGACAGTTATCAGACCTATTTGGGCATATGGAATTGAGCTTTGGGGCTCCACCAAACCATCTAACTCATCTCGTATCCAATCATTGCAATCCAAAATCCTTCGAAAAATCCTTACTGCTCCCTACTAAATACGTAATCCATAAAGACCTCAATGTTCCATATGTTGCTGATTTAGCCCAAACCAGATACCCATCCTTCCATAGTAAGCTCCATAACTATTCAAATCCACTATTCTCTCAACTTGCTTCCTATTCTATTCCGGACAACCCTCCAAGGCGTCTGAAAAGAAGATGGCCTCGGGACCTCCTCAAATAGAACTTTTATTGAAGAGCTACCAATGGGTAGCTGCTTAACAATCAATCGCCATTTTATTATTTTATTATTTTTGTCATTATTACATTTACTGGATGTATGTTTTTATTTTCAGTTGTAAATTTCAATAAATAGATATAATAAAAAAAATTTAAACTGGGAAAACAGTAGATTACAGAGGTACATACCCATGATCTATTGTTTTTCCTAGTTAGAGAGAAATTGAGGTATTTTTTACTTTGTAGAAAAAAACAGATATAGTGATGGCTGCTTTTGTTTCTACACCGCTGAGGAACACTATAATGCCTCCCATTATTATCGCAAGCTTCTAATCGCTTTAAGTTCAAGAGGGATTTGTATTAGTAGCACCTAACCATGTTACAATCGATTAGTTCCAACGATAAATCGACACTATTTCGATACTGCCTAAACATGTTTAGGCTCTGATCCATCCTCAATGCCTTCAGTATCTAAGGCAGCTTAACTTGTCGAGGATATGTAAATGGGATTATGGGGTTGTGTTAGTCATCATTATCGTCAACCATCATACATCATTAATTATACATAATATCTAATTGGCATTGATAAATTAATTGCTACTTATGTTGGAATTTTTTATTTGGAAACTAGTTTCTGATAATTAAACAGTCATCATCCGTACTAGAAACACAAAAAATTACAAAACAAGCGCTTTTCTTCATAAATTAAATTTAAAAATAAAAGTAGGACAAGATATCAAGTATATTGATATTCACTTCTGAAAGATATCAGTAAATAGATTAGCCTGGATATCGACATAGGTATAAAGGTCTGAGTGTTAATGTCAGGTACCTTTCGGTTTTTCCCATGACTGGTTGGTTTTTTCTGTTCCTACTGGAAAACAATTTAAAATGGGACTACTGCAAATTTTTATCTGGTAAATTTAACAAAAATTTGAATTCTTTTTGAACGAATTTATTATTTATAATGGAACATAAATATTTAATTTTCTTTTTTCTAGTTGATTTATTAGTTTTACTTCCGAGTCTTTGTTGAATTTAAAGTTATATAAACCATTGTCACCTTATTTCCCTTCACCTAAAGACAAAACAGACCCTTTCCAAAAGGTGTTTATATCAGCTAAAATGAAATGACTGTGTAAGATGACAAGATTAAAAGAACATATAAGAGCATACAACGGATAATAGAATCAGAATTCCAACTTCAGCGGAAGTGAAACTTATAAATTACATTAAAAATAACCTAACATTCAATATTTACGATTCACCAAAAATAATGAAATCCAAATTTTTTAAAAATTTACTAGATAGAAAAATTCCAATAGTTCCAATTTAAATTTGTTTCCAGTAGGAACGAAAAAAAAAAAAACCAATCATCCACAGGGAAAGCCGAAATACTCCTATCTGACATTTACCTTCGCACCCTTACACGTATCTTGCTGATGTTTTAAAAAATTTTGCATATTTTTTAGAACTGATGATGATTGTATAAATAGATATATGGTATATGGACACCAACTTCGGTATCCATCTAAATGAAAATAACTATATATTCAATATAGACTCGAGAGTGAAAAAAAAAATTTTAGAGAAAAAAACCGAACCGACTTCAAGATTAAACCTACATATACAAACTAACAAATAAAAGATAATATTTTAATTCCTTCAAAACAAAAAGCATTAAATGAAAATCAATGAAATTATCGATACTTAAATACCTATTCACATTTTAAGACCAGTTATCTTTGAAGTCGGTGCCAGCCAAGAAGGGCAGTTTAATCCTGCCTTTACAACAAACTTTCGAATGGCAGGAGACAACGGTGTGGCGGTGGTGAAACAGTGGGAGGATCTTTACGATTACAATTTCCTTTCAAATTCTGTTTGTTTTGGTTGGCACCGACTTCAAAAATAACTGATAATAAATTGTGAATAGGCATATAAGTATCGATAGTTTCGTTGATTTTCATTTAATGGTTTTTGTTTTGAAGATATTAAAATATTATTTTTTATTTTTTAGTTCAAGTTTGTATATGTAGGTTTAATCTTGAAGTCGTTTTTTTTTTTTTTTTTTTTTTCACTTTTTAGGGTGAGTGTATTTTTATTTATACAGTCAATTCTAGATCTTCAAGCTTCCCTGAAAAATAGTTCGACTTACTGAACAAAGACTTATCGAGGTTATCATTCCACTTACCTTCATGTAAATGGGAAAATTGAACACAAAATCGGAGTTGAAATCATTACGTATATTTTTCATTGATGGGAATGTGTATGTTGTTTGTACGTACATGTAAAATCTTTGATACAGAAAATTAAATACTTGCTACCAATTTATGATATAACTTTCAACTGAATTGCGCTTTTTTCTGAGGGTGCCTAAAAGTAGACTTACCGCCTTCCACCAGTGGCGATCTTTTCTTTATTCTTCAGGACGGTTGAAAGAGAACTACGCGGAATTCGGAATTCACTAGTCTCAGAAAAACTAAAATCAAACATTACTAAACTAAAAAATAATAGATCGAGTAAAAAATAGCCTAAAATCAAATATTTATAAATCATCAGAAAAATAAAATCGCTTACAACTAACCCAGATTTTTGTTTAAATGGCAAGTTAAATATTTTATATAAATAAATATGTTTTTTTAACAAAAAGCTTTACGAAAATGGCTATTTCTTCCGATCGTCCACCCCCCAGCGCTAGCGGTTACAAACTCCAGATAAATAACGGAACAGCTGATCTTGTCATTAATGTGTCCAAGTGAAAAATGCATTATTGTTTTATTGTGGTGATTTATTTAGGACTAATTTACATTTTAGTGAACTATCGAGTCTGAATTCACCCTATAAGCGGGAGGAATGACCCAGTCAAAGGGTCGATTATGCAGACTATTGGATTATGTACAAAAACAATAGCGAATCAGTAAAATTCGAAAAAAAAAAAAAATTAATTAAAAGCATCAGGTTTGACAATTGTTAGTTCTGATTAGGTCAGTCGTTCTGTTGATGGAATAATAAGGAATGTATCCTCAATTATAATAAATAACTTTAAGAAGATTTCAATTAGATAACACAATCCAATCAGTACAAAACCAACATTAAACTAATATCCATAATTAATACAATCATTGGTTAGGTGTAGGGTGCCCGCTGAACCATTGCGTAATATCAGTACCCTGCAGTGACGTAATTCCAACAGAGGACTCGAACTCGACATCCGAGGGCAAACAACTGACGAGAGGTCCTTTGTCGAGCGTTATGTCAATAGTGGCAGTGTATTCTCCGTATCACGGCAATGGGTCACTGATTTCTTGTTGGAAGTGTTCCAAAATCTGTGTTGTGAATGAAGGAAGTTCTAGAAAATGTAAGGTTTTCATATCAACGAGAAACATAACCACATTTCTTACGTACAAATATTTAAAAAAAAATGTTTGTATTGAAGCAAAAGAATCACATTTAAAGAGGACAGTTATTTGCAGGTGGAGAATTCATGAGAATATTTTTGATGGTTATTTTGATGATTGAGGGGCCAAAACGTGTTTTGCCATTTTTTTTATTTTTTATTTTATATCAATTATTGAAATTTACAACTGTACAAATATATACAACAAGTAAATGAGCTGATAACGATTACAATAACATGTCAAAACTTGAAAAGAACTACTCATCAGTAGCACTTCAATAAAAAGTTTTAAAAAGTCTACAATAGAAGATCTCTAGGCCATCTTCTTTCAGACGCCTCGGAGGTTTTTCGGGAATGGAGTGGAAAGCAAGTTGAGAAACTAATGGATTTGAGTGGCGATGGAGCTTACTATAAAATAATAAGTATCTGGTTTGGGCTAACTCAGCAACATATGGAACATTAAGGTCTTTATGGATAAGTTTGTTTGTGACAAAGTATGGAGCATTGAAGATTTTTCGAAGGATTTTGGATTGTAAGGATTGAATACGAGATGAATTGGATGGTTTAGTGGAGCCCCAAAGCTCAACTCCTACGTCCAGATAGGTCTAATCACAGTCATTAGTCTTTTGTAATTAATTGGGAGCTTTGAACGCTTGTCTAGTAAATTTTGAAGTAGTCTGTAACGACGTTCTTGTCGTTTTAGTCTTCAATTAATATACTTAAATTAATAATTAGGTAATTAGGGCTCGCTGTTTATTTATTGTGTATACTCCTTACACACTAAAACAACTTATGTATATAATTTCGAATTCAAAATAATTTTTGCTATCTCTTTGTTAATCCTGGGAGTAAAATTTTGCTGTAGAAAGGATTTGAAATATTTTTTAAGGAATCAACAGATTTTTCTTTTCTATCGGCCAAAAATTCCTTAATTTTTTTAACTTTTAATTTCTCATGTATATTCGTAGTTTTGACTCTTTGCATTGTAGTACCTTTTACAATTTTTTTCATTATAAAATTTGGAATGATTGACGTTTGTTGGTTGTACTTTCCTCAATGGATGAAAATAGTTGAAAATAATTGCATATAATTAATTTTAAACGTAAAGCTAAATTTGTAGCAGATAATAAGTGGTTCCCTTTGTAATCTCGCTCTTCTTATTTAAGTGAGTGAGCTGAAAACATAAGGCGTCTGTCAAACTTAGTAAGTAAACAATGTTTTTAGAAAGTTTGATGACAGAATTATTAATTTTGAAATTTTTTGGTAGTTTCTTTTTGCCTTTTTGAAAAGAAAATATGATACCTTTGGTAAACCTCAATGTTTGACTGTATGAGCTCCTCGGCTATTTTCTGGCAAACTTCTTCTGATTGTTTTAAGGCCTATTTATCTTTATTTATTTATTTTTAATTATTGATTTATTTTTAAGATCCACAGAACTTATAATATCTATCGCTCATTTTCTAAAATTGGATGTATAAATACTGATATAAATTATGGAGCAGATCTCATAAAAATAAGTATGTTATATTTATTTAATTTATAGTAAATTATAATCGATTATCATTACCCATCGATTGCCCAATGAATTACATGAGTTACATTCATGTTATTCTCAGGGACCTTGATATCCCTTAATAAAGTTTATTTCCTCCTTTTTAAAATGAGGCTGGAAAAGCATGTCAGGCGGGGTAGCCAAGAGAGGGAATTTCTCTTGGTTATTTATAATGATGAGGGAGGGGAGGGAAAAAATACAGTGTGTTCCTCTAGAGCCTTGTCAATGTCCGTTAAAGATTGTCAGAAATTTACATATTGAACATGTCTAATACCAGGGTGTCCTTTCAACTTTTTGTGAACTAATTTCTAATATTCGCTGTTGCTCGTTGTAATTATTGATTAAATTAAAATCAATTATATTTTATGGAAGATTACCTTAATTGACTGGTTTAGATGAAACTTTTACTCATTGTAGAGTAAAAGCCAATCCAAGAATCCGTTTGCCACAAACACTTTCAGGATTTTCGGTAAGTAGTTAGATTTCTTCTCTATAGATGGCATCACCTAACGGGATATTCACTTGTATCTCTTTGCCACATAATTATTTGTAATTTTAAGTTTTCCAATATGCACTTCCTCTATTTTTCCCACTTGTACCGCTTTGCATCTAAACCACTCAATTATAATCCCATAAAATTACCTATTCCTACGTTTAATCACCTGTCCTACTGTATAATTTGTAATGACATAAGTTTATCATTAATAATCTGCTTATATCATTGGGACAGATTCGCAATAATGGACTTATTAGAAAAAAAATAAGAACTTGGATTCCTATAATACTAAACTAAATCTATCAACTTACAAAACCTGTTTATGGTTTTGACAACAATAAGCAAGGAACTAGTAGTTCTTTGTTTGTACGGGCTAAACGTCCTTTTGTAATAAATCTTAGTTAGAAATAACGGGTTATCCAATAGGTTACAAACCTGCTCTAGCCAGAGTGACAAGGCTTAGATTCGCGAAACCACAACGAAATGAATATTCACCGACCCAGAGGGAATCGAACCCATCTGTAGGTCCTCACCCCAACATGCCCCAATAGCTTTCTGTGACTTTTAATTGTACGGTTTTATTAAGTTAGGACTTATTAAAAACATATTGTATGAGACATGTGAAATCGTAAGAAAAATCTTTGACTGAAATAGTTAGTTTCTTTAAATTAGGATTTCGTATATCCAAATGTGTTTAAATTATATGTATGAAAACTTCGATTCGTGATTTACAAAATTAATATGAGGTCTCAATGGCCCAGTGTGTTCGAATCGCACCTAGGTTTCACATAGGTTGAAATTTATTTTGTGGCAGAACCATAGAATGTATTTTAACCATCCCAACCTGTAGGATGACCCGCCTATCCTACCATAGTTGGAGTACATAAGGACGTTTAGCCCCCACAAACAACAACAAAATTAATAAAAGCACATTAATTAATTTTTAATCTGTTGTTAAGTGTAATTGTTTCTTGTATCACAAAATGATTTCATATATGAGTATTTGATGATGGCATGTAAGTTTGAGTCACTTTATCAGATTTATTGATAATCAACGAACAATGGAGAACTCATGACAAATGTAAATAGGTATATACGTAGATAAACGTCTTTCTGATGTTTGAGTGATAATAAAAAAAAATAATAATAAATAAAAAAATAGGAAGAAGAAGAAATGCTAATATTAACAAATGGTATTAAGATGGTCATCATCAAGAATTAAAAAAGAAGAAAAGGAAATATTAAAAAGAAATACAGAAATAAAGATGATACAGTAAATAGTCAAGGAAATTTCACTTAAGGTACGCATTATGGTATAGAAGGATTAAAACAATTAGGATTTAAGAATTAATTGCCACTTCTATTGGAATCATTTTACTAGAATACTAGTTTCGAATGCTAAACATTCATCTTCAGTTCTAAAACAAACAAAATTATTAAAACATTAGTACTATGTTACATAGATTATATACACTAAAGTTTTAAAAAATGTAAGAGTGGGGAGGGGGCAGGTAGGTTAAATTTTTGGGGCTTACTATGGGATTTCCCCTAAACAAATTTAAAATGGGGCTATTGGAAATGTTTGTTTGGTCATTTAAACAAAAATCTGGATCGGGTTTAAACAATTTTATATTATTTTATATATTATTATCACTACCGAGTCTTTATTTAATTTATGGTTATTTTCATTTAGATGGATAGCGAAATTGAAATTTTGGGTCTTACTATTGTATGCTCATATGTTCTTTTACTCTTCGAAAAGTAAATAGAATAGAGTCGTAGAAATAATACGATCCAAAACTCCAATTTCGCTAGCCATCTAAATGAAAATAACCACAAATTTAATATAAAGACTCGGGAGTAAAAACACTACATCAAGTAGAGAATAGCCTAAAATTAAATATGTATGAATACTTAGGAATAATAAATCCATCCAATTCATCCCGTATCCAATCCAAAATCCTTCGAAAAATCCTCAATGCACCTTACTTTGTCACCAATAAACTTATCCATAAAGATCTTAATATACCTTACGTTTCTGACATAGCTCATACCAGATATCTATCCTTTCATAGCAAACTCCACAGCCATTCAAATCCATTAGTATCATAACTTGCTTCCCATTCCATTCCAGATAACCCTCCAAGGAGCCTGAAAAAAAGATGGCCTCGGGGCCTTCTAATACTTCATTACATAGAACTTTTATAAGTACTACCAAAGTAGTTGCTTTAAAAACAAGTGACGTGTCATTTTTATCATTATCATCATATTTACTTGATGTTTTAAATTAGTATATACATGTAAATATGTTCTTTTACTCTTTGAAAGGTGGACAATCGGTAAATCAAAGAGTAAAAGAGCATATAAGAGCAAACAATAATACGATCCAAAACTCCAATTTCGCTAGCCATCTAAATGAAAATAACCACAAATTTAATATAAAGACTCGGGAGTAAAAACACTACATCAAGTAGAGAATAGCCTAAAATTAAATATTTATGAATACTTAGGAATAATAAAATCGTTTAAAACCGATCCAGACTTTTGTGTTAGTTACCAAATAAACATTTTCAATTTGTTTCCAAGAGGAACGGAAAAATTCACTCTCAAAATATATCCCCTATGGATATATTTCAGATATCTGTTAGATCTCCTCAGGTTAGTACTAATATTTGATTTCTTGTCTAACGTTTTTGAAAACTTTAATGCATATAATCCATATAACATATAGTACTGATGTGTTGAAAATTTTGTATGTTTTAGAACTGAAGATGAATGTTTAGCATTCCAAACTAGTTTTCTAATAAAATAATTCCAACAGAAGTGGTAATTAATTCATGAATCCTAAACAAGGAAATGTAATCTAAGTGAACTAATCATTTACTATTTACTGTTTCGACCAGGAGAAACTAATTCAATGAACCACGATTAATCATATATTTTATTATAATCACAAGCTATGTAATAAAGGCAGTTTGCTTCCTATTTTTAATTTGGAGCCCTCAGTTGCAACCACAGCAACCTTGCTCCATACACATTAGATATGCTATAACTTCATCAACTAACTTTGCTGGAGGCGAACATTTGAATTATTAATGTGAATTAAAAACTTCTGTTTAGCTCCGCCATAACAATTACCACAAGAACAAAACTATAGTAACAATATTCTCACCAGATATTCATGCTATAACCTAAAGAACCATGGAAGTGTATTGGAAAGAAACGTAGTTCTGGCGGACGAATACCAAGAACAAAAGACAGCAGTTCATAAGCTTCTGCTACCTCTTATCATATTATGAGAGAACTCATTATTCAAAAGTACCATTGTCAAAACGAAGGTATAAACAAATAGTTTTTTTTTTTTTTTTTTTTTTTTTTTTTTTTTTTTTTAAAGGAAAACAATCTTTATTCTGAGAAGTTTGTCCCCTAAGAATTTTTTTTTTTTTTAGTTATTTATTGAAATTTACAACTGTATATACTAATTTAATACATCAAGTAAATATGATGATGACAAATCACTTGTTTTTAAAGCAACTCCCCATAGCTAGCACTTATAAAGGTTCTATATAATGAAGTACTATATTAGAAGGTCCCGAGGCCATCTTCTTTTAATTAGGGCCATTAAATATTATAGTATTAATTGAAATGAATCATTAGAAATAATGAAAATTCAGGGAACACCTTCCTAAAATAAACTACTGTTTTTTAATATGAGCTGTTTAGTAAGATCTTAACAGAATTCAAGTTATTTCAAATGCCTTAGCGGTGGAATGTTGTCAGAAAATTCACTGAAAGCAAGAACCACCACCGACTTAGCAGGCAACGTTCTCCAAATACCAAAGCCATTTCTACGTAATTTCTATTTCCAAAAAAATAACAATAAATTAACACAATGTAGAATCGATGTAAAGTAAAAAAATTTGTATAGCGGAAAAAAAAAAAAGCCATTTTTAATATATAATATTAAATATAATCATATGTAAAAATATATATTTCTAAAATACATAGGTAGTAACACATAGTAATCCACAAAATTTTGTTTTATAATTAAAATATATATATATATATATATATATATATATATATATATATATATATATATATATATATATATAATAAAAAAGATGCAAACAAATATATCAGTAGATCAGTAGATTGACGAGTAAGATTTTCAGATATCTGTGAGGTAAGAAATCAACAACAAGCTGGGTCAATGAAGTAAAAAGGGATTTCGAAAGAAAAAAACAATATAAAAATAGAAGAAATAAATAATAGAGAAAACTTTCGGCAAAAATTATTGAAAATGGAGGGATTCCAAGACAGGAAAGTGAAAAGGAGTGGTGAAAAATGGTCGGAGGACAGATAGAGGAAAAATGGTGAACAGATGAAGGCATATTGGGAGAAAAGAAAAGAACTAGGAAGAAAGAATTGAAATTGACACGTGATCCTCTGCTGGCCCATTCGAAAAAAAAAAAAAAAAAAAATTTACTTAAATATTTTAAAAACCAAAAATAATATTTCATAACAGTAGAAAATAAAATCATTAAACAGTATCTACTTAACAGTAATTATTGTTTGGGCAGATCTCTCATCCAGGTTCTTTTCAGCTTTCAGATATAATTACTGGGTTTAACCTATAAATTTCATTATTTTCACCCATAATATATTATTTTAAAAATAAAATAATATTTCATAACAGTATAAACTAAAATCACTTGAAATGTCTTATATTTTCTCTATGACTAATTGGATTTTTCCGTTCCTATTGGAAACAAATCTAAAATGGGGCTATTGAAAATGTTTATTTGGTCATTTAAACAAAATTTTGGATCGGTTTTAAATAATTTTATTATTTCTAGTGATTCATAAATATTAGATTTTAGGCTATTTAATACAAATAAAAATAATAAAATCGATGAAAACTGATCCAGATTTTTTAAAAAAATTCAAAATTTAAACTACCTGACCATTCCCCTTCCCCGATGGATATATTTCAGTTATTCCTTAGATCTCCTCAGGTGAGTACTAATGTTAGATTTCTTGCCTTACATTTTCTCAAACTTTAGTATATATAATCCATGTAACATTGTCCTGATGTGTTGATAATTTTGTATGTTTTAGATCTAAAGATGAATATTTAGCATACGAAACTAGTTTTCCAATAAAACAATCTCAATAGAAGTGGCAATTAAATCATCAATCCTAATTGTATTGAGCCTTCTACCATATACCATCAGAGTGTACATCAAATGATTTTTAATTACTATTGAATAAACATTTTTTAGGATATTGATTTAGAATCTGACGTCATTTGTTGTGTAAAAAATCTATAAAGATAGTTTTCTTGAAGATCTAATTATTATTTTAGAATTTTACTAAAAATATCAGTAAGGGACTAGGTGTGTCCTCCCCTTGTTAGTATTTTTAGATAAGTTAACGTGTTTACAGATAATATATAAATTGAAATATTAGGACACACTAAACTAACTCATGTATTTCATTTTAAAAACTTAGAGCCGACAACCTGCCAACCTGAATGCCACGTCGCGCTGTCAGTTAACCATATACTTACTCAGTGTCCATTATACAGTGAGCTAGGGAGAAAACATCAAGTATTAAACAATCTTCAAGACCTGAACAACACTTCGAAATTCAAAGCAGTGCTAAAATTTATCAAGGGAACTGGTTTCTGGACTGGACTGATATATCTAACTATGTATTATTTGTAAGATTTCTCAATTATGTATATATTTTGTTTTGTCTTCTTTGTAAATTAGTCACTGTGATGTTTAAAGTATTTATATATAATGTTTATAGTTGTCGCTATTAACTTAAATTTGTAATGTTGATGCGACGTTCAAAAAAAATTAAAAAAAAAAAAAAGAAAAAAAAAAGAATTAAAAACAACTTTTTAACATTTAGTACCAGCATAGTCATGATGAAATGTAATTAACAAGGAAACAGGTGTCATTGGTCAATTGTTTAATTATCATTAATCAGATTGAATCTAAGAATAACCGCGTTATCTTAATTAGGACGATTTAAAAATAAGCTGTGCTATTTCCGACGATAAGATTACCGGGACAACTTGACGCCCAAAATTATCTGGCCCAGTCAGGATACTATTTTTTAATCTACTGCAAAATATTTTTTATTTAATTTTAGAACAAGCATTTTTTTATGCATACCTGAATAATGATAACAAGGTATTGGACGATTCGGCAAATATTTGGGTATCGTCTATATTTGTATATCTGGGTGGAGTATATCCTTACAAAATCGTTGGGTTTTTTTTTTTTTTGGCTGGGGTCTATATTTTTTTGCTGTAGCGTTTTTTTCACCCTCAAAAATGTAACATTTTGACACGCTGTATCTCTGATGGTGTCGCACTGATAAAAAATTTGATGGCAGTTATTTTGTTAGAAATTTAATGTAGAATATTTTTTGTTATATAACATTGGGCACTAGGACCTACCATTTTGCAGCTAAATTGTTTTAAATGAAAAAAATCACGGTCGAAACCTCTATTTTTAAGTTTAGGAGCTTTTTTAGACACATTCTAACTGTGTTGGTGTTGCTCTGAACGAAAATTTGACATTTTCCTAATCAGACATTTAATCGATAAACATTTGTCGCTAAGACTAAGACTAGTTAAGGAGCTATATTGATTCGAATAACAAAAGTCAAGTTTAAGTTTTTTTTCATTTCCAAACATGTAACGTTTTTTTTGCATCTTCGAAAATGCAAAAATATGTTAAAACACGCTCTACCTTTTTTTGTGTATGTAGTTCGGATTAAAAAATTGACAGTTTACTTATGAGAAAGGTGGTAGCGGGATAAGATAGGTCTGGTGGCCCCTACGGATTTTATTCAATCGACCTCAAAACTTTGAAGAGGGCCAAAAAAAAAAAAAAAATTGAGATTTTTTCTGACCCCCTCTCCCTCCCCTAAAACCTCATAAGAGGAAAAAACGTGTTTTTTTTTTATATTTGAATTTTTTTCCAGAGTCCAAATAAATGTTTAAGCGGTTCCAACGCAAGTAAAATTTTGTTTGCGATGTGTTGATGTTCCCCTAATTTTTTTCAGATTTTATTATAATGTAAAATTGAATGAAACATAGCTTAATATCCAAACAAAAACGTAAAAATCGGGATTTTTCAGTAAAAACTCTATGGTATTTCGGTGCAGACTCAATGAAAAAAAACGGCCTAAATAGCATTGAAAGATTCACTCTTCCTCTTCAATATGGCGCCGATAAACTTGAATTTGGTTGCTTGTAGTCCGCGACAAATCGATTTTAGTAAAACGTAAATTTTAAGTTATGCAATTTAGGCCTACAGAATGAGTCAATACTTAATTAATATATGAAAAATAGTTCATATAGGGGTTTTCGAGGTCGCTGATCACGAATTTAATGTTAAAAATATATTTTGACAATTGGCAGCTGTCAAATGCGAAATTGTGTTTCTAATTTTTTTGACACACTCTAGCTCTTTTAGTGTTCCTAGGATCGATAATTTGACGACAGTTTCCTTAGCAGAAGCAGTAGATTACAGATAAACATATCCATCATCAATTGCTTTTTCTAATCAAGAATATCGATTTTTTTTTTTTAATCGATCGATCTTAACCCTTTGCACTCATTAGCTTGTTATAATCCGGCTAAATAAAAATGCAATTCCACTCATATTATATGTTCCACTTGTCTGGCACAGAACTCATAAGCCGGGCACAGACCTGCATTATTTTTTTCAAGATCCTCTCTTGAAGATAATATTGTTATTAATTTTTTTTTATTGTTTGTGTTTGTATTATATTATTGTACTTGAAGTAATAAAAAAAAGTTTAAACATTTTATATATATGTTATTTATGCCTTTTTTAAAAATATTGAGTATCTTGCTATAGAAAAGTGTAAAAAACGATCTGAGTGCTGGGGGAGGAAATTTTTATTTTATTTTTTTAAAAATCAATCATTTATTGAGGAATTATTACAATCTGCCACAAATGTGGGCAATAAGTAATATAGATGACTTCATGATTACATTCACACAATGTGTACAATAAGAGAAGAAAAAATAAATAAAATAAATAAAAATATAAAATGAAAAAAAGAAGAAAAAATAAATTAAATTAAATAGAAGAAAAAAGAGCTATGCTGTTATACATAAACAATATACAATATAGAATATACATACAAGTGAAATATATGAATAAAAAAAATATGTATACAAATAAGACAAAATAATAATAATAAAATAAATTGAATAAAAGTAATAATAAAAATAAAGCAAAATTAAATTAAAAGTTAAAACTACATTCACTGACTTACGTGGAACCCTCATACCCGACTCAAAAGGCAAGAACTCAACAGACGCTTTAGCCAACTGTATAGACTATTAAACTGGACATCTCATCTTTCCGTTGAAAACAAACTTCTCATATACAAAACCATTATTAAACCTATTTGTATTTACGGACTTGAACTGTGGGGCACAGCTAAAAAGTCGAATATCAAACGCATTCAATCCTTCCAATCCAAAGTCCTCCGAACCATAGTAAATGCTCCTTACTATGTATCCAATAAAACCCTCCACAATGATCTCAACATACCATACGTCCTGGACCTCATACCTCTTAAATTTTTAAAATTCCATCGCAACCTTTCTTTCCATCCAAACCCTCTGGCTCAATCACTATCCAGCTCAACACATCCTGATAACCCCCCTCGAAGATTAAAACGGCAATGGCCCCGAGAGGTCTATTGTAAATATGTATATATATTGGAGTTCTGGCACTGGCCAGCTTCTCTACTCATGTCCTGAGTGACTGTACATTGCGCTCTCACTCAGCCTCCACTGGGTTTTCTTTAACTCCAGTGACGCAGCTGAGAGAGAAGAGCTGGGACCTCTCTGAGCCGGGCCTGTCCTTGAGTGGAGAGGCAGGGTCGGTTGGGAGATCCCTAGGATGAGTGTGTCTTGTAAATAAAGTATGAATGTAGTTTTAACTTTTAATTTAATTTAGCTTTATTTTTATTCTTACTTTTATTCAATTTATTTCCATTTTATTTTATTATTATTATTTTGTCTTATGTGTAAATATTTTTTTATTTATTTTTTTATTATATTCATATATTTCACAGGTATGTTTATCCTATATTGCATATTGTTTATATACATCAGCATAGCTCTTTATTGTTCTATTTAATTTTATTTTTTTATTTTTTATTTTATTTATTTTTTTTTTTTTTTTTTCATTTTTATATTTCTATTTTTTTTCTTTCTTCTCTTATTGTACATATTGTATGAATGTAATCATGAAGTCATCAATATTACTTATTGCCCACATTTGTGGCAGATTGTAATAATTCCTCAATAAATGATTGATTTAAAAAACAAAAAAAAACAATACACACTCATTCTAGGGACTCCCAGCCAGACCTATCCCTTCACTCATGGAAGGACTGGCCCGGCACAGAGAGGTCCCAGCTCTTCTCTCTCTCAGCTGCGTCACTGGTGTTAAAGAAAACCCAGTGGAGGCTGAGTGAGAGCGCAATGTACAGTCACTCAGGGCATGAGTAGAGAAGCTGGCCAGTGCCAGAACTCCAACATATATACATATTTACAATAGATCTCGGGGCCACTGCCGTTTTAATCTGCGAGGGGGTTATCAGGATGTGTTGAACTGGATAGTGATTGAGCCAGAGGGTTGGGATGGAAAGAAAGGTTGTGATGGAATTTTAAAAATTTAAGAGGTATGAGGTCCAGGACGTGTGGTATGTTGAGATCATTGTGGAGGGTTTTATTGGATACATAGTAAGGAGCATTTACTATAGTTCGGAGGACTTTGGATTGGAAGGATTGAATGCGTTTGATATTCGACTTTTTAGCTGTGCAGGGGAGCAAAATAGTGTCAACCACCTGAGTGGGAGCCACGAAAAGAATTGTCGGATCATCCCAGGCATATGAGCTATGTGCCAGCCATTGGGTTCGCGGCTTCGGAGTGCAAAGGGTTAATCCACCAATATTGGGCAATGCTATTCAGTGAGCTGGGTAATATTCTTGCCTCTGACAGTCAGAATTGAAATTTGCCAATCTTCAATAAACTTTAAATACTTTAAACCATTTATTTTATTTTTCAATATTTTTTTTATGGTAACATTTTATATATTGTGCCAGAGAAAATACAACGTGGCGCGGTAGCTCGATGTATAAGGCACTAAAGCCACAATACAGTGCCCAGCTCCCGGGTCCAACTTCGAGCCCGGTTGAAAGCACAAAAATATTTTCTGTTATTTTATCCGTCAGTAGATTTCTATGTCGTGATTTCAGCCAAATCTCCTACTTTCACAACCGTTAGCCTAGTAACAGTCCATCCTTACCAAAGAACTGAACCCAAGATCCTTCATGCGTCTTATATTTATATTACCTTTCATATTTATATTGGTTAATGTTTTATTTGTTTTGTTTTTTTAATTTGTAATTACCGTTAAGTGCTGACACCTTATGATTTGACTTGCCAGGTATACACTTATCGCATCTGCGTGGTGTCATGTTAACTAAAATCCTATATTTTATTTTTTAGTACCTAAATTTTAGATAATCATTTAGCAATTCTGTATACAAAAATAATTGCTCATTCGTTCTCGTTCAATAATGTTTAAGATTCATATTTTAACCTTAATATCTGGCAATAAGAAAAATAGTCAGTGAATAAATTTACAAAAAAAAAAAAAAAAAAATTGGAAACGTTGCTAACGTGCGACGATCTTTCTATTCGAAATCAGTCTTTCAGTATTTTGATAGCCCAAAGTACGAACCAACGTATTACACCTTGCCGTCCTATTGCTAATTCAAATCACCGACTATCTAGAACAAATTGCCACTGTGTAAGTAAATTTCCTGATTTATTTTTCTACTACGTACATTTTAATAACTAAAATATAAACTATTGTGCTCAATGGTTTTATGACTTCTTGAAGTCAGCTGTAGAAGTCTCTCATTGTACCAGTCTTTGGGTTTCGAATCGAAAAACTCAAGAACCCCATTTTAATTTTAACCAAGTTGGTAAATTCAATATGACCATTATTATTATTTGTAACTTAAAAACGCTTGTTGCCTTGAAATTATTTTACTAGGCACTTTAGCTCGAATCTAAAAATTTCTAAAACTATATTTAATATAAAATGACAAAAAATATGAAACAGGCTGCGTGAAGATCGCCTTTTGTTGTCATTATTCTCTACAAACCATTTATCTTCGTGTGGAAGATTGATCGTCTCCGGAGCTGCCAATAGTGCTCTCGAGGGTCACTGGGTTCGAGTCACGTTTATAGATTAATCGAACGACAACTGACGCCAGTTCGTGTCACGAGTTTATTATTTCTTCTTTCGTAGAGAGTGAAAAAAAAATTTAACTTGTGATTGATTCCCCATTTCTAGAAAAAGTGGATAACACTGGCTGCATTTTTCAATTCTAGCGTCAACTTCTCAGAGGTGGCTGAGGCTGTCAAGCACTTCCTCGTAACCTACGCAGCGTAGTTTCTAGTTAAGATGTACATCGAAGAGAACCCACGGAATAAATCTAAAACATTCCAAATTTTCTATAATGAATAGATAACCTGTTGAGTAACCAGTCCTTACTGCTCTAGTTTAAGTACTTAAGGACTTAAAGCTCCAAAAAGAAAGCAAACCTTCTAAAAAAACAAACCTAGGTAACCTGTAAAACTTTGTTTTCAAATCCAATTTTAATAATAACTTGCATCCCCAGCCCGCTATTCTAAGTAACGAACTAGATAGGTTTAACTAATAACAGAGGTTTTATTTTTTAACAATAAAGATCTTATAATGCAGTTGAGAATTATTTTCTCACAATATTTCTAGATATTTTCACTCAAAGCTGTATCCCGGTATTATTGCAATGACTTACTCAAAAGCATTATTGGATATTCAATCCTTGACTTTAATCTATGGGTTGGTGATTTAGATGGGCAGAGACGTCTTGGGAAGAAACTCTGGCGGATAATGGACTGCATTATCAGTTCTTACAAGCCTATCAATAGAGATATTCTCGGCTGTCACAATTTACTTTTTCAATAATAATGTTGTTAATATTCTCTGCTATAGTATTTGTTGGTAATATTACTGCTGTTTCACACAACCAAATTGTACAATTTATTAAATAAACCTGAAACATTAAAATGATTTTGAAATATTAGTCTTCTTAAAACCTATCAAAAGTTAATGACAGAGTGACAAACTTCTGCCACTTAACATTGTGAATTTAAATTATTATTATAGCAAACTATACTATTTAAAATCTTCCTAGAATTATGAAGATTTTGTAGTTAAAATTTGGTACAGAGGGGTTTAATAATTTTACCATTGCAAACTTTGGTGTAGAATGCCGCTAACCACATATCGTTCGATTATTAAATATCCCTAGGATCCACACGTCACACTAAATATTTATAGCTTTTTTTATAACACTTTATTTGAATCAAGCCAATTTTATTATCAATTCCTAGCTCTATATAACATTGTACAGTCATAACCAACGAAAATGGCTTTTCCTTTTATATAACAGTATAGATATATATTAATTTAGAACAAATGTTTTATTGCTAATTGTTTACAAACACCTGCACTAAAGTAGTATTTATAAAAAATAAATGTTATTGTGATATTTACATACACCTAGAACCCCAATTCTGATTTAAAATTTTTTTTTTTTTCAAAAACCTTCCCGGGGACAAACCTAATAATTTCCCAAATTTTCACGGCGACTGGATGTACGGTTTTTTTTAAATCAATCGAGTACAGACACACACACACATTATATATATATATATATATATATATACTATATATATATATATATATATATATATATATATAGATAGTATAGATAGATAGATAGATAGATAGATAGATAGATAGATAGATAGATAGATAGATAGATAGATAGTAAATAAAGGCTTTATAAAATCAGAGTAAGGAAAAATCAACTAAATTACAAAATTTAAATATCTAGGTGAAATAATTCAGGTAAAAGGACTAGACAAAGAATCAAACAATTGAATGAGAAAAATGGAACTAGTTACCAATTGACTAAACATATTTACAACAAGACAAGCCTTTCAACGAAAACTAAAATGAAGCATTACAATTCAGTAATCGAATCAGAGAGTCTCTATGCAAGAGAATGCATGATCACCATGAAAATTGGAGAAATAGAAGGGATAGAGAAAATAAGAAAGGGAGATTCTAAGAAAGATTTTGGGAATTTTTAAACTCTGTAACCATTCAAATCCAATAACCTCTCAACTTGCTTCCCATTCTTTTCCTTACATCCCCGAGGTGTCTGAAAAGAAGATGGCCTCAGGACCTTCTCAAATATAACTTTTATTGAAGTGCTACCTGTGGGTAGTTGCTTCATAAGCGAAAGTCATATTATTATTTTGTTATTATCACATTTAATGAATATATGTTTTTTCAGTACTGTTTTTAATGTAAATAAATAAATAAAAATAATAATAGTGATAATAATCCAGGTAAATGGACTGGACAAAGAAGCAAACAATTGACGAATGAGAAAAATGGAACTTATGGCTTGGTCCCGGAGAATACAGTCAATTCAATCAAAGAACTGGATCTTACAAATAAAATTCAACAAGATTCCCAGAAGGCAGTCCTTCTGGGAACAGCCAGTATCATCAGAAAACTTTTAAACATCAAAAAATAAATAAATTCCGTGCCTAACCCTTGATTCGATCCGGGTAGGTGCTTTTTTTCTGGTGAAAACCGAGAATAACAGAGAGATGTACAACAATATATAATTGCTATATTTTTTTGTTTTATCTTTTATTATAGCAATGTCGCTACCGGCTTTAATGGCGTTGTGTTTAATTTAATAGTTTCCTCACCTACACCCAACAATACCTTTTTTTTTTTTTTTAATAACAATTTATTGAAATTTACAACTGTACCAGATATATACATCAAGTAAATGTGCTGTTAACTATTGGAATAACGTGACAAAACATGAAAAGTACTACCCACATAGCACTTTAATAAAAATTCTAAACTAGAAGGTCTTGGGCCATCTTCTTTTCAGACGCCTCGGAGGATTATCAGGAATGGAGTGGGAAGCAAGTTGAGAAACTAATATGGAGCTTACTGTTATCTAGTGTGGGGCTAACTCAGCAACATATGGAACATAAGGTCTTTATGGATAAATGGTCAAAGTAAGGAGCATTGAGGATTTTGATTTCCCAACAATACCAAATTATCAAATGCTGAACTAAATTAATTAATAAAGGCATTCAAATTCTAATGTGCTATCAAGATAATTTTCCGTTCAATAAAAACCAAAAGAAAATCTACGCTTCAAATCTCCTTCTTATTATAATAAAATTTTTATTTTTGATTTGTTAATTAAGTGAAAAGTGTAAAACATTTTTTTTTTTTTTTTATTTTTTTTTTCAGTTACAATCCTCCTAATAAAATAGTTAAAATTTTAAGCAGTCTGAATGATCCATTCAATTTAATATACGTAATAGGAAAACAGCCTAAATAATAAAGTGATTTATATTAAAAAAATATCTTTTACTCAAAACTGGGGTTACATTTTGTTTCTTTTCTTATCTCAGAAAACCCCTAAACTCAAATTTTCTTGGAGGGAGAACCCTTCAAATTGCTTTTTAACCTAAACAATGACCCATAATTTGATAACCCTTTGACCGATAAGAACCAAATTTTGTAGTTAATGGTTTTTTTTTCCTTAGGGGAGGAACGCGATTTCTTTTTCCCGGGGTGGCCCTAAAGTGCTTTAAAATGAAAGTTAACAGCCACAAACCTCAATTCTGTCCTAATTTCCGTTTTTTTACAAATGTTAAAAGAATAAATTTTACATTTTTAAGGTTTTTATTATATAATAGAATTTTTTTGTGTGTGAAAGAGTTATTTGAATATTATTATTATAACTCAAAATTTAATATTATAACTCACTACGCTTTATTTCTGTTCTATGGTAAGCATTGCGAGACGCCTTCAAAGAGTATAGGTTATAAATTTTGAGCAGAGTTTTTCGTTTTTTTTTCATGGAAACGCCATTGTTTAAACGTCATTAAAGGAATGTAAATTCCTTGAAATCTCCTATCCATCCTACAGCCAGATTAGGACTATGAGGTTTCTAGCAGTTGTAGAAGTACATTTATCAAGCAAAGAGGAATTATTTTTTTATATTATATTTTTTTCAAGAATTAAAAATGTTGTCTAATCGTTGTATTAAGTGTGTATAGAGAGAGCTTATATTGAGGGATAATATATTGAAAAATATTAACAACATTTTTTTTTTTTCTTTCACCATCATTTTTTCCTTTAGGCGGGAAACATAAGTTAAGCTCCATAATACAGTAATATAAGCTTATATATTACCTGTAATGTATTCGAAAGCCTCTTATTTATTTTAAATACTTTTTTTCCGATTGCTTTTTAGAATAAATACGAAACATTTCCATACGAATATTATCAATGACAGGTAGGGAACCTCAATTGCCAGGAATCAACTCTAAATCCCCTCGTCCCACCTCAAATCCATATATTTACTCCGACAGTAAAAGATTTCGCTCCGCTGCCTAGCCCATTCAAGATCAAGGAAGCCATCAATATCCATTTAGTCTTTTGTTTGTTATATCCGCCATCATTTAACTCACCCCGCAGGTTACTTTTGACATCTCAATCCGCTGGCTCACATGAATCTTGATACTTTACTCAACAGATTCTTTTCCTTTTGAAATTGTATTGCCAAAGGTGAAAAGTACGTAGAAATTTAATGAATATTGATTTATTCATTATATATATATATATATATATATATATATATATTATTTATATATATATATACCTTTATTGAAATTGACAACTGTACAAAAAATATACATCAAGTAAATGTATTGACATGTCAAAACTTAAAAAGAACTACTCATCAGGGGCACTTTATTAAAAATTCTACTCTCGAAGGTCTCTAGGCCATCTTCGTTTCAGACGCCTCGAAGGATTGTCAGGAATGGAGTGGGAAGCAATTTGAGAAACTAACGGATTTGAGTGATTATTCAGCTTACTATGAAAGAATAGGTATCTGGTGTAGGCTAAATCAGAACCATATGGAACATTAAGATCTTTATGGATAAGTTTATTGGTGACAAAGAAAGGAGCATTGAGGATTTTTCGTAGGATTTTGGATTGTATGGATTGAATACGAGATGAATTGGATGGTTTAGTGGAGCCCAAAAGCTCAACTCCGTACGTCCAAATAGGTCTAATCACAGTCATGTATATGAGTATTTTGTAATTAATTGGGAGCTTTGAACGTTTGTCTAGTAAATGTTAAAGTAGTCTGTAACGACGGGCAGGTTCTTGTCGTTTTAGTCTTTTCATTTTTTTAATAATAAAACATCATAAGAGGAATCGTTTGGCATTTTGATAAATTTGAATGAAAGGTTTTTTTTCATATTTCCAAGAAAATATATATCAACTAAATGAATTAATAATATTAATATATATGACATTCAATACAAACCGCCACAAAATACAAAACGCCGGACCTAAGCCTTTACTACAGGCATTGAAAAAACCAAACGAAATGTGTTATAAATGCCTTAAAACACCACTTTATTTGCCAGACGTATCTCAAACAGATTTCCATCTATTCCGCAGTCAACAACTTCCCAAAAGTAAAATGTTTGAAAACGATTCTCAGGTCAAAATCAATTTGTTTTTCTTCACAAAACCCTGATTTCTTTCAGTTATGGGTTTAAAAAGTAAAAAGTAGATAATAAGAACTTATTGAGAAAACGCATTTTTATTTAAATACATTTTAAATAAAAAAAATTTTTTTTTTTTTTTTGTTTTTACATAATGTTTTTTAGCTGAGGGTCTATTTTTTTTTTTTAATTATTTTTTTTTTATTGTAACGTTAAGTATCATCTGAGTTGTAAGTTCGCCTAAATTTGCCGACAGCGTCTGTATCAGAAGAAGTAGAAGTATATAAAAGCAGCAGATTTTGGATAGACAAATAAATTCATCATTCGCTGTAATTCCCAGTAAGGGAGAAATTCAGTTTTTTTTAACGTTCCTTATGGCTGTATACTATCTACTGTTGTGTAGGCTGGAGAGTTCGAGATACATTTCTTGGTTTAGCCATGAAATAATGTTTTAATTTCAAAAAAACTTGTTTTACTAAGTAACCTTCACATAAATGTCCCAGACCCTCACAACACACTATGTCTACTTAGAGAAAAGGTTTATGTTATATAATTTGGTTTGGAAAAGCCACATGTCTGAAAGTAAATATGACAGTTTGTCATTTAAAACTATAAATTTTAATGCGCCATATTTTGGCCATATTTATTTATTTTTTTTTTTTTTTCTATTCCTGTAAAATGCTTGTATATCTTACTTTTATATTAACCTAGTAAAATAATGTTTAGTAAAATATCAGTGTTAATAATTTTCTATGTTGATATATATATATACATATATATTTTCTGTTTCAAATTTTATATTCACACCTGTTATTGGAGTAACAATAAGTGAACAAGCTCATATATAAATAATACAGCCCTTATAGGCGTGTGGGAGAGTAGCACACAGTACTTCCTCCTGGCACGGACTAAAAAAAAGGATTTATTTAAGAAAATCTCTCACGAAGTTTCTTTTAAGCCTTCTGAAAGTATTTCCAGTTACGTCAATCGTGGCCATGTCATTAATAAGTATCTTGTTACGTCCATGAAATCTGTCGCAAAACCGTTGATAAAGGTATATGTACGTTTATATATTTATATATATAGTGGATACTAGTAAATCAGAGTGAGGTGTGTGGTTTGAGATGTACCAAGGTGATTTCGTGATTAATCTGACATATGTATATACATAGTGATATCGACTTTAAAATATATATTAAAGTCGATTCCTGTTATAATCACTATTAAAAGAAAAAAATATATTAAGTCGATTTTAAATTAAATTTCCAACAACAAATATTGTCACCTTTGGCAACACGATTTCAAAAGGCAAAGAATGTGTTGAGGTTAGTAAAGTATGTATTAAGATTCATGATTGGCGGCGGATCGAGATATCTACCATATATAGTAACCTATAGTAACCGGCGATGGGAGACAAATGAAGGGTGTAAGGCAAGAAGCGGAAATGTCATAAAAAATGGAAACTGAGATTTCACCGCCACCTGTTAGCTTGCCCCCCGTGTACTATCATTTAAGGAGGCTTCACAGAGGCTAGAAACAGGATTTTCAGTTGTTTTTGAGTTTAAGATTCAGTTCTCAAAGAGGAAGATTGTGGAATTGTAATTTTCATTTGAGATTTATTGGAACTATGATTACAAAACATTTTCCTTTCTAACCTCCCTTTAAATGGTCCCACATATATTTATTACACGTGTATTTCTTTCACACAATCTGCATATTCTACTATGTAACTTGATTAATATTCAAATAAAAAATAAATCAATTTAATGACAATCGATTCAGACAAAGGAAAACATTAGTCTTAGCCTATGAAATAACTTTTGATCCTCCGGCGTGTCCAGTACAACATAACGGACACAAAGTCCATTAGCGGACAGGACTTGGATGGGTCGGAGTAGCCGAAAGTTAATTAAAAGAGACCCGCACAAAAGCTCATATCAGCAAAGCCTTGTCAACTCCAAGTCCTAAAACAACAAAGGCGTGAAGATATTTCTTATATATCTTCGGGACCAAATGGCCTAAAATCCAATTTGTTGAAAATATTTGTTGTTGAATCTACTTTTCATTGTATTATCTGATTGCATTTACGACCAGGAAGTGATTTTCTAATTTAGGAGCTGAAGATTTTTCGGGGCTTTCAGGCTCGTATTTAATTAATTAACTAAAGAGATTTTTTTTTTACTGGAGCGGGAATCGACAAAGGGCTCCTCTCTTAGAGCTTTACGCCTTGTTAGCTGCCGGAGGGAAGCCGACTGGATAACGCTTTACTGGGGAATCGGAACGGAAAATCGATTTATAACTAATTAGATCTATCGAAATATAAAATCTTTGTCCAAACAAGGTAGGATCCAGAAAAAAAATTGTACATTATATAATATTGGCTCCTTTCAATAATTTAAATAACAAGAAAATGGCGTTCCAGGTGCCTTACTAATATATAAATGTAATTAAATCTAATGATAAAATAATTTAACATGTAGAGTATAGTAGGGTAGAGCGAAATGTTTAAAAAAAATTGAAAATCTGTAATAGGGTAAGGAAATATTCTGAAATATCGATACTATAATTATAGAAAAAGTAATTAAATAAAGTTAAAATTTACGGTATTTTTCGTTAGTTACTATACTTTGATCTAAGCAAGAAAATTTACACCAAACATTATTCCTGGAATGTATTTTACAAGAAATTGACTAAAAGTTAAGATAAAATCAATTATTCACAATCTATGGATATCTTTTAAAATACAGACAAAATTGTAAGTTCTTTTACACAGTTGAGTTGTAGGGTTAAATAGAAAATATATGATTTTTTTTTTTTTGCTAAATATTGGGTTGTCACACATGAAATAACCGTTTTTAGAACCAGGAAGAAAATAAAAATTTAAGATTAAATCTAACATATTTTTTATTCAAAGTATTCACCATTATTTTCGATACACCTCTGCTAACGGCTTACCAAGTTTTCTATCCCAGATTTGATAAACGTTGAGTAACGTGATGAAAGGAATTTAGAAAATTCATTTTAATTTCTAAATCATTGGTTAGCAATTTTTAAGATCAGGGGAATATGGGGGGGGTGTGGTAAGACTTCATAGCCCAACCCCTTTAATTTATTCACTGCCTGTATTGAAAAATGAGATCTGGCGTTATCTTGAAAAAGGATAGGTCCTTTCCTGTTTACCAGTACCAGCTGTTGCTTGATCAAATTTTGATTCATTTGGTCAATTTCTTGGCAGTATGATGTTGAATCAATTGTTTTTCCCGTCCACGGGACAGATTTTATAATGCCGTATCTCCTGAGGAAAATATTGTAAGCCAACGATGGATGGTTCTTTCATTAGCACTTCCTTTACCAAACGCATGAGTAATATTTCTTGCTGCCTGGGCAGCGGAATGACCTAGTTTGTATTCATAAAAAAAAAAAATCATTCGGAAATTGCGTGTTGCCATGTCCACGGCTAAAATTATATTAAAATCTGTATGCCTACTTGGGAAAAAAAAAAAAACAAGCACAGTTTGCAAATATAACATTAACAAGTACTTTATTATAAATAGTAAATATTTTGATAGGAATCAGTAGGCATCGCTTTAATCTTCTATAAAGAAAAATCGGACATTTCATGTGTGGCAACCAAATGTTTTTGTTTTGTTTTTTTGTTTTTTTTTTAAGAAAGGGTGACAATAACTGTCGTGGTTCCTATTTTTGTCGGATTTACCCTATCCTGGCCCGGGAATAGTGGCGAAATAGGGTTTCTACACAATTTAAACTGTTAAAATTTGAGACCCAAACAGTGAAGTCTTGAATTCTCACACATCGTTTTAATTTTTAAGTATGTACAAAATTTCGAAATTTGATTATTAGCAAAGCAATATTTTTCAGTCAGAGAGCTTGAAAAATAATACATAAAATTTTTGCTCACTTAGATCATTTTCCTGAGGTCACCTAACATTAATATTTAGTAATTTCTTATTCTTGTCGTATAGTGAAAGTAGCTTCCTGGAGTTTGTGTTCTTATGAGCCCGTTAACATGTCCCCCTTCCTCGCGCATTCGATTTACAGCCGTTTTTATTTTTTTATAAAATCAGGAAATAAGGTTTCATCATAAGTTAATAATGTAGAGTGAAGGGTTGCTAACAATTAAAATATAATTTTTGTATTTTTTTTTTTTTAAATTTCGGCTAAAGAAAATTTAAAACGATTTGTGCGACCTCAAGGTGACATATTATCATAATGAAATGCCTATACATCTTTTACAAGCCAATTTTGCCACTTTTCCCGTATCAGGGGTTCTCCGCGAAAGTTTTATCGCTCCACACTACTTTACAGATGTTAACTAGCAAAGGAAGGATGGTAGAAGGATATCCTTGGGTCGCATATACAGGGTGTTGGGGATATCGTTGGCCAAAGAGGTATCTCGGATAGGGAGGTTCATTTTGAACCTATTTATGGCCACTTACCCTTTATAATTTATAAAGAAAGGAGAGTGGCCAAGGATGTCCTTTGGCCGCTAAAAATCGTCAGATCCTGGCAGATCTGAAAAGCAGTATCCTTTTGGGCGTAATAGCAAGAGCCATCTTCCACTTCCCGTTAAATTCGTTAACCATAGCGGAATATGCTTCCGCCATCTTAAAATCCTTATACGAAGTGTGATCAAAAAGTTCCAGGACTTTTTATATACTATGGGAATGCAATGTCTCACAGCGATGCGGTTGGCAGCATTCTATTGCCTGACTCAACAGGAACACAGCTATGTTTGCAGATCCATCATAACATCACTGAAAGTAACATTAGCACAGTTTGTTTGAGGTTAGTTTTATAGAGTTTGGCTATTTTATAAAAGTGAATGTGAAAGAAGAGCAACGTGTTTGTGTGAAGTTTTGTGTGAAACTGAACAAAACGTTTTCTGAAACCTTTTTGATGTTACAAGAGGCTTTTGGTGAAGAATGTCTAAGCCGATCATGCTGCCATCAGTGGTTATAGAGGTTTAAAGATGGCCGAACATCCACAGTCGACGATGCTCGTTCCGGACGCCCTTCAACGCCAATCAATGATGACAATGTTGCTAAAGTGAACGCTCTCTCTCGTACGATCAGACCGTAGACTAACAATCCGTGAAATGGCAGAAGAGTGTAACATTTCATTTGGGTCGTGTCAGGAAATTTTAACTGAAATTAAAAGAAAAAGACGAAATTAAAGAAAAAAAAAACAACGGAGCTGCTAAAAACGTTTTCTAAAACCTTTTTGATGTTACAAGACGCTTTTGGTGAAGAATGTCTAAGCTGAATATGCTGCCATCAGTGGTTCAACAGGTTTAAAGATGGCCTTTTTGTGTAAAAAAACGCAATGACTGTCATTCCTCAGCCCCCTACTCACCTGACCTGGCTCCAGCCGACTTTTTTTTCTTTTCTCGAAGCTCAAGAGACACCTGAAAGGACGAAGATTTCAAACAGTTGACGAAATTAAAGAAAAAAAAACAAAGCTGCTAAACACC
Source organism: Euschistus heros (assembly GCA_003667255.2). NCBI lineage: Eukaryota > Metazoa > Arthropoda > Insecta > Hemiptera > Pentatomidae > Euschistus > Euschistus heros. Next base: position 668,516 of record RCWM02000556.1, read on the forward strand.
TTTACAAAACAAGAGTTTTCTGGGGCCTTTGATCAGATGAAAACACCGGTGGGAAAAGTGTGTAGCTTCCCAAGGGGAGTACTTCGAAGGAGACAAATTTGAATAACCTGTATGTTGTATGAATAAATGTATAAAAATTCAGTCCTGGAACTTTTTGATCACACCTCGTATCCTGGAATATTCCAAAATAGAATCCTTAAAAAAAAAAAACTAAGCTAGGTGAGCGGGGACAACGATCTATATAGTTTCTCACCTCTGGCACTAAATATAATCTTCTATTTCTATTTTGACTATTCAGTATCTTCTTTGACTAATAAGTAGTCTGTCGCCTAAAGTTGGACCTACATATTACAGTGCAGCTTGACAATATATAATTTTTAAAATATTTATTTCGTAAAACTGATCGATTAACCTGTACAGTCTGAATGATTAATATTTAAAAAACAAATATTATTTTTTTTATTTTTCACTTTATTTCTTTTCCATCCACCTGTCACTCAATTCGCGACTATAAGCAGATGTGATATGAGAAATTATGTAAACTTTGCATGTCAGGACATGAGAGAGTTCAGCACCCACCGGTACCTACTCCAGTCTTGCATATATTTTAAAGATTTATCTTTGGAGATCTCTTAGCCAGCTCCTCTTCAGCCTTCTTCGTGTTGTCTCTAGCATGAACATTAAACTAACATTTCGAATAGTTAAAGCTAGAGAAAATAAGGATTAATTAAATCTTAAAACACTAAATTTATACTTCCTAAAGAAGAGTGAAATTTATATAAACGAGGCGCTGACTGAATATAATAGACAATTATTTTCTATAGAGAAATCACTTTAGAGAGAAGGGCTTTACAAATAAGGCATGGCACAAAAATGGGAATATATACATAAGAAAAGCAGAAGGCACAACTCGAATACAGATCTATACAGAAGAAGATGTATTATTATTAAAAATCTATCTGAACCTAATTACGAAACGGATTCGAATGAATTCAGCCCAGGCGATTATAATAATAAAAAACGGACTTACCCAGCCTCAGACTCCACTAGAAACACCTAGATTCCTGTAATGCCATTTTCGAGTTACTTGTTCTTACGGCTTAAGCGACGATTTGTTTCGTAATAAAAGGATTGTGAAAATAATAGAAAAAAACGTTGTATTATAGTGGGATACATATTTCACCCTGCACAATATATTCGATATCCGGTGGAATTTAATCAGATGCCGATATCCGCTAATGATGGCCCGCTAACCTTTCGTAATCGCTTCTGATTGGTTATCGCTTCTTATCTTATAGCACAATAAACATGGAGGTTTTAATTAAAATAAATGTCAGTAATCTTTATCACCGCTGATAGGGCTGACAGGGTGGATAACCAGGTCTTTGCTACGTATTTATACTTGTGTTTATACTGTCACGGGTTGGAGAAATAACATAGATCATCTCACTGCATAATGATTCCGTCCATTGAGGAGAGGAATATTAATATAGAAATAATTATCTTGGGCCTATTATATTTATTAAAGAATAACTAATCAATAATTTTGAGTGAGCGAGTCAATGAATTAATCAATTATTAATCATTGTGACCACTGATTGAAATGTTTTTTAAGATAGAACATGGGACCCACGTTTTAAGAAAAAAGGGAAAACCCCTTTACAGGCTACATATTTACTGAGACTTCTACATTTACTTCTCTCCAAACATTTAACTATACAACCCAAACAAAAAATGTACACTTATTCTTAATGAAACCTATTCGGGCATAAGCTTCGGAGATATACGGCACAGCTAAAGACGTTTTTCTGGCGAAATCATTCAGGACAATTACAAAAGTATCCTGATACGTTAGCAACATAAATCTATCCTATACAGCACTAACCTTTGCATGTCAAAGGTTGATAAAAACAAATACAGATGCATTATCTATTCCACAATAAATACCTGGACAAAACACTCATAAGCGATATAGGCACTACGAAAAGGAGCTGAATAAGAGACCTTCTAAACCTGCTCTAAAGTTGAGATGCTACTGAGTTCTTTTCCTCCTCAAGCCTTTCATGCCATGTATATCAACTTAATCAGGTTCACTGATTGTCAGTATTAACACTGATAAGTGTGATAAAGACATGAAGTTGAAAAAAATGTCTATACTCCGGCTTTGTTCTAAAATATTTAAATGAATTAAAAATGTAATTTCTAACATCGCTCAAAAATGCTCAAATTAGAAAGCATCATCATATCTTCACGTACTGACAAATAATTTTAACAAACTAATTCATAAATAAACTAACAAATAAAAAAAATTACATCTGAACTACAATAGGTTTGAAAATGTGCTGGATGAGGCACCGATTTTGTTAGACTCAAATATAGACGTACTCTCTTTCTTGATAGAAATACCCATCTCTTTCTGAGGGTTATATCGCCAGTGCCTTACCATTCCGATATAAATTTCTTTTAAAAAATTTTGATATATTGTAGTAGTGTATAAATTCGATTTTTATATTGAATTTAAAAAATCGACAAAAATTTTAAAGTAATTATACAAATTTTGTAAGATACAATTATAGACTATTACTAAATACTTCTGAATAAATGTTTATTATTATTTTATTTTATTTTTAATTGAAAATATTACGGAAAAAAAAATGCAAAAAAAAAAAATAATGTGAATAATTAATTTACAAAATTTGTATCTAAGTTTTGATATAATTATACAAATGATAAAATTCAAATTTTGTAACTAAGAATATTGAAACTGCTTTAATATTGTTGAAAAACAATAAATAAAATATTCAATAATGATCCCATGCACCTATGAAGAATGTCAATATTTAAAAAAAAATCACATTAAAATTGTATATCCTGAAGAAATAGATATATATGTTTTTGGATACACCATCCAAGATGATAGATCAGTTTTTGCAGATCTCTATATATATATTCCAAATCAGTGATTAATTCTGGGATATGGTGGGTTTTCGTGGTAGGGGTAGAAAAATCACCCTTGACCATCATCATTCATTGACCATATTCTCAGTAACCTATCCATCTGTAAACCCCTTTCCTCAAAATTAGCATTCTCAACATTTAAATTTAAAAAATCCATTCTTAACCTAAAAATCCGAGAAATTATTTTACAAATTCACATCCTTAACCAAAAAATTTCCTCCTTGTCCAATCAGCTTTCATCATTTATAGGTGAAGATAATATGCACAAATTCAATGCTTTCATCACTAAAATATCCATCAATCTCAAATCCCAAAAAAAAATCCCATCTCATTTGTAAATTTCAAGACCTATATCAACACTCTCTTAGACAAAAAATTTATCCCACTGGTGACCAAAATTGGGTTAAAAACCTCTCTTCCTCTGATATCCCTCCCCCTGTCATCAACATCCTAAGTTTAGGTCCAAATTTTTCTACCCCTACCACGAAAACCCACCATATCCCAGAATTAATCACTGATTTGGAATATATATATAGAGATGACTCTCTTACCAGTACAGTAGAAGATAGAGAGCTGTCCCGCATAAGTGTATGTAATATAATTTCTAATCATCTCCAACACCCGCCTTCTTTTCCCATGAATTTTTCCCCCGTGTTCCTCAGAGACTTATCCCTCACTCGATCCTTTCTCGCTTCACATGATCATATCATTGTAACCAAAGCTGACAAAGGCAACACCACAGTGATCATGGACCGCTCCCAGTATGAGGATAACATTTACCAACTCCTTTCCGACCAAACCACCTATACTCCCACCAAACGAGACCCTACCTCTTCCCTAATTACCAAATTTAATAGACACCTCAAGAGCCTCCTAGATTCCAAACAAATTAATTATTCCTCTTACAGAAACCTCATTTCCTACAACTCCATCGCTCCCCGTTTTTATGGCCTCCCAAAAATTCATAAACCTAATAACCCACTTCGGCCTATTACTTCTAACATTAATTCCCCATCTTTAAAATTGAGTCAATTCCTCCTGTCTTCTCTCCAATCCCTCAGCCACAATAATACCTACGATATCCACAATTCCTTCCACCTACGTGACACCCTATTACCCCTCCAAATTCCTGATAACTTTATCCTAGCCTCCTTTGACGTAGAAAGCTTATTCACCAACATTCCTATTGATAAAGCCCTTACCATAGTAAACAATAACTGGCGCATTATTGAACCCCATACTCCTCTTAACCAAACTTCCTACCTCGAATCCCTTGAACTTTGTCTAAAATCTGGATATCTTACCTTCCAAAACAATTTCTATTACCAAATCTCTGGACTAGCCATGGGTAACCCCCTTGCCCCAGATATCTCTAACATTGTCCTTAATGATCTCCTCAACTCCATCACTCCTATGTTTCCTAAAGACATCTACTTTATTAAAAAATATGTAGATGACCTTATACTTATCCTAAATCCCAACAGTATTCCCGCCATCCTATCAGCCTTTAACTCATATCATCCCCGCCTCCGTTTCACTGTGGAACTTGAAATTAATAATTCCTTACCCTTCTTAGACCTACTCATTATTAGAAATCCTGACAACTCTATATCCACCAATTGGTATACTAAACCTACCTACTCTGGTAGGCTATTAAATTTCCACTCCCAACACCCCTATCATCAAAAAATTAACACTGCTAAAAACCTTATCCACCGTAGTCTTTCCCTTTCCGATCCCCAATTCCACGCTTCTAATACCATTCGAATAAAAAACATACTCAGCTCTAATAACTTCCCCTTAACCATTATAAACAAACTCCTTAATAACTACAATAACCAATCATCTACCACCCCCTCTTTTTCTAACTCCCCGATACCCCCGCCCCTATATCTATATAGATCCCTCCCCTATATACCCATCCTTTCAGATAAAATACAAAAGTCTCTACGCCCAATCTTCCCCAATTTACGCCTAGGCCTTAAGCCCCACAACAAACTCTTGAATATTTATTCCAAACTTAAAGATCCCATACCACTTCCTCTCCGTTCCAATGTCATTTACCGTATCCCCTGTGCCTTCCCTAATTGCAATTCCTCGTATATCGGTGAGACTAAAAACCATCTTAAAACCCGCATCTCACAACATAAACGCTCTATCACTTCCGGTAACCCGTTTGCAACAAAACTTTCTGAACATTCCTTATCCCTGAACCATAATTTTGACTTTGATAAAACCACTATCCTAGACTCCTTTAGCAACTTAGAAAAACGATTAATATGCGAATCTATCCACATCCACCTAGAACCCTTACCTGTTAATCACAAAATAGATAAGGAATACATTTCCCACACGTATTCCCAAGTTTTAAACCTTCTCAAAAAATCCTAAATTTCCTCCCTGTGTTTATGTATATATTTAAATGTTATTAATACGGTACTATCTTCCTTACTCTATTTTCTACTCCCTTCCTCCCTCTCGTTTTTATTAATACAACACACTAGCTCAATATCACCGCCAGCTCAATATCACCTTATTGTATTTCATATACGAATATTTTCCCGCTCCCACCTTGGTCCTTAGTTTAGATACCCGACGCTAGATCACTCCACCCTCCTTTCCTCCCTTTAACAATTGCCTTATATTTTCCCGCCTTTCTTCAGTTTGGTTTGTTTACCATTACCAGAACGTAAGTTTTTTTAAAAAAGATATTTTTTATTTAGTTTTACTTTATATATTCATCCTTTAATCATTAATATATCCTTTTCCTTTCTCCATTTTAAATGTTAGTGCACAATTTGTTTTGCTAAATTTTCCTTTTCCTCACTCCTTTATCCATTTCCTTTCTCTTTCCATTGTACACACTTGTAATTACCCCACTATATATTTCCTAATATTTATCATATGTATCAATATATTTATCACTACTTTATAGCTGTACTTTGCTTAATTCTATTTATTATTAACTATTTAGTTAACTCCCTGCTACTATTAATTTTATTTTATATATGTAACAACTCATTAGCTTAACCACTATATCTCATAATCTCTATACCTACTATTGTTTTTTTTACATTTACCTATTATATTGTTATACTTATTCATTCACTATGACTCCTGAAATATTCTTTTCAATTGTAATTCAATATTTTACATTTAGTGTCTTGGCTTTAGTGCCCTCAGATTTGAATTCAGTTATCTGTCCTCAATATCTCAGTAACTCTGTATCTATTCATTAATTGTTAACTCCTCTAATTATTATCTCAATAACTAGTCCTCATTATCTCAACAACTAAACATCTACATTGTTTATGTTCACCAATTATTTTGTCAAAATTACTCATTAGCATTTAATTAACTATCACTCATTTTAATTTATTCTCATCTTTACCTCAATTCAATAGTCTTTATTGTCTTTATGGCCTTTTGATTTGCCTTTATGTTACTATCCTTACTCTTATACAGTCATTTATGTATCATTTTATGTTTATTTATATTTTTTCTTCATCATTCCTATGTTTTGTGGTGTGTGTTTATTCATATATTTTACATTGTAGTCATTTAGTCAATGTAGTCATACCTTGTTGCTTGTTTTCTGTTCTTCTAGCCCTGATGAAGACTTGCAAAGCAAGTCGAAACGTCGGCTTTGACAATTAAAACAAAATAAACATTTTGTTTTGATTTGCTGAGTTCATTGACTGCCTACCCTAACCAACTACATCTCCTATATATAATTCACAGTCAACTATACCTTATTAATATAAAGGATGTTCGGAAGATCGTTCTCAATCATAAAACCTACTACTCCACCTTTTGTAAGGTGCCGAGGTATTTCGACTGGACTAAGTAAGAATATTAAAACAAAGTTGTGCAATTATTGTATTGTCATTGGTCTTTGACACGTGTGCAAATTTTCAAGATAATCAGATAGCTGGAAATTGGCCAAAATTACAATGCAAGATTCCGTTAAATATAGGTGAAGTTAATAAAAGCGTATTAATAATGTTTTTCTTCATAAATTAACAAAATTGTAATTTAAAAAAAACAACATAAAATTAAAAATAAATTATAAATTTTATTTACGAGTACGTAGAGGAAACAGGTAGAACATTGGGATCGGGAAAAATATAACTAGCGGAAGTAAGAGAATACTTGGCGAAATTGGCCAGAGAAAAGCAACTTAATCTTGGGTATATTGGGTAGTATTGTGAAATATAGTGAAATATTTGCTCCCTGAAGATAACTCATATATAACATAGTTTATTAATCTTGTATCTTATATTGGATTCTAGTAACAAAGCTTAAGCAACAACAGCCGACTCCAAATCTACTTACTGAACTTGGAAACTGATGGTATGTAACTAATTCTTCAGTTATTAAAAAAAAATCCTTATTTATCCCTAAACTTATAGGGTAATGCGTTTTCATGTTTGTTTTGATTTGATTTCTTTGGTTTATATACGAGGTGTGATCAATACAATAATTGCACAACTTTGTTTTAATATTCTTACTTAGTCCAGTCGAAATACCTCGGCACCTTACAAAAGGTGAAGTAGTAGGTTTTATGATTGAGAACGATCTTGCAAACATCCTTTATATTAGTTTCCGTTCTCAAGGATATGTTGAAATATTCCAGGATTTAACAGTTTTTAAGTTATCCGAAGGATATTCCGCCATTGTTGTCCTTTTAGTTGTTTTTTTTTTTAAGGATTCTATTTTGGAATATTCCAGGATACGAGGTGTGATCAAAAAGTTCCAGGACTGAATTTTTATACATTTATTCATACAACATACAGGTTATTAAAATTTGTCTCCTTCGAAGTACTCCCCTTGGGAAGCTACACACTTTTCCCACCGGTGTTTCCACTGATCAAAGGCCCCAGAAAACTCTTCTTTTGTAAAGGTGTTTAGCAGCTCCGTTGTTTTTTCTTTAATTTCGTCTTTTTCTTTTAATTTCAGTTAAAATTCCTGACATGACCCAAATGAAATGTTACACTCTTCTGCCATTTCACGGATTGTTAGTCTACGGTCTGATCGTACGAGAGAGAGAGCGTTCACTTTAGCAACATTGTCATCATTGATTGGCGTTGAAGGGCGTCCGGAACGAGCATCGTCGACTGTGGATGTTCGGCCATCTTTAAACCTCTAGAACCACTGATGGCAGCATGATCGGCTTAGACATTCTTCACCAAAAGCCTCTTGTAACATCAAAAAGGTTTCAGAAAACGTTTTGTTCAGTTTCACACAAAACTTCACACAAACACGTTGCTCTTCTTTCACATTCATTTTCATAAAATAGCCAAACTCTATAAAACTAACCTCAAACAAACTGTGCTAATGTTACTTTAAGTGATGTTATGATTGATCTGCAAACACAGCTGTGTTCCTGTTGAGTCAGGCAATACAATGCTGCCAACCGCATCGCTGTGAGACATTGCATTCCCATAGTATATAACAAGTCCTGGAACTTTTTGATCACACCTCGTATTTGATGATTATTATTGGTTATTGTTTTTTTTTATTTTTCTTAATACATATTTGTCTTTTACTAACCACACTTGTTCAATTGAGTGGATCTAAATCTATAGAACAGTTGATTAATGATTAATATACATATTAGTAATAAGTATTAGATACATTCAAAACACGAAAAGTCGAAACTCGCTTAACCGAAAAACTCGGTAAGTCGAAGTGAAGTCCATTTCTCGAATACGTTTATATGATGTATTATATTCGTTTACTCGAACCAACAATCGTTAACTCGAAGAAAAATTTTTGTTATCACAACTCCCGAGACTCGAATCACTTGAGGCGGGAGGCTCTATAAGTCGAAATTCCCTAAAACCTTAGAAAAATACATTAAAATAGGTGTCTCTTCAACAATTTTTCTTGTAGAGACAAGTTCTTTTGTCAAAGAATGGACGGTTCAGAAGATATAGAGAGATAACATGAGATGAAAATCACTTTTTCGCAAATTTTCACATTTGCCAAGCTTCTCGTAAACAAATCGGAATATGTAAAATGTGTATAAGATACAATTTATAGAAAATTTAATTTAGTAAATTGTCATATTTTGGGACCTCCTCCCATCCTGTTCACAGATCCGAAAACGCCAGGACTTTTAGTATGTTAACTTCCTAACTACCCTCAACATTGACTTATCGAGTTTTGACTTAACATCATGTACCTGTGATCAGGTACGTAGTCTCCTATCATTCTTGAAATCCATTATAATTAATTCACCAATTATCATTCTATTTCTTCGTATTTTTCTATAATAGACGCAAAAGACGAAATGTCGTAAAGAGGGCTCAGCTCTTTAAATGATATATTTAAAACAATCTAAATATGAATTGAAAAGTTCAGATGACTTATTTTTTTCATTACTTCGAACATTAGAGTTCAAAAAGTTTTAAACGACCCGTTTAAAAATATAGTCTTCTCAAAAGTTTCAGCAACAGAGGCGTTTAAGTCTGAATTATAAAAGAGTTGCTCGCTCATTATTTAGTAATAAATAATGTTTTTGAATATTCTAGTATTTTTATTAATATTCACATTATTTTAACAGTCATTGTTCAAAAAAAAATGTTTCTTATTTTTCTTCATTTTTTTAAGCCCCAGATTTATTTTTCATAAACAGTCACTCTATCGGAGCTATCCAATGCACTTTTGTATTTCCGTCATCCGAAACCAGCTATAGACGAATTTCTACTCAGTTTTTTTTTTATCATTACAGTTTTACTCAAAATAAATCATAAAAGAAGAATCGAAAATTGAACTTAGAAGAATTGTAAATCATGTTTGTAACCTTACTAACCATAATGTCACTCAGCCGATGCAAAATGTCACAAAGCCGCAACTGTAAAAAATGAAATTTTAGAGAAGATGCGAGAAGGCAATATAGGACTTGTGTTAACAAGTCTTAAAGCCAAAAAAAAAAAAAAAAAAAAAAAAAAAAAAAAAAAAAAAAAAAAAAAAAAAAAAAAAAAAAAAAAAAAAAAAAAAGATGCGAGAAACTGTAATAAAATATTTTGAACCAACATTAAAGTTATACTTAAATAATATTGATATTAACTTTTGGATTGGCCAGACTACAATTCAGTCGATGTACTTACTGATGTATTGAGCTTTTGAGAGCACTTATGACTTATTTATATTTGAAATATTTTTTTTACCCGATTCACAGTTACGTCGTTGCATTAACGGATAAGCGATATGTTCCTTGTCAATAAATAAAATTAAATAGTAAACTTCCATAAATAATTGTATTGAACTTATCTGTATACTATTATATAAAAGGACAAGCCATTATTCGTTTGTGATTACTAACCGCGAAAACTACTAAACCAATCAACAGCAAATTTTAACTACCTAGTCTTCATAGTTCAAGGAAGGTTTTGCAATAATTACATTTTTTTTTTAAATTAAATTGTTGTTAAAAAAGGGATAAATATGTGGTACCTATTGAAGTTAGAAAATTGACCGAGAGGTGGCGATTGCTATTCAAGAGAGCTTACAAAAATATGGTGTAAGAATTGAATAGAATAGAATAGAAAATAAACTTTATTCTGGGATGATGTCCCCTAAGAATAATATAACGTAGATAAATAAATACAATGAGTCTAGCTTTCATAAGATGAAATAAAATTAATTAACAATCTGGTTAACTATTTACAATTTTACACATAAAGAACAAAAATCGAAATAAAAATTACAAAATCCAATAATTGGGGAAAAAAATAAAAACCTATTTACATCTACTAAATGCTTTTTTTTTTTTTTTTTTTTTTTTAAGTCAGGTTTTTGCTAGTCAGTATCATTCTGGAGGGAAAGGAGGTATTGAAAGAGAAGGGATTTAAATGTGGACAGAGATGTAGCATTACGGATATTACAGGGTAGTAAATTCCATAAGGAAGTAGTACGGAAAATGAAGGAGTGGTCAAATGATGTACTCTCATGGGAAGAAGTATACGGGTCTGAGGAGCGAGATCTTGTAGTGCGGGAGGAGACCGAGGATCTGAACTGGAAGATTTTATAGATGTAGGAGGGATTCCGAGAATTAATGGTTTGGTAGAGGAAGGAGGCCAGGAAGTAATTTCTGCGGGATAAAGGATATAGCCATTTTAACTCTGTATATAGATGTGATGTGTGGGAAGCTTTTGGAACCCTAAAGATAAACCTAACGAAACAGTTTATTAGTCTTCTTAGTTTACTCTCGAGTTCCGCCGTCAACCCACCATATGCCACACAGTTGTAGTCAAAATGGGGTAGGAAACCAAAAGTTGACGAGTAGGTTTCGGAAGGGAATCCTGAGAAGAATGGAATAGTTGGATGGATATAACCCGTCGAGAAATTTGGGTGATATAAGGTTTCCATGAAAGGGTTTGGTCGAAGGCAATACCAAGGTTTTTAACTGTGGAGTGGAATTGAATAGGTTGGGAGTTCATAGACAGGATCGGGAGATGGGGAAGGGATCTCAAATGGGTATTAGAACCTATAATAATAGTCATTTAATTTCTATTTCCTATTTCTACATTTAATTTTAACTTGTTATAGGCCCACTTGCAAATGCTATTAAGGTCCTCTTGGATAAAGGAGAATGATTTTATTAAATCGAAAGATAGAAGAAAGAAGAAAGATAGATATATCTGAAAATCATCCGCGTATAGATAAGAGGAACAATGGTGAATGGAATTTGGTAAATCGTTTGTGTAGGCACAAAAAAGGGTAGGAGAGACACTGGAACCTTGGGCTACCCCTGATGTCGACGAAAGAGAAGAGGAAAGTGGCTGGTTTGTTATGGATACTATTTGCGTTCTACTATAGAGGAAGGAATGAAACCAGAGGAGAGAGCTTGAGGAAAAAGATAGGGCTTTTAGTTTCGTGAGGAGAATAGAATGGTCTAGGTGTTAATATGGTAATTGATAGCGAAAATTCAATTAAATTGCAAACAAAGAAGCAATAAATATGTCCTGGGACCTATAGATTCCAGTGAAGTTTAAAAGTTGAGCGATTTATCGCTAGCGCCATACTGCCACAGAGTTTGCAATTGTAAAACTATTGAACCACCTTTACTAAATTTTAACTACATTATTTTCATAGTTTTAGAGTGGCAGAAACGGGGTTTGCCACACTGTCATAACTTTTTATGGCAAAACATTAAAATCCAACAAGATGAAATTCATTATTTAGGACTTACATTTGATAGATGAATGAGCTGGGGCCCACACGTAAAACAAAAACGTCTCAGTCTAACCAAGAGATTAAAACTCCTGTATCCAATGCTTCATAAACGGTCGACATTAAAACTTCGACAACGACTGAATACATACACTTACTTACCTAAACCCATATGGACACACGCCACACAAATATACAAGACTGCAAAAATACGTACCTTAAAAAAATACAAATATTCCAATCAAAATTACTCAGACTAATCACGAAATCACCTTGGTACGTTTCAAACCACACACTTCACACTGATTTAGAAATACCCACGGTAAAGGAAAATATACATGACCTTTATAGACGGTTTCATGACAGACTTCATGGACATAACAACATACTCATTAATGACATGGCCACGACTGACATACCTGGAAATACTCTCAGAAGGCTTAAAAGAAGCTGGATGAGAGATTTGCTCAAATAAATCCCTTTAATCCATGCCAGGAGGAGGTACTATCGAGTACTAGTCTCCCACACACCATACGAGGCCTGTAGTATTACAATTTCACCACATTCACTGATTGTTACCCTAATAACAGGTGTGAATTAAAATCTGAAAGAGAAAAAAAAAATAATTATAATGCTCTCATATGAATTCATCTATCGGTATCAAACCTTGAATTTTTGGTACGGGTGCTGGTATCGAAAATCGAAAAAAAAGTAGTAGAGACACATCACTAATCTTTTTTCTTTCTTTTTTTTCTTTTTAACTATTTACTGATATTATATCTGTACACAATATACATCAAGTAATTTTGATCATAATGATAACAATGGTATGTAAATAACCAGTGAAGAATTACTCACTAGTAACACTTCAGTAAAAATTTTATATTAAAAGGTCCCTGGGCTATCTTATCAGACGCGTCGGAGGATTACCAGGAATGCAGCTTACTATGAAAGGATTGGTATCTGTTTTGGGCTAAATCAGCAACATATGGAACATTAAGGTCTTTATGGATAAGTTTATTTGTGACAAATTAAGAAGCATTAAGGATTTTGGATTGCAAGGATTGGATACGGAATGAATTAGATGGTTTAGTAGAACCCCAAAGCTCAACTCTATATGTTCAAACAGGTCTTTAACTGTCATGTAAATGAGTCGTTTGTAGTATAACGGAAGCTTTCAACGTTTGCCTAGTAAATTCAAGTAATGTCAAACACGACGAGCAGTTTTAGTCTTAAATGTGGAAACCAAGTTAAACTTTTGTCCAGTTTGAATCCTAGATAGCGGATCTGTTCATTTGGGATGAATGGAATGTTCATCACTAATCTAAAATAATAAAAACAATAATTGGTACAAAGTCTAAATATCCATTTCCCCATTTCTTCTAAGACCAGGAGATTTTATTTTACTTCACCATTGAAAATATATCAATTACAAAAAGCCTTGAGAATCCATTTTTGTTGTTGAGGTAATACTGTTTGCGATTAGACTTGCTAATTTTCACAACGTATTGGTAATCAGGTTCATTATGTTCTATGTTTTAGGACCGCAACGCTGATACCTCGCGGTTCAGAGGAGGAAAAGTACAAAAAGTTTCCTTGATCTATAAGTAACTATTCCATGGATTAAGTTATCGTTAGCAAACTATTTTTTAATATATATATTATATTCTATTCACAATTGTACACATTTGTCTATAACCAGTGAATATGAGGTTATATTAAAAAACAACAGACATGATCAGGTTTGAGGGAATCGGTAGCCAGTGGTGCAATCAGTAGGTGTGATATTATATTTTTATTATTAGACTAGGAGATCCCTCATCCACCTACTTTTTAGCAGTTGAGTTAGGTCTGGAATTAAAAATGTTGCTATATTATGTACCTCTTTTTTAGAGTCTTAACAAAATTTGTCATGAAAATGTCTGTAAATTTTATGAATATGGCTCTTAACAGTCCGAATTCGTAAGTTTGTGTGAAGCGTTTCGTTTGACACGTAAAGAGGGAGAGCCTGTTATCATTTTTAGGAAATTGATTAGATAAAATTAATTTTGAATAATTGCACCGGAGTACTTTGCACTCAAAACTGCATAAACTCTGCCTAGCTATTCACAGTAAATATTTGATAACACTTTCCGACCATCAAGAACAATTTCATAACGTAAAAAACATCACTGTTTTCCCAAACCGATCTTAAATAATTAAAAGACGGTAGTATTTCGATGAATAACCAACTCTGCTTCTTTGGAAGAAATTTCTTCGGAAGTTAGCTTAGCGCTAACAACTTATTTTACGTTTTAAAATTGTAAATGATTCCATAAACCAAGCTCGAGTCATAAGTAATTTAAGGATTAGTAAAAGTAAACTTTAGTAAGGTCCCTGTACAGAAGATCGGGGATTCGAATTGTTGAAATTCATTTCGTGGCGAGCCCACGGAATAAATCATGGCCTTTCCATTATGACTTGGATAGGTTGGTAACCTGTAGGATAACCCCTCATCCTTCCTCCATCCTTGTACTCCCAACCGCCTCAGATCTTCCCACACATCATCCAGCCATCTGATACGAAGACGTTCTATCCTTCTTCTGCCATTCGGTTTCCCGTATGGCATCTTCTTTGGCATCCATTGGTCGGTCATTCTATCTTTTTTCGTGCTCTTTTTGTTATCACCACGATATCCAGTTCCCCAGAAAGGTTGATATTTTCTTCATTCTTTCTTTTCCTCCAAATCCCGTTCTCGAAAACTCCACTCCATATTCTTCTTAACACCTTCCTTTCCCAGGGGTTCAGCATCTTTTCTTATATTTTTGTTTCTTATAGGGCCATGTTTCAAAACCATACATTACCACTTTTTTTAAGGACACTGTTTTACAGATCTGCCAGGATCTGACGATTTTTTGAGGCCGAAGGACATCCTTGGCCACTCTCTCCATCCAAAATTAGAATTAGCTTTTTCGTCCTTAAGGATAATATGTTTTTAACGGTTTTTTAAGTATATGAGATTTTCATTCTTTCCGATAAAGATCCGAAGTTCAAGAATTTTTGAAGAGAGTATAATAGCATCTGTTTCCATCTGCTATTCTTGCTTGTATAAAATATGATTGTAAAATAATCATTTGAATTACGTAAATTAAAACATAATTATTTTGATTAAATATATAAATAAATTAGGTTTAGCATTAATTCTATTTCATATTCTATTCTAGGTTGTAAAGTTATATGAGGGTTATACAGCACAAAGCAGAGCCGAAACATAATAGCCAGCCATTGGCAATGAATCGGTTTATTACATCCGAGATTGCCGAGTTAATACCGAGATTGCCGAGTTAATAATTAGCTCCAGGAACTCATCAATCGGTATACTAGTACAAATTTAATACCATCGGCACAAGGAAAATGGAGTTGAAAATATATAGAGGGAATATTTAAACAGCAAAGAACAAAAAAGCAAGAATGTTTGTTAATATTTACTAATAGCCCAATATATCAACACTGTGCCCCAGTTTGATGAGTAAACACCAACAAACGCGCTAAAAAGAGATATACTAGGATGTGAAAGAGTTGGAACAGAAAAGATTTAAAACAGATCTTTACAAAAAGTATTTTATATTAGGAATATTGTACTAAAATGATATTATTTGTAATATACAATAATGATATTATACCATGCCGTTTCAAAAGTCCTGTCGTTTTTTCATTAATTAATATGTGGTGCGACACGTGGATCCCAGTGAAGTTTGAAAATTGACCGATCTGTGGTTATTACCTTTCCGCAAACGCGTTTACAATGGTAAAACTTATGAACCTATCTGGACCAAATTTTATCTAATAGGGCGTTTAAAAAAAAAAATGACCGTTTTATCAAATTCCTAAGTTCAAAAGTCTGTAAATATCTTAATGCTAGTTATTATTTACCAATACTTAATAATCCCTTTAGAGCATCCTCTAAGCTTGTTTCTAACACTGGACTTCTTCAAAAAACCCTCAGTTCAGCTATTTATTTCAAAGAAGAAAAATGACAGAGTCCTAGAAAATTCTCGTAATTTTAAGACATTACTGGAAAAAAAATTTCACAGCCGCTGAAGCAACTCATGAAATTATTAAATATGAAAGGGAAGGTGTCCTCGCGAACTTACCAGGGAGTGTGGTGTGTCGAAAGATACTGTTAGTCGCCATCTTCTCTCCATGGAGAAGGTGAAAAAGATCTGTAGACTGGTCCTTCACGAACTTACTCCTCAACAATCAGCAGAAAACTTTACAGAACTTTATGGGTTTGAACTCCTGCCTCATCCACCATATAATCCAGACCACGCACCTTCGGATTACCACTTGTTTCGATCCATGGCCCGTTTTCTTCAAAGGAAAAAAATCGATAATTTTGTGGAAGTTGAAAATGCTGTCCAAGAGTTCATTGACAGCCATCCCAAGGAATGGTTTCAGCGTGGCATCGAGCAATTGGCTAGCAGATGGGTAATGACGGTAGATAACAATGAACTATACTTTGAGTATTAATTGTATTTTATATCAAAGAAATAATAATGCAAATATTTGTTTCAAAAACGGTCATTTTTTTTTTTTTATATCATTTTCATAGTTCTAGTACAATAATAAACATTTCAATGTATAATATTGAGAGGCAGAAACGAGGTTTGCCATTCTGTCTTATACTTTAATGGTTAGAAATTAAAATCCAACCAGCTGAAATCAATAAAGTTATTTATACAGATGTGCTTCCTGTATGCCTTTGTTGCGATAACTTGTTCCTGGATAGCTAAGAGAAATTCCACGGTTTTCGGGAAGATGTTGCCATATTTCATCCATGTTAGGTATGCTTGGATATCCACTCCCCCGTCCGTTAGAGAATGAAAAAATCTTCCGTGCAAGTCTTTATTTTTCCAGGAATCAGTCCAGGTGGCGTCAGTAACAACTTCTGGGGTGGCTCCTGTTAACAAATTGAGGGCGGTTAAATTATTATCTAACGACGCAATTAGGGACAGTCAAGATGCGTCACTAGATTATTATTATTTATTTGTTTTTTCACGCCTAGTGGTAGCAAACATTCTGGGGACCAAACATGGCCAACCATCAATGTTTATTTTGAGTTTAAAAACTTTCGAACTATTGTTGCAAATTCCCAACAATGTCGCTTGTTGCATTTTTTTCCAGCACTGTTTTTGGCAGCTCCAACTTCGCTATAACAAATTGTGTCTTTTGGAACCAGCCCAATACAAGATATAATTATTGGCAAGACACTGCACTTATCCAGTCTATATAGTTGCTTGAGTTCTTCTGCCAGCTCCTGGTATTTCTTCTTCTTCTTCTTCTTATTATTATTATAAAAATTAATGCTATGCCGAAAATATTATTGGACAAATATTCCTCAATTGCATACCTTAATAATAGAATTTTATAGATCAAACAAATAAAACTCCAATTATTACTTCAAGTTTACTGTTCTTTACTTATAAGAGGGGATGCTAGTTTTATAAAAAAAAATATTAATAATAGGAATATAGATATATATATATATATATATATATATATATATATATATATATTAATTACCTAAAACACTATTATACTATTATACTGTATAATATAATATAATTCTATTGTATTGTATGTAATGAAAGATATGATCGTTTCGTATTACATACGTAAATGAGAGGATGAGAGCAGCCATTACGGAGAACAATGTATTCTTATTTACATTCACGCTATATTATATTTTGAAATTTAACTCGACCTAATAATTCCACAATCATCTTGTTATAATGTAATTAATATTACAGAATATTACTTCGTAAACTTTTTAGGCGGAAGAACATCCGATTTCATGTTAAAAGGCTTCTTCTGGAAAACCCATCTTCCATTAAGTCACCCCCCACGAACTGTTATGAATAATGAGAAAGGGTGGGGGAAGAGTGTTAGGAGTGGGGGAGGGTAGGAGGAGTGGGGGAAAGGGAGTTCTTCATTGTAACAAGGATTATGCACTCTCTTCTTCAGCCCAATAATTAATTATATGTCACACCCTTTCATTGCAACGCGTTTCAGTGGTTTTACGATCATAAGAAATTCAAAAAATTGGATCACTGATATCATCAGGAAAGTTTGGAAACAAAATGCCTTCTTCAAGGGTTGCATGTCCCCGACTTTAAGATATATGTTGACAGATGTCTAGAGAATTGGTCAAAAAGATGCAATACAAGACTAAACTGCCCGTCTTTAAAGATTACTCCAACATTTGCTAGACAAACATTAAAAGTTCCCAATTAATTGAATGATTCCGCCGAAAAACGTTCAAAGTGACAAAATTTCCGTAGTGGCGATTTTAAAGGTTTTTAAATGTATAATAAATAGAACATCATAGTATAATATAGTAATCCATTGTGTTATTATAGATGTAAATATAACAAATTACAAGGTGAAAAAAAAATCTAACTTACAAAACTAACAAAAACTTTAGATTATGATTTTCTTTCACTGATTACTCAAAATTTTATGTTTGTCGCTTAGAACGTTTTTCGGCGGACCCATTCAATTACAAAAGACTTTACATGACCCTGATTAGAACCTATTTGGACGTACGGAGTTGAGCTTTGGGGCTCCACTACACCCTCCAATTCAATCCTTACAATCCAAAATCCTTCAAAAAATCTTCAATTCCCTTTACTTTGTCACCAATAAACTTATCCAAATCCGTAGTGCTATGTCCGCCTCTGTTTGAGTCCGGATCAGCATTAATCTAATTATAGGGATGCCAGCCAGGACTGAATCTCCTGGCAAATGACAAATATGTATTTAAAATCTTTAATTAATTTAATTGAGTCTTCTCCAGAAGGTGATCGTGGGGTCGATAATTATGTATGTTAATTATAAATAAGGGTAAACAAATATATTAATTGATGAGTGGGATGCAAATTGTAAATAAATTTGACGGTTCAATAAAAACAATATATATATTCCATTATGGGTTGACTTATAAAAATTACAGTTAGGAAAAGGAATCATTTTTAAGTTTAAACTTATATTGTAACAAATAATTTAATCTAGACTTATCTTCTTAAAGATGCTATGATGGGTGATGCTATGTGTGGGTTCATAGTGGTAAGCCGGGAGCTCCCAAGCTCCGAAGGATCCAGGAACCAGCTCAGAAGGGACCAGACCAGACATCTCCTAGACTCTCTCAAAGACTGCTCGACTACAACTCCTCTCAAAAACTGATCTAAAATGTTTTTCTGGCCATTGTTAAAGTATACGCTCCGCCCCTTGTACTCGGACACGCCCACCGACTTTCCAGTTTTATGAATTTTAGAAAAACTCAAAATACAGAGTTTACTCCGAATATCACCTGGTAAGGGATAGGCAGGTAGAGAAATATGGCACACCATCAAAGGGTGTGAACTGCTGTGAGGAGGCCAGCCACCCTATTACGCAACACGCGAATATTATGCTTTTTAAATTAAACCCTAAAGGTTTGATACATAGCAGTAGGTTGCTGATTTAGACCAACCAGATACCTATCCTCTCATAGTAAGCTCCATAACCACTCATCAATCCTATAATTTCTCAACTTGTTTTCCACACCATTCCCGATAATCCTCAGAGGCGTCTGAAAAGAAGATGGCCTTTTAGTATAGAATCTTGATTGAAGTAGTGAGTAGTTCTTTTCATGTTTTGACATGTTATTGTAATAGATATAAACACATTTACTTGATTGATTTTTACAGTTTATAATTTCAACAAAATTTATAATAAAAAAAAAATCTTCAGAAGGGGGATGTATATATATTTTTTTTCAATATTTTACAATAGAGCCAGTGTGCACCGACGTGTTTTTTTAGAAACATAAAAGAAAAAAAAGTAATCCAATTACCTAGTTTAAATAGATAATAATGAGATAGATAATAAACCTGCAATTATTTCCGGAAAACCCAACAAAAATATTATCTTAATCTGGCATTATTCGCTAATATCTCCGAGGCCTATGTCGTTAGAAATCTAAATATAGTTTTGTAAATTAAAATCTACGAGCTTCAAAATTGGAATTCCCTTTTCTTACTCTTCGTTTAACATTTTTGAACTAGAGATATCCTAGCCACCGGCATCGGTGACAAAAGGATTTAAATATAAAATAAAAACGATTATATGTAAACATTGATTCTAACTAATAATTATACTATCTACAAGTGGGATAATCTTTGATTATGCAATTTAAACAATGCAAGTACAAATATACAGATAATTGTTAGTAACAAGTGCATTCCTGCCTATCTTATCACCTTATATCATTCCGTTTTTATGGGATATATTAAGTTAAGCTCGGAAGATTTGAAATCACTATTTATATACATCTGGATATTTTTCTATATAGGTTTGATCTTAAAATTGTAAAAATATAAGGATAAAACCAAATGGAAAGGATTAATACAATCAGGATTAATGAATTAATTGCCACTTCTTTTGGAATTATTTTACTTGAAAATTACTTTCGAATTAGAACTGTTGGAGATAAATATATAATTTAGTGTGTGTTTTTTTTGTTCTATGTATCACAGTGAATATACCTTCACCTGAGGTATGATTATCTAAAACAAATAAATAAGCAAAATTTATTGGGTATATCATCCAATATTTTAGAAAATACAAATAGCAACTGTGAGGTGTGTTTAAAAGCAAAACGGTTTCGTTTTTTGTTCAGCACAGAAAGAACTCGAGCATCCAGACCTCTTTAACTGATACATACAGATTTATGCCAAATAGAACTGCCCACTTGGGACGGATATATTTATTTTTTAACCTGTCTTGATGATTTTAAATGTTTCAAACAAATATATTTGTTGAAAAGAAAATCCGACACAGCAGAATTTATTAAAAATTATGTCGCAGAAGTCGAAGCAAAATGGACATCACCTGTCTAAAGAACCGAAGACAGTTCTATGATAGTTCTATCATGGACAAAACAAGAGCTCTCTTGTTTGATTCTAGTCTACCAACAAAAATGTGGGGGGTGAAGCAGCTCGTGTTGCTTGCTACATCTTAAATAGATGTCCAACAAAGGGTCTCCCTGCTGATAAAACACTATTTGAAGTGGTTTGGCAAACAAACAGACTACACTAGAATGCATATTTTCGGATGCAATGCATATGCAAAAGTATTGGCAAAACAAAACAAGCTTGACACCAGAAGTGTAAAGTTTATGCATGTTGATTACTCACTAAATAGATATCGTTTATGGGACGAAAACAAACAAAAATAATTTACTCAAGAGATGTCATTTTTGATGAAGAAATTACTCAGGATAAAGGTTACATGGATAAAAACTTTGATTTATTTTATCAGTCACTAGAATTTGAAAAGGATGCAGGTGAAGAAGAAGACATCTCCACGGAGAAGCAAATCATCAACCCTGAACAGGAAGAAACACAACAAGAAAGAATAAAATGAAAAAAAAAATTATGCGATTCTAAGGAATGGGAAAAAAAAGCTATAAATAGTGAGAAGGCTTCTCTTAAAAAACATAATGTTTTTAAATTATTACCAAAAGGTTATATTAGAAAAGTTGAGAAAACAATTTATGCTTTCAAGACATGTGTTTTCTCAAAACAATGTAACACTATAAATTAATTATTTGTTGTTAATTCTAAGAAAAATTTAATTTCTTTTAAAATTAAAAATTTACGGGGGAATGTTGGAGGTAAACGACACACTAGAATTGGGGAAGAACAAATCTTTAAATTTGTTAGACCTAGAAAGCCCTATAAAAAAATAAACAACACGAATTTGGTATACATCAAACCCACATGCACAGATGCAGTTACACACAATAACGCAAGGAGACCACTAACACTCGCAGTGCTAAGACTACCCATGGAGGTAGGGACAGTTACTTTGGGTTTCGCGGACGATCTTGCAATCATATCTTGTGGAAAACTGCTAGAAGAAATTGTCTACAGTGCTAACACAGCTGTAGCCACAATACGCCAGTGGCTCTCATCAGTAGGTTTCCAGCTTGTTGATCATAAAACCGAGGCAGTTCTCATTACAAGCAGGAAAGTAAGAGAAACAATCACCCTGACCGTTGGAGATTATAATATTTTCTGCTAACCATCTATTAGATATCTTGGGGTGCAGATCGACGCCAGACTAAGGTTTGATGAACATCTGCAAATAATTAGCAAAAAAGCAGCTCAAGTAACGAATGTACTTGCTAGAATCATGCCGAATATGGATGGCCCCAGACAAAGCAGAAGAAAAGTTCTGGCTAGTGTGGATAGTTCTACTCTTTTATACGCTGCACCGATCTGGACAACCGCATTCCTAGTGCAGACATACGCCCGAAAGGTCAATAGCGTATACCGAAGAAGTGCCATTCGTGTCACTAGAGCATTTCGCACTGTTCATATGATGCAGTGTGTGTTATAGCTGACATGCCACCCATTGACCTTCCGGCGGATGAACGCAATCGGATCTATAGCCGAAAACGAGAGGAACGGGTGCTTATTGGCCCTCAATCACCAAGGAGGAGAGAAATAATACTCTACAAATATGGCAAAGACGCTGGGATTCATCATCTTCTGGAAGATGGACCCACCGTTTGATATCAGATATTGCGACATGGATAGCCCGGAAACCTGGGGAGGTTAATCATTACCTCACCCAATTGCTTACTGGACATGGGTGTTTCAGGGCCTATCTGTTTCGGTTCAAACTTAACAATGAATCGTCTTGCCCCAATTGCACAAAACTTGAGGAAAATGTAGTGCATATATTCTTCTGTTGCCCCAAATTTGCAAAAAAGAGAGAGAAGATCTAGCCAGGACTCTGGGCCATCAGTTGGTGCCAGAAAACCTGGTTAGCAAGATGACTTCTGCCGATGAAAACTGGAATGCTGTTGCAAATTACGCAGCTTTCATCTGCAGAAAGCTCCGTAAACAGTAGTAGGAAAGACGAGACCTCCTAGTGCCTCAATAATTAGCAGTAGAAAATATAAAGTAGGCACATATCCAGTCCATCCCCCTTCCCGTGAAGTAATGCTTGACAGCAGTTCTAGTGGGGTGGTGAAGAAGAATAGGGAGGTGGTTTTAGTGACTAACACTCGCAGCCTTTAATAGCACGTTTACCACGTTTTATACATACCGCTAAATGGACCAAATTATAATTAAGAAATTGAAACTATATACTTCTATTGCCAGCAATAACGGATACAGTAAAATTACGATCGACATTATTTTTTAAAAAATCCATAAAAAGAACTATGTATAATATATACTTAACACCCTATAGGATAAACTTACCCCGAAGAAATATATTTTGATATCATATTAAGGCCCGACATCCACAAAAGTCGGAAAGGAATAAAAAAAATATGTTTAAATCTTGCATTGAAAATAGATAAACCAATGTAATTTTATTTCCCTTCACCTAAGGACAAAATAGACTCAAAAAAGCGCTGTATATGAACTTAAATGTAATGACTGTAAAGCTAAATACACGGGAAAAAACTAGACGATCGGTAAATCAAAGAGTTGTTTGTTTGTTTAAGTTTAGTGGCGTACAACTACACCGGTTGTCAACGCTAATTTTTCCTTTTTATTTTGTTTTTGTACCGAAATATTCCATTATTTGATTTAATTTACATATTTTATAAAGACTTTTGTTCTAAAACATACTTAAAATTTGTGCTAAATTTCTGTAAATAAATCGGTTAATTTTAGGAATTCGAACACTAATTTTGTTGATTCACTGTCATCTCCCAAAGCTGTTTGAAGGTCAGTAATCAATCCCAAGCTATTGAGGCGGGACGAGAAAAAAGGGCATTCTTGAAATATATGTGTTACCGTCAGTATATTATTGCAGTATTGGCACTTCGGCGGAGCTTCTTTTGTGAATAGGTAGGAGTGTGTCAGTCTGGCGTGGCCTATCCTGAGCCTCGTCAGTACCACCTCCTCCCTACGACATTGGTGGCTGGATGTATTCCAGGGCTCGACATTCTTTTTTATTGTTCTCAGTTTATTCGGTGGGCTTTCATTCCACATAGACTGCCATCCATCATTGGTAAATCAAAGAGTAAAAGAACTTTTATACGTATATTCTTTTGCTCTAAGAGCATACAATAATAAGACCCAAAATTCCAACTTCGCTATCCAGCTAAATGAAAATAACCATAAATTCAATAAAGACTCGGGAGTAAAAATAATACAACAAGTAGAAAATAGCCTAAAGTTAAATATTTATGAATCATTAGAAATAATAAAATCGTTCATAACCAATCCAGATTTTTGTTTATTGACCAGATAAACATTTCCAATAGCTCCATATTAAACTTTTTTCCTATAGGAACGGAAAAATCTAATTAGTCATAGGAAAAATCCAACCAAATTTAACCTTCCTGGCCCTTCCTCTTCCACTATGGATATTTTTCAGATATCCGTTTGGTCATAGTACATATAATCCATGTAACAAATTGCTGACGTTTTGAAAATTGAAACCATTGAAAAAATCGAAGGGTGCCTATTTAGGGAATTTCAAAAAAACCGTTTTTAGACGTTTCAAAAAAAAAAAAATCAAAATGATAAGGAAAATATATCCAGTGATACATCACATTAAGGGAAAAGAATGCCGCAAATTATAGCTCTCTAGGTGCAATAGTGTTTTAAAGGCGTAATTTTGAATACATTGAGTTAAGGACCGATAACAGTAGTTTTTTTTTTTTTATTTATAAAAGCTTATCACTCAAAAACCAAAAGTCAGAAAAAAATGCAATATTTTAAATTTTAACTAGTCTTAATAGGTATAGGTTCTATACCTAAAATCGGAGAAATCAAGGTCTAAATCATCAAAAAAAAACCTCAGTTCAGTTATTTATTTCAAAGAAGAAACATGAGTGTCCTACGAAATTCTCGTAATTTCAAGACATTTCTGGAACAAAAAAATTTCACAGCCGCTGAATCAACTCGTGAAATTATTCAATATGAAGAGGAAGGTGTAGCGTGTCCTTGGACAGCGCTCTGCGCGGCGTTGGTTTGAAAAATTTAGAAGTGAAGATACGACGTTGGATAGGAAGAAGGGCTCCGGACGGCCATAAATGGATATTGATGAGGTTCTGATGGAAGCTGTTGAGTCAAATCCGTCCACAAGTTGCCAGGGAGTGTGGTGTGTCCAAAGATACTGTTAGTCGCCATCTTCTCTCCATGGGGAAAAAGACCTGCTCGTCCACACACTTCCCTTCAAACCAAAAAAAAGTTTACAGAACTTCATGGGTTTGAACTCCTGCCTCATCCACCATATAGTCCAGACCTCGCACCTTCGGATTACTACTTATTTCGATCCATGGCCCATTTTCTTCAGAGGAAAAAATTTGATAATTTTGAAGTTGAAAATGGTGTCCAAGAGTTCTTTGACAGCCATCCCAAGGAATGGTATTAGCGTGGCATCGAGCAATTGGCTAGCAGATGGGTAATGACGTTAGATAACAATGGACTATACTTCAAGTATTAATTGTATTATATATTAAAGAAATAATAGTTCAAACATTTGTTTAAAAAACGGTCATTTTTTTCATACACCCCATTACATGGAATGACCCAATATAAGCATTTAATGGTAGGTTATCATTATAAGAAACTACTTTTAATGTCATGTACAATGTAAAAAGATATACAAAATTGACACTCTGTGGTTCCAATTAATTACAAAAAAATTATTTAATGAATTAGTCATGATATAAATGAGGCGTATTTGGACATGCTGAGCTCAGCTTTGGGGTTCACTAAATCTACCATTCCATTTCGGTTCCAGCCCTTTTAATCTAAAACCCTTCATAAATCCTCAATTATGCCGTTATGCCACAATCCACTTCATTAGGCCACTAGTAAACTTTTATATAATGATTTTAAGATCCCATATAATTACCGCTACAATGCTTTTCATTATTTTCCCTGTAATCCTACGATTCATCTGAACATGAAGGCTAACAATATAAATATATTATTGTAGGAATAATTAATAAACAAGGAATTGTTTCAAAAAGACATAACCATGTATTTAGCTCTGTAATTTCTAATGTTTTACTATATGTATATATATAATGGTAATTGGCTTCTCTTAGGAAATGAAATAAAGACTTAATTTCTCTCTGTAACAAAGTAATTTATTTACAATATATATTCTATTAATTACAAGCTGCTAGCTATTAATACAAGACATTAACTCAGGTGTAACAAAACAAACTACATTTAAAGCCCTTATTCGAATCTTCTTTATATATTCATAATATATAATTAATATTAATGTAGAGTTAATATTAATGTAGCCGTAGAGGTTAACAATAACAATCTATTCTTATCATCCACAACTGTTTATTGTCACTTCTAATAGGCATTATGGGTAATATATTGTCCTAGTGCATCATGGGTAACTTAAGAAAAGCACTCCTATATGAATGAAGTGGTTTTCTTTACATTTATATTTTGTTTTTTCACTGCTGTTTAGTTAATAAATAAGTTCATTATTAATAAGCGTTTTTTGTACACAAGTACTAATAATATAAATTATTTTTAACGATAATTTCATAATATCATTTAAATTTTTATCACAAATCAGATAGTCTATAGAACAATTCTAAATACTTAATATTACTTACGAAACGATTCGTTTAAACTATGCAAGACTCGATCAAAATACAACAAATAGCTTATAAAGCAGTAAAAGAACCTCTGTTCCTCCCAGGAGGTGAAAAACCTTTCTAACGTTATCAGAACTCGCACAGCCACTTAAAGAGATAATATCCAAGATTGGCAGACATTTTGGGATCATACCTACAAGTAAAGTTAAGATAATTAAGAAGGACTTAAAAACCATGGAGCAGTTCCTGTCGAACTAATCGCAGAGAAGAAGTGATCATAACGCGATTAAGAATTGGCCATACAAGAAAAAAAACGCCTTCACCTTATAACCAGAGAGGCTCCTCCCAAATATGAAATGTATGGCAATGGTTTTTCAATATACCATATGTTTACCGAGTGTCCTTACTAGACCAAAAGGTTGACTGAATTAGGAATACCTCGAGACATCTCAAAGGCGCTGGGAAACAATGAAAAAATTATTGAAAAAGTAATAGCCCTCCTTCACAGAGGAAACCTATATTGAAAGATATAAATGAAATTAACTTTCTATTAAGAACATACAAGCGTTTGTGAACCTTAGGTTTCCCGCTCAAAAATCTCAAATAAGTAAATAAAATAAAAGTATAATTAAATGAGTTTGTAATGTATTTATATTTTTTCAGATAGTTTGGATTTTACATTAGTTATCAAAAAACGCCTAGGAGATTAAAATACGATTCAGATAAAAGACATATTACAAACCACGGCCATTTTAACTTTTATTCTGAATGGAGACAAAGCAGTGGTCAAATCAAATAACAGTTGTTTTAAATAATTGGTCCTTCCTACAGTATTTTGTTCTTGGATTGGAGTTTTAGATATTTTATCACAAAATCCAAAAATTCCTTTGGCTGAAATTAATTAATAATAATGCTAAAGTATTTCACTTTACTCACATTTTTTTTGTTTTTTACTGTAATGCTTATAATTTCATTAAAAACTTCATATAGCCATTCTTACGTTTCCACTGCAGGAAGAACACAAAGTAGGCAGTTACTATTTGAATCTTGTTTATTCAACATTTCTATCCAGAATAATGAAAATAATAAAAAAAATCCTAGCATACTGTTGAATCGAGCTGAGAAAATCTAACAACGTTAATAACCTCAAAGCAACCGAAAGAACTCTAAGTTTTGTCGTTGAGAAATTGTTGGCTCTTCCAAAATGTGAAATGTGTGGCAATGTTTTTTTCAGTATCCGATATGTTTAACGTGTGTCCTCGAGTACCTCGAGACATCTCAACGGCGCTAGAAAACGATGAAAAATAATTGAAAATATTATGTTTTACGCTCAAAAAATCTCAAACAAACAAACGACAAATGTCAACATATTACACCTATACTTAGGCGTGATACTTTCCTCCCCAACGCCAAAATATTGACAAAATACCAATACCAGACATAAAATACCATAGACAGACATAGTAAATTACCTATCGTTCGATATAAGAATGGCCTGGAGAGAAATGTGGATCCCAGCCAGTTTTGAAAACCGATCTATGTATTGCTAATAATATAATAAAATATTCTCAGCCTATCTGGATTAACAAATAATGCATTAAAATTGGATGTTCAATTACGTTTCTTCGTGATCTTCAACCACCTAAACTGTTCAATGGTACCAGGTTAAAAATGTGTGAAAGTATCACAGAGGCAATAATTTCTCATTGGATCAGCGAAGGAAAAATCTAATCCCTTTTCGAATGCATTCTATAATACAAAATTAATAAATAAAGAAAGCCTCAATTATTAGTTAAAATTATCTAATTATACAATAAGTACATTAGATACGGGGTCGGTTGAAAATTTCATATAAAAATCAATATGTCTGAAACCTCTTACAAAACAATAACATTTTTTACTACTTGATGGATATATAAAAAAAAAATATTTAAGAGATGTAGGGATCGACATAAGCCTTATACGATGGTTGTTAAGCTTTCCCTATTCTTAACACCTCTTTCAGATCCATGCATTATTTAGCTTCAAGGCGTCAGACCCTTTTAAGGCGAATAACATAGGCTCAAGGCTATTGGGATCAACCCCTTAGTTTTTCATAACCCACAACAAAGTCATGTGGTCAATATCAAATAAATTAACCTTGGTGGGTTTCGGACTCCTTCACCGGACAGTTCTTATAAACTCCTAATCAAGTTATCGAAAAAAAAAATAAAAGAAACTTAAGGAATTTATAATTTTGAAACTAAAATATTCGAGATAAAGTCTATTATATTTATAAGAGAAAGGAATTTAATTTTGATCAGATACTTGTAAATTCTTAAAATTTCTAGTACAATATTTCAACCTTTAAAATATCTGTAGGGTTCGATAAACTAAATAATTTATTTGGATACTGGTTTTTAAATTAATCTCAGCCTTTGTAATATTTATATATAAAGTACTTTTTAAATAAATGCATACCTGAAATTAATATGAGTTTTATATAAAATGGAAAAATGTGATTTAAATTATTAGGATGGTACGGAAATTATTTTAGGTCTATGGTGTACCGTTATATTGTTATTATACACCATAAACTAAATAATTTTAAACAAAGTATTAAAGAAATGATAACCATAGAAAAACATAAAAATCGCGCATTAAACAAAAGATCAAACGTCCTGCATCTCAACACATGTTATTCAAATTGAATATGCTCAGATTAATATTATATATATTTAATACAACACAGTAAGAACCATTTATCCATTTAAATAATTTCATAACAAACCACATTTTCGTATACCTGTAAAACCTGGGTATTCCCGTCCATAATATCAGAAAAAAAAACCGCGTAATCCTCTACCCTCAACTTATCCTAAACCTACTCCACACTAATGTACACCAGAGTTATAGTTTGTTCGTCCATATGGTTTATGTAGCAATATCCATAAATAACATTGTAAGAAGAATATTCTAACTTATGTATTGTATATGTGTGTATTGTTTTTAGCTTTGTTCGGTAAATTGTCTTAGTATCTTATATAATTTTGTTATTATCTGTTTCGTTCACTATAGGGCATGATTATGAGAACAATATGGTCTTTATAATATGGTCGCCATAATATAGTTGTTTGTTTATTGAATGAACCTCCATAACCTCATTAAATACACACATATATATAAATATATAAAATATATAAATATATGGGCACCCTCTTTTGTTTTATATGAAGTTGGAATCACTTGATGTACACTATGATAATAGAATAGAATAGAATAGAATAGAAACATAATTTATTCTGGGACAATGTCCCCTAAGAATAACAGATATGTACAAGTATTAACTAAATTAAGTCTGGTTAGAGACGTAATGAGATAAAAAACAAAGACAATAATACATTAATGAACAGTATGTACATAGATGATATTTAAATAAACGGAAAAGAAAAAAGATAACATTCTACAAATTAGAGAAGATAAAATTAAATAAGAAAAAAATAAAATAAAATTATATAGAAAAATCTTTGGTACAATGATATGATTTGTATGTACAATAGAAGTACCCAATGTTATATTCATGGAAAGTGAATTTTGAATTTAAGGAATCTCAATTATTCCTGAACTGAATCCAGCAATGCAACGGTAATTTTTGATTAAGTAGGTAGATAGTTAGCAAGCGTCAACTTGAATGAGGAGGAGGTATTGGAAATAGAAATATTTGAATGTTTTCAGGGATTTAGCTTGTCTGATGTGAGGAGGGATGGAGTTCCAGAGGATTGGTGAGCGGAAAAGGAAGGAGCGTTGGAATGTTGAAGTTCTATGGGATGGGGTATACAAATCAGAGAGACGGGATCTTGTATGTATAGGATTGACTGCAGATCTGAATTGAAGCTTGTTGTAGATATAAAAAGGTTGAAGGGTATTGATAGTTTGGTACAGGAATGTTCCATGGAAATATTGTTTACGGAAAGTGGGATAGAGCCAATTTAGTTGGGAATAGAGGTGGGAAACGTGGGAACGCCTCGGACTACCGAAGACAAACCTGACGAAACAGTTCATGATTCGCTTCAGTCTGTCCTCCAGAACCCTCGAGAGGCCACCGTAAACCAGACAACCATAGTCAATGCAAGGGAATAATAAGGAAGAGACTAAAAGCTTACGGGTTGGCTGGGGAAGAAGGTCACGGATTCGGTGGAACAATTTGAGAAAGACCTATGGAACGGCGGGAAATTTGGGCAATCTGAGATTTCCAAGAGAGGGTTTGATCAAAAACAATCCCAAGATTTTTTACAGAGGAGTAGAAAGAGATAGGATAGGATTATTTAAGGTTTAAAGGAGGGTATTGTGAGTGGGAATTAAGGAGGGAGCTAGAGCCTATTATAATGGCCTGAGTCTTCTTTTCATTGAGTTGTAATTTGTTAAGGTAGCCCAGGCACTGATTCTGTCCAGGTCTTCCTGAATTTTTAGCGAAAGCAGTGGATAGCTCTGAAGGGGAGAAGGAGAGGTAGACTTGGGAATCATCTGCATAGAGGTGGTAGGAACAGTGATAAATTGAATTAGGAAGATCATTAATGTAGGAATTGAAAAGGAGAGGAGAAATACTGGATCCCTGAGCAATACCTGAGGTAAGAGTGAGAAAAGATGATAGGGGTTGGTTTGGTATTTTAACTGCTTGGGAACGGTGAGAAAGAAAAGATTGAAACCAGCGGATGGAACTGTAGGAAAAGTTTAATGATTTTAATTTGGAGAATAGGATAGAGTGATCAAGGGAATCGAAGGCTTTAGAAAAGTCAAGGAGTACCAGGACGGTTAATTTTTTGTCATCTATTGCGGTAAATATGTCATTAGTGATTTTTAGGAGAGCAGACTGGGTGGAGTAGCCGGGACGAAAACCAGATTGAAGGGGGTCGAGGAGGTTGGATTCTTCAAGGAATTTGGAAATTTGAGATTGAACTAATCTTTCCAAGGGTTTAGAAAGATTAGACAAGATGGAAATAGGACGATAGTCGTTTGGGGATATGGGAT
The DNA here is from genome assembly GCA_003667255.2 of Euschistus heros. Lineage (NCBI taxonomy): Eukaryota > Metazoa > Arthropoda > Insecta > Hemiptera > Pentatomidae > Euschistus > Euschistus heros. Next base: position 700,284 of record RCWM02000556.1, read on the forward strand.
TTAAT